>OX388264.1:10000000-11200000 GCA_947579855.1 Anticlea derivata
TTTAAGTTTCTTTCTGTAAATAAAATTACCTTTTAACATTTTACAGTTAAAACAAAGCTTTTTTACATCCAGCATACATAGTCCTGACCTCAACTTATTTCTAATTTCTAAGCCCATTCTACTGTTGGCTTGCAACAGCGTGTCCTCTTGACACAAAGGCCTCCTCCAGTTCTTTCCATTGTTGCCTGTCTCGTGCAGCTCTCGTCCACTCTGACTCTGACCTCACACTAGGAAAGGGTAAAAAAATTCACACATCGGCACATCACAGCCAGCCTAAACTAACGATTTAATGTAAAGCAAACTTATAAACAAAGCACACACAAGCACGTACGTGTAACTAGGTATCGCGCTATAACTGATGAAACAATGGAACATGAAAGCCTCATTACATTAATAACTGCGCAGTAAAAGCCTATTTTATTACCGAATAAAGAGGGTCAAGTGCGAGAACACGCGCCCTGAGGGTTCCGTACGTGGGTTCGAATCCCGGGCGTAAACCAGTGGTCATAGTCAGAAAATAAAAATTCTGAGTGTAGGAATTGACAAACTTATATTTGCGGTCGCTCACGTAGTCATTGTATGACATTGACCGCAAATATAACTTTGTTTCCTAAAAAACTTCGAAATTCCTCAATTTCAGACTTTTCCCTTTAATTGTGTTACAAAAGCTAATAGCATTCCAAATTTCAGAATTACCCTAGAGGTATAACTATGAGGTAACTGGAAGTACCCTAGAGGTTTTTCATTTTAACCATTTCCATACAAAAATTATACATTCACTGCCATATCTTTTTAATGCATTTAGCTAGAGCTTTGATTTTTATAAGGCACCATAAGCCCACAGACCTTAATAGGTGGTATAAATTTCAAGTTGATACCTTTAGCCGTTTCTGAAAAAAAGGGCCTTGACAGACGGACAACAAAGTGATCCTATATGGGTTCCGTTTTTCCAAATGAGGTACGGAACCCTAAAAATGAACACACGATCGTACGATAGGCGTGCTTTCGAAGTTTTCCTGTTTCACGTTATACCACGATACGTTTGTACACCCGTAGAGGTAGCGCGGGTAGAGCTAATTATGATTTAGCGGCATGGAGAGTTCAAACTTGTATTAAAATGTAGAGAACCGTAATGGCTAATAAATCAGAGGTGTTACTTTGATATAGTGTGACCTCGTGCGGTTCTATACGCTTTTAGTGGTAATTTCTTGGTACCTAAAGCTATTAGGAAAGTACGTAACCACTTTATGTCTGTTCTTTTAGTATTCTAAACGATGTGTGGGCGGAGCACTCGTGTGTAAAGGTTTTTATTTTCATCCACCGGCAAAAGCCATATACTTAAGTAATGAATGCTATCTGCTAAATAAATAAGCAGCGATACAAGAGGCTATAAAAGACATCTTTGCTTTTTCATTTACAATGTTGTTATATTGAAAGGTTCACTTATTCACTGAGCGACTATAAAAATTGAGAGACAATGTCTCCGAACCTGAGACCCGATTCCGGAATGTTCGTGGGGTTACTCACTAGTCAACGGTGAGTGGTGAAAAGTGAATAGCTTAACGGTTTTTGTAGGGGTGCTTTACCTGACACCATACACAAAACGGTATGTTATTCACTTGTGTTGACAAGTGAGTAACTCACGGATATTACTGACTCGGGCCCCTGTAGAAAGGGCAAAGACAACTCGCTGAGGTAATGTTTTGACCAACTGCTCAGCTGATATACTGAGCAGTTGGTCAAAACAAATGACACAAATAATGACAAAAATAAGGGTAAAAACATAAGTAATAATTATTATTAAATAAACGAGAAGTTCAGCATCAAGATTGCTGCATAGAACAGCTGATTATTTAAGTTTATGATTAATGTTTCACGCCAAAACAGCTGCTTTTTTCAATGCTTTAAATTTTTGCTTCGTACATCTTTGTGGCATCATTTAGAAAATTGTAAAATGTATACATCTTAGTGAAGGCAACTGTACCGACATGCTTTGGTTTCAAGTAAATCCCTACAATTTATACATTTCTTTGTATGTAGTTTTCTACTATAAATAAACTCTCAACTCTAGAAGTAGTATTAATTTTTATCATTGGATTCAACGTATTTTGGTTGTTTGGCGCCACCCAACATAAAGTTAGGTACTGTAGGTAGACCCATTATGTCAACCTGTCACCCCCTCGTCAAGTGTAACACTATTTTGCTTTTATTTTTGAATCATACCGTTTTTGTTGAGTTGTTGGTATAGTAGGTGTTTTTCAGAAGAACTACCTAACATTTTAACATTTTCTTAAAATCATTGTACCCATTCTTCTACTATTTTCCACTATCAGCCCATCCCTGCATTCACGCCATTCATTCTTACCGGCGAGTGGTGAAAAGTGACTAGCTTACCGTTTTTGTATGGTGTCACGTAAAGCGCCCCTATAAGAACCGGCAAACTATTCACTTTTCACCACCCGCCGGTGACCAGTGAGAAGCTCACGAACATTACGGACTCGGGCCTCTCCATTTTAACGCATTTCATCGCTATCCCTTGCTCAATCATCACTATCATTTCTAAAAACAGTAAAACTAATACAAACATACCTATATGCATCGAGGTTTAACGTAGTCCACGTTTCTCTCCATCATTAGCGTGGCGGTGCTATTGTCTAAGCAGAATGGGATTGACATCGCAACTTTGACGATGATCTCACTGTCACATCTTATTATACCTGCTTAGACAAAAAAGTTATAACTGCTAAGATAAACACAACAACATTCTCAAAAGAGAGTACCAACTGACCTTCTTCCATTGTAATAACTTCTTTATTTACTTGTTACAGAGAATTCAAATTGGTGCTCCGGCCGGACCCCAGCTCGGTATTCTCGGAGGACGTCCAGTTCCACTCGTCATCAGGCCAGATGAAGTACAACACAGCACATGTCTACTCGGGGAAATTGGAAGGTAACATCCACTGAGTGCTAACCTCTTTCTAAATCAAAGTTTTGCATAGAACGTTTACCTTAGCTGTGGTGTCCACAAAAGTACTCTGTGGTGTCCTACTAGTATGATTGTTTGTGCTTTGGGCTTATATGTGAATGAATATTACCACAGTATCATACACATTTTCAATTAACTCTATTCATGAGTATTTTTAATATTTACCTAATGTACCTTAATAATGGATGGATAGGAAATGGCAAAGTAGACAAAAAATTGAATATTTGTATTTTTTTTGCTAATATCCTTTTTGTTGATGGAATACTGAAGTCATAGAATTCGCATTGTCTGACCACACGGCCCAACTTATTAAAGTTCCTATCAAAAACTTTGCCTTACTCAAATATTGGCGGGTAAAAAAGCGAGATTACTCAATTGAAAATGTAAATACATTTTCGAATGCTCTTGCAGGCATATCTTTTTCCGAAGTATACAGTGAAAATGACCCTAACATAGCTTATAATGCATTCCTTGACATTTTTAAACTGCTCTATGACTTATGTTTTCCTTTCAAAATCGTTACTATTAAAACCACTAAGCCAGTGCGCTGGATATCTCGCGGCATTAAGTTATGCTGTAAAAATAAGAGAAAACTTCTATGGGAACACAGAAAAAAACCTTCGGAAAAAAGTAGGGATGGCTATAAAAAATACACAAAAATCCTAAATAAAATTGTAAAACTTACGCAGAAAGCACAGAATAACTATAAAATAAGGACATCTAAAAACCAATCAAAAACTACATGGCGAATAATAAACAATGCAAAACGAAATATCCCTTCAGATACAATACGAAAAATATGTTTAAATGACTCTATATTACTACATAAACCTACTGACATCGCAAATGCATTCAATGACTTCTTTATAGATAAAATTGTACCAATCCAATCATCAGGTATAAACGTAACCTCAAGACTAACTAGCCAAAGAGACTCTATGTTCCTACAGCCGTGCATACCCACTGATGTCCTGAAAATAATACTATCCCTTAATAATACAAACAGTGTTGAGTATGACGATATATCCACGAAGATGCTAAAATCAGTAGCCAGAACTATATGTAAGCCAATTAGCCATATTATAAATCTGAGTATTGGCTCAGGTGTTTTCCCAGACTCATTAAAAATTTCGATTGTTAAACCCGTACATAAAAAACAAAACAAAGAATATATGGGTAACTATAGACCAATATCTTTGATACCAGTTATTTCTAAAATATTTGAAAAGTATTTATATAAATCGCTTTATAACTACTTAGAATCGAATCAAGTTCTATGTAGTGAACAAAAAGGATTTAGACAAAATAAAACTATAAACATGGCAATTTATGATTTTCTACAACCTGTCACAAGAAATGTTGATAACAGAATCCCCGTCTGTTCAATCTTCTGTGATATGACACAAGCTTTTGATTATGTTAGACATGACATATTATTGCGTAAACTTGAAGTATATGGTGTAAGAGGAAATACTCTACAATTGATCAAGTCGTACCTAGAGAATAGGAAACAGTTTACTAAGATCACCAATATTAATTATAAAACTAAAACTGAAGAAAGCCACCTCTCACGAGAACGGATTGTAAAATATGGCGTCCCCCAGGGGAGTGTGCTAGGGCCTCTACTGTTTATCATCTATATAAATGATCTACCAAAAGCGACCACTCACCCAATATCACTATTTGCCGATGATAGCACGGTTACTGTAGCTTGTAAGAACACTGACACTTATAAAAATGACATTAATTTAGCTTTGACATCAATTATAGACTGGTTAAATAATAATAATCTAAAAATTAACATAAACAAGACGAAGATTATACACTTTAGACAACGCGATAATGCAGCTACAAAAACAATTGACATTTACTATAACAATAACGTAATCGAAGAGGTGGAGAGCACAAAGTTTCTGGGGGTAACTATTGATAAGAAACTAAATTGGAAATCACACATAGAATCTCTTTGTAAGAAAATCAACAGTTCAGCGTATGTGCTATACAAATTAGCACCAATAGTGGACATAGATACCTTACTTATTGCGTATCATGGTATAATTGCCTCTAATATTAGATATGCAATAATGTTCTGGGGAAATTCGACAGATGTTTTAAAAGTTTTTAAATATCAGAAGCGCTGTATTAGAACTATGTTTCACCTTAAAGTAACTGACTCTTGTAAACCCTTCTTCCATAAGTATAAAATTTTGACTCTACCATCACTGTATATTTTGGACACAGCTATGTTTGTCAAGAATAATCAAAATCTCTTCGGTCAACCTTCGGATTACATGGTCCGCAACAGGCGTGACAACAATAAAGTCTGTCATATAAATAGGAAAACCGCAATGATGGATAAGAGTACCTTTGCTATGGCACCCTCCATATATAATAAATTACCACAGTCTATAAGACTACTGCCGAATATGGAGTTTCAGAGAAAGTTAAAAATTATTCTTTCAAATAAATGCTATTATTGTATAAATGATTTCTTAACTGACAAAGATTTTTTGGCTTGACATTCGCTATTTTTAAGTTCTTTTTTACCCAATTAATTTCATGTTTAATTTTTATTTTATCAAGTTTATTTTAATTATTATTATTTGTACAAAAAAAATATTATTGCACATCGAAAAATCGGTAGGAATACATTGACTCACATAATTATAGACTATAAACACCTGTACCTACATGTATTTCAAGCAATAAATGACACTTTACTTTACTTACCTTACTTACTTTAATAAGCCCATTTCGGGATAGTGTATTGAAAGCGTATTGGAGTCTCATACCATTTAAATTTTAAGCTCAATTATTATCTAAAGGTAAAAGGCGTTTATTTCAATGAAATCACTAGGATCCCTTTGAAACGTCTTAGATACTAGGTAAAGCTATGCCTGTTCCTCGCGACCAAGCCTAGAAGAATCAGGCAAGCTAAGCTCACGTAGTGCATTTATATGCACTACGTGATCTTACCGTGATCTTTATCGTGATCTAAGTATCTCTTATGAGATATTGTTTGAAGGCAATAAAGTCTAAATTTTCAATAATAGCATCCAATGGTTAGCGTTTCAAATATGCGGTTCCTGAAAATTGATTGCAACGCATTTGTAATTGCTCTATCATAGCTTTATTTTAATGATGCAATTATTTCACAGAGATTAAAAGCTCATTTACATTTGCAGTTGATTATTCCCCTGTAGGTAGGTAATCGTTTTAAATTCATGTTTTATATCAACTGAGTTGTGAGCCGTGTTTGTTGCCTAATTCTTCTAGGCTTGGTCGCGAGGAACAGGCATAGCTTCACCTAGTTTTTAAGACGTTTCAAAGTGGTCCTAGTGATTTTATTGAAATAAACGCCTTTTGACTTTTTTTTTGTTTTTACTTGACTTTTGAACTTTTTTGTATAATCTTCCAACACCGCGTCGCCCGGTTCATGGTCGTCATACAAGAACCTTTATTCCCTAACCGTTGTAGATTCCGCGAGCAATACGGTCTGCCCTTTGCCAATTCAACTTGCTAATTCTGAGAGCGATGTCGATAATCTTGGTTCTGCTACGGATTTTATCATTCCGGATTTTATCACGTAGTGAAACTCCGGGCGTATCTCTCTGCATAGCCCGTTGTGCGACCTTGAGCTTTGCAATTAAGCTTGTGTATGAGGCCAATAGTTTACTGCCAAGTCTCAGTGCCACATGTAATCACTGGAAAACATGCATTACTTTTTTCTTGAGACTACGGTATCTGCGACGAAAAATATGACGAATTTTCCCAAACGCCGCCCATCCGAGTTGAATTCGTCGGTTGACCTCTTTGTCAGAGACAGTGGTTTACAACTTATTGCCTCGTATCAATGACATACGTCCAAATCTCAAAGAACCAAACAACAACTACAAGCTTTCCCTATTTTAGGTAGCCGAATTTACCCAATAATTTCGTAGAGTTACCTACACCACGAAATATAGAAACCTACGTATCTACGAAGAGTATGAATCCCATCAACCCACACTGTAGCTATTTCTATGGCATTATCACCTTGCAAAAAACGAAAGAAACTCTATTCGCTAGATACTCTGTACCTCTCATAATAGAAAAACGGAACCCTCATAGGATCACTTTGTTGTTCGTCTATCTGTCTGTCCGTGTGCTATTTATATCAGAAACTCTTGTAAATAATTTGAAAATTGAAAAAAACTAATCTGAAAACGTCATCGAAAACTTCTGGATGTTTATGTAGGTCCAGTAAAGTCTTACATACCTATAATACGTATCATAAATAAATTCATTTAAACTTAAATTGAACCAACAGCTTTTAAAAGAAATCTTATCATTAAAAAATTCCCATTTTCCGAGAAGAGTGTGACAACCAAATCGATTCAAAAACCTCTCTGCTGTTTTCAACTTTTTATTTCGACATTACCAGGCCAGAGTAATAAGCAAGCAAGCTTTAGAGTCCCCTAGAAGTACGAACCACGCACGCCCCTGATTGATTTTTAAAAAACAGAGTCCCGAATGGTGTCACGAAAAGGACGCATACTAAAATCAGTAATCTGTGTGCTGTGGCGCACAATAACATTTCACGTGCTCTTTTATATAAGTTTTTGTGTGTTACCTCTTTGTCTTTGTTTCATATTTTCGCTCTCTGTGTCTTGCTTCTATTGTGATGTGTATTGTGTGCCAAGTTCGTGAATAAATGTCTGTCTTTGTCTATGTCTAGTAATCTATTTCAAGGACGAATAGTGTAAGTGAGAAATCACAAGAACTCACTAGGGTCAGAGATAGGACTAGGGACTTTGCTACAGCCAAAAGCCTATATCTATTTAAACAAAATCAAAATAACGCTCCACAGTCTTGGAGTGGACAAGTTATTAAAAATAAGTAAGAAGGTATGAGTAACAATTTGATCTCGATACAACGGCAATGTAAGGTCTCGCTTTCGGAAAATAAAGCTTTCGTTAATGCTGCCTCATAGCTTCCCCATTTTCACTCTTATTCCCAACCGTCCATTAATTGTTCGCGGGAAATTAAATTGTTTTCTTTAAACCGTTTATGCACGCCTTTGTGCCGGTTTATTTTAATTATAAGTAAAAGTCTTGCTAAAATTGCTTTCTTGATAAGCTCGAATTAGCGCCAAGTGTCCATCACTTTCGGAAATGAGATTTTATGATTATTTTTTTAATTACAGAGGCATATTCTTTCAAAGCCTGTTTAACTCCTTACAAGCCTACAAGCTGTACCGATGTGCTACTTCCGTCTGAAAATAATATTGTGACCTACACATACATAGCTTGCAAGCTATGTATGTGTAGGTCACAATATTATTTTAGCACTGCAGTGCTTGAAAGAAGAGGCAACGCTTGGGGAACTGTTGTCGGTTTTGTGAGCTATATGGCCTGCCCATTGCCACTATAACTTTCCAATCCGTAAAAGAACCAACGTCACCGACATAGCTCTCAGAATGCTAAAGCTCCCTAGTAAAGGTTCTCGAATGGCGACCACGTACTGGGCGACGCAATGTTGGAAGCTTACTCGATGGGCCGACGACGTTGGGAAAGTCGCGGGAAGTCGGTGGATGGAGAAGGGTCGGTTGATGGAGAAGGCTCAGGACTGTTCACCTTACAGGACTTCCACAGGCTGATGAGGATGATGATGCTTTTCTAAAGTTTTGCTCAGATAATAAAGTATGGGCTTGATATTCTGAAAAGTATGGCATGCTCAATTAAATAAGCCGTGATCTCGCAAGCATCCGAAACAGGCAATTAAACATGAGCTCAGCAAACTTCTACATTCTGCGTCCCATCTGGAAAGCTCGAGACAAAGTGAATTTTGAACAAATTAGTCAAAAGTTTTAATGAACTAGGACGGAGTTATTTCTTCAAGTTTGTCTTGTCGCCATCCATCTGTTCGATTGAGTCGTCAGTCGATCCAAAAATAGGAAGAGGACTTTAGAGCATGGTAGGTACACCGAGATTTTCTCGCTCTAAATTTGAGCAGCCCGCCTGGGAGTACCTCCTCAGAAGATCGCAGCCAAATAATATTATTTGTTTCAATTATTGTTGTGTTCCTGCGGTGAGTAGTTACGTTAGCAAAGCTCTTTAAGGGAAGGGGGATATCCGGGGTCGGCAACGTGTGCGTGATGCGTTTTTTTTTTCACTTACCAAGAGGTAGTCCGTATGCTAGTTTCCCACCTTAGTAGGATAAAAAAATAAACAAAAAATACGTGAATGCAAATAACAGGTAAAAGGGACCTTTGAAGAGAACTCCCCATAGGAACGAATCAAATTATTATAATTTGCTGTCCCTTAAATATTTTCCCTTTTCCAACGTCAAGTTCTAACAAAGATCAAACCCCAGTGGGAGATGAGCGTTTCTTTTAAATTGCACGCGAACGTTGCTCGGAATCACCTCGATTCGATTCGACTCCCCTTTGATGTTGTCCGTTCCTTTATTTACATTATAAACACGTAGAAACTCATTTATCCTAATTGTGCCATCCATCAACCCCAACGGAAAAAAAGAAAATCCATACGTTTGCAGCGATGTTGTGCTGTCAATGTTTTTCATCTGTTGGAAAATGAACAAAGGGGTGGAAAGGGGTGTAGACAGGGGGCAGTAATTACCCTTATTTATGAGCGGTTTCCATCCCTCCTGCTGCGACTGCAAGTTGTGATTTTAATTCATTGAGTCCCGAGGCTCTTTGCACCTCGAATTAGTTTGCATAAAATATCGTTTGCCATTTATTTCCCGGGTTTGTACTTCAAAGGCTTACTGGGCGCGAGAGCTCCTAGTAAGGTAATTGTTTAGGTGATTTTTTATTAATGCACGAACATTACGTAAAACTTTGGGAATAACTCAATTTATAAACAAAACTATTATACCTACTTTCATATTATATTTCACAAAAAAATATGTCTTTCATTTTTTCCACAGGTGATGAGTCATCACACGTCTATGGAGTCATTACATCCGAAGGTCTGTTTGACGGGACCATCTGGACTCCTACGGAGGAATACTACGTAGAACCAATCTCGCGGTACGACGTGGACCATCCCTCCATGCACAGTGTCATCTACAGGCGGTCAGACGTCCAACATCCGCACGATAATCCTGACGCCACGCCCTGCGCCTCACACTTACTCCACATGAAGAGAACCCTGGGCCGAAACGCGGAACTCTTCAACTTCACCACCGACCAAACTTTTCTTGAAGACCCTCCCCTCAACAACCAGACAGAAGACCTTAGGGGCGAAATCCATGAACGAAAGAAACGATGGCTTCCCGAGGACGAGATGCAAGACGACGAGCCAAAGAAAAACCCTGAACTGCCACTAGACCTAGACGTCCCCTACACGAGCAACGGCGATCACTTCGAGAAGCTAAGCACGCGGAAACCTAAAACCAAAATCGACAAAAGTAACCTCATTACCAAGGTGCGACTTGATTCCGAGGAGTCGAGACCTAAGCCAAAGACGCACGTCGAAGTGATAAAGACGAAAGCAGGTGTTGTTACAGTCAGTAAGGATATAGTCAAAAAAGAGCCAGTGGGGTACACGGTGCTTACTGCAAACGCGAGTGACGACGGACGACACGTTAACAAAAGAGCAACGGTTGACCCTAGAAAAACCACTTGTTTGGTCTACTTACAAGCTGACCACATGTTTTATCAAAGATACGGCTCGGAGGAAGCCTGTATCGAGGTCATGACGCGACACGTGCAGAAAGTCAACGCAATTTATAAAGTAACAGGTAGGTGATTTACGTTCTTTGAAGGCGTATTATTTTCATAATTGTACAAACACCTAGGTATAATGAACCTCAATAATTGGTTTCAGACTTCAATCAAGACGGCAAGCCAGATAACATCACGTTTATGATCAAACGGATAAAGGTTCATACTTTAGACGCTTTGAAGGATCCAGCATATAGATTTCCCAACAACTACGGGGTTGAGAAATATTTGGAGCTTTTTTCAGGTGAATTTTAATCACAATTTCCATTAATCGAAAGATCCTTATTACATAGCAAAGATTCTCAACAAATCCTTTGTTTCAGAGGAAGATTACGATGGCTTTTGTTTGGCGTACATGTTTACCTACCGAGATTTCGAGATGGGCACCTTAGGACTAGCTTGGACAGGTGATCTCAAAAATGCTGGAGGAGTTTGTGAAAAGAATGGGGTAAACACAATACTTATGTAAATTATCGGGTGCAAGTTCCCCACAATACTAGTGTAATGTGAGTTTCCAGTGCCGTTTATGGCAGGTGTTTGTAATACCTACTATTACAGTACAAAAATAAAGAAAACAAAGTCCGATGACATAATAGACGACAATACTAACGCACATGATGTATGGAGATGACGTATCCAAGCAAATATAGCTGAAAATAATTATCCGTGATTAATCTAAAGAAATCGAGGACTGACTTTTCCAAGAATTATCAATTACTAATAATACCTAAATGTATATTTACAGCACTACCGCGGCAGTATGAAGTCCTTGAACACGGGTATAGTGACCCTCCTCAACTACGGGAAGCACGTGCCTCCGGCAGTCTCTCACGTGACGCTGGCCCACGAAATCGGGCACAACTTTGGGTCACCTGTGAGTATTATAACCATTCAAGACTTGAATTACGCAACAAAAGCTTAGGCTGTGAATAGTATAAAGATTCTATATAAAAAGCGAATATAGCCAGATTCTGCATTATGAATGCAGAATCTGCATTTTTTCATTCCTTTTTGTCTTTGTCACCAACGAACGTATGTAATAGTGGACTTTATAGGACCACCTCAATAAGGTATAGTTAGATTTAAAGTATTTTGGTCAAGAAATAACAATTACCGAAATAGCTCAAATAATATACCAATTAATTCTTAATTATTTTCCAGCATGACCCAGAAGTATGCACCCCGTTTGGCGAAGATGGTAACTACATAATGTTTGCGCGTGCTACCAGTGGAGACAGGAAGAATAACAACAAATTCTCCCCTTGTTCGTTGCGGGCTATCGACCCGGTGCTCAACAACAAGGCCAGGTCGTCCAAAGGATGCTTTACAGGTAAGGCTTTTTTCATCAAATGTCTGATTATCATTTTGTGCCAAGCCCCGCTGACGCGCAGGTGTTTTCCACATTTACTTGGTGCCATCTTGTGCTATGACATAAGTGCTGTTGTGAGGGGTCCTTAGTGTTTGTACCTTTGTGAATATCAACAAGACTGGAGATCGGAGCCCGGCAAATGGCACCAAAGAGTGGCATTCCGAGCTGTGCAGAACAAGCAATCATATTGATGTTCTTAATTTCAGAACCTCAACCAGCTATCTGTGGCAACGGTGTAGTGGAAGAAGGTGAAGAGTGTGATTGCGGGTGGGCGTCTGAGTGTACCGACGTGTGTTGTCGGCCGCAAGCTGCGCGCCCGCACTACAAACCTTGCACGCTGACGGAACACAGCGTTTGCAGTCCTAGTCAGGTACTTATAAATTCGCGCGCTCCTACTGTTTGCCTTCTTCAATGTTCCAGTAACAAAAGTGACCTACAAGTTGAGTCAAAGCTGGCATCCCATAGGTTTAAAATACAGCATAGACCAAGTATTCTGATGAAACCTGTATGTTTGACCAAGCCATTTGGCCATTCACACGTCCTTCTCGAGACTTGACTTGATCTCAGACAGCATGGAATGGGCAGAGGGGTTCAGTCTTTTTCTGTACTGATCTATTTCAGTCCTCCTCCGACTCCTAGGTATAGGCATTCTGGTTAGGTTAGGTTAGGCTTTCTCCGATTCTGTGCCATCCATTCCAACTAATATTTGTTTATTAAAATAAAACTCTTTTTTTTATTTCAGGGTCCATGCTGCACTGGATCATGTACGCTCAAGTTCGGAGACAGGTGCCGGTCTGACAACGGCTGCCGTGACGCTGCGCACTGCGACGGCAAGCGAGCAGCCTGTCCTGCCAGTAAACACAAGGCAAACCGGACGCGATGTGATAAGGAGCTCGTCTGTTATATGGGGGTGAGTGTCTTCATAGCAAGAATGCTCTGGAGTGTAGGGCCAGTTGTGTAAAGACAAACTATACCGCGTGGTGTCATTTGGGGATGATCTTAAAGTGGACTACCTTTGTTTTTGTTTATAAATCCTGCACATACGAGGGACACATATATCACTGCACATATGTAATTTTATAAAAACAATCGTAAGAGTTATTTTAACAGGACCTCATATTGCAAGCTCTTAATTTTTTTGTTCTTGTCCTAGGAGTGCACGGGATCCATCTGCCTGGCGTACGGCTTGGAGTCGTGTCAGTGCGCACCTCGCAAGGACGACCCGCGGTCTGCCTGCGAGCTGTGCTGTCGGAAGCCCGGCGGCGCGTGCCAGTCGTCTTTCCACTGGAACAGTGCACCGTTTGATGTGCCTGACATGTATGCTAAGCCTGGTACACCGTGCAATGACTACAATGGGTAAGTGGCCTGGAACTCAGCCAGCACCATAAGATCGACAAAAGCCTAAAGATATAACGGTTCCTTCCTACGAATTATAGTGGGCATCATGACGGTCTTGAGCCTTTGCCATTTTATTCTGTATAATTCGTTCGCTATAGTTTGGCGCGACATGCCGAAAGGCTCTAAGCTTTTATATATATACGATTTTCAAGGGTCTCTTTAGAGTCTAAAGAGACCCGTATGCTAACCAATCATATTTAAGATATCGCTTACATCACTTGTATCTCCTCAGATATTGTGACGTATTCCAACGCTGCCGCGAAGTAGACCCTTCTGGGCCTCTCGCGACGCTGCGGAAACTGCTTCTGTCTGATGAGAGCATCGCCGGCTTCAAGCGGTGGGTGCTGCGCCATTGGTATGCTGTGCTGCTGATTCTGATAGCTGTTATTGCCCTACTGGTACGTAATTCCACAAAATTATTTACTTTAATTGAGTGGGCTGAGGTCCTGTGTTATATAGTGAAATATTTTTTAATGTTTACTTTGTGAACTAGGCCTTCGGCTTTACAAGTTTAAATAAATAAATGAAATACTGGTTAGCAATAAACTTACAAATCACGGTAAATATGTAGATAAATATGTATATCTCGTTGTTGCTAAATATTTACAAAAGTTTTTACCAAAAGTTTTTATTAAGTATCTTGTGAGCTAGTACTTAATTCTGGTGACGAATCTTATAGACCATATAATGATGCCTCTGTCTTAACTTATCGACTGTGTTAGCCGGGAATTGAGCCATCTAAATTTCCATGCTAGATGAAAGTTGTTCAACAAGCAGTACGCCAAAAGTCAACCACAGACATTTTTGGTTTATTTATGTTTTCTTTATTTCTCTCCAGAAATGCTGCAGCATACTCGATGCTGTTGCAGATTACGACAAATAATTAATTTTAACCGAAACTCATTATGCAAATGATAAACGACTGGTGAAAAGGTACCGTCAGTATCAAGCTAGAGTATGATGAGTGATTCAGTAACGAGCTAAAAAGACGTAAAAATGCTAGAAATCATTCACAAATCATTAACTATTGAAACCTGATCAGACCACATTCAACTTGTGCCTCATAGACTAATCAACAGGTGCCATTTAACGTGTGACCCCAGTGTGACCCACAAGCCAGAATCTGTACACCGTGATTATTTCTGAAGAGAAGCTCACTGCTTTCACATTTTCAGGTGATAAGCACAAGATTCTTCGGTCGTCACGGCAAGAAGTTGAAGTCGGTGACCATCATCCACTCGTCCACAACAGAAACCGTCCGTTTACCTGA
The DNA here is from genome assembly GCA_947579855.1 of Anticlea derivata. NCBI lineage: Eukaryota > Metazoa > Arthropoda > Insecta > Lepidoptera > Geometridae > Anticlea > Anticlea derivata. Next base: position 10,014,753 of record OX388264.1, read on the forward strand.
TCAAGCTGATCAGGGACTTATAGTACACACCGCTGTTAGGTAAGACCTAGTAACAAACAAAATTTAACTTTACGTTATTAAGGAATAATGTCTAAAATAAACCAATCAATTCCAGGTCCAAAGTCCCTCTAAAGAAGAAGGTGGCCTTGCGTACGCGAGCCTACCGAAACAAAAAGGAGCACAAGAGCAAACAGGGTGATAAGGCGTCGCCTTCACACAATGCCAATAAGAAGAGGGTAAGTTAACGATCACTGCTTAGGTTTTTCAAAATTCTAAATTTGTTTATTCAAAATTCGTTTATTCAGAACAAAGTACACAGGGAAACAGGTTACAGATTGAACGATGAGACTGCAAAAGTTATAAAAAACTGAGTAGCAGCCTCAACGCCCTGCTCATTGACACAACATAGTTCTGTATGTTTATGAGATAAAGTACCTAACTTAGTATGAATGAAAAAATAATCTAACAAGAAACGCTAGAAAAGTGCAAAACATTAAAAAGGTACACCCTTATAATAAATAAATAATAAATAAATAATTTATGAATAAATAAGTTTGATAAGGTACACAAAAATTTACAGGTTAATGGTCATTTTTATATATAGGTAGATATTACATAGGAGCCTGAACTAGGTAATCCGAGGTAATTTCAGGCGAGAAGAACACATGATACTTTATGTAAGAGATGCTAATAAATTTTTTACGTTCTTTCCAGAAACCAAGTACTCAAGCCAAATTAGAAGAAGCTCCCAAAGTCACAAAAGAGAGCACAGTAATTATAACCAATTCAGACGGCAAATCGCCCAAACACGTACTGCTATCCAAGCACAAGGGCAAGATAAAGAAACGAAAGGTAAAGATGAAGAAGGAAACGATTGACTACAGTTCAATGCAGAAGCATCCAGCTTCCCCCACAAAGGACACAGAAGCATTGTCAAAGGTGCAAAAATGGCTGCTTAGCACACCTCAGCCCGCGGTGCTACCCAAATCGAAGTCTATCCCACTCGGCCTCACAGAGCGGACGCATAGACAAGTACAGAAGGGCACACGGAAAACTAGACCGTCCAAGAGCGCAACCAATCTACTGTCCGGAGAGAAAGCCAGACTACAAGTCGTGTTCAAACCTCCGTTCAGATTTAGTGTAAAAATATGCAAGAGCGACAAAACGAAAGTTGTCCTCGACAAATCCTCCAAGCCCGATCTAGACAGGAAGAAGCACGAAGTCCTGCCTCAACAGTCGTGCCCGGCCGAACCTGCTAAGCCCAATCCATCCAACAAACCCAAGCACTCCAATTCGACGCGAATCACAGAAAATCCAAGTCCAAGTGCTTTAAAATTAGAAATGTCACAAAACCAAGAGACCGCCAAACACGGGTATGCCAATCTGCTACCGCGAAGTGCGAGCGATTGCAAACTGACTAAGAAAATGTCAGAAAATAGAATTAAAAGCGGTCACAAAAAGAGCAGTTCCGTGGGCCAAAGAAAAGAAACTACGGAAAGTCGCCAGAACCTCATACCTCAAGAAGATGAAAGTGCTCACGTGTACGAAAACGTCGTGATGTCGCAGGACGCTTTCGTGCCCAAGAGCTGCAGCATGCCGCGGCGGCAGGCCAGCGTCGGCATCTGCCGCCAGAGCAGCTACGGCCATCTGCCCAGAGCTCAAATCCGCCCGCACAGGCACAGCACGAATAACGTCAGCAGGTCTAGAAACAACAGCACCTCCGACATCGAGCACTTCTACAGCGTCATCGAATCTCTGCGGAGGAACAACGGCAACATCGGGACTTGCACCACTAACACGAGCAGCTCATCCGGCAGCAGCGGGCAGGAAACCGCCTTAGCCAAGAGCAGCTCCGGGTCGCGGGTCCCGAGCGCCAGCTCGCGGCAGAACAGTCTAGTCGATAGGCATTCCCGCTCGAGCCCGGCCGAACCCTCCACGAAGCTAAAGCGACAGTCGAGCGAAGCGGAACTCGGGGACGGGGCGACCGGCTCGAGGGGCTTCCAGCTAGTCGTGGGTAAGGACAAGCTGAAGCGTCAGATGAGTGACAACGAGCTGTGCAGGAGTAGGGTGCAGCTGGCGATGCCGATGTCGGCGGGCGCGGAGCCGCGGCAGCCGTTCTGCTGGAACAAGCGCGCTAGCGTCGAGTCGGAGGCGCCTTTGGCCGGCCCGGGGGGGAGCCGGGTGCTCGGTTCAGCGCGCTCCAATAAAAAGCGTTCCACGTATACCTTCGGGGAACTCAAGCACACCGTCCCGAACGCGACAGCCCCCTCGAATGACGCTTCTGGTGACGTCCAAATCTCCCCCGAGGAGTTTTTCAAAATCCTAGACAAGTAATTTCATCGGACTCTTACGAAGTGATAGTATTTTTGAACATTGAACGAAATTAATGTGTATAATAATTACGTTAGAAATCTAATTCGCGAGGTGTAACTATTGTCAGCTGGTGTAAATATTGTAATTGGCTTTTATTATTAGTATACTAATGTAATGTAATCTAACACTGAAACAGACCATTGCACAGTTAGCTAAGAAAATTACTTACTGATTTAAATTTATTTAAATGATATTTTTTTATTTGCTTTAGGAATTTCTTATACATATGAATAATATTCTTATGAGATAATGATAAATTAATAGATGTATCTTCTACTTTTTTAAGAACCAAGTAGCTGGCAATGGCCTCGTTTCACTGTACGATCTCTTTAAGGTGAATCTCTATTTTTTCTACAAGCTGTGTACAAAACAACTCAAAACTATGTAAAGTGTTCAGTATAAGTTTAAATATTAGACAAATCAGTTAATATTTTTTTATCATGATTTTTGGTTCTATTTTTTTAGCAAGTCATCTAATATTTTGTTTTAGTAGATTGTGTCAATTAACTTGTCAATCGGTGTATTGTTTTAATGTAAGATAAATGCACTTTCTAACAAATAGCGAAGATAACTTGTCACACACGGATGACATACTGACCTACTAGGGGTTAATAAGTTATTTTTTTATCTTAACACAATATTAAATATTATATTTTTATTTACTACATAACAAATTAATTTCATTTTTGAAATATAAAACGATACCTACAGTAATATTTTAAATAATATTTCTAAAATGTTTTAAATGTCTTCAATAACTTACTTTATTTTTAGGGTTGTGATTTATTACCATACTCAAAAAATATTTTTCGAATACTGTGCTAATCTGAGTTTTAACTATTTAGATTATTTGATTGGGTTATCACAATAAATATTTTTAATACTAAGAAATAAAATTTAATTTTTAGAAAACGTGACTGTTGAACTCATGGCTGTTGAATTTTGATTTAATTCTGCAATATCTGGGATGGAACTCCAAAGTATTAGTAATTCCACTTTAGTATGACAATATTGTAGTGTTTACGGTATAAATATTAAATATTTAAATATTGTAATTGTTAATACGCTGTCTAGATGTTAGTGTAAAAAAATAAGATATTTTTGTTAGGTTCCTGCCTAATTTACTTGTTCTGTATAATTATTTTAGGAAAATTAAATGTGTTTTCTTTTTTCTAAATTTAAAGCGGGTTGAATGAAATCGAGATGTAAATTGTTTCTGTCTCAGATATTATACAGAATGTGTTCCAGTATTTATAAATGAGTCGTACGAAAGCTTCGCGGCTGTGGTACAGCGATTATGAGCTTCGTCGTAGGGAGGTAAGGGTAACGCTATTATAGGAACTGATTTCTATGAGGATACTAAAAGTATTGGAAATGTTACAAATTTGTATTTTATGATTTTTTATTGGACATGACAAAATTTTTTACTCATTGTTCATGTCAGTAAAAAACTTTCATGATTATTTTATCATCATTAATAAATCGGTTTATGTATAACGAACGCAATGTTATTAAAATCTAAAACATTGAAATAAGTCACGACATTCTACTGTATATCAGAAAAAAAAGACCAAAATATTATCGTTACCTAGCTTGATGTGCCCTAAATTCAGATAACCCTAATTTAAATTTTTTACCTTCCTCAGATGCTTCGCCACTTATTTCGGTGACACTCTATACCTAAACCGAGGGCTTTGTAACCATTCAGCTAAAAGTGAAACCACTATGATCTCACTGTATTTGTTCGAAGTGCCTTATGAACAAATTGTTGCATTCCTAAACCATTAGATTTACCTACATTGCACAGAAACACTGATTTGTCTGCAGATTTCAAATGTACGAGGTCCGTTGAATGCCTTTTCAACGTATTTTTTTTTTAATGAACTTACAGGTACATTTTCTGTCACTGCTTAAATTATTATGTAAATAGGTACTTATGCCTGTGATAGAATAGTTTTAACAGTTCATACAACTATTGTAATCTACGCCGTAACTCTTCTCTTTTTAGTTGTATTCTTATATTTAATTTGATATGTTAGAATCGACGACGAATACAAATTTGTAATAAATTCATTTTCTAACATTGTACTATTTTTTCTGCATTTTCAAAATAATTAAAAATACTCGAACGATCCATCTGCGTATTATTTCAAGGTGAGGATAAATATTTCAATAGATAAAGGTTCTCATCATTTCAGCCGTCCGTCCACTGCTGAACATAGCCTCACCCACAGATTTCCAGAGCGAATTCCTATGGTGGGGATTTGCCCACACTCACTCACCACATTGAGCACGCGGATTGACGAGCGATATGGAGGGGCCTATTCTTCAGCAGGGGCCACCACGGCATTTTTTCAATATCAACCAAACTCCTTTGTGCTTCTGACCTATTTTACGCTTAGGTAATGGCAACAAAATACTTTTTTCGAAAAAAATTGTTTCGATTTTCTTTTGTTTCTCTGTCAAGCATCAATCATTAATGTCATTTGATTAGTAGCAGCGGGGGGGTTTCGATATTATTTGCGGAAAAAAATAATTTTCACGATGGCTCCTATACGATACAGTCTTCATTACGAGGATTATTCCGAGCATTTAATGTCTAGATTCGGTAAATTACTACAAATGCAATCGTTGGTGGATATGACGCTCATGTGCAGTTCTCACACTCTGCGTGTTCATAAAGCTGTGCTCGCAGCCAGCAGTGCTTATTTTCAGGTAAAACTATTGTCTTAAGACTGCATAATATTGTATAGCATTATATTGTATCTTTTTTGGTAACATCATGCATATACTTCAATTCTTGAAACATTAAAGTAGGTAATAGATTATGTAGATCAATGCAATTTTTGTAGAGAAATTGAGCAACGAGCTCAAGCAACCTAGTAAATGATAGGAACCAAGCCGTGTTTGTTGCCTGATTCTTACGCTTCGTCGCGAAGAACAGACGTAGCTTGAGCTAGTTTCTAAGACGTTTCAAAGTGATCCCATTAATTTTATTGAAATTTAATCACCTGACTTTAAGTAGCCCTAGAACATTTTAGCGCCTTTAAAAAAGCTTTATTAAGATGCGTGCTTGATTACAAAAAGTTAGTTGTATCTAATGATCATCGTTCCACATTCTTAGGAGGTGCTACAAAAGCAAATGGGAGAACCTCTGATAATACTGAAAATGCGCTTCAGCGTCCTGAAATGTCTGGTCGAGTTCATGTATTGCGGAAAAACTCAGTGCTTAGAAGAAAACTTGGACGAGCTGGTGTCCGCGGCACAATTCCTGAAAATAAAAGGGCTTTCGAAAGTTACAAAGGAAGGCCTTGGTATTGCAGATTCTGGTGAGTAGAGCCTCAAAATTTAATTAAATAAAACACCACAACACAAAATGTAAACGATCTTTTTACAATAGATACAATAGCTTGCGACCGGGGTTTCCCTCGCATGGTAGGTACCTAGATAAAAAGTAGCCTACATAGGTATGCTATTTTAGGTAAAGAACTCGTGTATAGATAGATATTCCAAGTTTCATCGAAATCGGTTAGAGCCGTTACGAGCTGATTGGAACACAAACATCGTCACATCATCATCATCATTCACCAACAACCTGTAGAAGTCCACTGCTGGACATAGGCCTCCCCCAAAGAGTTCCACGACGAACAGCCTTGAGCCCTTTCCATCCACCGACTTCCCGCAACCCTTACAATATCATCGGTCCATCGGGTGGGGGGGCCTTACAACACTGCGTCGCCCGGTTCGTGGTCGCCATTCGAGAACCTTTACTCCCCAACGGTTATTGGTTCTGCGAGCTATATGGCCTGCCCACTGCCACTTCTACTTGCTAATTCTGAGAGCTATGTCGGTGACCTTGGTTCTTCTACGGAGTTCCTCATTTCGGATCTTATCACGTAGTGAAACTCCGAGCATAGCTCTCTCCATAGCCCGTTGCGCGACGTATATGAGGCCTATATAACATCGTCACACACTTTCGCATTTATACAGTTGATGCATAAAAAATTTGTTTTTTCCATTGAAAAATGTCGTAACTCCAAAAGTCGTAGAACAAACTTTGTTGCCAATTGAGTGTAGGATAATCCCCTTTCGGGGTAGTATACCTACATATTATTATGAATCACCTTGTTATATTAGTAGATCAGAATACAGAACATTAGTAGGATGGTAGCTTCGTAGATTACGTAGCACGCGCCCCCTGAAGTTAGACGTTCAAACAATTTCAGTTCCTAAAAAATCTACAGCAACATCTGGGGGAGAAGAGTCTAATAGATAATATAACATTGCCCTCAGGTGAACTACCGGTATTTACTCCTCCTGTGGTGATAAATAGACCTCCACAATCACTCATCGATCTGCACTCTCAGGTAAACATTCCGCATTATTAAGATATAATAAATAATAATAATAATAACAGATGACCGTGTGTGATATGTCTGGAATAATTAATTCCAGACATATCACACACGGTCATCTGATCCCAAACTAGGCATAGCCTGTACTATGGGTACCAGAGACTGATATACATAATAGATAAATATTTAACACCCAGACACAGAACAAACATCTGTGTTAATCACAAATGTTTGTTCAGTGCGGGGATCGAACCCGCTACCTCTAGCGCAGAAGGCAGAGTTACTAACAACTGAGCTATGAGGCCAGATGAACCAATTTTACCTACAACTTTTACCTTGTGACCCGACTACAGCAAAGCCAAAAAGGAATGTTATGTTTTTAGTAGGTAGTCTATGTTTGTACTGTACCTACATCTAATGTACGTCTTCATGGTCCGGGTATTATTACGCTTATAATATGACTCGTCTAAAGGAAAGGCCTTGACGAGTACCTACATTTCTAAAATACGATATGTTCATCACTAAGTTTTAGTCGCTCTAAAAAACTTTAAAGCTTTTGCGTGGTCGGGTTTTAGTTTTTTAACTTTGAATCTTGTTCATTATTTTTGTAGGATAGCGAACACAAATCTGCGCCTGCTCCGTTACCTCCGCCGCCTAGCAACAGCCAGCCTTTGGATGCATTTGGACGGCCTAGTAAGGATACAGTGGTGCGCATTCCGTTCGACATCGAAAACGGAAGCAGCTCCTCCAATGTCGATTACCCTGATATGCCCCGTGCCATCAAACCTCGACGTGGACGGCCTACTGTTAGGGTGAGTTTACCTACTACTTGACTGTCCATCTTTCCCATTTAACATAAAATAAATAAATAGCCCTCCGCTACAGTCCAACGATTCCCTGTCGTGTGTTTCAGAAGCTACGAGTACCATGGTACCACAGCGCCCAGACCCGGACGGAACATATATTTGCAGATCATGCAAACATTCCCGCAGCGGGAATCGAACCCGCACCCCTTGAATCTCAGGCGGGCACTCGCTCGCTACGCCACCGAGGCCGCGAGGTCGACTAGCAAAAATATCCAGTACCTAATGCGAATGCGTTGTAGGTTTAGTCTTGTGAACTCCTTGCCTATGGATTCGTTAGTCGTCGTTAGTTAGATTTTTATTTTTTTTGTAGCCAAATTGAAATAAATAAATAAATATTCCGGACATATCACACACGGTCAACTGATCCCAAACTAGGCATAGCATGTACAATGGGTACCAGAGACTGATATACATAATAGGTAAATATCTAACACCCAGACACAGAACAAACATCCGTATTCATCACACAAATGTTTGTCCAGTGCGGGAATCGAACCCGCTACCTCTAGCGCAGAAGGCAGACTTACTACCAACTGAGCTAAGAGGCCTGTCAAAAATTGAAATGTATTTCTGACTTATCTAAGCACATGTAAATATGTCGAAAGATGAATAAGTGGAATTGAATTGAATTGCTCCAGACTTGACTCATTTCGTGGTGCGGACTCTACCCATGTTTGAAGAAAACCTAAGAAGATCTTAAAAAAAGTTTATTTTGCAAATCCCTACAATTGTTTTTTTCAGCGCTCCGGTGGATGGGACGGGGCTGGATCTCTCAGCCGCGCGGCTGAAAGGGCTCTGCTAAAGCGAGAACAAGATTCCCGGAAGGCCATACACCAACTCAAACATCTACAGACCAGACACATGCAGGTTGCACAACATCCGACAAGTTAATCTAAGTTTTATTTAATTCATTTAGAAGAAGCTGTCTAAGGAGTATGTCGTTCTTTTCAGGATTACATGGACAGGGTAACACTATCCCAAGCAGTGAACAGCATCTGCGGCCCTGAAACATCATCAACTAACTACATGAACATAGAAAACGACCTCATGTACATGGACCAGGGATCTTCAAACATTGACCCCAACATGTCTTTTGGGAAAGACAACGCCATGAAAGATAATATCCCTAAGAGCTATCCGAACGCCAGTTCGTCCAACACGGCCAATGATACCGGCGGCGATGGAATCAACAATGCCATGTCCCAGTATGTCAACGCACTCAAGAACGCCGGACTTCCCACTGACCTGCCAATACTCTTCGAATCCGGAGACGGCTCCTATATAAACGTAAATGAACAAGTCCTGCTAGATATGGTACAGAGCAGCGAGATACAGTACGAAGTCATAGAACAACCCAACATCATTGAGAAGGTGTCCGATCCGAGCGAAATCAAAAGCATCGACGATTTATCTAAATCTATCGAAAGAGGTGAAATGATGCAAGGGAGTAAAAGTTACTCATTGAGTGCAGATTTCGATAAAGATACAGATTACAATCGAACCGATGACGGCATGAACAGCCTCAATACCATTTTACCAGATAATCTGGAAGCTTACGCTGAACAGCAAAACTTTGTCGTCATGGATCCCCGACTTCCAGAAAACAATTCCTTAGATCACGTCAGCTCCAATGACTTTTCGTGCATCGATGGAGATATGCAATTCTTTACCAAGTCAATGAGCGACGACGTGAAGAAATATTATGAAGACCAGCAGCTCGCCGAAGCGAGAGTGATGGAACAACTGTGCCCGACGAGCACTTCCTTAGACACAAACTTTAGCATGTCACTGCTTGACGCTAAAAGTTCTCAACTGAATGAAAACCTAAGCCAATCCTACGACACTTTAAACACGGATGACTTGCGGAGAACAGATGATTGCTACGACTTTACTCTTCCACTCCCGCAGAGTAACGTCTTCAAAGAAGATTTGGACTGCTTGATAGCGACACCGAGACGGAATGACGACGACGGCAACTCCTTCGAAATGAACAGCCAACTGGCCAGAGAGAGAGCACAGGCTAAAGCAGATATTATAAAGGACCTTATGAGCATAGAGAGTAAAATGAATTTGGGACAGCAAGATAAAAATTCTGACAACGATAAAGATAGCTCCAACAGTGATACTGCCGTTCAAGATTTTGTAAATCCAATGGGAGAGAGCGCTCACGACTTAAACGAGTATCAAAATAAACATGGCGACTTTGCAGCCGGTATGACACCAAACATGCAATGGATGGACATGGATGATTGCAGAAATCCTGAAAGTGATACCAACAATGACACTTCTGAAACTATAACTTCTGAATCCAAATATTCCTTGATAGACCTGACGGGCCCTGTGGACAAACCCGAAGTATGGGATGATGTTATAGACAACAATGACTCTATGAATAAGGAGAATGAAGCGCCAGAAACAAACGACATAAGACAAAGCTCAGACCAAGACATTCCATACGCAGTAGGATTACTACCAATGAAACCCGCTCAGCAGCAGGAAGAAAGCAGTTTATTGAAGAGAAGAAGCCCCGTAGACTTAGATAGTGATGCTAAATGTCTAAAAAGGCGAGCTAAGAAGAAAATATAGTGCACGTTCATCACTGGCATGCCTGAGGAAGTCCACTGCTGAACATAGACAAGAGAGGTCCCCCAAAGATTGCCAAGGCGAACGTCTTGGCTCTCTTTAGGGTCGTCGGTCCATCGGATGGGGGCCTTCCGGCACTGCGTCGTCTTTTCGTGGTTGCCAATCGAGAACCTTTATTCCCCAACGGTTGTCGATTCTGCGAGCTTTATGGCCTGCCCACTGCCACTTCCCATCAACTGCTAACTCAGAGAGCTATGGCGGTGACGCTGGTTCTTTTACGGATTTACTCATCCCGGGTTTTATCACGTAGTGAAACTCAGAGCAGAGCTCTCACCAAAGCCCGTTTCGCGACTTTCAGCTTGTGTTTGAGACCAAATAGTTAGCGACCAAGTCTCTGTGTCATACGTCATCACTGACAACACGCGCTGATTGTAGAATTTCGTGTTGACGCTACGCGGAATCTGCGACGAGAAGATATGACGAAGTTTCCCAAACGCTACCCATCCAAGTTGGATTCGTCGGTTGACCTCTTTCAAAGGACTACCTAGGACCTACCTAGTTGAATCGTCTGACCCAAATATACATATTATGTAGTATACGATAAGACTATATGGTTTATGAACAAAATGGATTGTAAATAGGTAGTTATAATATGAAATAGTGCAAGTTACTTTATGTTATGGAATTTAATGCAAATAAATAATGTTAATAAGATGTAATGTTTTGTTTTTCCCAGCTCAGGCAGCAACTCCTATGAATGAGTTATCCAATTTAAATGAGAATTACTCGCGCACATTGTGGCGAGAATCTATGAAGATTATCACAAATGATTCTATTTCTTACACAACTATATTATTGTGAAGTTTCATTAAAATCCATTCAGTAGTTTTTACGTGAAAGAGTAACAAACATCCATATACTTACAAACTTTATGTTTATAATATTAATAGGATTAGTCAGACAATACAATAGGCAAACGAGGCGGGCGATGCTCTCTCTTCATGTGATTATCGTACGCGTTACAAGGTTACAAGATTCAACGTTATATCTCCTTTCGAGAGATGTAAAATCTTCGCATCTAAACGGTTACTATTTAGACTAGGTAGAGAACATATTTTAAAATATGCACTAATTTCTAAGACATAAAAAACAAAAATATTCAAATTTTCTTCATATATTTCAATGTAAACATTACATATAAAAGTTATACTTAATTAATGTCGTAAGGCATCTTTTTCCACGTTTATGAATAAAAATTTCCAGCATTTATCAATGTACATGATGTATGTAGGTACCTACGAATGGTTGTCATACATATAAAGCAGCCTCAAATACATAACGGGCGATTGTACGGTGGTTTAGCCTAATCTTCATAATAGATGTTTTTAAATATTATAACCACAACGATTGTTTGCTGCAACCAACTTACGCCTCGATAGATATTCCTTATTAATTTATTTTACCTCTTGGGGCATTTATTGAGGCAATGTTGTAGAGAAGACATGGTAAATTATATATTATAATATCTTTATGTACATTTTTTGGATGTTTGTTGGTACTCAATTTTGACAAAATAAACACTGGAACATCTACAACACAACTCAAAAACTACGTAAAATGTGATTGAACAACAAAATACATATTTTTGCCTACATAATTTATAGATGACTTCATTTCATTCTTATAAAAATAATAATCAGATCGTCAAAATGGCTCGGATTGGTATTAAACAGCTTATATAAATAACACGTAATATCTTATCTACGAGATTCTATACTTATTGTGATATGGACATAACAATTACATCGATCAGCTTATACTTACGTTAATTATTGTCAATGCAAGTTGACAGAAAAATAATATACGCTACCGAGTGGCAGATTTACACATTTCCCAAGTATAGGCTATTTTTCGCCGCCCTTATTTTTGTTTTACCATAGAATAGAGACAATACATAGAATAGTGTGAGACGCGAACGCGAGAGGGTTGCAGCGCGCGGTAGATCATACTCACCCTGATGAAGATTCTCGGGACGAATCGAAACATTGTCGGTGCTTTCATCGATATTATATAGACGTGAGTAAAACCCGTTGTTCCAAAAATGTCTAATAGTACAACTCACGATAGTTTAATAAGTTTTTAATTGTAGTTACAATGAAAGGGAAGAGAGAACATTCTCTATTTTTAGAGTTCTTTCTTTCTGAAGAGTTCTCCTTCACAAATTTCCCTCAAGCTCAAGCCTACTCAGCCAGTCCTTCAAAAAACCTAAAAAAATTAGCCATATCTCAGAAGTATTTCTTCGACTTGGAATTAGATTAATTGACGCGGTATTTAAAGCATAAAGTCGGATAAGTCTTAAAAATAACAGGAATCAATAGGCTGTTTTGTAATGCTGACAATAAAATTGTTTTTATGATTGCTGATCCTAGGTAAGCGGTGTCAGGATCGTAGCAAGTGGAAAGCCGTGGTCTCTGCCTACCCCTCTGGACTCCTAGGACAATGATATTGACGGAATCGGTGGTAATTATTGATCGTACAAAGCCATAGTAGAAAACTCTTGACTAATAAATTATCAGCAAAATACATAGAAGTAAGAAAGTCCATAGAAATAAATTGTCTGGAGGAATATCACACCTAATCTAACCGGAATGTCCATCATCATACACGTCTATCGAATTTAATGGTCATTAAGGCTCGTATTCAGAGACAAGACTCGAGCTTGATCTGTACTTAAATCTCGATTTGAGTCGAGATTCTAATTCTTGAACAGTGCTTATGTATAGATTCAATGATCACAGTTCACCTGAGTAAACGCTTATTCTGAAACGTCAATCAGACGAAATCGGTGCTTGAGTTTAGATTTGATTTTACATTAATCAAATGACATTTTCGTTCCGTTACACGTACTTTGATGCATATTTATACTTAACTTTATTGATCTATTCTATTTCCACCCTGGCTGTTTGAATGTCTGCGTAAAACGGATCGAAAATTATAAATAAATCAAAATGTAAACGAGAACATTTGAGTACAGATTTGAGACTCGATTCAGCTGAGAATAGTTTAAGTACCGGTCTTGAATAAAAGCTATGTTTGAGAAGAGATTCAATACTTAAGTAGAGTTCAGCTGATCTGTGGTTAAATCTATGCTTGAGTCGTGTCTCTGAATACGAGCCTAAATGTATCCATAATACAAGGTGATTCATAATATGTATATTATCCCGAAAGAGGCTTATTCTACACCCAATCCTACTTCCTACTGATCCTACTAATATTATAAATGCGAAAGTTTGTGGATGTTAAGATGTTTGTGGTTCAATCACGGCTAAACGGCCGAACGGATTATGATGAAATTTGGTACAGAGATAGATAGTCTGGAATAGCATATAGGTACCACGCGAGTGTAGCCGCGGGCTGAAGCTAGTAACTTAATAATGATGACAAAAAATTGCTAATTTGAAAAAAATCTAGATTATTTTTCGCTAATATGCATTCCTTTTGTTGATAGAATAAGCCTCTGGTTGGTATACATATTATGAATCACGTTGTTTGATTACTTCGAATGTGAAACAATTAAATGACCCATTCAGCTGCACGTAAAGCTGCCGAAAACTAAAGAACATTCACATCACAACAGATTCATAAGAAAGTGAACAGCCACGGATAAGATCAGTGTTCCCACCGCGACACCGGCGACATTCCCAGAATCCCTCGCGGTGTAGCCGTACGCATCACTGTGATAGTCCCCCATTTGGAACGTGATCGCCGGCGAGGACATCCGCCCATCGCCGCCATTGGAGTAAGCGAGGACACGCATGTGGTACGTCTTACCGGGCGCCAGGTTCGTGACGTACGCTTCTAGCTTGTGCTCAACTGGGACTAGGGTGTCGTTGGCTGTGCTCATGTCCTGGTCCGTCTCCCATACTCGCACCTGAAATGTTAAAAAGTAATATTATGCGCAAATACGATAACCCTACGAATATTATAAATGAAAGAAAGACGTTTATTTTAGACAATTGCGATAGTTTCTTTATTCTTTATTCTTTATTGTACACAAGAAAAATACAGATACAAAAATTAAAAAGAAAGGTATGTACAAAGGCGAGCTTAACCCTAAAAAGAGTTTTCTTCCAGCAAACCTTTGAGGCTAGAGAGACGTGATTATAGAGGGAGGTTCGTGTACCTACAATGTTTGATAGAATATTTTGTTAGATTATTTTTTGTATATTTTGTGTATTTTGTAATTGAATAGTTTGTGAGGATGTTTGAATGTTTGTGGTTCAATCACGCCTAAACGGACGAACCGATTTGGATGAAATTTGACATAGAGATAGAGTCTGGAATAGTATATAGGTTAGCTAGTACTATAAAAAATGCGGTCGTCGAAATTTACTCATTTAAAATTAAATGGCAATTTACTTTTAGATACGGCCAAAATGAGAAAATTACATGTGTTACTCTAGAGGTGCGCGGTTTTATGAGGTGCAAAAATTTGTTCCATATAGTAGAGAGAATAGATGACTTGAGGCGATTCAGAAGACGAAACTGACCTTGTAACCCAGCAGAGGTTCCTCCTCATCAGTAGGCTGCACGTAACGCCACACAACGCGCACAGTGGTCGGGTTGTAGGCCCACACGTTGACAGACGCCGGCGGCTTCTGCGGCGCCTTACGGAACGTTCGCTCCAAGTACCGCTCGCTTTCTGGACCCTCGCCCGCCGAGTTGAATGCCATCACCTGAAAACAATCACAATATTTACTGCGCATAAAAATAATCACTAACTCTCCCTCCATGTAAAAAAGCAGCGGAACCCAGTCGCGAAAAACAGACGATTGAAATGATCGTTATGACTTCAACGAATAAAGAAAGAAGTTTGACAGGAGTTGAACCCATATTTTTAATTTCGTTTGGCTACTTGAACAAGGAGGTTGTCACCCCACTTAATATATTTGTATAACTCCCTTTTGGATCCCTTTACTAAGGTATAAGGAACCAAGGGTGGTAAGGCAACCCTTGGCCGATTTAAATCATATTCATACCAGAAAATCTTTATAGTACAACATGTTGACCTATTAAATTCCATGCAGAACGGATTGACGATGACGGTTCAAAAGTTATGCTCTAAAAAATTAACATACAAACATACAACGCCGACTCGCCCAAGTAGGTACTTGTAGAAATCTTCACTCGTGACCATTGTTACGTGACCATTAAAATTAGCTGACCAGACGAATCGCTTATAGCGTAGGTGGTATCATCACTTTTAGTAAGTGAACATAATGATTGCAATCATCTGGCATGATTGTGATTTCCGAACATTTTGCTCGGAGACCTGAAAATTCCGCAACTCACCTTCACGAAGTAATATAGATCAGGCTCGAGCCCCACAATCAGCGCCCAGTTTCTTGTAGTCCTTGACAAATAGTAAATAGAGTCTTCTTCCTTGTTCGCCTGCTTCCAGTACTTCAGCCTGTGACCGATCAGCTTGCCGCGCAGTCTCTCCCGCGATTGGTCAATAGGATTCCACGTCACGTTCAATGATGTAGAGTTGAATGAACGAGCGAACACCATCTGAGGAGCCACTTGGGGCATGTCTTCTGCGGAGTATATGGTGACTACTTCGCTCTCCGGCCCGGCACCGATCTCGTTGAAAGCTTGAACTTTTACATCGTATGGCGTGTAGAAGTAGGTCGGCGATATGTGAACGACATAAGCGCCGATGTTTCCGGACTTCTTGAGCAGTAACGACTGGTATTCGACTTCAGTTCCGTTTCGTCTCCAGAATATCTTGTAGTGGATACCCGGCCCGTTCTGTAGAGCCGGCGGTAAGGGACTCCAGGTGATGGTGAGGTCGCCGGTCTTGCCTCCGCCCCCACCGACTTTGGAAGGCGCCTGATAAGGCTTATCAGCAGGAGTCGAGAACTGAGGACTCGGCGCGGACGGTTCTCCCGCCCCCAAGACGTTAACTGCTTGAACTCTGAATTCGTACACAGACCATGGCATTAGCGCGGCGTTTATCACGGAGCGTTTCCTTCCGTTGTAGCGATCGACCTCACCTACGATCGGCACGTTTTCCGTTAGGACGGCCCAGGTCGAGTTCCAGTGGGTGCGACCGGTGATGATGTAGCCGGTGATAGGACGCCCGTTCGAGTTACTATCGGTCCATTCGAGTGTCACTTGCGAACGATGGATATTCTGGACTTGTAAGCCTCCAGCCGGGCCGGGTGGTCCTTCGATCCGCAGTTGGGTGTGCGAGGATATCCGTCCAATAGCCGACTTGACTATGCATTCGTAGTCTCCAACATCTGACAGGCTGACGTTGATGATCGTCAATTCTCCGCCATCGATCTTGATTCTCTTATCAGCGTACAGATCAGCCGCCTCTTTCATACGTATACCGTTGTGATGCCATAGATACGCCGTGTCCAAGACAGGATCCACCTCGGCATTGCAATGCAGGAAAATGACCTGCCCTACTTGGGTCGTGATTCGCGGAGGCAGTCGTGCGATGAATCGCGGAGCGCGTAATACTAACAGTCGACCTCTGCTCTCGTCAGTACCGTATTGGTTCTTGGCAACGCACGTGTAAATGCCCTCGTCATCTCTCGATAGCTGCCGAATGATTAGATTGCCTTTCTCTGTAATAAATCGTTTGCCGCCGGCGCCTATGACAATATTATCCTTTTTCCAAGTGAATGTTGGTCTGGGTGCTGCTTCCGGGTTGCATCTAAGTGTTACATTCCCTCCTTCAGATCCATAAGTCTCTGACTCAAGGGGCCTCTTTTTGAATGATGGCTTTAGAGATAAAACACGCAGTTGTCCACTTGAGAAGCTGGACTTCAGCTGGTTTTTAGCTTCACACTGGTACATACCAGGGTCTCTGGTCGGATCTAAGTACTTTATAATAAGAACATTATCTTGGATAATGTATCTGTCTTTATCATCAGGTTCCAGGGTCTTCATAGACAATTTTTGCCCATTTTTCCACCATGTGTAGTTGACATCAGGTATGCCATAGGCTTCACAGTTCCAATGCAGCTCTCCTTTGTTGTCCATGTGTTTGTCTGTCAGTGGGATGGTAAAGTTGGGCTTAGCTTGAACTTTCAAAAAGACACTATTTAAAATATGAGATCTATCATTACGAACATCACAGATGTATTCTCCTTCATCCTCAACTCCAACGTTGGTTATTGTCAGAACTCTGTTGTAGTGACTTAGACGCGCCTTTCTAGGCATCTCGTCATTCTTTCTAGTCCAATTATAAGCAGGCACTGGGTAACCGAAGGAGACACATTCAAATCGTACTTCCTCTCCCACAACGGGAGCTTCAGGGAAAATTTTGGGGAAGTTATTAGGAAACTTCAGATGTTGGTAATCTGAGTTGGGGTACACAAATAGAGGGAAGAAGGGTCCATTACGGCCCGCATCAGAAACTCTATTCATCACATTGCAACTGTAGTTTCCTCTATCAATAGATTCCAAGGCCGAGAAGTAAAGACCACCATCATGTGACACAAAAACACGTTTATCCTCCTCCACAAGATTTGGGAAGTAATTTCGAGCCCACAGGAAATTGACAGCAGGGTAATAGGAAGGTGGATCACAGTAAATAACTTTCCCCCAATATTCCTTACCATTCTCTATTGGTCGTTTCTGATTGAACTCCCTGACAAAACCAAACGATAAACGAACGGACTCTGAGCGAATTGTTCCAAACTTGTTTGTTGCAGTGCAATGGTACTTGACATTGTCTTTATCAGTGTCTGGGCTGAAGATCATCAGTGTTCCACCACTGAGGATAAACCTAGTGTCTACCAGCGGATCAATTTCTGTGTAAACAGGACTATCCACTTGGTAATCTTCTCTGTACCATTTGTAGACAGGAGCGGGATAGCCACCAGCAATACAAATTAACTGCACAGGATGGTTCTTCAAAGGATCGTAAATGGTATCAACAGGGTCCTTGATGAAGTATGGACCTCTTGGAATTCTCAGTGGGTCATATGTGTCTAAGCCATAGGTGAACGACCTCTTCTCCTCGATAAGATAGTGCAATCTTTGTGTTAAGCCTTCACAGATGAAATGACTGTAATGTGTGCCATCTACAGGTTCTAATCCCCACCTACCTTGCTCATGAGAAAACTTGTACACCAAATAGTCCAACGGTAGCAAGTTGTAGCTTGTGTAAGTAGATTGACGATCAGTGAAGAAAGCGTTTTCTAAACCAGACAACTGAGAGCCATCTGCATCGTTGACCCAATGTCCGGGAGACTGTTGGTGAGCTCCTATGTACCATGAACCCTTCTGTGGGTCCAGTTTCATCAGACTCGTTATAATGAACCCATGCTCTTCCGGATTGTTTACAGAAGCTAGATCAGCTTCGTAGGCTTGACAGATCTTACGCGCTTCATTCCTCGGTCTGTCAGGCGACTTCGTGAAACGGTAGCAAGATTCTCGATAGCGAATCCAATTCGGAGGACACCTATACCTCTCGTCGTGATCTAAGCCCGCGTAGTAAGTAGCAGTGTTCTGAGGATCCACTTCATTATCATTATCACCGTAATTGTCCGTGTTATAAACACTGTCTTGGTAGAACGAGCTCTGCGGTGAACTTTTGAAATCGTTGTCGTTTACAGGGAAACTGCCGTACGGAATTTGCTGGTTTGGACGGTACTGGGTTCCATTTTGAGTGCTAGGATACTGTTGAGGGAAGCCAGGGTTGTACGGACCCGACGTTTCCAGCACTTGTGTCCTCACACTCGCTACAGCAAGCACGAACAATGAACACCTCATCGCTGATCCTGGAACGATATGCGATGTTTAAGTTTTCTCTTGGAATGTAGGACACAACCAAACTATTTTTATATAACTTTACCTTGCTTTACCTCAAATATAGTTCATTACGATTCAAAATTCGTTTTTTCGTTTGAAAACAATGACGCATACAACAAATGCCTCGCCCTTCCTTGTAGAAAAAAAAAATGAAATGGAACGCTAGCCAAACAAGCAAAGCAAAGCAAGCAAGCCCAACCAACACAACAGTCAACCGTCACTGACACTGACATGACACGGGTATGTCATAATTTCAGCTCCCCTAGCGTAATTATGATTAAGAGCTCTCCACGGGCGGCGGGCGCTTTGCGCTTTGGCCTCACTCACACTGGTACAAGTGGTACACATCCTGCAAATCGAAGATCTGTATTCTGATACATGTAGCCAAGTTTTTTAAAGATCGAGCAGACATGCTTTAAGAGTAGGTTCTACAGGTAGATAGGTAGGTACCTACGTGGATGACAGTGGCGCAACATTTTAATACCTCCCTACCTCTTTTAAATAACCAATGCCAAGGTTCCTGACAGAATAGGAATTGGTTCTGATCCACCAAAAATTAGTAGGCGTATTCACGTGCTCAATGCTATCCCAAGGCCCAACCGATATGAAAGAGGGCATACTGAAGTAGTGCATAATCGCTGTTCACTTCACAAAGGGTTCCTTAAAAAACTGGTATAACCAGTATACATACTTAGGTACATCTTCTTCAAAAGACTGTCCTTCACAATCAATCAAAGATCTAAATGAATAACTAAGGTATTTGTGCCCGCCGCGCCGCCGTTTTATTCGCGATGAGCCTTAGGTAGGTACGTTAGGTACTTAGATGTTACATAATATATACCTACACGATCTAAGGATAAGTACTATGCTGGTATGGTAAGTTGCGTACAGTGATGCGTTAGCATCCTATTGGTCTGTGGTACAGTGTGTCACGTGTAATCTCTACGGTCGATGAGACAATTTCATGTAACTGATTCCAAAAAAAGGGAGGAGGCTATTCATTTCGATCAATTTTTTTACATCCTTTATGTGAATATTTGGAAAACACTGAATCCTGTATTGCTAAGTTACATACTTTGAACTCTTCTTCAAGTAAGTGTTTGTTACATAATATGCTATGATGTTACATAGCATAATATGTAACAAATAATTAGAAACTTTGTAATTTGACTAGATTGATAATAGATTATTAGATTTTAGTAGTTTTTGAGGTTAGCCCGAAGTCCGAACAAATAAACAGACATACAAAGTCGATCGACAAATTATTTTTTTGTCACTCATATTAATTTTCTTATATTTGATAGATTAAACCCATTTCGGGATGGTATACATAATATTCCTTCGTTAGTGTAACCGTTGGTCCTTCGATCTCGAGAATAGGAATAAATCAAAGAAATCATTAGTAATTGATCACATTTTTATTATTCTCAAGTTATCAACAATAAATGTGTCAATAGCTATAATAATACTTATGAATTACATTGTAATTAAAACTAAACAGATTTTTACAATTTTATTTCCATTCAGAATATTATGTAGGTAGTAGGTATACTTAGGAAGATACTTATCACTAAAAGTGGTTAGTTACAATAACGTAGGTAGGTACTACAAAAAATCGTTCCTAAGTTTCATTCCTCTTCCCCTTCAAGTTTTCTCCTAAATATTATTTCATCACAGTTTAATAATGTACTTCTGCTTTTCTTATTTTCTTCGAGCAAATAGAAATAGGGCGGAGCTTGGTCTTTTTAAAGGACAGGATATTTCCATTTTAGATTTTTATAAAACAGCTAAGAGCCAAACATTTCAAAAATACTTTTTTTTGGTTTTTAAAATAATGTTATCTATCGATTTGTAATATGATTCCAAAATAATATTTTTTTTATGTTTCTTATAATTTGCATTGTTATTATAATTTGCGATATGCTTAGAATATGAGTTAATAAATTTCCTAATATCATACAGGATTGTATATAAATAAAAACAACTAATTTACAGGTAAATAAATTGGTCAATAAAATAATAAACTCAATATTTCTGATAATATTGATCAAACATAACAATAAAATAACATAAAATTGTAAAGGTAAGTAAATGAAGTTACTAGCATAATCTCAAAACAATTAACTTGATCTTTAACTAATAAAAGTGATGTATTGATGGTGAAAATGACTGCACATTGAAAAATCTACGTATTCATACAAAAATATCGCAAATTCGATTACAAGCTAAGAATAGTCCACGATCTCAGTTATTCCACTTGAGCTGGGTTAGATTGAAATCTAAATTAGGAGAGCATTCAATTTACAACGCAATTGCACTCGCTTCGTTGACTATAAGTGCTATAATCGCGTGATAAGGCTTACCAACCCTGTTTATCGTACCCTCCTTATAAGTTATATTATTAGTAAACTAACATTCAATTTTCACACACGTATACTATTGCACACATATTAAAAGATTATGCTAATGCTTTATTTTAAATATTGGTAACTACATCTCGTTAATTTCCTACATTTTCTAAAAATAACATTAACGTCTAGGTGGCATCTATAACGATAACTAGACACCATTCACCATCGTTAAATAGCACCCATTAATATTACACAATTAAAGCGACAATTACGCGATGCACAGTGTACCTCTATTACAGTATTCAATCTCCAAATATACATACTAGACACATGCAGACGCAAGCGCCTAGCCTGCGCCTGACTTAGCTTGACATTTGTGCAAACCTTCATTTACGAAACATTTGTTTGCATACATGTTCAAAACCCTTGCCACACTTTGTATTGTAGGTATTTGTGTATTTGAAGCTAATTGAGCCCCGGCATAATAGAGGTACATTGTGAATTGTACAAGCTATTTACAGTATTTACAAGCGAATTGTTCGAACGGTAGGTATAACATCACACCAGCAACTAATCAAGAATTCAATTAATAAATACTTAAACATTGATTATGTAATGGCTGCCTTAAATTACACAGTCTCTTTATATGAATATTCTTTTTATATTGTTCTTATTGAGATACATGTTAATTACAATAATCAGTCGAGCTACGTTACAAGATCTCGATTATTGAGCCGTCGTCAATTCAATCGCTACACTCTTCATCTGTCATTCAAACATCACGTGCGTCATCACATCACAAACCGAGCCGATAAGACGAACTCAATTCACCTTCTGTATTCCTTTACACTGTTCCCTTTTCTCGCAATGTCAGCTAATCAGAACTGTTTCGATTTTGAGCAGTTGTCGCAGTTTGTCGGTGACTCGTACGAGGGCGACTTTGGAGGCCCTGACGTTGACTTTCTCCCCGGCGCCGAGAAGTTGGTTGCACTGGGCGCGTTCCAGGAACTCTTGAGTCCGAATTTCCCGTAGGAGCTCCTTGGGAGAGCCGGATCCGCAGTGGATTTGCTTCAGTAAGCTGTCTTTTGATTTGATCTGGAAAGAGCAGGGAAATTTTTATACCAATGGTTTTTGGAATCAAGCTTTGCTGAGGCCGTACTGGCCATAGCCTGCATTATTAGTTTACACACACTCGTGAGCGGATACAAGTGTGTTTGCATAGAATCCGAAACAGTGCCTCTAGCGGACCATAACGGCAACTCATTTCGTCAATAAGCCCGTGAATGACTACGACTGAGAAATGTTGCAAAATGCAGACTACGGCCTACACCTTAGGGGCCTAGTCAGTTCATACAAGCTCACTCATCATTCATCATCACTTCAGCCATAGGACGTCCACTGAACCTCTAGGCCTCCGCGATAGATAACCAGCGCAACCGTCCTTGTGCGGCCTGGACCCAAACAATCATTTGGGGGATTTGCCCATCCTCGCCACGCTGGGTATGCGGGTTGACGAGCGCAGATAAAGCTATTGTTGATGGAGAACGCTGCTGCCTATCCCCTAGCTTTTTCTCTTAGTCGCCTCTTACGACATCCACGGATAGAACGGTCATATTCTTACAAAAAATATCTAAAATAACATAGCCTTGTGAAGTTGTTAGTATAGTAGGTATAGTTTTTCCATATCACGATGACATGTCTGGTGAATTTTAAGTCATTGATATAAGATTCAAATTACAATGATTCAGCCGCCTTCGTGAAATGGAATAACTCTTAACAACCAGCCCCCTGTTAAATTAGAACCCGTTCATTTATTACATTAATTTCTACTTTCAGATATTGTTTTGTTTTAATAAGATGCGTCATAAATGGGTAGTAAGTAGCATACTTGCTATTGCTCAGTGTTTTCTTCATAATAATCTTTGTTTACATTAAACAATCGTTTTCAGTAGAAATGTTTGGTTTTCCTCGTTCTATATTCGTATATGGTCCATGCGCAACTCAAAGGTCGTGTAGTATTATTTTCATAAAGGTTGAGGGCACTGGTGGAGTGGTGGTAGTGGCCCCGCCTTCCAATCCACAGATCGTGGGTTCGAATTCCCGACGTGCACCAATGGATTTTCAATTCGGAATTCAATAGTGATCTCAAACGGTGAAGAAAAACATCGTGAGGCAACCGGCATGTCCTAAAACCTACAAATTGAAAGACATGTAACAAGGGGACGAAAGGAGCCTCTAAGAGGCGCACTTTAATCCCTAACTGCAGTTAGGGCGTATGCCCTTTTCAGGGACACCATACCTCAACCTAGTGAATAGCTTACCGTTTTTGTATGATGTCACGTAAAGAGACCCTACAAAAACCGGAAACCTACTAACTTTCCAAACTCACCAGTGACAACTCACGAACATTATTAAAACTAAGTTTCTAAGACGTTTCAAGATGATTTTATTGATATAAACAACATTTGAATTTTTGACTGCAATCTCTATGCTTTGTTTCTACAAAAAAAAAGAATCACGACTGTTCTCACATCACGACGTGTAATCAGAAGCACATATGATCCAAGTTACCTGTAGTAGGTTTGTGATATCCTGCAGCAAGCACCAGAGGCCATCGGCCGGCTGTCCGGGCGCGGTCCTGAGGCTATAGAAGGGTGGTAGTGGCGCTTCGGTACACTGTATCTCGATCATGGAGTCGGGGGGTGGCAGCGGTGAGGCGGGTGGCGGGGAGGACAGCGGGTCGCAGCCCAGCTCGTCTTGATCTGGAAACAGAGATAACTTTGAGATATCCAATCATTCCAACGCTCATAAAGGCTTCGACCAAATATCATACTAAATCTGGTCAGGGTCACTTATTAGGGGTATAAGGGAGACGGTACAGTCACCTGCATTAATTGATTTTTTATACAAAATAGGCTAGCGTTTGACGACTATCTCACCTGATACTAAGTGACGATGTGGTCTACGGTGTATCACGTTTGCCTAGAAGAAACCTATTCACTATAAATATAAAATAAAATAAATAAATATTCCGGACATATCACACACGATCAACTGATCCCAAACTAGGCGTAGCCTGTACTATGGGTACCAGACCAGAGACTGATATACTTAATAGATAAATATTTAACACCCAGACACAGAACAAACATCACACAAATGTTTGTCCAGTGCGGGAAAAGAACCCGCGACCTCTAGCGAAGAAGGCAGAGTTACTACCAACTAGTTCAGTTGATGAGGCCATTATGCACTTGAAAACACCCAAATTATAGGTATTCTAATTATTAACCCACTATTAGACATTTTTGTTTTTTTTTACGTCTATAATGTCTATGTAAACACCGAAAATGTTTTGAGTTGTCTAACTCTAGAGAATCTTTATCCTGATAAAGTGTGACCCCTGGTGAGTATGATCTACCAAGCGCTCCAACCCACTCGCGTTCGCGTCTGACTCAGTGTGAGACGAAACATTGTCGGTGTTTTATTTTTATACACCTAAGGTGGCAAACAAGCATACGTCCCTCCTGTTGGTAAGTGGTTACCGTAGCCTATGAGCGCTTGCAGTCCCGTTTTTCAAAAATGTCTCAAAGTGGGTTCTTTGCGAACATTGCGAACACAGTGGTAACTTCGCAGTTACAGCTGAAACGCATTGATACCGCATGCCACACCACAACAATATACCGGAACGACAAGCAATTACTTTAAATTACGCTCCATTAGGCGGCTCTTAGCGTTTCGTAACAATATTACCATTGCTGAGACTGGTCAACTGGTTATTTCATTCATTATATCGTTACGATAAAGTATTCAGCTTGCTAACTTTTGTTCCAGCTGTTTTAGGAGCAACAAGAATCAGAAATCATCTTACAAGTTTTAATCAGGTAAGCTAAATTCTACCAGGTCAATAATATGGGATATCTATTCCAAGTTAACCAGAATCGGTTAAGTAAGCCTTTATGGCGTGATTGAACCACAAATAAACCAAACCCGCAGACGCCTTCAACACTTTAGTCTTCGTGAAATGGAATAACACCCAAGTTCACCCAACAGTCACATACGTACGTAGTCCTGACCCCACACTAGGATTTACTGTGCAGTGGGTATCAGAAGCTACGAGTACCATGGTACCACAACACCCAGTCCCGGAACAAATATTTGTAGATCATGCAAGCATTTGGCGCGCAGCGGGAATCGAGACGCAAGGTCGTCGTCGAAATGTCGCTAATATAGGGATTTAGTTTCCTAATTTTGACAGGATTCTTGCGAAAAGGTCCCTTAAAGATATCAGGATATGTTACCTATGATTGTAGCTGGCGGCGGGTGCATCCACGGCTCCACAGCCCGACCCTGCACATCCGCAATATGCAACTGTAGTAGCTTCGCCGCGGGACCATCGGTGAGTTCCTCTGGGGTCTGCCCGGAATAGGTGCCGAGCAGAGGGTCGGCGCCGTATGATAGCAGGAGCCGCATGATTTCCACGTGGCAGTTCTCGCTGGCTTCGTGTAGGGGCCTGGAATTCACAAAAAAATACGTAAGTAGGATGTTACATCAGAGATTCGAAACGTCACAACGTGGACCACGCCTGTCTATCTATTGGGGCCAAGGGGAAAATGATACTACGTTTGTACAGAGCTAATGTTCATGAACTAATAGAGGCAAATAAAATCTAACAAACAAAATGGTGGTGGGTGTCTATCCAACGAAGTATCAATTATGTTCTCAGATAACGTTTTAGTGTGGTTATAGAGATTTTAGGATTACCCGCTGGATGTTTACTGTACCTGATCCCTCCTTGAGCAGCAGCGGAGACATTCGCGCCGTATTGCAGAAGTAGACGAGCGATTCTAACGTGACCCTTGGCTGAAGCAACGTGCAGAGGCGTAAAGCCAGCGTTGTCTTTCGCTGAGGGATCCGCTTCCATTTTCTCCAAGCAATACGCCACGCAATCCTTAAAAGAATGAAAACGGAAATTTAACGCGATTCAGTTAATACAAAGCTGTAAATAAGGTGTATTGCATAAGAGAGATACTCACTGTATAACCAAGCCTGGCTGCCCGATGGAGATGAGTCTCCCCAACGCTTTTGTTGATGAACCAGCTTTTGATCTCTTTCTGAATATCAATTACAGACTCAGGGCTCGGCTTCGCAGCTGGTCTACGCACTTTTGCAACTTGGTCGTCTCTACGTATAATCTTTTTCTTCTTTCGAATGTAATCAAACCCAGAACTAAACTTTCTTCTACCGAAAAGACGCCTAAAGCGTTTCTTGACTTCGGGTCCTCCTTCTGCGGATACAGGTAAGCCATTTTCGTCTTTTGGTTTGATTTTGTCATCTGTATTGTTTGATTGGCTATTTTCATTCTTGCTCTTATTACTCGACATTTCTTTCATTCTTTTGTTGTTCATTGATAACATTATACTGTTTCTCTTTTTAATACGCATGAGACGGCCTTTGGCATCATTGCGTTTAAGTAATTTTGTACTCCGGAGTCCATCTCTGATTGAGCTAGATCTTCGTATAATTTTGCCCTTGACAATTTTTTTGGGTTTTGACTTCGGCTTAGTTTCTTCTGGTTCTTTCATGACTATAACTTGATCTTCCTTTTCTCTGGAGTAATTATCATCTCTGCATGATGTCGGCGGTGCGGACGCTGGTCGTTCATCGCCAAACACCTCTTTGATGGTAGCACGTTGTCTAATTATCCTGCTTTCAGTTCTTGTTCTTGATTTCAAAACCACCGGTGTAAACTCTTCCGTAGCACCAAGAAGACCATCCGTGTTGGTTATAAAAGCATTTCTGTATGCAGTAACGGTTTCTTTCCTAAAAGCTCCTAAATAAAATATATCTTCCTCCAGTTTTTCTTTCTTAGCTACTAAATTTCCTTTGATATTATTTTTCAGGAGACCTAAACTAGGTGTTGGTAATAGTTCCGTAGCATTAGAAGATTTGGCTATTATTTTAGGAGTTCTTTCTTCTCGTTCCTTTGTTTTCCGCTTTGAGTCTTCTTTTCTTCCACATTTTTTGATAAGAACATCGACGATAGAACTGCCCTTTTTCTTTGCTTTTGTTGAGGACGTTATTGTAGATGTTGATGCCTCCGAATCGTAATGCAGCCTATTCGGAGCTGAGTAACTAGAATTTGAATCTAGGTCACTGTCAAGTGTAAGCTTGTCCTGTCGTCTTGCATATAAATCGTCTGTAGCAGCAGACGGCGCCGATGATGGAGCCGGTGACAGAGGAACTGGATCCAAATCTGGGAGAGAAGTAGTGCCTCGAGTAAAGAACGCTCCCGTTCCACGCATAAAAGGTCCTCCAGCTCGACCACGAGGTATCGCAATAAGTCTTGTGGGCATACGAAGAGATCGTTTGTATCGAAATAATTCTTCCTCCCATCCTGGATGGAAATCGGAACCATCGCCAAAGCCAGGTTTCCTGACGGGTGTCGAACTGTTGCTGGCACTGCTGTTGTCCGATTTCTTGGACGGTGAAGATTTTGCCGGAGTTTTGGCGGATGGTGTAGATTTATTTTCTTCGCCTTTAACGCTTTTGCGTATTCGAAGTCTACTTGCCACACAAAGATCATCATCACTTTCAGAACTCGAGTCGGCATCTTGTTTATCTTTATTACTTAAATCAATAGAAAGTGATTTAGTTTTAGATCGCGATAACTGTCTCGATAACTTTCCTTTACTTGGTTTTATTTCTTCTTTTTCTTTCGTCAAAGAATCTAACGATTTTCTGTTATTTTTATTTACATCCACATCACAACACTCGAGTTTAACATAAGCCGATTTTTCAGTGAAGTCTTTCAACAATTGATATTTAAGACGTTCGCTCTCCTCTTTTTCTTTATATATTTTACTTTTGATTAATGGTTCGTCATCGTCTGTCGATTCTTGTTCTTCTTTTATCACAGTTTTTATCTCTAATTTATCTGTGTTTTCCTTCGTGTCTTTAGTAATCTTCTCTATACCTTCCTTCTTTTCTTTGACAACCTTTTCTTTATTATTCTTAATTTCCTTATTTGCTTTTCCTTTAATTTCTTTTCTCTCTTTTACAATTTTGTCATTACTTTCTTTTGTCTTTTTCTTAATGGGGGTTATTGAAGACGCCAAACTCTTATCAAGTTTAGCTTTTACTTTTTGTTTGACCATTGTAGTTTTTTCAGAATCATGCTTTTTACTACTGTCCAGCTTGTTCTCAATGCAAACTTCGGAATCATGTTTCTTGTCTTCAAGTTTGTCTTCTAACTCTGGCACTTTACTTTCCAAAAGTGATAACGAGGCTGGCAGATCTTCATTTATCACTTCATCCGGGGGTTCTTGTTTGATAATAATATCAGTAGGAATAGAAGAAACAGTCGGCAATTCAATTTCAGGTAACAGATTATCTGAACGGTTTGGCTCTATAGATTCAATTGTTTGTGCGTGATCAATTTGAGAACATTGTTCAGTATCTAAACTCTCCATTCGTCTTTTTAAAGATTTCTTTTTATGCGTTCCTGTTTTTAGCTGTTCCATGAAATTATCACAAGCACTTGCCCAATCTAAATCTTCGGGAACACATTCCGATTCGAAGTTTTCAATAATCTCCGTCTTTATCGGAATAACAGCATCTCTCTCAATTTCCTCAATGTTCATTGGCTCTGACTTTACTTCTGGAATAATAGGTTCTGATGGTTTTTCGATTTTGATAACAGACTCCAACCTGAGATCTTCTCGAATCTGATTAAAAAGATGCTGCTTTTGTGATTTAGGCAGTAACTTGGCTTGCTTATCACCTTCTGATGAGAAACTTTGCTTTATTTCCGCTCGCATAGTATTATCTTGTGTTGGTGGCATTGATTTTAACTCCGCTTTTGTCCTTATTCTTGACGCAACATCATTTTCCGGAGACCTTACTTTGACTTCAGGATTATCAATGTGCTGATATTCCGAATCTCTTGGAATTGAGTCTACTGCTTTTGGCATTTGAATATGGTTGCCAAAGCTTGGAGAGGCTGGGCCAGTTAAATGGTTGTGGAGGGGCTTAAGGATACTTGCTTCGTGATCATTTTCTTTTGTTAAATCTGTAATGTCTACAACGGGATCGTCCACATCATCTATTACAATTATGTCTGGTTTGACAGACCTTGCCGGGTCAACGAATCCGGTTTGTTTAGTTTCTAAGCTGTTCCTTAAAATACTTAAAACACTTTGTTTTGCAGGTGCTCTGCTGTGAGGATCTAAGTGATGTAGATGTGCATCATTATCTCTCATTTGGCTCGGAATCTTTTGAATGACGTGATGTCGGTTATTCAATGGCATATTTCTATTAGGGTAATGCGGATGATATTCGTTCGGCGGTACGTCACGAGCGTGCAATTCAGCTGGGTACACGTTACTAGGATAACGGTGAGGTCCCTGCGGATGGTTTTGACGGTACATGCTCGATGATGAAAAAAGTTTAGCTTTTTGTTCATTCTGGTAAGCCTCCAATTGCTTATGACTGGTGTAACTGTAAACGGGTTGATTCATCAACTCGTGTTGCTCTCGTGCCGATTGGCTCATGCGTTGTTCTATCCGACTGTCCGAAGACCAAGTTTCATATCGAACCATTTTCTCAGGAATGTTACTAGGGATCGGACCGGCAGGTCGTTTTCTTTCTTCGATCAAAAAGTTCCTATCGTCACGAATTCTTTCGGGATGGTGCTGGTTAGGAACAGGCCGTGTGAGATCTATTTTAGGAACAAATGCAGGTCTAGCAACTTGAATTCCGTATTTGCTACGTTCTTGATAAACTTGATGTGGAGATTCTGTAGTATACGTCTCAGAAACAGGACGCCGAGTGTCATAAGCCCCATTGTATCGAACAGGCGGATGGCTCTGATGTGAGCCGTAGCTCTGGCTTGCACTTCTTTCTCCGTATTGGTTGAAATTCGGTGCAAAGTCAACCTTATGAGAGGCTGCAAAGCCAATAGCTGGCATGTGTGTGTGTCGGCCGATTATTGATGAAGGCCGAGGCTGCAAAGGTAATAACTTGCTCTCAGAGGAAGCTGAATCTACGGCATCATCTTGAGTAGTCGAAGAATCGGCTGAATTTTTAACCGTCTTCACCGATAAGTCTAACGGTGACTCTCGCTTCTGTTTGCTTTGATTCGCTGGCGCTGATGGTTCACGTTTGCTTTTTATTTCATTATAAAGAGTGGTTACAGAAACGGTCGGCTTCGCTTTTTGGTGCGGATATCCTGGTTTCGCGGTCGATCTAGCTGGTGAGGTTAGGACGGAAGGCGACACAGGGTAATTATAGTTCGGTTTTGGCGCTGCTGCCATACGGTATGGGGTCCTCGTCTGCAACGTCGAGCTCGGAGCGGAAGGAGCCGGCACATTAGAAGCGTATCGAGATGTCGATGGTGTGGGATATTGATAACCACTTCGTGAGTCTACAGTTCTGCTTATCGGAGGATAATCTATTCTTGAAGGGATACGCACGGGCTCAGGTCCCACCGGCGGGGCCTGCGACGGCGCCGCGCGTTCTGCAACCCTTGCAGAATATTCCGCAGTTAGAGCTTCAATGGCTGCTTGCTTGTATTGTATCTGCTGCTGCATTATATCTACACGATGGTTGGATAATATCTGAGGTGCGGACGGCGAGGGTCGATAGCCAGAGTATGCCTGCTGCGGGTCGTACTTTCGCGTCGGAACCGCCGGTTGCCTATCGTAGTGCGAATTCATACGAGCGTACGGCGAAGTCTCGCGTCGCTGCTGCAGCGGTGGGTAGGTATGTGACGACCTCGCGTCCGCGGATGATAGCCTCTGAGTGGGTTGAGTCGCTTGCGGGTGATGAATCGGCGGAACGCGATCGTTGTGCGGAGGTGGCGGCTGCGCCGGCGGCATTGCGTAGCGCGGCGCAGGCGGGCTGTGCGCTGCGCCCTCCCGCAGCCTGGAGGCCGCGTGCTGCGGCACGGAGCCGATCGAGCTGGAGATCCGCGCGTACGTCTGCGGACTGTGCCGCGCCGGTACCGAGGGCTGGGGCGATGCGATCGGCCCGCTGGAGGTCCTGCCTCCGTCCGCTACGCTCGCCTCGTAGTACCTGCCGTACTGCTCAGGCGGCCGGGAAGACGAGTAGGGGTCGGGAGGACGACTCGGAGCGTACGGATCCGGTGGCCTAGAGGTGGGCGTTTGCACGCGATGCGACGGCGGGCGGAACTGCACCACGCCTTCGTGCTGGTCTGAGGCGGGCGGCGGTGCAGGGGAGGGCGGGCGCGCGGGAGAGGGGCAGGGTGCGGCGGGCGCGGGCGCGGGCGAAGGCAGCGCGCGCGGCGGCTTGCGGATGATGTGCGAGGGCGGCGAAAGCGCGCCGGCCGGCTCGTCGTCGTCGAGGTCGGACTGCTCACGCCGCTTCTCGGCCGCCTCGCGCATCACTGTGGCCTTATGGATGATGTGCGGCTCGGGCTCGATGGGGTCGTCGGGCGGGCGCGGGGGCAGCGTGGGCGGCGGAGAGGCTAGGGGCGCGGCGGCGGCGGACGGCGGACGCGAGCAAGGTGCCGGCGCGCCGGACTGCGCCGGGGCTCCCTCCGATGGCGGAGCGCCCGCCGGCCACGCACCTGCCCCAGCACCATCAGCACCGACCGGCTTCGGCACACCGAGGAAGTACTGGCGCACTTTCCCTTCCAGTACATTGTTGAAGGTTACGTCCATGCTACGTATTGCTGCTCTCCTGAGTTATTTACCTGCAACAAGAAAACCCATCGTAAATAGAGGTGAAATAAATTTTAGACATGAAGCTGCCTTCATATACCTACATAAAGTCAAACCCACAAAGTCAAATAAGTACCTATAACCTAGAATTAAAATGAGTAGGTAATACAAACGCCAATCCTTTCGATAGTGCAATAAACTTGGTATAGATGTACCAGCAGGTTCGTTGCCCACGGATTGCCCTTGAGCGTGCCTTGCCCCCACGCATGCAAACATAAAATTTACCTACCTACCTACACCCTTCACATAATACCTATCTACTTATTGTAACCGAGTTTATGTAAGTAGGTAAGGTACCTACCTCTAATTATGTTCTTATCTAACTTCTTGCTAACATCAATTTATTCATGGACAAACCCATTACCTATCTAGGTAAGAGTAGTATTAATTAATGATTAGGGTTGGCCCACACTACATCGACTCCTTCAACAAAGCAAGTATGTACTTAGGAAATGAAATGATGCGATCTATGAAATGAGCCTCCTTTTTCACAAGTAAGGCCTATCTTCCCTAGATGACTCATGTGACATTTTTTACACGCTTACAAGTAGCTCTAGTGCTTGAGACATGTTGTAGATTGAGTAGCCTTCCCCATCTCATGGACCGTCCTCTCAGCCTATTCGACCATATTCACAGAAAAATCCAGTGGCACACGACCGGCATTTGAACCCAACAACTTTCGATGGAAGTCGAGGTTCTTACCACTAGGCCAACAAAACATCAAGCAAACACAAATTGCTGAAAAAGAAGATTGTTACCCCACAAAATTGTATTCTATGAAGACAATCAGAACGAATGTAAGATAATACCATTGCACAAATATAGATCGAGATTCTGTACACAAAACAACAAAGAACGCAACAAAAGTTCAAAACTTCGCCTTATACTCACGGAAAACTTTCTCAGTAACCGTGTCACCGAATTGACGCACGAATTAAATACTGAAAACAATGGACTTATTACGGTTACCTTTGGCACACTTTGAATAGCCCAAATTACTTTTTAAGTACTTACAAGTGTTCTAAAATTCTCAGTCTTACCAAACAGTACGAGCGACGAATACCTATTTGTACAGTTCTCACTTTTCATACGAGTGATTGCGAGCGAGGAGGAGTTGATACTGATAACAGTGGGTTCAGACTCCCGGGCCGCCGGAAGCTGTTTCGTGGCAACCCTCTATCGATTGCAGCCCTCTTGTCCCAAGCTGTCGAATGGGATGCGCTCAGCCCTTGCAAATTCTATTATAAAAGCGATGCAACGGCGCAAACTCCCTGGAATCCGGAACTCTACCTGAGTCTGCAATAAACTGATTTATCGGTAAAAAGTTAAACCATCCTACGCAACATTTCTAATTTTATCGCGATATTTACTTCTTTGTTCTCGCATCGAACGACTTGTTGAACGTTCCTGTTTGTTTTTATTGTGATTTGTGGAGACACAATAAAAAAATTTGTTGGATTCGTTCCAAAATCCTGTTCCAAATATTTTTATTAAGCGCGACTTGCACTAGTAAAGATGAAGACGTCGAAAGCGTTGGCTCAATCGGAAAATTCCACTTTAGGTACAGGACAGCAGTAACTGTAGTGAATCACGACTTGACCCTTTAATAGTTTTGTTTTCTTTAAGCTCTTGAATCAAGAGTTGGCATAATATTTTAATTCGTTAGGTGAGCTAGGCAGGCACATACACGACGTACTTAATTATTATTTACATAAATCCAAAAATCTAAGATACATATATAGGTACATATTTATATTAATTGAAGATTTATGTTTGTTGTTTCTTAACTAGTATATTCTATGAATAAAAATTAATCTTTTAAAATGTTTGATATATATAATAATAATAATTTTAATGGATTACACTATTGCATTAGGTGTAAAATAGTGTAACTTTTCGTACGTATTAAAAAAAGTTCTATAGTATTTTTTTTTTCTAAGTTACCATACAAATGTTAAAGCAAAAAAAAAAAAAACTTTGTCTAGGTATGTCTGTTTATTTGTCCGGCTTAATCTCGGAAACTAATTTACGGATATAGTTATTGATTATGGTTATACAATCAATACAAATAATATTGTTACATAGGCTATGCTGTATCGCACTACACCCCCTTCAGGGGGAGATAGAGGGATTCGAAGTTTGTAAAAAAATATTTTTAATGTATATATTGATTGGAAACCTTGCAATCATGAATACGGGTTTCAGCAATTTCTGAATATCCACGTGAAAAAAATATTGAAGTTGTGAGTTTGAACAAAAGTTAAAGGCGTGTATCACCTTTCTCTTTACTGTGAGTCCACGCGCGTGAACGGCGCGGGTACAGGTAATAATAAGATATTTTTTTTTTAAACTAAAAACCGATTTCAAATTCCTGAATATTTACAAGATTAATATCAACCTCTTTTTTTTGTTATCAACCTCTGCGTTTGCTTACATACTGAGGATGACACTGGCCACCTACACTTTCGAATAAAAAACAAAAGTAATATGATATGACATCCATTCATCATCAATAATAACTCTTACGGTACCTACCTGACTGACTGACTGACAATCAAACGTAGTGGTTTTATTCTCTTTAAAAATCAACGCAGAGCCTAACCAAAATCCTAAGAGTATGAAATTTGCAGGGTAGCTTCCTGTTGTAACGTATGGGTGCACAGAAAGGAATTCCCGACACACAACCCCTAAGGTTAAAGTTTATGTAAAAATAGCAGCAACCGAGCGAAGTCGCGGGGATAACCATACCATACCACCGTCGACAATAAAAAAATTCGGCAAGTCGTGATTTCAAGAGATGATGACGTTTTTTTAAGTTTTACGGGACAAGTAGGAATTAAATTAATATGGGACCACCCCGGGATCATACTCATACACCAGCGAAAGAATTATGAAAATCGGTTTAGTATTGGCGGAGATATCAAGTAACATACAAACAAAAAAAAAAAACAGCCGACTTGAGAACCTCCTCCTTTTTGAAGTCGGTTAAAAAATAAATACACTTGGCATGGCAATGTGCTAATAATAGGCACTTCTACTAGTCATTATTATTTAAGCTGTGCCTTTATCGAGGTTACAACGCAACGCAGTGTACCTATCGCTCTATGACGTATTGATTTACAAATTATGTATTTATAGGTACCTACCTAGCCACTGTAGAAAACAATACTTATCTAGTGTTGGTATCAAATATATCTATATGATACCAAAACTAGATAATGTTGACTCAAAATGTACAAAGAACGTCGATTATCCCAGCCTATACATTTGTAAGTCTGAAAGGTCAATGTCACCTGCCTGACGTCTGAGATACGGAGGTCAATGACATCGCAAAATTTATTGACTCAGGCGTTTGCGTTGCTAGTTGGAATACCTACCTACTTACTTATACTCTAGTATTAATTCTGGTGTTATGTAGAAACATGCCTACATATACAACAATTAAAGTCCATTATTCATAATAGGTTAGGTACCCATTTATACTGCGCGAAAGGACTAAGGAGCCTCACTACACTGATTCTTTCACAGACGGTCATAAGCCCTTTTCAGGGCCACCATACCTCAACCTGGTCACTGACCTAATACAGGACGACCAAGAAAAAATCAGTGACACGACAAGCAAGAAAGGCAGTTAAGCACGTTTCTACATGCAGACAAGTCGCAGTGATGATGATTGAGTAAGGTATGTTTATCTCGGCATGATTGACAAAAGGCGCATAACATAAGGCGAGTGTGAATAGGATCGTTGGAAGGGGATGACCTCGCTAGCGTACGCTCTCGAACCAAATCAGTTACATGTTTGGAAAAACCCAACAAGCATGAACAATGATATGGTTTGTGGTTCAATCACGCCGTATCAGCTCAACCAATTTCGATGAAACTCGGAATAGACAGAATTATTTACCTAATTTAGCATAATCGCGTGGTACCTAGGGAACCACGAGAGCAAGTGATGTATAAAAAACCTTGCTTTAGCTCGTCAGTTCCAAATAAAGGTAAGTTTTTAATAAGTGTAAGTTTTTAAGAGGAGGTAGGGCACAGCGAGATTTTCTCGTTCTGAATTGGAGCAGCCCGCCTGGAGAGGTACCTCCGCCTTACAGAAGATCGCAGCCAAATAACATTATTTGTTTCAAATAGTGTTGTGTCCCTGCGGTGAGTAAGTAAGGTGCGGTGAGTAAGGTTGCCAGAGCTCTTTAGGGGGGAAGGGGGTTCGGGGTCGGCAACGCGTGCGTGATGCCTCTGGTATTGCAAGCGCTCATAGGCTACGGTAACCGCTTACCATCAGGTGGGCCGTAAGCTTGTTTGCCACCTCTGTAGTATAAAAATAATAATAATAATAATAGCAGTAACGCATCCATCCGTTTGAAGATGCCATTACTAGTCGCACTTACATGG
The DNA here is from genome assembly GCA_947579855.1 of Anticlea derivata. Classification (NCBI taxonomy): domain Eukaryota; kingdom Metazoa; phylum Arthropoda; class Insecta; order Lepidoptera; family Geometridae; genus Anticlea; species Anticlea derivata. Next base: position 10,051,247 of record OX388264.1, read on the forward strand.
ATTCCGTTATGCCGCGCCCATCCATAACCTAGGGAAACCTACATCGCATCGCATTGTGCTCATTCAATAGAACCCAATTGTAATAAATAACATTCCCATTATTAAGTTGATGCTTGTATAAAAGCACAATGGTCAGTGTTTTCATTTTTATAAGGACACTAGCTTTCACCCGCGACTTTGCATTTATATGAAAGCTGTACCTCATTTTTTTAACCACCTGTATGGATGATTTATCAATATTTACTCGCCGCTACCTATTTGTAAAAATAATGCATGGAGGTTTTAATTTAAACTCTACTTTTTTATAACTTTAGACTCAGACGGGATTCGAAAACAACCGACGCGCAACCTTCCCTTAGATACGGGGATGCTCAAACCAACTAAGCTAGAGCGCCACTTTCCGTTTGTTTGAATTTTTGGGATATGATAAAAATCATAGTCCCATAAACTGTGTTATCACTATAAAAATAAAATAATTACTAGGTACTTTTAGTTTAAATCTCTACTATTATAGAGCCTATTTTACGCAAGTCCAAGGTCAAAGCGAAACTGTACCTACGTAGGTACGACAAATGATCTTAGCCGTCGGTTCACGATAATTTTCAAGGTTAGTGGCTCAAAGCGAAGGAGGTATAGTTATTCTATATTCGTAGATTCAAATGCCGGTCGTGTGGATTTTTCTAAAATAATATGTGCGCTTTAACACGTGCTCAGAACGGTGAAGGAAAATATCGAGAGCAAGCCCGCGGCTTAGTCATCTCCACACTTATTGACCAGTATTTTCTGTGGCTAAGGTCGACTAGGCTAAGAGGATAGTATAGATGCTGGGCCTACAAGCCTACTTAATCCATCACCCACCCTCTAAATAATGTCCCAGGCACAACAGCGTCCTGTAAGTGAGTATAGAAAAAACAAAAAAAAACACCTGACGCTGTCTAAACCATATAGAATAGATGTAATAAAGCCTAACTTTTTTAAAAGGTTACCAGAGGCAAAGTGAAATGAAAGAACTCTACATAATATACAGGTATTATTATGTATGGGCCCAAGGGTACGCGCCCAGTCAGGCCGAAATGTAATTTATAACTAAATATTTATAAGTTAGTGGAGTAGTATGATTAATAGGTCTAAGGCCCTTAGGGTTCAAACGGGTGGTAAACCATCAAAACTTACTTGTATTAGCTATCCAGCTTGATGAGAATGATTGCCCCCAGTCGCGCTCATTTCTCTAGTTTAACTAATGAACTACCTGAAAAAGAAGAAAAAAATGCTTAAAAATAGGCTGAGTAAGTTTTTAACAAAAAAAGGAGGAGGAAAACACATTTAAGGAGTTAAAAATATATTTTTAATCTAAAAATCTAAACAGCTAAGTAGGCTTTACTTTACTATTTTGAGAGTTAAAGTCGGGTTGGAAACGATGCAGAGGCCACGCATTATGGACCACCTTTGAGTCCAAATGCGGAAAGTCCATCCTACTCATATTATTGCGAAAGTTTGTGAGGATGTTTAGATGTTTGTTGTTCAATCACGCCGTAACGGCTCAACTGATTTCGATGACACTTGAAATAGATAGAGAATTCAAGAAACGCGAGCGAAGCCGCGGGCGCATGCTAGTATAGGTAGGTAGGTATATATCTGGGCAAAAGACTCGGATGAAAAAAAAACAATAAAAAGAAAAAGTACCAGCTACACTTGTACACTTCGATCAAACAAACAAGCAAACCGCACCCGTGTGTCTGGGCCATTATTTACGTACACACTCGCACAGCTGTGCGGGGTCATTGCCCCCGCGGGGCGCGCGAAACAAGGTGAAACAATTCGTACAGTTTTTTGTCTTCTTCAATACTTAGAGCCGATAATAATTTGCTTTAGTTCGACAACGTAGGTAGGAGCTGCTATGAGATCATCAGTCATAATGATATTGGTCGGAATTCTCAAGTGCAAAAATTATTGAATGAGCGAGAGTTTTGCATTGATAGACGTTTTAGCATTTCACACGTAAGTAGGTAGGTACGTTTATATCATTACCTCCAAGTTTCAAGTCTCTACGATCAGCGGTTTAGGCTGTGCGTTGATCCGTCAGTCAGTCATTCAGGACAAAGTATTTTATAAGTATAGATAGTATAGATGTCTATAGATAAAATAAATCCCATGGCCGTCATGCACAATTTTTATTATTAGATAGGTAGGTGTAGATTATTGTTATCCAGAACCGGTTCGTTATCTTTTAATGTAGGAGGTATCTAACCTAACCTTCCGAGAAATAATAATGAAAATTAAAAAATGGGTAGATTTTAAAACAAGATATTACATATCATAGATCTATGTAGATCTATATCGATTCATATCTATATAGATAGGACGTATACATATGTATATTAGAAAAGAGTCGCAGCTGCCGCGCCACCGCGTCTGCCTGAGGTTTCTTTGAACGCGATAAACTCAAAAACGACTGAACGGATTTTCATACGGTTTTCAACAGTGATTCATGAGGCAGGTTCAGGTGTATATTTCAATAAGGTTTTGTGTAAATTGGTTTAAATATAACGATGAGTTTGAAGATTTCGGAAAAAATAATGCGGAGCTTTAACTGGCGCATATTATTATGCTCTACTACCTGGGGCGGGTCACTAGTATCATCATCATTATTCCAGCCGTTTGAAGTCCACTGCTGAACATTGGCCTCCCCCACAGATTTACGGAGTGACTTCCTATCATGTGGGGGGAATTTGCCCATACTCACCACGCTGGGCACGCGGGTTGGCGAGCGCAGTTAGAGCTTTGTAAAAATAGGGGACGCTGCTGCCCATCCCGTAGCTTTTTCCCTTACTCGCCTCATACGACATCCACGGGTAGGAGATATGGAGGGGCCTATTCTTCAGCCGGGGCCACCACGGCCAGATTTCGAAGTCGAGCTAAACTCTAGTGGTCCCATTCTGAAGGAGTCTGCCACAAACCAAATCTTCACCCACATCGTTTAATTAGTGCGAAAATTACATGATGTCCGCCTGTAAAACGACAATGGCGTGACTGTAATAAATTAAGAGTCTATTAATCTTTCCACGTCCTCTATAGTCACGTAAAGCTATACATCTACCCCATCCCTGTGTGACTAGCAAATAATGGCAAGGGGGAGAGGCAGTGAAATTATTTCATGTACTTTCATGCCCACCCCTCCGAGCTTTACACTTTTGGGGTTTAATTGATTTTCGACGTGAGCAGACATCAAGCATACCTACACAACACAACTCAGGCAAGCTCAAAGTCACGCAACGGGGTACGGAGAGAGCTATGCTCAGAGTTTCACTACTATGCACGGAAGAAGCCTTCAGAGACGCAATTTCGTTACACTTATTCTTTTACCGACGCGTCGGTCATAGGTCCTTTTCAGAGCCGCCATACCTCAACCCTGTCACTAACCTAATACAGGTGACCCAGAAAGATTCAGTGACACGACAAGAAATTAACTACTGTGCGTTGAATGTAGGTAATATCCGTAGAAGATTACCGACATAGCTCCCAGAATAAGCTAGTTGAAGTGGCAGTGGGCCACGCTAGCACGGAAAGGAGCCTCTAAGAGGCGCACTTAATTCCTTTCAAAACACTGATTCTTTCACCGACGGTCATAATCCCTTATCAGGGCCACCATATTTCGACCTGCTCACTGAACTAATACAGGATGACGAAGAAAGAATCAGTAACACAACAAGCAAGCATCGCTAGCAGAATCGACAACCGTTGGGGAATTCGGTGTTGGAAGATTGCGGAAAGTTGGTTGATGGAGAAGGCTCAAGATCGTACCTCGTGGCACTCTGGGGGAGGTCTATGTCCAGCAGTAGAACTTAGGATGACGATGATGATTCAGAGATAGATTATCCGATTCCTGATTATCAGATTCCACGCGTAATATCGTCAGAAAATGCTAATCTATTTGATTTTTAACCGACTTCCAAAAGGAGGAGATTCTCAAGTCGGCCGTATTTTTTTTTAGTTTGTATGTTAAAATAAATTAATAATAAATAAAATAAGTATTTATTTGCAAAGGAAAGGTTTAACAAGTTAGTGACCTAGAAAAACTTATAAAATAAGCTTATATAGAGACAAAACAAAATACGTGCATGAGAGTTCCTTGTCTAACAAAAACCTTGTGTAAAGTCGATACATGACTACTCGCTCTAACTAAGCATTATGCTTGTATTTAGACGCGAGTGATCCGTTCTTCGGCTAGGACAACAAGAGATAGTGCTAAGACATTATGACATGACTACATTTTGATCGTAAAATGTTAAGTTAAAATTTGATCGGTTGGGTTGGGACTTCGTGCAACCATCTATGGCCGTTGAATGGCGATGGTTGCTTGATCTATGTGATAAAACACGACATTAGTACTTCCCAATAGAAAAATCCGATGGGATCGGTTGGGACTTCGGGCAACCCACTATGCCAGTTGAATGGCAATGGTTGCTTGATCCATATGATAAAACATGACATTACATGCAGTGATGCGCTATGGCCCACATAGCCACTCTATTTTACACCCGCGAGCGTCTTCTATAATTAGATCCGCATTGTTTATGACCGGCGATTGACTTGTTCCAGCGTATCGCTCGCTTCCTGTATTTATATTAGCTCGTCGGCCGTTCGAAGGGATCTTCCAAATTAAACACAGTCGGCGTGTTTACAGACACCGTAAAAAATACGACCCCTTTTATTTTAATGTACATTAATTTGGTATTTTTTTAAATTAATTTACCTATTCAGTTGTTCATTTTTGTTTTTGTTTATATTGCTGTAAACAATTCACCTACCAATTATCTCTCTCTAGCTAGCCCCAAAGATTTGCTAGAATAAAAACTTTTGAAATAACCTTGTTCTGTAAATGTTTCTGTGTGCAATAAAGAATTATTAGTAATAAGAATTAGAAGTCTTTAAGATTCTTAAACTTCGAAAAACGCATTCACATGCTCCTATCAACGCTCTCCAAGGACCAACAATCTTTATGATAGCGCGCGTTGTTATTGTAACATAAACAACATCAGCTACGCGGACGACATGGTGCTGCTGGGCCCGACAGCGAGATCCGTCGAAGAGATGCTGAAAGTCTGTGCTGAATACGCTGCTTCACATGGTCTCCGCTATAACATAAAGAAGTGCGAATACATTGTCTTTAAGGCCGCCGGTAATAACCTCAAAGAATTTCCAGAGATAACCCTTAACGGCATGAACATCAATAGAGTGGCATCTTTTAAATATCTTGGCCATTATATCACCGACGACCTTAAAGACAATGCGGACATTGAAAGAGAGCGTAGGGCTCTGGCGGTAAGAGGTAATATGCTGGTCCGTAGGTTTTCCCGGTGTACAGAAGAAGTGAAACTAACGCTATTTAAAGCATACTGTCAAAGTTTCTACACCGGGAATCTATGGGTTAGCTACACTAGGCGACCGCTGGAGACCCTGCGTATCCAGTACAACAATATTTTTAGGATGATGTTGGGGCTGCCGCGTTTCTGCAGTGCATCAGGGATGTTTGCAGAATACGAGACGGATGGGTTTGCTGCAATTCTCCGTAAAAAGACCACATCCCTGATGCGCAGAGTGCGTGATAGCCCCAATATCATCCTTCAAACGATTGCTGGCAGGATCACCTCTCCCACGTGGCACTGCTTCGTGCGGAGAGTGATCTACTGAAATGTTTAATTTAATTATTTAGCATTAAGTACTAACCCCAATTATAAGTTCTTTTTATATAATTTTACTAACAAATTATGGATTTTAGTCGTCCGAAATAAAATATTTTTATTTTTTTTATTTTTTTTATTTATAAATCGCGGCAGATATTCTCTATAATTAGAACCAGTCCTTCCTAGTAGACAATCCAGTAGTTTAATTCTCAGTTTACAGGTCAAGACAGCTGTGCGACCGCAAATAACACGGGATAAAATACCTACTGGTGGTTATTTTAAGACTAAATAACTAGAGCTCATCCATTTGGAATGTCGCCAACTTTCAACGATATTGAGTTCCAAATGGTCCTTTTGTTGTAGAAATACCTTTGTTACGGACGCGATACGATAGGGTGCTATAACTCTTGTGAAGTTTTCTAAACGTTTTAATAATAGCCGAAATAAGTGTGTGTTTTGTTATCTACCGATAAACACAAGCAATCAGACCCAAAATGTTACCTAATAAATGATTGCATGTTCGCTATGACCTACGTACTAAATATTACTCTATTTTCACTTCCAACTTCCATTAGAAGCTCGTTAAAAGCTCAATTAATAATCTCGGTATCGCATCGTAGACGAAAGTAATTTCGATAGTACCGTAGCCGAGCGGATTGTGACACGCAACGCAACCGAGTTGTTTTCCTTCGCCGTTTGTGTGTCAGTGGGTCAATAGCTGGCCGCGGTTCGCAAACAACTCACGAACCTGTTCACTGTTATTATATAGCAGAAAGTATGCTGTATCATTATTCAGTTCCTCGATTACACAAAGCAGCAGAAATCTAAGGTATTTCGTGATGATACTTTCGCTTTAAAAATTCTCATCTTCTCTGGGTAATTCTACTTCCTCAGCCCCTAAAATGGTGGCCCCGGGTGACGAATAGGCTCCTCCATATCTAAATGCCCGTGGATGTCGTAAGAGGCGACCAAGGGATGGGCAGCAGCGTCCTCTATGTTCACAAAGATAGCTCTAGCTGCCCTCGCTAACCCGCGGGCAAATCCCCCCACATGATAGGAATTGGCTCTGGAAATCTGTAGGCAAGGCCATGTTCAGCCGTGGACGTCCTACGGCTAATGCTATGATGATGAAACTCCGAAAAACCTCCACATTAAAGTATTCCGTTAACTTTGTTCCTGCTCAGTTAGTCATTACGTCACTAGTTTATAATAACTGATATTGTAGAAACTATTACACAATGAGAATATAAAGGTCCAACAATGCTTGCGATACCTCCGATTACGGCAGGCAGAAACCTCTTGTTAAATGGTTATGTGACGGAATCATCACTAATAAGTTCAGTTTTATTACAATCCAGGTTGCAGTTGTGTAAACAAATTGCGAGCGGCTGAGAGATAGATCATTATCGGTCGGTCACCTTGTCAGCACTGCGTTCTGTGATCGGTTTAGAAGGTATTTCGTAACACAGTGGCTTTGAAAATTTATTTAAAAATATGCCTACTTATGGTATTTGGTCACGATATATAATATCCTATCCTACCTTAGTTGCCTACTTGCCTATGAGGCTGTGAAGGTCGATTGTGCGATAATTTTTAGCAAACACTTTGGCCCGATATCACGATTGCGCGATGTTCTGTACCGCGACGTTATTATAGCAAGATTGACCGAAAAAAAATGTTTCATAGAAATTCTCTCCCATATGTTTATGTAATTTAATATCAGCCTAAAAATATCTTAAAGGTCACACTGTCGTTTCTAGGAGGCCAACCGTGTTTTTTATTTTGTTCAAATGAAACGGCTTTACAAATAAACCACCAAACTATGTATGTTTTACATAGAGTAAATATGTCGTTGATTTTATCATCACGCATTCCAATCACAACTTTTTTTGTGATGGTAGAGACACCAAAAAATATGAATCATGGTTATGTGCATCCTTCCAAGAAGTGTTGCATATGTTTCTGATTAAAACCATGTTCAGACGGCGGCGTGCAATATGTCATCTGAAATGTAGGTATTTTAAAATGATCCTTACATCTACCGAATAAAGTAGAATAAAGTACCGTTGGATTTTGACTTTTGGGGGCTGTAATGTCCATAAAATCTTATTAAAATCTCGGCTCACCAACACCTCATCACGCGCACAACCACTCTCTTCCACGTTGTCATCCAACTGTCACGTGACGTAGGCGCTTGAGACGATGACAATACATTACATCCCTTTTTTGTTTTAATTTTTTTTTATTTATTTTATTATAAATTATATTCAAATAAAAATGTATTTTCTGTTTCACTCAGTCTTTTATTCCAGGAATTTTATTGGGTTTACTGAATATGGTTAATTCAATCGAATCACATGTAATTACTTGTGTAGGTACTTTAATCGTTAGGTTCAACATTAATTTCATCATTAGTATTATGTTGGCAAACTCTCCATTCACCTCGAATCTTCTTCAAATGTATCTAATACATTCCTTCTTTATGTTTGGCCGGTCTCAACGTTCCGAAACTCCAAATGACAAGCAACAATTTATTTTTTTATTTTTTACTTAAATTATTTTCTTTATTCATGTTTTTAATACACCCTTTATCTCCTGGCGTAAATCGTATTATTCCGCTTTCCTCTCCTTATCAGCATATTATTCATTACCTTTTTCTTTCTTTTCTTGATGTCTGTCCTTCACCTCTGTGCTTAGCTGGTTTTTTTTTTTTTCTAACTGCTATATTGCCGTTATATGTAGCTTGCAATGTTAGTCTTACCTGGTCGGTAAGCCTCTTTATATTATTTTATAATTGTAGACATATAATAATAAAACTCAACAGTCACACATACAGACCCGGAACGAATATTTGCGAAACATGCAAACATCTGTACCAGCGAGAAACAAACCCGCACCCCTTGCGGTCCACATGGGCACTCGCTGGGACTCGTTATAGTTAGGTGTGAAAGTGCTCAACAGCCCGTACTAAACTAGAATTTCTTACTTACCTACTCTGTCTGACTGTACCCTCAAGCTCCTGAATTTCTGATCGCTCCACTTTTGTTGCAAAGGAGCTATGCTCTGAGGCTATACTGATATTGTAGCGTAATTCAGAATCCATTCGCTCACAGAGGCTATGAATCCTATTAATTAAAACTACACATAATTGTATTAACAGGTTATTTTTAGAATATAATTAAAAACTTTTATTTTGCTACCAATAAATATTATTTTGTTTTTTTTATCAAGACCACATAAAATCAGCATTTGCCTTCCCTAGGAGAATGTTTGTGCCATTAACAATTTTATAGAAGGTTGAGCTCTCCGGTTTCCCATCCAATTGTATGTTAGCCTCAAATGAACCTTTAATCTTCACAGGTATGTTACTGCCATAAACCACCAACTTCAGATCTAGATTTGCTTTCTAGTTATACACACAAACCTTTTTCTTCTTCATTGTCTTGTCTCCCAAGTTTCTTCCGTAAGTAAATTATGTTTAGGTACAGCCGGAAGACTTTTCATTTTATTCTTTAAAACAGCCGGAAGACTCCTCCAATCATGCAGTCAAACACTACATCATCATCAATATGGAAAACATTGCTTACTTGATTAACTTTGTTGGTGTTATGCTTTGCGCTTTTGTACGTATTTTCATCTTCAGGTTTTCCTTTAAAAACTTGACTTGTTCTAGAAAACTGTCTGAAATGGCCTCTCACTTTAAACAGTCTTTGTCTCTAGTGGGACATTTTACATCTTTTATATGATGCATGTTTTAGATTATTAGGTACAATTGTTCAATTTAATTTACCTCGGGCACCTCAGGATTTCAGGATTTTAATTTACGCCCATTTCCAAAATCCATCCAGTTGTTTATTTACTGATTCTAACTTTTCCGTTAGGTACTTGATCAATTTGTCTCGTTTGGTTTTTGTTTGATAAGTCTGAATAAATGTCGTTCATAAATTTTACTTTGTTTCGGAGCAAAGTAAGCATCAAGTAGATATTGCCACTTTGGACACATCAACATTGTCTGCTGGTTTTATATGGTATTATTAATTATATAAAACTTATTGCAGTTACTACAAACCACCAAAATGTAAGAGGTTTTGTTTCATATTTTCCGATACTGGATGCCTCCAAATATATTGACAACTCGTTTCCAACGCTCCCATCTTACTCCAACAGATGTAGGATCGCCTTCACGGCTTCACGGTCATTTTTTTCCAACGTCAAGGGCGTCATTGTCATTTTGGACTTATTTTAGGGCGACCTAAAATTATCAATTTAATGATTCAGATTACATAAAATCTGCTTTAATTAACGTAATTGTTTGTTTATTTTGTGAAACCTCTAAAACAATTAAATGTTCAGATCAAAATCTGCCAGTCAAAATTGCTGCATTATTGTAGGTAGGTCTAAGCCTAGGGTTCGGTCCGCCAAAACTAATTTATTCTTATTCATGTTTTTTTTTTTTTTTATAGTGGATCACTTACCAATTTATACTGATTCTAGGACTAAAATAAAAAAATATTTTCAAATGCAATCACGATTTGGTAGTCAAAGAAAAGAGCGGGAAAACGCATCTAAAAACTCAGCATTGACTATAGAGGTTGCATGCTTGGAGGTCCGCTGCTAAAATGGAGTAAAATCTTTCCAAGGTCAGTCAGTTACAAAAAAGGTTGCATGATGTACTGTCGCTAAAATAGAGCAAACTCATTAAGAATTTTGAATATCCAAATAGGTTAGAGTTAATAGAACCCAAATACCTACCAACAGTAAAATATGCTCTGTGGATCCGAACTCCGCTCGTTTAGGGTTTCAAGTTATGTACTCTTGAGTACTTATACAATTTAATGATCAGTTTTAGTCACTGCTAGTTTTCATGTCATAGGTGCTTGATGTTCGACTTCGATTTAACGATCAGGCTTTGTAGCCAGCTAAATTCTATAGCATTTTTATGAGTTGAATGATCAGTTGGTCACTGAAATATTGAACTTCGATTTAACGACCAGGCTTTGTAGCCTGCTAAATTATATAGCATTTTTATCAATTTAATGATCAGTTGGTCACTGCTAGTTTTCCATGTCACATGAAATGTTGAACTTCGATTTAACGACCAGGCTTTGTAGCCTGCTAAATTCCGTAGCATTCATATCAATTTAATGATCAGCTGGTCACTGCTAGTACTCAATGCCACAGGAAATGTTCAACGTCAATTTAATGACCAGGCGTAGCCTGCTTTTTTTATGTTCAACGTCAATTTAATGACCAGGCTGTAGCCTGCTAGTTTTTATGTTCAACGTCAATTTAATGACCAGGCCGTAGCCTGATAATTTTTATGTTCAACGTCAATTTAATGACCAGGCTGTAGCCTGCTAATTTTTATGTTCAAAGTCAATTTAATGACCAGGCTGTAGCCTGCTAATTTTTATGTTCAAAGTCAATTTAATGACCAGGCTGTAGCCTGCTAATTTTAATGTTCCACGTCAATTTAATGACCAGGCTGTAGCCTGCTAATATTAATGTTCCAAGTCAATTTAATGACCAGGCTGTAGCCTGCTAATTATTCTGGCATTTTATCTCGTTTTGAATTAGAGATACCTAGGTACACTAGGTAGGTTGTATGTACTTCATGAACGCAATCCAATGGCCAGAACTTTGTCTGCTATTATTTAGGTATATTATGCATGTACGTACATACCTATTTACATACTTACTAGGTACTGCGTCTTTATTATTCCAATATAGTGGTTCTAACGTAGTGATTTATATCCCCATTGATAGTGGTCAAAGCTCTGTCTGCTGTTTCATCCACGTTGCTTCATAGCTTTCAAGCAACAATAAATGTACCAACCTACATTACGTAAATAAGTAGGTAATTATTTTGATTTGGTAGGTACCTACATGTAGAGTGTGTTGAGGTGGTAAGAAGATACCGATTCAAAACAATAATCCAAGCTAAATGTTAAATAGTTGGAAAACTGATTTTATTTTATTTGGCATTATTTTCTCTTCATTCATCCCCCATCTTTTTTTTCAATGTTTATTTTATTTTCAATTTTTGGTATCTAAACCAATTATCTGTCTCTTGGCAGAACAAAATAACATTATTTAGTAGTTATTTGCTTACTTTTGTCCTCGTCGCCACATGTAATGTCCATAAAATCTTATTAAAATCTCGGCTCACCAACACCTCATCACGCGCACAACCACTCTCTTCCACGTTGTCATCCAACTGTCACGTGACGTAGGCGCTTGAGACGATGACAATACATTACAGGGGCTATCGTTGAGCAATAACAGAAAAACAGCAAAATTCATTGATGAGGTTCGAGCCGACGACCTTCGAATCGTAAGTCGAGTACCTCCCACTAGGCCAGCAAGGCTACAAAATCTAATCCGGAATGAGGAAATCCGTAGAAGAACCTAGGTCACCGACATAGCTCTCAGAATTAACACGTTGAAGTGGCAGTGGGCAATAGTAAGCACTCAAATGTCAAATTCAAAATTGTGTCTACTGACAAAAGTCAATTTTGAATGTATGTTTATATGTTTTTTTTTTAATTTATTTCTAAATGTTCTTTAGAACATTTTGAAATAAATATTTGATGAGCTATCGTATGCCGTTTAAACGCGACTCTATACATGAACACTTTACGGGCCACGTAATGATGTAAACATACGTCGTAGTCTGCCCGTCACATGTGTATACTTATATCGGAAGCATACCAGTGTGATAACATTGAGATAACATTGGTGACATTTTGCCCTGTAGTTATGTCATTGTAAATAAGTCGTCGTCATAATAAACTTGGTACAGTCAGTGCAACGGCAGTAAACAGCGCACTTTATAGAAGTTTATATCTCAATCGAACCGACCATAGGCATACTGTTCTTGCGGTGCGATATGTCATCTTAAAAGATTTTAAAAAGATCCGTCTTCTGAATAAAGTAAATTTGAGTTTGACTTTTCAGAACTTGCGATTATTGTGCTTGAGCTATATCGAACACCCTCAATTGTCAAACTGAAAATTGACTTTATTCAGTAGAAGAACCGACACATCTCTCAGAATTTGCACGTTGAAGTGGCAATGGGCAGGCCGTATAGCTCGCAGAACCGACAACGTTGGGGAGTAAAGGTTCACGTATGGCGACCACGAACTGGGCGACGCAGTATTGGAAGGCCCTCAAGACCGTTCGTCATGGAACCCTACGGGTGAGGCCTATATCCAGCAGTGGACTTCTATGGCTGATGATGATGATGGATCCAAATAGTACTGCCAAAGAGTGGAATGATCTGCGTCTGTTTTCCTGAAAGAGTACAATCTAGGAAATCAGGGTGAATAAGTTCACTCTGGGAAATCGTGCTCCATCTTAGGCCACATCACACTTGCAAAAGTGAGTTGGTAGCCAAAGCCTTAACATTATCAATATATAAAAAAAAAGATCATTTTGAAGTAAAGGAGCCATTTCATTCTGGGCCTGGTCCATGTACACTACATAGAAAAATTAGGAAAAAATAGGAGATTACAAGAAAAATACAATTTCATTAATTTGAAGACAAATGCTATAGTACAAGAATAGTTCTTCTGGTAAGTTTTTTACTATGTGAACACTATTTGAAGGCCGCCATGTTGGTATATAATTGGTGTTTGATATGACATTGACATATTTTCATGTCATGTTGTTTGATTTGATGTTTTTGTTTTGTCAGATAAATGTAGGTTGTCAAAATGACATTGCACGCACGTCCATCCGCCATATTTTTGTAGAGCTGTGTGTTGCTCTCTTTGTCGAAGAAAATCATAATGTACCTTAGAACGAAGTCAATTTAAATAAAATAACCAATTAAATACGTTTACTTTATTGCTTAGCCATATTTTAGAGTAGTGTACACAGTGCAGGCCCAGGTTCCATATATTGATGAAACGCCTCTTTTCGCATGCCGGCGCCTGTTTGAACACGGCTAGTCTTTACTTACTGTACGCTTACCGTCCGCTGATCGCATATCTGCGCAGTCGCATATCTACGAGCGCCTCGTGCGCTAATACAGGTTCGCAACGCGGAAATGGAGGTGAAAGTGGGGTGAAAGCGGCGCGCGCAACGTTTACCTAATCGCATCGACGACGCTGCGCGGGCGCACCGCTCGCACGTTACATCAGCGACCAAGTTACAAATGTGAAAGTCAATGTTACATTCGATAACTGTTCACACAGACGGCCTATTCTCTGGATACACATAAAATCCCCTTCTTATTGTGTAAACGTGGATTTAGTTGAAAAACTGGAGTTTTTAGTGGGAATAAACCAAATGTTAGCTACAGTGCACCCTTCACGTGCTGACTTTCTAGGGCGGTTATGCACATATATAATTTTAATTTTATTATTATTTTATAATTTTTATCATTATTACACTATGCAGTTTGGCATTAATATTATTTTCCACTTTTATTAATTTTTATATTTATAAACCTATTCCCTGACGATTCTAACATAATCTTAATAAGACTGTTCTCACAGGGTTGAATGACTGTGTAGGTAATGGTTTCGGCAGAATACCAGCGTCTGCTGCAAAACAGTAGGCATAATGCTGAGCCGAAGCCATTTTGCTGCTGCAGCACACATCACACCATTTTTACTTTCATTACTTTTCTCTTGTTTCTTTTATTATAAGTTTATTGTAAAATGTTGTGCAAATGTGTGTGTTTTGGTGGCAATTAAATAAATGTCTATGTTGGAATTATAGATTTCGAACGAACGAAGTATCCGGTTTCCGAATAAAATCACTGAAAGTACATACCTAACTTAAAACACAATATATTACATCACTCTACATAATGAACCTATAGTGTTTCTCTATGAATATAGATCAATGATACAAAATATCCTCAATGTATCATATAAAATACAATGCAAGTAAATTGTTCTTTGTTCCTGCAGCAATTGATGCTATGATTTTTTATGAATTATAACCTGCATCAACATCAGTTTGTTAATTCGCAACTTAGCTATAACCAGCTTGCGCCTGCGGGTTACCTAGAAAAGCATATGGGCTACTTTCTAGATAAACTTAGCCTTTATGCCATTGTAAGCATAGAACTCTATCTATTCCATGTTTATTTTTTGCTGTTAAGGCGGCGTGATTGAACCACAAACATCCACTTCATCATCATCATTTCAGCCGTACGACGTCCACTGCTGAACATGGCCTCCCCCACAGACAGAGCGAATTCCTTATCATGTGGGGGGATTTGCCCATACTCACCACGCTGGGCATGCGGGTTGGCGAGCGCAGTTAGAGCTATCGTTGTTTAAATGAGAGACGCTGCTGCCCATCCCCTAGCTTTTTTCCCTTAGTCGCCTCTTACGACATCCGCGGATAGTATTTGTGACTAACACAGATGTTTGTTCTGTGTCTGGGTGTTAAATATATATCTATTATGTATATCAGTCTCTGGTACCCATAGTACAGGCTATGCCTAGTTTGGGATCAGTTGACCGTGTGTGATATGTCCGGAATATTTATTTTTATTATTTATTATTTATAGGTAGATATGGAGGGGCCTATTCTTCAGCCGGGGCCACCACGGCTTCCACTTATCCCTTACAAACTTTTGCATTTATAATATTAGTAGTAGGTATTTGTAGCAGTGTACCACTATTACTCTAAAAACGCAGAATCTGCACGTTCACAAAATAGAGCATGCAGAGAAAGTGGCAGCGTTATCTTAACGGTGATAGCCAAGTCAGTATCTAAGTGGGTCGTTGCAAACACTTAACTAGTTCAAACTGTTCTTATCTTGTGAAACGTATTTAGCTTAATATATATTTTATCGAGCGAGCGAAGATCTCTCAAACAACTTGGACGAATCGGTGTTGTATGTTTGTATGTATATAATTTGTTAGAGCATAACTTTCGAACCGTGTATCCGATCTGCACGGAATTTTGTAGGTCAACAGGTTGTACTATCAAGATTTGTTGGTAAGAATACGAGTTAAATCGGCGAAGGGGGTTTTAGATATAAGGTTCCAATATGGGGAACAATAAAAGTTATAAAACAAATCAAGGCTGTATACTTTTCAAGGTAAGTATAACAAAAATACCTAGTAAAATTTAAACCAATATAATTGGGAAAGTTTCAATGACTTTGTAGTTCAGGTAAGATTGGATATTAGAGAACGCTAAAGATGTGATTTTCAAAGGATCATGGCCAGCATTAACTTTTACCAGACATCGCGAGATCTCAGTTCGGGGCGAACCACTAGTTATTTTGTTTACTTTCGCATCGAATTCGCTAATCTAACATCTGTTTGCGAAAATGTCTCAACTGGTTCGTATTTCCAACAAAATATTATGATTATGGGTACAATCAGCTAGTCTAAGAGCAATTTCAGACTAGCGTTTTATAAGAGTGTATAAGCTTGTTTTTAGCGTGTAGGCGCGCCTTTTGCCAAACGCGCAACTCGTACGCACTTATATTTAAGCTCGAATAAGCGCGAGCCCCGAGAGAACCCTCGTGCCACGCTACCATTGGTTCGAGCTTACATTACGCGCGTTCGGATTTATGAAGCGCGAAATGAAGCGCGCGTATGCGATTACGACCGTATACGCGCAAAATAACTCTAGTTTGAATGCGCTCTTAAACGTAAATGGGCTTTTCATCAACTAGTTTAAAAATTATCTGGACAAACAACCTGCCTAGAAATAAATAGGTGAGCTAATATCAGTCCTTGACATCCTTTTTAATGACCGTGTGTGATATGTCCGGAATATATTTATTTATAATTACAATATAACTACAATTGAGTGCTTACAAACTGCTTAGCTGCTTGGGCACGGGCGTAAGTACAGTGCACACTTGTCTCAGTCGCGTGTTGTGCGCTGACTTGCAAGGATACCGAAATGAAATGCACTATAAGTTCATTTACGACTAGTGATCATTTCAGACTAGTTCTGGGCGAACCGAACTGAGATCTGGCGATGTCTGGTTAGGGATCTTTGCTCGCTGCTCTCTCTCGATCAAAAAGCAGTTAAATCCTTTGAGGAGTTTTCGAATGTGCCATATTTTGGCGCTGTTCAATAAATTCATGAAATGCTAAGTCCATTGTGTAGTTATAATGTACCAAGTGGTGTGAACTATTATCACGCGACTTCGTTCGCGTGATGTTATTTAAAAAAATCAGGGTTCACTTTTTATGTCTAAAAAACTCTAAGATTCTTCTCTAGAATACGAAAAGAGGTTTCATGTTTCAAGGAATTATAGGATTTGTGTTGATTTATCAGTCAGTTGGTTACGAGCAGTTTTTAAAGTATGTTTGGAAAATTTTTGGTTACAAAGGTCAGATCTCTCAAATGACGTGGACCTGCAGCGTCAGAGGCAATAAATTTGTCATAAGTCTAAATTATATCAATAGAGGTTGATCTAAAGTGTGAATAACGAGGGTCTTCCTTATAGCGGAGTGTCTGCCTGCGCGAGTAGGAAACGCTAACCGACCGCCAGCGAACACGCCTTGACCCACTTTTGCACCCATGTAGGTACGACATAGGTACTCCGTGCAAACTGAGTTCTCGCTACTTAACAACGCATTACCATCATCATCATCATCAGCCTGATGAAGTCCTCTGCTGAACATAGGCCTCCCCCAAAGAGTGCCATGACGAACGGTCTTGAGCCTTCTCCATCCACCGACTTCCCGCAACCTTCACAATGTCTTCGGTCCATTGGGTTGGGGGCCTTCCAACACTGCGTCGTCCCGTTCGTGGTCGCCACTCGAGAACCTTTGTTCCCCAACGCTTGTCGGCTCTGCGAGCTATATGGCCGGCCCACTGCCACTTGAACCTGCTAATTCTGAAAGCTATGTTGGTGACCTTGGTTCTTCTACGATCTTGGATCTTGCATTACAACACAAACGCCAACCCGGCGTGGTGAGTAGGGCGAAGTTCCCATATGGTTGAAATTCGGTCTGGAAATCTGTGCGCGAGGCAATGTTCAGTAGTGGACGTCCTACCAAAGAAATTATGATGAAGAATGATGAAACATTCGAGATCGATAAAGCTAAGCTTATTCCGTTTGCGGCAGGTGATTATGATAAGATCGTCGTTCTGTCATAAAAACCAACATATTAATAAGGTAGTTCACAATGGAACCCAAAAAAACCCACTTTGTTTTTGGGTTTCGTCGGTACAAAAACGGTAATAATAAACAATATTTACTACGTGATAGAGACAATGACGTACCTGCCTACGTATAAGAGCAATAAGAAGGTAGGTAGTTATAATAATATAGAACATAGCGTGTCCCGCAATATAAGGAAGAAAGAGGACCAAACAACGACTAATAAAGCCTAATAGAGTTTGAGTTGTAGCTAAAAATTCGCCAAGTGAGTGAACTCAACTCACGCGCTGAGGGGGTTCCGTATAAATCAGTTGCGGAAGTTGTAATATCGGAATTAAATTACAGGAAGGTATCAAAAACTAAAATGGAGTTATGTAATTGTTTATCTCGAAAACTAAACGAGAGGCCACATCATTTGATGTCATTGAAAAAACCGTTAATTTTATTTCTAAATTTTTGGTTGATAATTTCTATAATATAACCTATATATTTGGTTGATAGGTAATAATATAACCTATTATTACCTATTTCGGAATTGTTGCTGAAAGTAGATAGTACCCCGATAGATAACTGTTTATTTTACACCACACAGGAAACAAAAAATCTATAAAATTAATCAAAAAAATCTATATAAAAGAACAATGGGCATTCTTATCAACAATGGGCGAACTTTCCGAGAAAATCTTTATAAATTATACCTAACAAGGTAGGTAGGTATGGTATGATAGCCTACTGACCTGGTTGTTGATTTAGTAACTACCACATAATAAAATAAGTGCGGACAGTCGGACATCAATCTCTATTTTGCTAACGGAACCCAAAGCATACATAACATAATTTTGCAGTAAGCTAAATGTCAGCATGTTCTAAAATTAGTAAACATGACGCGAGGTCGATTTGCGCATCTCGATTTAAAAAGATGGCGCCCGTAGCTAGGTAGGTACCATATTCGCAATCGCGATACTCTCGATGTCTTATTAGCTCGACAGCCTTGCTCAACAATTCACAATAAACGTTACCTACGTACACACACAGTAACTAGCTTCAGAAGGCCAAAACTAACGTGAGAATTTATAGAATGTCCAACTACCTCAGTCCCCAACTCTCCCATTCTGAATGCTAACAAAAAGTTCGTGATAAAATCAAAGCTTTGTTTCCATTCCAAACCTAATTGTTACAATGGCACTAGGTACCTATTGTTTCTTTCTGTCGATGTCTACTTTTTGTAGTCTTCATTAAGCTTCGTCCTAATAGCGCGAATTTGTGATGCGAATCGATCGCGCGATAAAAAAATTATGACAGTGTAAAATAAATATGTATCTAGCACGAAATTTTACTAGGACACTCAACAATGACTAATGTTCGATTGATCGCGCATTCGTACTAACAAAGATCGCGCGACGCGAAGTCTCGTTTCACTACGACGAGGCCTTTATTGACTTTTTTTACCCGATTTTTTTCAAATTTTGTAAGCCGATAAGCGGCTATCTAATAACCCTATACAACTGAGTAACTCGTCAGAATGTCACTGGTTTTTAATACTTTATGTACGATTTTGTATTGCCAGTAAAATTTGCCTGTGTCTAAATATAAATCAACATGATCCGCTGTTGACCCAATTTTAGCAGTCTCATCTCAGTTCATTAGAAGAGTTTTATTATTTACGTACGATCACAATCTGCTAGGTATGGTATAGGTAGGCACCTACTCTGGTTTAACCATGAAACATTTATTTGTTACAAGATTATGCATACATTATGATTATGTACCAACCAACTAAGTTATGTATAACTAATCTTCGCCTTTTTTCAGGAAATTGGAAATAAAGTAATAGGTACTTACAATTGCCATTCAGCTGCTATGAAATCCAAATAAAAATCCGATAGGTCACAACACAAAGCACAACCACCAGTAAACGTGTCTGAAGTCAATTTCACTCTTCCGTAGTATCCAACTGTATCCAAATTCCAATTTATGCACTGACACTAAACGGATCCTTCACTATAATACCACTAAACGTTACTTGAATAACAGCATAAATAAGATTACATAAAACTACACACACCGTATCTGGGTTCACACCCAGTTCCAAGTACCTGTAACAAGACAAAGCGTTAGTTAGTTTTATGAATTTTCAGTTAGCTCGGCTCCTAAATCTTTGGCTAAAACAAGATAGCTTTACAAACAAGAAGTAAGATAAGCGACGCGCTACTTACTCTTGTGTGAGTTTTAAATAAAACACTAAATTAACTATGACGTAAAGAAGTAGCAGCGCGACGACAATACGTATTGTCAGAACGAACACCGAGAGCTGACTGGACTGGCTGGCTGCCGTGACTGGCGCAGTGGGGATGGGGAAATCGGGGGACGGGGCAGACGGCCGGAGGGAGGATAGAGCGAGGGAGGGAGAACGTCTGGCACTGGTTGGCCGACCTATTGGCTCTGATGCCAACTAAGCAACTTTATAGCTAGATCTAGCAATTTTTACACCGTCATCGGCTAGAACTTAAATACATTTTTAGCTTAACTGTTTAGCTACCTACCTACTTTCTCTCAACTACAATAGCAACTTTATAGTCCCAGAATCAAACAAAAAAATTACTTATGCCGTTTGT
The DNA here is from genome assembly GCA_947579855.1 of Anticlea derivata. Lineage (NCBI taxonomy): Eukaryota > Metazoa > Arthropoda > Insecta > Lepidoptera > Geometridae > Anticlea > Anticlea derivata. The sequence goes on from OX388264.1 coordinate 10,071,643, forward strand.
AAAATTTCCGTGAGAGAAATAATGAGGGGTTTTCTTTTTGTTCTGTGGCAGTCCAATTTCTCAGTCTTCCATTCTGAGCTCACAGATTTTGGAGGCTTCCCTCTCGGAGCCGATCTCTCGTAACTTAGTACCTGCATAATAATGCAAACGTAATTTTTTTTATTCTAGATTTTTTAGTTTTATCTACTTCTAGCAACTTTTAGCAAAATATCTATCTACAGAGCTAATGGTGCAGTTGGCAGCACTGTGCTATTGGCTCGACCGACACACACAACAACAGCAATTTGTGTTTCAGACGGCAGAAGATCGTAAGCTGTTTTTGCTTGACGCGGCCCTATCAGCTCTACTTTCAGGTTTTTCAAATTCTAGTAATTTTGGGTTGATGATGCCATTTTGCGAATTATACTTTGCTGGGCGATCATCCGAGAACACGCAACCTTCAGACAAACTCAGGGCCACGCGTTCGAGCGTAGAGGTCATCGTGTGTTGCTACAGCAAACAATAATACCTACCCACCTACCCACCTCTACGTAGCCAATTGCTAATAACTTGAAGTGTAAACGAAGCAACCGTACAACCAACCACTGATAAGCGCACATATTTTTATTAGGCCGTCCACACCGTGGTGCCGACTTCAGTCTGCGCAGCGTAAGTCTGTGCTGTATGGAACCGCACTAATACTTTAGCAATTGATAAAAAAAAATAACCAATCATCTATCGGTATCGAAAGAAGAAGACAGATAAGAACCTGATACAACTGAGCAGTAAAGATATAAAGGGCGCGGCCGTACGATAACAAAATGATCGACGTGATTCAGATGCGTGTATGGCTGATGTGTATCACATATAACTGCATCCAATTTTTCACGTCATTGGTGATAATATATCCCTTAAATTCCTCTACTTTACCTTACTAAAAACATCCTATTTTCTCTACAGTCCGAACATCGGAAGTTTAAGTCACTGTTCAAACAAATAGAATAGAAAACGTTTATTTGACACACAATAAACATTGAACGGACATAGCAAAATACAAAGAGTAAGTAAGACACAAATGACTGAGTAGAGTAGACTGAGTGCACAAATGACAACAAAGAACGATCCTAATAGTCACCTACCCACCTATAGGTAGGCAGGTATTCACCTCACCAGCCAACACCTCCCGCTCTATGCAGCCAAACAGGCCCTGACTCCGCTTGTTGCTTCCTTACTTTGTTTACCTTACCGCGCTGGTTTTCAGGTAGCAAATGTATGGCACAAAATCCTTCCGATTGTCAGATCAGCTTATCAGAAGGAAAGTTTGGACGTGGATTCCCACGCCTAGTTTCTTTAGCCAAGGTATTCGTGATCAAGTTAAGTATATCCTTGGATTTACTGAACGTTTATTAAGATATCCCTAAGGGGTGACTAAACCGGTTGACTGACTTTATTTTAAATAGAAACCAATTGCGAAGCCGTTCTCAACCATATAACAGGAAAAATTAAGCCTGATTATGAGATGTTAATTGCAGTAGGTAGGTATTTATTTATAAAAACATTTTCTTCTGAACAGAAAAAACAAGAAAAGGCAGTAAATTCAATATTCTGGTCTTATGATTGAGGGTATATACTCGTAGAACGGGACGCTTTTGTAAGTCCTGGGTCCCCTAGGGGATTCAGCTACGATAGGGGATTCTGGTGGACTTGTATAGAACTAGTTCTGGTCTAGACCAGGACATGGTAGAGGCTGTGTATATGCGTGTATGCTGTAAATGTTTGACTTGTATAGAACCAGACCAGGACATAGTACATATGCATAGCATATCATACTATGCTGTGAATGTTAAACAATAACAAAACTAAAAGATATACTAGTAAATAATTCCGTGACACATTGTAGAGCAAAAAGATAGAAAGATGCTGATAATAGTGACGATTCGATAGAGTTAAGACAACGACAGAGACAGAGTGATCAAATGAATCGAATTGGAAATGGTAAACAATTGGCTCGGTTTATAAACACGATGTTTATGTCGTGGCACACCGTAAGTGTTATATAGCTCTCTCGCACCTCAACCCAGGGACGACGGAATGCCCGGAAAATAAAGATAGGTAACCTACCTTTATAAAACGGTATGACGTCACGATAAATTCAGGATACCCATAATGTGATATCTAAAAAATTGCGTTAGCGCTAAGCTGAGTTTTGAAATGCGATACAGTATTTGGGCCATGGCATGTTACACATTTTTGTGTAATGTGTCAAGTAGCCTGAAATAAAGATATTATTATTATTGTCGGTTTTACCTACCTAAATGAAAAATATTTTCTCATGATGCGCAGCGCTCGCTACCCTGTGATTCGCTATAGTATGTAGTAGATTGCGCGGATCCTCTACCCTCCCCCTAGGTATGGTTGTACTAAAAAGGGCATGTGACCGTTGCGTTGGTGAAAGGAATAAGGTGCGCCACATAGAGGCAGCTTTCGTGCACGGTGACACATAAAAAAATAGGCTCTCAGCTGTAATCCCCAAGCATGGTACAGAACCTCTCAGATGTCCAGGCGATCAGATTTTTGAAGATGTCTAAGATCTTCAGAGGCACGTCCAAACATTTTGGTGCATGCCCACATTTTGCAGTAGTAAATATTTCATACGCGACAGTTTGCAATGCAAGCCCATCGCCCCTTATAAGAATATTAACTAGTTTCCTTTCGATGTTTTCCTTCACCGTTTCAACCGCTCGGGTTCGCACCTACGACCGTCGGATCGGCGATACATCCCACAGATATATCTTCGAATTTGTAGGTAAGTTCTAGGACATGCCTCACGATGTTTTTCAGAGATTAGAGAGCACTAATAGCGCTCATGATGATTTTTAAATGAACGCAACACTACGCATCGCTTCTAAATAAAAATAAATACGAGTATAGGTAGTACACGTTGAATCGCTGAGGGGGTAACGCACTTGTTTGGATCTCGGTTCTCGGTTCTCTCTCGCTCGCTCACTATGGAGGTTTTTTTGCTCCTACGCCCAGTCATTGGCTTACCAGTTTTTATTTTATTTTTAATGGCGCATGGCGACTGAATAACTCATAGCAGAACAGCCAACTGACGAACCTTTCACTGCGAGCGGTGGAATTCACAAATTCGCAAGGCTATCGAAAACCTTGGGCGGGCATGATTGGACAAGAATGATGGTGATTGCAGCGACAACCAAGCTTTCTAATTTGAGGTGCCTGTTTCAAATGGGTAGCTCTTCTTCAAATGATTTAAAAGTATCTGAAGATTTACTTCTTTGCAACCTGCAAAGAGGTAAACCTTCAGATAGGTACTTTTAAATCATTAAGCTACATACCAGGTAGTTCAATAAGTCAGATCAGAACCAAAAGTTTAGAAAGGTAAGGATTATTACCTACTTAGAAATTTATACGTTTACCTACATCAAGAAATATAGGGAGATTGGAAAGGGAATTAGATTCATAGAGTATTTCGAAAACTATGTAATTGGGTATGTATCTGTACGAATATGGAATGGAAGCTTACTGGTAATAAAATAGTCAAAACGGTAGAGGCGTCTGTTTGACTACGGTCATCGAATTACAGAAGACCCAAGGTTATTGCGAGGTTAAGCGAAACGTCTAATTTACCTGACCGCGTCAGCATTGCAAGCAACCGGTCGGTCTTGTAACTTGTATCACGTATTTCAATACTTGTGCGGCTATGTTCGTGTGCGCCGTACGCCTTATGAGCACGTCCATAGGTAACGTGGAGCACTGAAACTCGTTCTAGAGAAAGTGACCGTTGAGCGAATACTTTCGAACTTTTCGAAGTGATCGCCGAGTTTCGGCTCAGCACGCACGCTTTAGTTATTCTGTGGCCCCGGAGCGGTTTCGGTAGACTACGCCCGCTCGGCCCCGGTACCGTTACCCCCTTTTTGCGCAACGAGGTCTCGCATAATCCTCGTCACATTATCGCCATAGCAACAAAACATTCTTACATCTTGCGACTGACATAATCTTACATAAAGGCTGTAAATTCTACACACGCTAAAAGCAGCCTCACATCGAAAATTTTATCAAAGGAGCCATTTCATTCTGGGCCTGGTCCATGTACACTACATAGAAAAATTAGGAAAAAATAGGAGATTACAAGAAAAATACAATTTCATTAATTTGAAGACAAATGCGATGGTACAAGAATAGTTCTTCTGGTAAGTTTTTTACTATGTGAACACTATTTGAAGGCCGCCATGTTGGTTTATAATTGGCTTTTGACATGACATTGACATATTTTTCATGTCATGTTGTTTGATTTGATGTTTTTGTTTTATCAGATAAATGTAGGTTGTCAAAATGACATTTCACGCACGTCCAACCGCCATATTTTTGTAGCGCTGTGTGTTGCTCTTTTTGTCGAAGAAAACCTTAATGTACCTTAGAACGAAGTCAATTTAAATAAAATAACCAATTAAATACGTTTACTTTATTGCTTAGCCATATTTTAGAGTAGTGTACACAGTGCAGGCCCAGGCTCCATATATTGATGAAACGTCTCTTTTTATTATATTCTTTTAATTTCCTCTCAGAATTTCAATCATGGTATTCAAGATATCGAGCCTAAAGGCAGTGTCGAAATTAAAGACAAAATAACCCGGTCCAGTTCATCCACATCAGCGGAGAAGGGTTAAGAACCGTGTAAGATGAATCTTCATCAAATGGTCGGCGTCGGCGACAAAAATGTTCAACACTGGGCCTACTAAAAATAATATGAAACGGGTTGAAACGAAACAAAATACATTTCAACACGAGTAGGTACCTAAAATGAACCCAATGAACTCTGTAGGTAATCGGACTCTGTTATGTTTGAAACGGGAGTACGATTATGTCACCCTATCATTGATTACATCAACTTGCTGAATAGGCATTCCACTATTTAATTAGAACACGCGCTTTGCTTTCATATGGGATCGGAACTTATGAATCACTAGGTCATCCTAACCTATACTAATATTATAAATGCGAAAGTTTATAAGTATGCTTGGATGTTCGTGGTTCAATCACGCCGGCTCAACCGATTTCGTTGAATCTTGGAATAGATAAAGTCCTAGAATAGCATATAGGCTACTATTTATGTAGGTACCACGCGAACAAAGCCGCGGGCGGAAGCTAGTGTTTCATAAAATATAGTGTTTTAGTACAATAAACCAAGAGTACCTCCTAACTACGCGCTAGCAAAGACCAAGGGTTTTTACCGACTTCAAAAAAGGAGGTTAGGTATGTATCAATTCGAGCTGTGACCTTTCACGACCTCGGTGTCGGTCGTAGCGTTCTCTTGTCCGTCTGAGACCCAAGGGTTCGATTCCCGCTGCGGGATTTTTTTATCTGCAAATATTTGTTCCGGGTCTGGGTGTTGTGGTACCATGGCCGCATGGTACTCGTTTCTGATACCCACGACACAGGGAATCCCAGTGTGGGGTCAGATTTGTATGTGGCTGATGGGTGTTTTTTAAAAAACAGCTAAATAAAAAGGGATTATTTTTCTGTCGTTATTTTAGTAGTAACTAGTTTTGGCGCGCGGCTACGCTCTCGTGGTACCTAATTTAAAAGTAGCTTATATGATAATCTAGGTATAGAACTATTTATCTATTCCAAGTTTCGGTTCAGCCGTCCTGGCGTGATTGATATATAAATAAATAATCCTTTATTTCTGTTTGTTTTACACTAGGTACTACTAAAATTATTGTCTACTACTAACTAGTTATATATAAATAGTAAGCTATGATTACTTACTCTATAATGGCTGATCTGATTTCAATAGTTTTTTTTTCTATATACTCCAGGGAGGATCACCTCAAAGTCATTAAAACCTGCTAGGCTGCTAAAAATATTTGCAATTTTTTTTTAATATGATGTGACTGGCAAAGATGTATTGTTACATAATCATTGAAGCGTCACAATCAAATGGTCAATGCAACAACAGGTAGGTAGGTAATGCGTCAATGTTAATCAGCTAATCAGAATTCACAAGTTATTAAATGGTAATTTATCTTGAGTAAATAGCGTTCAATGACACTTCCTTATCAGCAAAATACTAGACTCGTTTATTTACTAATGGTCTAACTTAATTGTGTATAATGATGATTATAAGTGACTGATAGTAGATCATCGTTGGTAACAAAGAAGTAGAAGTAGAACAAACTTTATTGCCAATTGGTTGTAGAATAAGCCCCTTTCGGGATGGAATACATATTATGAATCACCTTGTATATATATAAAGGAGTAGTCCACTCACTCACTCACTCACTGACAGACTCATCACGAAAGCTCGGAAACTACTGGGCCGAGGAGTCTGAAATTTGACACTTCGTTTATTTACTAATGGTCTAACTTAATTGTGTATAATGATGATTATAAGTGACTGGTAGTAGATCATCGTTGGTAACATTATGAATTTTTACGCGTTAGTGAAGAAACTTTTATAGGTAGCTTGTGACCGCGGTTTCCCTCGCTTTGTACCTGGATAAAAAGTAGCCTATATACTATTCTAGGTAAAGAACTCTATCTATTCAAAGTTTCATCGAAATCGGTCGAGCCGTTACGGCTTGATTGAACCACAAACATCCAAACTTCCCCGCAAACATTCGCATTTATAATCTTAGTATGATATTGGCTGCCATAACCTTGTTAGAGCATGTAGATATCTCACTCACGCACTCACCACACATAGACGTAATTTGTGTGCTGAGTGCGTGAGTGAGTGCTCTATATACCAAACATTTAGCACTATACTATGTAATTATACATGTTTACCTACGTAGATAAATATTATAGTTAGTAATTAATGTTAACACATACCTTACCTACCCACTACGTATCGCTCACTTAGAGCGAGATTATTTCTAATCCATAGTAAGTTTAATCCTACTTTTATCAGTATGCTGTAGTACGTTGGCAAATACCAGACATAGAGTCTCAAGATGAAAGTCTACAATCTAATGCGTGTTGCCAGTGATGATGACATATGGCACTGAGACTTGGTCGCTAATGTTGTCCTCATGCACAAGCACAAATTCGCGCAACGGGCTATGGAGAGAGCTATGCACCAAGGTCACTGCCATAGCACTCAGTCAGAACCGACAACCGTTGGGGAATGGCGACAACGAACCGGATGACGCAGTGTTGGAATTGGAAGGGTAGGTGGCAAGACGACCTAATAAAAGTTACGGACATCGGTCGCTCTGGAAATCTATGGGGTAGGCCTATGTTCAGCAGTGGAACTCCTACGGCTGAAATAATGATAATGATGATTCCCCTACAGTATAATAGAAATTAAATATTCATTATATTTAATTTCTATTCTATACTGTAGGGGAATTAATAAATTGTTTGCGCTTCTAAATGCTAGCACATCTACAAGGTGATTCATAACATGTATACCATCCCGAAATGGGGTTATTCTATCAACAAAAAGAAATAAAATTAGCGAAAAAACATCAATATTTTCATTTTTTTCTAAAACTTTCTCAAATTAGGTGTTTTTGGTATTTTTATCATCTGACAGCTCCTTCCTTCTTCTTCTCAACAGCAGTTCTCAGCAGCAGTTCTTTTAAACAGCTGATTCATTGAGTTTGACCTGATTTGACCCCAAAACAGCTCATTTTCGCATAGAGTTTTTTCAATGAAAAATCTCGAATTTCCAAAAGTCGTAGAACAAACTTTATTGCCAATTGGTTGTAGAATAAACCCCATTCGGGATGGAATACATATTATGAATCACCTTGTATATATATAAAGGAGTAGTCCACTCACTCACTCACTCACTCACTGACAGACTCATCACGAAAGCTCGGAAACTACTGGGCCGAAGAGTCTGAAATTTGACACAGACATTCTTTTAAAGATGTTACCGAAAATAAGAACGGATTTTGGAAAATTCAGCTCTTAAAGGGGTGAAATTGGGGTTGAACGTTTTTATGAAAGTCCTATGTTTTTGAAGTTGAAGACATCAAAATCGGGATTTAGGTAAATTATCAAAAATAAAAAATAGGTTTATCAGCATTTTTTGAAAAACAGCACGAAGGGTGTAGTAATAGGGGATGAAAGTTTATATGGGAAGTCCTATGTTTTTGAAGTTAGGGACATCAAAATCGGCTATCAGGTAAACAGTTCAAAGTAATAAACTACCTACTAAAGTTTTTTTGAAAAACAACCCTCAGGGTGTGTAAATAGGGGATGAAAGTTTATATGGGATTTTTTAATCTATTAGGCCTATTCAGTTGAAATTTGGCAGGCAGATTCCTCACTGGGCGAATGCATCTGCTAAAAAAGAATTTTACAAAATTCATATCAAAGGAGATGAAATGGGGGTTGAAAGGTTGTTTAAAAGTCTTATGTTTTTGAAGTTACAGACATAAAAATCGGTATTCAGGTTAAGAGCTATAAGTAATAAGATATCCGTATATGAGCTTTATGAAAAGCAGGCCTTGATAAATAATCTTGAAAATAATAATGGTTAATAATCATCATCATCAACCTGTAGAAGTCCACTGCTGGACATAGGCCTCCCCAAAGAGTTCCACGACGAACGGTTTTGAGCCTTTTCCATCCACCGACTTCCCACAACCTTCACAATGCTGTCGGTCCATCGGGTGGGGGGCCTTCCGTGACCATGATGGTGACGGTGACGAAGATGGTGACGGGACGGGGACGTAAACGGGACGGAGACAGTGACGGTTACGGTTACGGGACGGTGACGGTTACGGTTACGGTGACGGTAGGTAGAAGTAGGTAAATAGCTGCATCATAAGTGTTAGTACTTCGGTAAGGATAATGGAAAATAGTCTAGGTAGGTAAACAAACGCGGACGAAGTCGCGAGCGGGACAACTAGTATTAGATATAATATGTATAGGCTCGGAACAGAATGATCGCGCTACGAGTCGGGCTGACCTTGCCTCGTGGACAGCAAAGTGTGTCAGTAGGGCAGCGATTTTGCACTTTTAGCGCACATTAGGCCATTTCGCAGGTGAAACCAATCGATGCCGTTTAGGTACTTACACACCATCCATCCATATCCATCCATACTAAATTATAAATTCGAAAGGAACTCTGTTTGTTTGTTTGTAACCTCATCACGACGAAACGGCTGTACGGATCGTAAATTTAGAGATAAATGATTTATTTGTCTTGAACAATTTTCTGTAGGTACTAGTTACAAAGTTCACCGTTGGTTGGTGAAACCTAAAAGCTTGAAGAAACATCGGATAAAAATCGCAAAACTGCTCTTTGGTTTATTGTGCAAAATATTCAGCAATGTTTTTTTTACCACCTACATACCTATTGTGTGCTTCGTTGCCAATAATGAAAGGTTGCTGCCTATTATATGGCACCGTGATTGCCATGAAGCCTGAAGGAGTCATTCCTGTAAGGCTGTCATTTCAAAAACCAATAAGAAACACACTAGTTATAATAATAATAATATAAATTTTATTTCAGGTAACTTAAGAATAGTACAGATGTTAAAAACTAAATTCTAGGACCCATAGAAATATATACCTTAACCTAAAATATATAAAAAACCTATTAATAAATTATTTAATTATTGCACACGTATAGGCAACGACGTGTGACGTAACTGCCCAGTGGCGGCGCCTCCGGTGTCTCGTGGCAGGCGTCCAATGAACCTCCTGAATTTGACACCTTTAGGCCACATCTCCCCACTCATGAATATCGACAAGCGATCAGTAGGTACTCTCACCATAAAGGAATTAAAATTCACATTATAGCGAGACTCCAACTTCTCGACCCTCATAGTGAGGCCGGTCTTCTGATTGAGATACAATTATGTTTATATTTTATATTTTGATTATACAGTTATGTTTATTGTTTATTTGTTTATTGGTAATCAACAGCGTTTACTTAAATCTAGGCAAATACAAACTTGTAATAGATATAAGGCCAATAAAAGATTACCCCAATATTGTAAGTAAGGTTATTATAAGTTATTGAGGCAGGAGAAGTTGGGACAACCAGTGAGCTGAATAACCAAGTAGCAGTAGGCAGTCTAGGTATCTTATCTATAGAAGGTGTATTTCATCGAGTAACAAAAGTCATCTAGTACTGTACTGTCATATAAGTGATAAAATTTTAAGCATCAATGAGGTAGGTATGCGTAATAACAATTATGTAGTTGATAAGATGCAAAAGAAGCGAACAGTAGAACAGCGATGTTGTAGCAAAATTTGCGAAGGCGGGTGCTTTTCATCTTATTTGATGAAGCAGTAAGAGTTCTAGGTACCTCTATAGGTATACCTAAGTAGGATCGTCATATTTCCAAATAGGTGGACTTAATGCCTTGGCGTTAAGCCCACCTTTTGTACACTTTTGTTTTATGTGCAATAAAGATTAAATAAATAAATATAAAAAAATCCGCCTTTGTGAGTACTTACTACATAGCACAAAATAGGTGGTACCGACCTTACATTAGTGCATAAATTTGTAAAAAAATTAATGTTAATAAACAAATAAGTACATCGCTAGGTAAAATACCTCCCTACTCTACCCACGATCGACGCACGTCTGACACAAACCACATTTTTTTTTCTTAGAAAACAGATAGATAACTTAAGTAAACTGGGCCCCTTTGCCTATTATTATTACCAACAGCGCAGGTAGTTGACCTTCCTGTGGGGTAGAGAGGGGGTAGGAGGGTGCATGTAGTTTTTATATCACAACAAAAAATGTATTGGATCCCGAAACTTTTGTTCGTGTGTAGGTGACTTTTAGGCAATAAATTTTAAAACGTATTGTATAAGGTACATTTTGTATTTTTTTGATACATCAGTTTGTATAGGATAATGTTGACCTTTTCTTTAGCAGGTAGAGTGTAGTTTGCTTACTAAATGTATTTTTTTTATCCAATAAAAATAAATAATAATATCGAATAAATAAATTGAGCATTTTTCTTTAAGTTTTTTTTTTTTTTTTTATACAACAGTTGTGGCAAACAAGCTTACGGCCCACCTGATGGTAAGCGGTTACCGTAGCCTATGAGCGCTTGCAATACCAGAGGCATCTGGCACGCGTTGCCGACCCCGAGCCCCCTTCCCCCCCTAAGGAGCTCTGGCAACCTTACCAACCGCAGGAACACAACACTATTTGAAACAAATAATGTTATTTGGCTGCGATCTTCTGTAAGGCGGAGGTACCTCCCCAGGCAGGCTGCTCCAATTCAGAACGAGAAAATCTCGCTGTGCCCTACCTCCTCCTGTTTTCCCCCGAACTTTTTAATATCAGCTTTTTTTGATAATTTTATCATCCTTGATACTAATTTTTAAATATGAGAAGTTAAACTGCAACCTAACAGCTACAGAATACGGAATAATTGAATCTGCAATAATTTGATCCCATACCAGCTGGCATAGGGGTTTTCAGTAAAAAAAGTCGATTTCAGGATAGTATACATAATATGAATCAACTTGTATTGTATATATCATCTATCTATACTATAGTGGGAAGTAGTTTCGTATGTTTTTCTTGTAGAATAGGTACTTAGCCCCTTCGTCCACGGGGCGACTCAAAAGGAACGCGACTGAAACTGTAGTCACTTATGAGTAGCCTGACTGCGATAGCAGTAGTATTTCAATGCACGTCCGTCCACGACGCTACTCAAAAGGAACGCGTTTGTAACTAGTCTCCTGGCGACTCGACATTCTGGTCGCCAGGCGACTAGTTTCGAGAAACTGTTGAAAAATGAACGAATAAAAAGTAATTATAAGTGATTCTGACGTCTATGTGACTGGAGAAGTAATAACTCCATGTCATCGCTCGAATTATCACTAGTCATGTTAATTATTTTCGTTTTCAAAACTTTGTTTACATAAAATCGTGTACTGAGTGACTGAGTTTCAGGAAATTCCAGTAGCGTGGACGAGTCAGAGTTTCCAATCAGTCCGCAACTCTAGTTTCTAATGAGTTCCGTCACTTTTGCGTAGCGTCATGGACGAAGGGGCTTACTCTACCAGAACCTATTTCGGCTAGCGAGTCTATCATTCTATTGTGTACAAACCCACGCTCTCATCAATCTACTGAGTATAATTTTTGACTGGGACAATCATTTAAAATATTGCAAGAGAACCATCGATCATAATCCCACACTCCCTCTTCACACGCACTAACATTTTCACCGAAAGGGGAGAGTTGAGAAAAATGGACCACACACAAAAAAATTCTATCTCGAATAATCGAGGGAATCGACGAAACATCGATTCTCGTTCGTGCGTTATTGAGTAGTCGTCCTGGGTTCTTTCAATAATAACTCGACGATTACACGCGAGTCAACGACCTTCGAAAAATCTGACCTGCGCCGCAAGGTTGCGAGCACGCCATATCGCCACCACGCGCCATGTTTTCTATCCGATTGATTCAAACTTATTTTGATGTTTCTTATTTTTCCTAATACCTAAAGAAAAGTACTTATATTGCTTAGCGTTTGAGATAACTTTTTAAACAAAATGTTGTTTTTGTAACACACTTGCATACCATTGCGGAACTCTTATCGGACATTCACACATTGTACCTTATGATTAGTATGTACTTGCAGTAATTCTAATTTTCCGTCTTCATTTCAGTGACCTCTGTTGGTGGAGTCAGCGCCACAGGACGGAATCAAGGTGCTCAACATACCTAAATGTTAAAGGTGAAACAAAAAACTTGTTCCAAAATGCCAATATAATAAGATATCAATTAATAATGTCAACAAACTGAAGGTGAACTTTACATTTTTCCACTTAATTACCTGCTCGGAATTAGAATGACTGTTGTATGATAATATTAAATTCCTATATAGGTAATGTGTTTTTTATAAACAGCCATTCATAATTGAAACAAAGAAATTGACGTTCTCAACATGTCGCAAGTACACACGTGGTCTGCAGTTTGTTTAGCTAACAGTGAATCCAAACTAGCGTGTCAAAAAGCCAATTTTCTTGTGTAAACACGTGAACGAAAAGTCTTTGGTGCGACTCATGACCAAAAGTATGCCTATGTAATTTGTGGTAATACTAATACCTGCCTATTAGTCTTTGCCCTGTCCTAATAGCATGCTTCGTTCTTTGTCAAACTTCATGGTACGCACAAAGCACGCAGTCTATGCTCTATCCGCCACAATGACAAGTGATTATTGAACAAATAAGCCTATAAGTACATCAGAGTGATCGTATCGTTCAATAAGGTAGTTGGAGGTGAACACTCCTCCAAGGAAAACCGTTGACCCCCTCGATCACATCCGCGTCTACGTGAGGCGCGGTGGGTATAAATATTGTTATGCTAAGACATTTAATTTATCGGGCATCGTACTGTCCACGGTCAAAACGACCCATCGTTAATCACCATTGTTATTACAAAGAGCCTTACCGATTCGAAACGATCCCGATTCAATGGAATGTTAATTAATTTAATACTGTAAAAGAAGTTCCGATGAGTTCGCAGTTATTTCAATTTGTCGATGAGCGGCTTCAGTGCTGGTATTTCAAGAAGAAAACTTAGAAGATGAAACAAACAACTCGCAGTCTATTTAAATACCTACAGCTTTTTATAATATAATAATATAATATTCCGGACATATCACACATGGTCGCTGATCCCAAACTAGGCATAGCCTGTACTATGAATACCAGAGACTGATATACATAATAGATAAATATTTAACACCCAGACACAGAACAAACATCTGTGTAAGTCACAAATGTTTGTCCAGTGCGGGAATCGAACCCGCGACCTTTAGAGCTTTTGTGAAGCTCTTGAGCACTATTATGAAAGGAACCTTAATTTCCCCGAAACACTAAAGTGCGATGACTTATAATAGCCTCGACTCTCGATACCGTTGTGAGCACCAACATTAATTACCCGGAAGAATATAGCGTTTATTCCAGCAGTAGGTAACCCAACCGACACTGGAAACGGTTCATTTCCAATCGTTGCTCCTTATAATAAGTGTGTATGGCAGATACTGCAGATAGCTCTTATCCATCGCCAGATTAACATCCTATGCAATTAATTCAGAGGCAGAAAATAGCATACATACTAGTAGGTAATTAGGTACTTGCTTAAGTTATTGACGTTATCATTAATTGCGTAAATGTTTCGAGAACCTTGAACCTTGGTAGCAGTGTCATCGCGCATAAGCAACCATTAGATGATTAACACATTTCCGAGTTCAACGATATTCAAAATTGTTAGACAATATATCTACTGTTAAACAAATCTTTTACTTTCCGATCTAACATACCCTGTCTAGACAGAACTTAATGTAACATCCAATAGAGATTTAAACATAAAGCCCGCCACGGCATTATTGGAGAAAGGATTCCATGCATTTTCGCAATGTATTTGTCAATAAGATGCAATTTACAAAGCCCACGCACGGTCTGCCAAAGTATTTTGTAGGTAGGTACTGGATAATTTTACTGCTAGCCCTCGAGATCCCAGTGTTAGGCTAAGTCCTCCCTTAAATCCTTCCAAAATATGCGATCATGCATAGTTAATAAAAATGGCGATACTTTAGGTAAATGTGGACAATCAATTGCGAGTTAGGACTCGCGCCGACATCGACATGGGGCCCAAAAATCTAGATTATGTACGAAATGCAAAATTATACATAGTTCACTGTATAAAATTAATCCCAAATATAAGTTTATCTTGTGAAAGATATTTGTTGACCGCCTCCTCCAATCCGTGAATTATTAAGAAATCGTTCGAGCCCATTTTGAGTTTCAGACACTTTTTCTTACAAACTTCACGATCCCATTTTAGGGGTAAAAAAGTCGGGATTCCTCAATTTTAAACTTTTTACTTTATTTGTGTCACAAATTCTCCTAGCATTTCAAAATTCAAATTCGTGAGGTTACTGAAAGTACCTTAGGTTTTCAATTTTTGTTAATTCAATACCAAGTGAGACATGCATTGTCTGTCTCATCTTTGTAATGCATATAGTTTTCATTGTTACGGCACGTAAATTTTGCTCTGTTATTTTTTAAATTTCAAGTTGGTACATTTAGATCTCTTCTTAAAAAAAGGATTTTAGCAGACAGACGGACAACAAAGTGACCTATAGGGTTCCGTTTTTTCGTATTCACAGATAACCAAATACTTATCTCTTATCTCAGTTATTTACAAGGAAATAGTGGACAGTGATCCTTTAGTAGAGTTTTTGTAGAGATTTAGTCATAGAAATGGTCCCAGTCACTCTGACAAATCCAACAGATGGCAAAATGGAAATTCAAAAACAGCCTGTTGAATGCCTCATAATGAAGCTCATTATGAGTACCTCTTATATTTTATTCTATTATCTTTGGTAATAACTTAATGCCAAACATTAAAATGAGCAATCTCAATGATTAAGCGAATGACAATGATGCTACGGAAAATAAGCGAGGATGAAACCCAACGGTGAATAAAACAGTATAAAGTTTACGAATTTATTCAGAACTGGGTAACTGTTAAGCTCTAACAGTTCTATGCGGTGGTTGTCCGAGGATCGCGTGAATTAGGTATTTAATTTGTGATAAAAGCCGTAAAATAACTTTTGCAGCGAAGCGTGCGTGCGTGAGGTGAGGACAGCAACGTGAAGTAACTTTCGACTATTTTCGGCAGAAGTGGTTACGAAATGCTTTGCGAAAGCGATTGTTGCGCCACCGGAGAACGAGCCGCGTGGATTTTGAGTTTTTTATAGATTTTTATAGCACTGGCCTAGCATAGTAGGTACTTAGCCTTTAACTTAAAAAACTAAATCATTAGACTTTACAATTTGCCTAAACGTTTTTTGATGATTTGTACTTGAAACGTTGTTTATCGGAATGTATAAACGTACATGTAGTGCAGGGTTCATTTGATTTTGGTGAAGATCTGATACCTATTGATTGTCGGAGAAAAATACCTCAAACTTTAGTTTTTAAAAGTTTAGTTTTTAAAACTTAATAAAATGATGTCTTCTGACATTTTTGTCGATGAAGCTCGATCGATCCTGAAACTTAAATTTGGTAAATCTAGGTACTACTAGCTTACTATTGGTGCAAATAAGATGTGTGGACGGGAAGTTTTTGTAAGATGGCTGTACTACTTGCTGTACCGTGTAGGCGATGTGATTCACATCTTAGGATTATTAATTGAAATTGAATATCCCATGTAAATCTTTAACCACATATTTTGATGCTTTGTTTAATTGTGTGTGTTTAATTAAATGGACAGTGGTAGACGACTGGCAATACAGTAGTGTGGCATAGTTTACTACTATCACAGTTACACTCACATTGCACTCTATCTAAGACTCGGTCAGACATTTCCTTTTAAAGTTAGACTCACGTTTACTCATGAGCCCGACTAAACGTCGCTACCTCCCTTTCAGAGCATCACATCGCATTCATCGTTCTTTTTATATTTACAGAATGTAGCCTAACGAGAAGGTTCAGCAGGTAGGCAAGGCTGCAAACTAGATAGAGATGGCGGTATGCTATACGACTCGCCATAGATAGAACAACAGTTTGTATGATTGTCGGGGAACTGGTTCGCGCGGGGCTGCGGGCGCAGACGAAGGGCGTCATTGACCTGCACCCTCCCTCCGCTCCCTGTCGCGACACCCGCGTAAACCGTAAACTCTATTATACCTATTGCAAAACGAATCAAATTTGGCGAAGCGGATCCTCTTTTTGCTAGGTCACCTGGTTCCTGACGGGCAGCTTTAGCGAGGTCTCGTTATGAATTGAAAATTAGGTATGTTGTATTGAGCAGCTTGTGAGCATAGTAAACAGGAATACAATATCAGTAAGTATAAATTGTTTTTTTGTGAAGGCTTAGCTAGAAGTCAATGATCCTTCAAAAAGTTTTTGTTAAGCTTTTAACAATAAGCAGCGTTCTTAACATTCAAATCGTGACCCGAGTTTTAAAGATTTTGTTCAATCAAGTCCGATCAATGCGTGCCAAATTGCCAATGCATCCTGAAACTTACACCCTTGAATTCAAATAGAAACGAAATATCAAAAAAGTTAGACAATAGAAACAAAAAAGTTTACCAAAGGTCGGACAAGTCGGGTGAAATAAAACAAGTGAGCATTCGAACGCCCGGACTGGCCCGGAGAGTACTGACTGGGTCAAGTTCATTATTACAGCTTGAATAGTGAATAGACATTCGTAGAATTGAGGGGGATTTTTTTTTACATTTGCCTTAGCTGACATGTGCAACCTTTACCGATTGAAAATGTCATCATTTATTTTACTTTATCGATCGTTAAGTATTGTTTTTGATTGTTATGGTTAATTAATACCGATTATAATTATTTGATTCCAATTTCATTCGTTTGTTACATATCACAAAAACGAAAAATTAATATAATATTAAGCAAAACTTCGTAGAGTACTTAGGCAAAATTATACCTAATCTTAGGGCAATGGCACACCTTGAAAAAATGACAAGTGCTTAGATCTGCCATAAATTTGGTGACCCATTTTAGGTCGCTCTCCTTTTCTTCTCTATTGTTTATCTAGTCAAATAACGTTACCAAGGCCATTTTTATGTGTTGAAATTCAGAGTTAAACTGTAGGTAACTTACCTATGTATTTTAAATTGTAAAGCAGTAGGTAGTAAGATAAAAAAAAGACCAAGGTGACGCGATGTCACTGGCTCCTAGTCTGTAGGCGTAGGTAATAATACCTATTCATCTGTGTTCGAAAAAAAATACCTGTTGGATCTCAAAAATAATCGAGCAATTTTAAGTACATTCTAGCCAACTTTTCTCAGATTTACCAAAATATCCTAAACGGTTTTTTACAAAAAAGAACTAACAGTTTATTCATCGATGGTATTTTCAACATCAAAACATAATAAGAGTAGGTTCAGAAGATATTAGTTTTTGGGATCCGACGGTACTCTTCAAGCCTAAACTTTGACTGGGATTCAGGTGTCAGAGGTTCAGTCAGATGCCACTAAATTTCAGTGGGATTGTATTTGTGGGTTCAGTCAGACGGGTATGACCCAAAAAATATCGGTGAGTAGGTACTGTGCAATGTAGGTAAAATAGAGGCAGGTCCAATTTTACCTGAACTATGAATTCACTGACTTTTCCAAATCACGGTTCGAATTTTCTACTCGAATAAACATACAACGCCGATTCGCTCAAAAAAAATAAAGTAGTAAAGTTCGCTCGTAAAGTCATTTGTCCAGAATGTTATGGTCAAGATGAGGACGTTGATAACAGCTGATAGAGCTATTAGGAGGATCAACTAGATGTTCAAGTTTCAATCGAACTAGAAATTAATACAAGTTCCAATAAAAGCGAATAAAACCAACCTCTTGTCAAATTTTGCTCACAGCAAAACAGGCTTGAACCTTTTTAACCTCACTTAGAACATTGACTTTTAGCTGGCTAATAAAGTACTTATTATACTACCTACTAGGACCTTCCTAACGAGTCAAACTTGTTTGTTGAACTCAGTCAACAGTTTTTTGTAGGTTTTTATTTTGTTTGCTTAAAACCCAATCATTAGGGTTCCGTATTTTTATTTAAAAGTAACTTACTTCGGTTAAAGGGTAATCCACACGGATTCAAATTTCCATTGTGAAGATCTGTAACAATGAGAAAAAACTTTTAAATGTTCAGTTAATTATTTTTAATTCTTCATTAACAACTTAGATGTACAATAAAATATATACCCAAATTAATAAAGGAATGAACTCTGTTTTCTACGACTACTCAATACAACTTGTTGTGTACAAGAAACAAGTAGAAAACAGAGTTAAAATAAACAACAACAGATAAATATTATGGTAAGTAAATATCTATCTATATTATAAATTAGGTACCTATCTATATATATCCTAAATTAGGTAGCTATCTATATTTTTAGGAGTAGAGACTCATTCGCTCATCACGAAGCCTACAACCAGGGCCAACAGAGCGAAGCCGCAGCGGGCCAACTTCGTTAAAATACCAACAGCCAGGGCAAGGCAGAAACAAAGATAAGTGTGTTGTGTCAAGGTCCATTCAAAGTGTCAAACGGACATACTACGACTTAACAATCAGTTTTTAATCGGTATGGCGTAAATATTTTGACATCTTACAAAAGGTCCTGACCCCAAATGTCCATTTATTAACCCCAGTTTCCAGCACGAGTCAGGATAATTTTAAAACCTGTTACGTAACTAAATACAGTTCTGTTACAGTACACGACCTTAAACCCTTGAGTTGACGGTATCACCCTTGAGCCTTGTTCCGAGTTTTCGGTCATTGAGTTATTTCGCTGACAGTACGCGGACTGGCTTTTGCAGAACACAACTTTTACAAACAGATCTCTTCAATAATTAGATGGGCTGTTTCGCTATGTAATAATATCGAAGTATTTCTTTATAATGGCGATTCTTGACGGCTATTTAAAAGTTAGTTGGTGATTGACTATTATAACTATGATTGACCGTTTAAAGTAATAAAGAGTAAGGTCGTATGAGCAAGTGGACAACTGACTATTATTTATTGCGAATTTGGTGACATAGTTTTATCTGCTCGAAGGCCTCCGTCGTGGCATAGCGACTTTTATAGCCAGGACCGACATCTTAACGTACTCTCCGAAGCACGGTAGCACTTAGCTGATAATGCCACTAGCGGTCTATTCGTATGGGTACGAAGCATTCTGATCTCGCCGCAAATGAATGAAATAAATGACGGCAAATCATCAGTCAAACACGAAGTTACGTCCGTTCCAATACATTTCGCTCCTCGCCCGCGGCCGCCAACCACAAAATGGCGGCAGGTGAAAGTGCCGGTGGACGATGGTCGCTCACTCAATCTTAACCAACCTGTTTATGTTGTAGGTTAATTGAGTGTGATAACTGTTGACTATGAGAAAAATGATTTCATGTTGGTCACTGTCACTGTAAAGTAAGGTAAGGAAGAAGACAGCAGCCTGTCGTCTACCTACTGACTTATGAGCTGTCAGACTATATGTTGCTTTTAAAGGTATCTTCCAAAACCAAAAATAATTCCAGCTATAAAGTATCCGAAACTTTGAGTTCAATGCCCATAATACCTTACACATTATCAAATCCTGTCTCATGAATGGATTTCATAACATAGGGGCATTAACAGGTACATATTGCGATTTAGAGAGGATTATCAAATTCTTGACCGTGATAAAATTGACGGCGTGCACTGCATGCTCTGTTGAGACTCCTCGTTTCGTAACGCTCGATCCGGAAGTAACCGAGTCAGTATTGCATGCACTGCAAGAGTGCCACAATCACGCACAGTACTGCCAAAAATACTTCCGCATTGTGTCAAACACGCATTTGTTCAGTCACAGTTGAAATTCAAAAATAGAACTGTGGGTTGGGTCGTTTGATACTTGGACCCCTGTTTCGATAAGAAGGATGTGACGCAAGATTTATTGGAGACGTCGTATCTCTAATCGGCGTGAGTGGGAATAAAAACTATTTTGATAGCAATTTCTATGCAATTAATGTAAGAATAAATAAATTGGTAAGAATACCAGTTAGTATGTCCTATTGCCCAATGGCTCTGATGCAAATACCCCTGATGGCCATACTACCAATAGAAAATCAAGAGCTCATAAACGCAGTCGATCTTTTCACCTTTTCACGATACCCAATGTAGGTTGGATAGCAACCTACATTACGTAAATGCGAGCACTCAAGAATACGTTAACTTCATTCAGTACGGTAGATATTTCTTTGTTAAAATTTGGTGTGGGTTTTCGAGCAACCAGCCTAGCCGCTTCTACTTGCCGATTGACCTGTATCACCTTAGATCGCTACGTACTACCACGATGTGATAATCTCTGTTGGTAAGAATTTGATTGTGTTTCTTGAGATATCTTGCCTTCTTACTTCTCCACACAGAAAGCTAGTAACAGTAAGTAAACCTAAGTTAGAACAAGCGTTTACCTAAGTTAGCGTTTATACGCTAAGCTAACGCACATAATAGTATCTACGTGCTATAAACAAGCAGCCGCTAGCCAGTTCGCTAGCAATAATTTGAGATTTCTTTTTATGCACTTCTGTATCGTATGTGTCCTTCCTGCCCCTGCCTGTCTTACCAAAACACTTTTTTTTTTTTTGAAGTTTTGCCCTATCGGGCTGGCTATGGGATCTAGGCCTTAGTCTTACGTTTATATTTCTTCGTAGTTATTTTTATCTTTCTTCGTCATTTTACTTCTTAGTCATGGTGAAGTCACCGTCAAGTCAAGTCAAATTCAGTTTTAGTAAGATATGATGGTGGCTATTTTACTAAAACCTCAAGGGACCTCTTGGCGCCAACTCGAAAACTGACGATACACGCAATCATTTTATTTCACTTCACTTGTGCGGTTTACTCAAACAATATTACGCAAAACACCACCCTAATCACATAATATTATTCAATTTAACACTAGTTTTGTAAAATAAATTGAGAGCACAACATCACTTTCTCAAGTTCCCGCCAAAAAGCCTCTCCCCAAAACACGTTCGTCAGTTTTTTATTTTTTAAGCTAGAAATTTCCTTTCTTTTTAATTCACCTACACAGTATTGGTAGGTAGGTAGGTATTCATATGCTACTCAAAGGCTTTTCTACCAGACAGTAAACAACATCAAATAATCAACTTGGTTACTTCGGCATTTTTTAACTACAACTCAGAGGACCATCGGATTAAAGAGCAATCATAAGAATCTAAAAATACAGGAAAATAGTTTTAAGTCAAATAGTTTTTTATACTTTAAAGTCAAGCAATTCTATGGCACGTGTCGTGTGTGTCTTTAAAGGCTACTGTAGATCCGTCGCTAGAGACTAGCAAAGGCATTGTGCACGAAAGAAGAAGCAAAGGCTCATATGAAAAAAAACGCCATCATGCGCCAAAGAGGTCGCTAATAGAATAACAGCCACTCTACCAAGAACCGAAATTACGTAATGTGATTTTATGAAGCAGGAAGTATCGGAACAGGTTCAAAGCTCTTCGCATCATCTAAGGATCATCGAAAAAATGATAGGCCCCAAGCCGTGTTTGTTGCCTGATTCTTCTAGGCTTGGTCGCGAGGAACAGGCATAGCTTCACCTAGTTTCTAAGACGTTTCAAAGTGATCCTAGTGATTTTATTGAAATAAAAACCTTTGACTTTGACTTCAGTCACTGTTTTTGAAAATTAATATGTATTAGTGGCTTGTGAGAGAATTCTTAAAATAAAGCGGCAAAGATGATTAAAATAAAAATACAGCAATTACATATTTTGTTGCCAACTTGAACCTACTGTGTGGGTAAGCTGCTTGATGATAAATATGTTTGGCTTATTTCTTGATTTCCTTTTGGATATAAATTGAAATGTTACCTAGGTAAAAAATATTTCATGCAAAATAACTCAGGTAATAGGAAACTAGGTTACCAGATTTTCAGGTAGTACATAGTTAACATTTATCATAATTATCAACATGGCATTGTCGTTGTTTAGCTAGCCAGAGAAACTGTCATAGCCTAATTAAAATTATCCACATGATAAAGGCGCTAACTATTGGCCTCATACGCAAGCTCAAAGTCGCGCAACGGTTTATTGAGAGAGTAATGCTAGGTGAAACTCCTCTATACGTGATAAAGCCGAAACGAGCAAATCAGTAGAAGAACCAAGGTCACCGACACCGACATTGGTTTCAGAATTGGCAATGAAGTGGCAATGGACAGGGTATACATATAGCTTGCAGAACCGACAACCGTAGGTGAATGAAGGTTCTCGAATGGCGACCACGAACTGGTTGACGTAGTGTTGGAAGGCCCCCCCACTCGATGGACGATGACATTGTGAAGGTTGCGGGAAGTCGGTGCATGGAAAAGGATCAAGACCGTTCGTCATGGTACCTTTTGGGGGAGGCCTATGACCAGCATTGGACTTCTACAGACTGATGATGACATGATTAAGATACATTAGGCAGGCTCTTGTTCCAATTATTTTGGCGTTCTCCCTCTAAAAGCCTAGTATTACAAGACTCGCGAGTTTATTCCATAAATCAGCCGAACTGTCGGTTCTCGCAATGAGGTTATGATTCATGGAGGCGTAGACTAGGCAATCTTCGCCAATTACTGGCCAACCTTGCAGGCCCGAGGATGTGACGTCACGCGATAGCTTTATATCTGTTTCCTTTTAAATATTGTGAAGTCTTATTAGCATAAAATGATGATGCTACTAAATATATTTGCCTAAATATTTTAGCAGCTTGATTTTTTTTGTGGCTCCGCTAACAATTCACTCTTTCTTATTAGAATTTGCAGCTGGAATTGGCTTTTTCTCATAGTTTAGTTTTCACAATGATGAATTACCTACCTATCGAGAAAGTCATATTTTTTGCTATGATGTTGCAAAAAAGCTAAAAGAGAAAGGAAGCTCTTTGACAAAAAACCTTCAACACTTTGTTTTTGCCAGGGCCTCGTTTAAGGAAAATAAATCGATGTCGCTTCATCACTGCACCCTGGTGTGGTGATTTGACCTTCATCGGGGAATTCCATAATCCAATACAGTAATGCAGGTCGTTTGTTGAAGATGTTTTTTTAGTTAGTAGAAATGTTTTTAGACCTAATGATGCAATGACCATAAAAAAATAATAGAGTAACTTTTTAAATGGACAAATGGGATAGCCTCGTAGCTCAGTTGGTAGTAACTCTGCCTTCTGCGCTAGAGGTCGCGGGTTCGATTCCCGCACTGGACAAACATTTTTGACTAACACAGATGTTTGATCTGTGTCTGGGTGTGTTAAATATATATCTATTATGTATATCAGTCTCTGGTACCATAGTACAGTCTATGCCCAGTTTGGGATCAGTTGACCGTGTGCGATATGTCTTTAATATCTATCTATGTATCTATAGGAGGTTCCTCTGCTTTTGCTCCGAAGGTCATGGGTTCGAATCGCAGCCGTGCACCAATGGATTTTTCTGTTGGTAAAAATTACACGTGCTCAATACGTTGAAGGACAAGATCGTGAGGAAACCCGTGGCTTAGTCAGCTCCACACGTATTGAGCATGTTCTTCCTGTTGATAAGGCCGAGAGGCCAAGAGTCTACTCCATCATCTAACTCAACATGTCCCAGGCACTACAGTGTCCTGTAAGAGAGTAAAAACTTTCACCTGACTTTGTTTAGATATCTAGAAATGATGTAATAAGGCCTTTGTTACTGCAACCATAAAAATACTCTACCAATGTTGTGGTTAAACACGAAACAACGATCGATCAAAGGTAGGTATAAAATAAAATCCGATAACCCATCGACCTGTCATCGCTTAGGGTAAGTGCGGGCACCGAGACAAAGTCGAGGTCGTTAACCCAGGGCTATCAGCTGTCGACATCGGCCCAACCGCACTGGAAATTAGTTACACGCAATATTTCGTCTACTGGCTTTTCGTAACGGTAACAAAAGGGCATGCCTTCGTCAATGTCAAGCACTAACAATTCTGCCCATCTTTTCTATCACGGATATTAATATCCTGGATTTAATGTAGTATACCTACTCTATCCTCTCATACGTATACTAATAAAATACCATGTCTAACCTCTACTGATCGGCACTGTTTATTTGACAAGGAAGATTTTCTGGTTCCGTACCTTTAATACCTGCAGACAAAGCTACAATTACCTACCTTTACCTACAAAGCTCATCAGCGCGCGTCGTTATTTCGATCGTTTTTTTTTTTGTTTTTTTTTAAATTTGGGCAAGTTTTAGTATGCTACTAAGATTCAAGTAAGCAGAGCCGTGGGTAATTCTATTATTTTTTAGTGGAGTGTTTTTTTCTTTCATCGAAATTGCTTTGAAATTTCTCCGAAGAATTCCCCTCACGGCTATTAAAGATATAGCTATGTGCTTATTATAATAACGCAGTCCACATGTTAATCGGAGTTTGATATGCAAGCCAAGCATGAATCACAAAGGTTTCCGGCCACGCGTATATTTTGGGTGTTTGACCTGCTTTGGAATTCTTCGAATACCTATGTATGTTGATACGCGATTAATCAAAGCGAGTCAGCGGCTCTAAGATGCTATGAACGTTCTATATCGGCCATACTTTCTTGGTTATTCGTTCATATGTTTGGCAGATAGCGCGTATTGACCTCCGCAATTGGATTTATTATAGGTAAAAATAAGAAAATAACGCCCAACACAACAGTCACATACATAGTCCAGACCCCACACGGATTCCCGGTGTCGTGGGTATCAGAAACTACGAGTACCATGGTACAAACATCCAGACCCGGAACAAATGGTTGCAAATCGTGCAAACATTTGTCCCGCAGCGGGAATAGATCGAACCCTTGCGTCTCATACGGGCACTTGCCCGCTGCGCTACCGGAGTCGTCTATTGCGCCCGTCTTGGATAAATAGTAATTTTCCCCTGTTTTTGTGACTTTGTCATTGTTTGCTATCGTTTCTTCAAACCCAAGGATCTACTATTATTTATCTATACTGGCATTGATATAAATCACCTCTATCTTATTCCATTTATCATGTCTGAAGTATTTGTTTACTTTAACATCGAGGTGGCCTATTTGCTCTAATTTAGCGTCCTTCATACACGCACTGTCATTGAATAGTATGCGTGTACGCATGTCAGTTAGGTTAGTAAGTAAAGACAGCGCGTAAAATATCACGACCTAATTTGTTGGCATCACTGCCCTGACGCTCGTGCTTGGCATCTTTCTTAAAATAGACTTAATGTCAAGACAGCATATGGACGATCTTAGGAAGCCCTAAGATCAAAATGAATCAAATGCAGTTAAGAGACAATTATTTTTCTTCGATAAAATAAATAATTTGTAGAACACTAGTTTTACGAATACGACATGTTTATACCCAAGGTTCGTGAGAAACTATGCTCAAACAGAGTTGTCAGACAACTGCATTTGTGCATTGGAGCTACGCTTGATGAAGCTTTAGACTACAGAAACCGTCAAAAGAACTCTCTGATCGAGATAAAAATACCTACTATAAAAATTGCGTATCAAGCGTTTGGCAAGCGCTTAGATGCCTTCTTTCTTTCTCAAGAAGCAACATTGACCGAATGCGAACATTGCAGGCACAATCTGAATGCTTGTTTCAAGCCACTTGACCATTGTATTCTATAAACAAGAGGTAAAAGTTATTAAAAATAAATTAAGGACTTATGAGTGTCTAGTCTCAATTTGAAAACAGCACGACTCACCCAAAAGGCATTCTACTTTAATATTGTATCTGCATAAATCAATTAGAAACCTACTAGGTAAGGATTCGAAATGCACGAGGAATTTTGAAGCCATAATATTTTCGTCATCACTTTCTAAGTAGGTAGGCAATAAAGAGGAGCACAAAAACCCGCTTCATGGCTTTATCGCTTCGTAAAACACGTTCCCAAAGTTTTTATGGCCAACGACGAACAAATGTATAACAGATTGGACGAATCCACAAGCGCGCTTATAAGTGCCTGGTGACCCAACGCTCGTCAATGATGTTGAAATTTCTCAAGTGAATTCGTAGTGCACGATTCAAAAACCAGTCTCTGTGAGCCTTGTATCACTTGGACACTTGCCACGCCCATTGGAAGCAATCGAGAGCTTCTGCCTAAAATTTGGACTCTCTTGCCTTTAGACAAACCAGTTAATTACCTATTACTTACATATATTTAGGTCTTTAGTAGAGAACTTGGAGCAGATCCTTGTATCAAACAAAGGCCAGATGTTCACAGCGATGATTGAGGAATAATAAAGCAACGTCGCTGTTTCCGCATACGTAACAGCGTTTATCAAGATAATGGCATTGAAACATGTTAAATAAAGATTTCCTTATTATAAACTGAACAGACTGTATAAAAAACATCACGAGGTAGGTATTAGGTAAGAAACTTTTATCTTTTTGGGGTGGGTATTCACAGTGCCTGCTAAGTTAATCTAAAATAATATTAATAAGTTTGTGGTTAAAGTCTAACAAGAAACTACCAGCAGGCATCGACCGCGACGAGTCGCCTAACGGTAAAAATCTTTCGAGCCACGTTCTACGGTTCAGCAGTGGCGTACTACACTAGGTTTTTGTAGAGCTAGTTTTCCATTAAATTCACGGCACTGCGATCCGGTTTCTGTACACGTATGCGATCGCTCTCGCAGAAGTCTCGGCATTTACCTCGCGAGAATCAGAGGGACGATGCCAACTCAGGCACGACGACGGCGGCGTAGCGCGACCAGCCCCACTTCACTGTCACCGACCCAACACCCAACTAGAGTCACCTCAACGCGAATCACTAAGGCAAGGTTTTTCGTGGAGATTTTCAAGAGTTTTTAAGCGCATTCCAGGGGAACAGACGAATTAAAAGACGGTTGAATATCGCGACGGAGCAACGACACGGCCTCCGCGGGCAGAGCTCGAGGTAGACTGAGGAGTGGGGTGCTCGGCGAAACCCCGGACGGGTGGAGGGGGAACGAGGTCTCGTTCGCTCTTGCGGTTATCGCACGCAATCACATCCGAGAGCCGAGAGGGTACGAGGATGGCCGAGGTGATCCGTGCCGCACTGAGTGCCCAGCACTTACTCTGAGCGAGCTCCACTGCGCTTGCCACCACTGGTGGTAATCCCGCTATCACCGCCCGCACCGAGGGCAGCTGGTGTCACGAGAGATCGCCGCCGCTTATGCACGTGTGTGTATCGAGCCGGTAACTACTTGTCTTTTTCGTTGCATTTTATACTATGCTGTGCTGTTCCCAGCCACGGGCAATGCTCCGGTATGATGCTGGACAAAAAGGTTATTACTTATATTTAACTGTTTATATGTTAAGATACCCAGAATCATCATCATCAGCCCATATAAATCCACTGCTGGACATAGGTCTCCCCCAAAAAGTTCCACGAAAATCGGTCTTGAGATGTCTGTAGTCTGATAACCAGACTAGATATTATGATTCATTAGGTTAATTATGATACCTAGGTAAAATACGTTTTTATTTATTTGCACGCTTATCCAAAACCCATCTCATCTCTTATGAAAGTGAAATTCAAATAATTTACCGTTGGCTCATAAATAGTTAAGTATTTTACGGAAATGAGCTACCAGCTGTTCTATTTCTGCTGTGGAATTGAGGGTAGTTTAGTATTTGACCGTTTAACTCGATTTGAGACGGTGGTGGGTGGTACATCGCTCGTATTAACAGGAAGCCTAACCGCGTTAAACATCGTTCTGGGCACAGTAAAATTTAACCGTAATGAAAACTCAAAGTAAGACTTTTATTAGTCTATCAACAAGACCTTTGATTGAAGTAAGTTGAATCGTGCTAACATTTTAAATCTACCACAGACTCTGGGCACTTCTATTCTGTCTTACATTATTCTTGCACACCTATAGCTGATCTTCTGCCCTCTGGGAGTCAATAGAGGAAAGAGGGATTCAATTGCTTTGCGTCCATGTAGGGAACGAACGTTCTACCAACTGATATGACCACAAATGGATGGTTCCAGCATAATTTATCTAAAAATATTGTATATGTTTATAAATCGCACAGGGGCAGTAGCGAAGTATTCGTACTCTCATCTAACATCGTAAATAACGTTAAAAAACAAATCCGTTATGTAGCAATTTGCAAGCAACAAAAACTTGAACATGGTAGAAATTTCTCTCTGCGCGGTGAGTTTTTGCACTGTATGAACGGTTGAATCGCGTTCCGCGGTAATGCCTCCGCGAGGAGCATGTCATTAACAGTTTGATGATAGAGAAGCTGATATTCTCGCATATCTGCATCTTTGTCTGCCAGTGCAGGCAAGCAACGTGTGTAGTGGATCAACTTTCTTCGCTATCGCGCAGTCTCGCACAACTTTCCGATGTCATTGTTCTTTGCACGTGGGAACATCTTTTTTGTTTTGCTACGTTTCCCTGTGATTTTATGGTTTTTCCGAACGTGTTGTTTTGTATCTACTTACCTGATTTTCCTGTATTGCTCTACCTGAACACATTTAGGCTTAGGTTATGGTTATGGCTTAGGTTTGACTGGCCTCATAGCTCAGTTAGTAGTAACTCTGTCTTCTGCGCTAGAGGTCGCGGGTTCGATCCCCGCACTGGACAAACATTTGTGTGATAAACACAGATGTTTGTTCTGTGTCTGGGTGTTAAATATGTATCTATTATGTATATCAGTCTCTGGTACCTACCTATAGTACAGGCTATGCCTAGTTTGGAATCAGTTGACCGTGTGAATATGTCCGGAATATTTTTTTTATACTTTTTATTTAGGTTGTACTGCGATTACCAGTCACTCTGAATAAAGTCGAACCACCAAAATAGTACCTACTAATAGTAGATAAAAACAGTGTTGGAAGGCCCCCCCTTCACCCGATGGACAGACGACATTGTGAAGGTAGCGGGAAGTCGGTGGATGGAGTAGGCTCAAGACCGTTCGTCATGGAACTCTTTGGGCGAGGCCTATGTTTAGCAGTGGATTCATCAGGCTGATGATGATGATGACGAAAGAAAATCAGACGAAAAAATGGGAAACTTGAGTAGACATAAGTACCTACTATGAGTTTGAGTACCTCAGAGATCTAAAGATGTCGGGGTTACCAGGGATCACATCACATTTAAATTTTAATTTAATTAATTTAATTAGTTTTTTATAGTATTTTACAAGTTGATAACTAACTGCCTTTAATTCATGACGACCCTGGGCGGCTAATTTGGGAAAATTCAAGGCTTTATTCAACAGCTTGCATTGTGTATAATAAGTATATTTTTAGGGTTTCGTTACCCAACGGTAACCCTTATGATGTTGAAAAAATATAGTCTTTAAATTGCATTCTCAGATTGTATTCTCAGAATTATAACCAAACAAACGGCTTCGCTCGCGTGGTACTACTAGGATAAAAAGTCACCACAGCAAAAAGTAGATAGGTTGCTTGATTGTCGTGTCACTGATTCTTTCTTGGTCATCCTGTTTTAATTAGGTCAGTGACTAGGTGGCCTATAACCTATGTAGATAGGTATATTACTTACAACTAAAAAACTGGTTAGATAGGCTTCGGATACGGGACCCTCGGCTCGTGAGTTTAACTCACACTTTAACTGGCTTTATTTTCAATTCATGCAGATTTTTGAATTGTAGGAAGGTCTTATCTGCTAACTGTTTTTTACAAATGCGACAAACTTTGAACACATGACCTTTGTTTTGGATTAGAATTTGGGGCTAGTTTTCACAAGGTTTCTATGTCCGAGTTATCGATTGTCCAAATTGAAAAGACAGACAAGCCGACACTAAAACACCAAGATTAAAAAAAAAACGAAGAAATAGTTTGTAAGGATATAGTAACAGATCTTATCACTGAACACTTTAGGTACTTTTTTAGGTAAGTACAGCTTTGAAATCTATTGCAAAGATTATTCTCCTGGCTTCCCTGGCCTTCACAAAGATAAACAAACATAACAGCGCAGCGACTCACGCGCAACGCTAACCCAATTCCAGTTGGTATCGGCTTTCACAACGCGTTGCATCACCGCGACGCGCGCTCCATCTACAGCGGAGATGCAGACTTGACTAACCTAGTATAACTACCTGGTATGTACCTAGTACTTACTTGCTCGCTAAGTATTGACCTCATATACAAGCTCAAAGTCGCGCAACGGGCTATGGAGAGAGCTATGCTCGGAGGTTCGTGGATTTTATCGCTACGTGTTATACCTAATTAATCCGAAATGAAGAAATCCGTAAAAGAACTGAGGTCACCGACATAGCGAATCCCGCTCGTGTCCTAGGATCTAAAAATTATACTATTACTGGCCTTATAGCTCAGTTGGTAGTAACTCTGCCTTCTGCGCTAGAGGACGCGGGTTCGATTCCCGCACTGGACCAACTTTTGTGGGATGAACACAGATGTTTGTTCTGTGTCTGGGTGTTAAATATTTATCTATTATTTATATCAGTCTCTGGTACTCATAGTACAGGCTATGCCTAGTTTGGGATCAGTTGAAAGTGTGTGATATATCCGGAATATTTATTTATTTATAATTAGAAGACATGTGACATGTGCACAAAAAGAGCCTCTAAGAGCCGCACTTTAATCCTTTACTACCCTGGTCACTGACCTAATACAGTTTGACCAAGAAAAAATCGACAAGCAAGCAAGTGGACGCTAATTTATATCCTCCTCATACACACAGGTATGGGGAGAGGCATACTGCGCCTTTATCGCGATAATTTTGGACATTAATTTTAGCGCGATAAGTAGCCGATGCTTCGGCACGCAGGCACGCAGGTATTGGATGGAAGAGGTATTATTATGGACCTAGTTCAGTTACGCTGCATTGGTCTTCAGGGAGCAAAGACCAGCCCACAAAGCCCTGAATATTCGTGCAAAAATCCCTGCTCCGTGTAGAGTCCCTTCCACAAAAGAGTTCTCGCAAGGAGTACGGACCTTATTGCCAGCCAGAGAACTTGATGAGACTTGACGAGATGAGCGACGAGCATTGTTATTCCAGCAGCGACCGTCGCTGACATGGTTTTGACCCGTCGCATTTGGGTCAAGAGAAAACGATTACCCTCCAGCCCGCCAGACGATGAATTATGGAGACCTATTATAGGGATCGGAGCTTACCTAACTAAGTAATTGGTAATTCATGATCGATGCCGATTGGTCGTGAATTACCTTAACTCTCAACTTGCACTGGAAGTTCGTGCTATAAATGGCGCACTTGCATCCTTTTACTATCAATCAACTATTTTAAGGGCCACCATTACCTCAACTGGTGACCACCTCAATTGGTGACCGTCACCATGCCTAGCTATCACTGGTGCCGTATTTATTGTATTCTTTCTTCGTCTCCCAAGCTAGCTTCAATCTATTTTTTGTGCCTAGTGCCCAGCCTGGCTTCTACTAAAATGTTTGATCATTAGGAAAAATTTAAGAGCGAACCATAAAATATGATTTTACCGCTTACCCGAGGCTCATGATGTAAATAGGTCCCGAAACCGGTTAACCTGTTAAAAACCGCTATCTATATGTATAAACCAGTTTCATAATCGTAGGTTTTATCTTGTCGACTCTACATTACGTACCTTACCTACCTACCTACGTTGTGTTAACTTCACAAAATAGTATGCTTCTAATTTCCAATGAGTTTCTTATGACTACCTATCCTCTTAGAGAGGAAGTAATAAAACAGAAGGCCGCTTGAATTGCCGCAAGGTCGGTCAGCGAGGTCAACTTGTTACCTAGCAACTAAAGGCCGGTGTGCCACCCATGTTAGGCGTAGCTCGGCTCCAAAATCTTAGTTGTTATCGCTGTAATGTGAGGGACTATTCAAATGCAGCTAAATTTATGCCAAAAATATAAACCCGAGGTTAGTGGTGATGACATGCTGACAGCTCATTATATAAGTATTATATAATCAATATTAAAAAAAACTGAAAACCGGCTTCTATTTACAAGATTAATATTATAGCCGCTAGAAATTTAAGACCTGAGAGTTTAAAATAGGATAAAAACTATTTGGGGGCATCCTATAGAACTTAGCCGAACTTACGTCGTTTTGCCAGAGTATTTTTTTTTTATCTATACAACCCCTGCCTTTTGCTTAGTGAGGATGACACTGGCCACTTACATTTTCGGACAAATCCATTCATCATCAACAATAACTCTTACGGTACTGACTGACTGACTGACAATAAACCACTACGGTTTTATTCTCTTTGACAATCAACGCAGAGCCTAACCAAAAGTCCTAAGAGTACCAATAGGGGAAAAAATTTGGAAAGTCGTGATTTCCAGAGATGATAACGGATTTATGACTGTTTTCGGGACAAGTACCTAGTAATCACTCGGGAATTAATTTAATATGGAACCACCCCGGGATCATACACTATACACCAGCGAAAGAACCATCAAAATCGGTTTACAATTGGCGGAGATATCGAGTAACATGCACACAAAAAAACAGTCGACTTGAGAACCTCCTCCTTTTTGAAGTCGGTTAAAAATGGTAATGAACACAGAAAGAAGCGCGTTACAAACGTTATTAAATTGCTATGTGTACCTAGCTTGCTATTTCTACACTACATACCTACAAACAATAATACAAGAGTTAAAGTTTGTTGGCTGTACGGGATAATCTCTGGAACTACTGAATCGACTCCTAAAAGAAAGCTAGGTACACTATCCCTGAGTAAATATAGGCTACACGACGTGCATTTTGCGGGCAACACACGAGCAAAGCCGTGGGCGAAAGATAGTATTGAGTATTTAGAAACGGTTAGGCCAAATTATCGCTGAACGGTCCTCTCAGTTCTCTGATCTGAGATGTCACAATTCATGGCACAATCCAGGCATGGACATGAACAATGGACATGTGTGCTTTATCTCCCACATTTCAAGCCTCGTGTTCGCTCGCTCCACTCTTTCGTGTACGTGACTACGTGGTAGCGTCGATAAATACGTTTTTTTTTACCACTGAAGTGGCAAACAAGCATACGGCCCACCTGTTGGTAAGCGGTTACCGTAGCCTATGAGCGCTTGCAATACCAGAGGCATCACGCACGCGTTGCCGAACCCCCTCCCAACACAACTCTATTTGAAACAAATAATGTTATTTGGCTGCGATCTTCTGTAAGGCGGAGGTACCTCCCCGGGTGGGCTGCTCCAATTCAGAAAGAGAAAATCTCGCTGTGCCCTTCCTCCTCCAAACCTTATATATTGCCAGGGGCACGCATTCAGAACGATCCTTTTGGCGCGCGTGTCTATCAGGCTCCAAACAAGATGATGAAAACTCTTGAAAACTTTGTGATGCAAACGTTTTTCTTTTAGGTACCTACTCGCGCACTTGACCTTGTTTAGAATCGCGTGTTTCGCAATCCCTGTCTCATGCCTTTACTTTATTTAGTCGTCACCAATTATAAGTTCTGTTATCCTACTTATATTAAAGTTCTAAGTTTGCACTGGGAGTTACTAATACCACATAAATATGATATAAAAGTTTATTCTATTTTTAGGATACGTACACACTTGTTCGAGGTCGCTTAGTAACTAACGTTCATACTTCACGCTTCCATCCAAACATTCATCATAGCTCAAGTATCATTCACACTTACAGGGTCCCTACAATGGGTTTCGGAATTCCTACTCAACTTCGGAATCGAATGCACCTAGCCAACTTCTTTACCTACTACTTACCTAAGTTTATAGTAGGTACCTACCTATATGCACTAGTATCTTTATACTTAGATGCCCTGAATGTGGGAATAAGCGAGCTCTACTATAGCCCAATGGTTCAAATTTATTTTGCTCGAGATGATTTCGGTTTCCAATAATGTCTTTAATACAGTGAGTTATGGAATTGTATAGAATTTTTTTGCAATTGCTTCGTAAGCTTATGGTACCTACTAAGCAAGAGAAGGAAAACTTCCGGCTCTTTAACTATAATCAGACGCGTAATGAGCAAATCTCTAATTCACCAATCACAATTCGCAGGATGACTAATACCAAAGACAATAGTAAAATTTTATGACGTATGACCAAGCCAAATGACCAATTCTAATAAAAGTGTGATCGTTTTTTCCGTTAAAGAACGACAAACCGGTTGATTTGTTAACCAGCAAACAAACACAATAAACTACGGATTCTCCTTCACACTCATCCTTTATTTGTACCTAGGTACACAAAGCTACAAACGTGTTTTGTTGTTGACCCTGGGTGGAATTCTTCATATATGTAGTCCTAGGTAATTTTGCATTATTTTCTTCATTAATATCCTCATCAGCCTGTACAAGTCCACTGCTGGACATAGGCATTAGGCAATATCCCCAATAATTAGTTCCATGATTGCTGCTTGTACCTATCATGGGGAGGGGGGAGGGGGTGGGGTCAGACCATAACCTAATTAGTAGGCAGGGTGTACCGGCCGCCCGGCCCGGCCGGTGAGATTGGCATGAGTTCCTAACGTTGTTATTTGAGACCCCTAAGTACACCCTGCATTTTATGCCGTTGTTTATGGTTTATGCCGTGTATGAATCTATCGCATACGCACATATTCCGTGTTTTAGCTGTAGGTACCTCTTCTGTGGTACCTATCGCCTGCATCGTTGTCCTTCACATTGACCTAGAAAATCTGTTGCTTTGGTTAGTTTCCGTAACGAATTATTTCTGGAAGCGAAATAAAATTAAACCTTGTACATACAGCGACAGATACCTGTCTGAAATAGGAAATAGAGCCTCTACCTCTCTCAACTTCGCCTCGAAGACAACTTTCTACTGAGCAACGCAATCTTTACGTAACGTTTAGGTAGTTTTTATTATAACTACGATCTTGCCCACCATTCGCTCCCCCCACTTGCATTGTGTTCTCAAGAAGCGATGCTAGATAAAATCTGTAAGTTATCAAATCAATTTAGAATGAAGCTTAAATAAATTGTTCCGCTGTCCTCATTACTCTATCATTGTACGCTGAGTGAGACAGCACTACGATTTCTCTTTCTTATTTTTCTAAGGCCGGGAATAAACGGTCTGCTCAAGCGGTCCAAACGCACTAGCACTCTGAGCAGTCTGTAGACCGCATCTGAAAGAGCAGTTAAACTATGTAACGAGACTTTGCTATGTATTTACCTAAATACTTTAAATAGTATAGCTGTTAAATAATAAAAGTATAGATGCGTTAAGTACAATTTTTTTGAACTTTCAGTTAATTTTAGTTAGCCGGTAGGATTTTATTTCCTTAGAAGTACGAGTATATTGCGCATCCAAACGGCTAACTTCAGGCCCCGTGATAGTAAACAGCTTGTCCCCTGTAATAAGTTGAACCACTTCACCATCACAGGCAAAGTAAGGTAATTCTCATGAACTTAGGTATGATTGCTTTTGGTAAATTACTTTGAGATAGGTTTTTGTCAAATTTCGTTATTTAACCAAAAATGCAGATCTTTTTTTCTTTAAGATAGATCTCAAGTTTCCTAAGAACAAAGAACAAACTTTACAACTAAAAGATCAGAGGTCCTTTATGCCCTATTATGTTGCCCCACCCTGCATGTACGATCGTACATGCAGTCCGTCTATTCCTAGCCTATTCGCAGGTCGTGGCTCGTGGTAGCCGTGGGTTGCGCAAGCGCCGCGCGCCGGTCGACTGCGCGAGGCCAAGCTACTTCGGCCTCATTTTCGTGAGGCCTGCAAATGTCAGGATCAAGGGCGGATCGTGATTCAAGATTAAATTCCTAATATCCTCAAGCTGAACATTCAGGGCTATCATAACTAGGAACATATTGCTTGAGCTTTTTCCTACAATGCGTAAATAAAGCCGTGGTGGCCACGGCTGAAGAATAGGCTCCATTTCTACCCGTGGATGTCGTAAGGCGACTAAAGGAAACAAAGCTAGGGGACGGGAATCAGCGTTCCCTATCAACAACAAGAGCTTTATCTGAGCTCGCCAACCCGCATGCCCAGCGTGGCGAGTATGCGCAAATACCCCCAAATGATTGTTTCTGGTAATATATGGGGGAGGCTTATGTTCAGTAGTTGACGTCCTACGGCTGAAATGATGAAGGTAGATAAACAATGCCAATTACTACGGAAATACCTACCTATGGTAAAAGTGTAAAGAAATCTATTTATCTCTCACAAAACCTTAAAAATTCTGCCTAGCCTGGACCTTATGTACACCGGGAGTTGATGCATTTTGTGTTAGTCATTAACTAAAAGACCTGAATTTAAAACAATTTGATTTAATTTAGAAAAACAAAACCGATTTAAAAAAGCACTCGTATGGTAAAGCACATAGTTAACTATTCTTATCTTTTCATACTTTCGTAGGTACTTATATAATCTCTTTATAATACCTAAGTACAACCAAATACAGTCCAATGTTGCTACAAGCAACTATAGGTTTACTTCAATTTTTACAACCCACTAAAATTCAGCTAGAATTCATTTTAGCACTTTTTGAATACACCTCGTAGCAACTACAGTCAAGTAACTGAATTAGAACTAGCACCTTTACTCTAGCTCTTATCCATAATACGTATACTGACCGAAAGGAGCTTATTCTACACCTAATTGGCAAAAAGTTTCTAACGAATTTTGGAACTCCGCCATTTTTCATTGAAAAATGCTGTGCAAAATCAGCTGTTATTCACACTCAATAAATTAGCTGTTTAGGTAGCAATCTTCGACTAGTCTAGTCCATTTAATAATTCGTTTATAAGGTACCTATACCTAATAAAAAGATAAACAAAGTATTTGAAAATGTTCTGGGAGAAAATCTGAAATTTAGTAATTTTTCCGCTTATATTTTTGCTTTTTGTTGATGAGATAAGCCCCTTTCGGCATAGTTTACAAGTTACAGAACACGTTGTAATAGCTTCAAGATTTGTGTTTCCTACTAACCCAATTAGTAGGTAGGTACTTCTACTAACAACATCGTAATACAAGCTATTTCTTTACGAAATAGATGCAACGATCTCAGAGCTTTTCTAATAAACTATATAAATCCAGTAAAACAAAAATAGGTACAAAATACAAACCAAACTCTGGTAAAAACCTTTTAAAAGCGAGTAAGTACGGTACCTTCTTAGGTACATGCCATTTTGTAATGAGACAGGCCCCGTACGATCAACTGAGGTTTCGTTTAGGCGATGACGTAAGTTGACAGTCACTAAGATTTATGGTTCAAAGTCGTGTAAAATTGTGCTGACTAGATCGCCTTTGAATGGCAATAAGACGTCACGGTATGTCCCATTGAAATATCAAAATTTTCTTGATATTCAATATAATGAACACAGACTATAGGTACTCTAAGTACTGTATTCTAGTTATTTAAGATATTACAAATACCACGGGGCCTAGGGCCTGCGTGTCAGCACTGTTTTACACGAATTTGAACCATAAATCCTTGAATGTCAACTTACGCCGCCTCCTAAACAAAAGCTCAAAGTAGATGATACGGGGCCACATCAATATAAAAGTATTTACATACAGGCCCATAAAATAATAATGTAAAACGATACACGCTAGGTAACCTACTGATCGGGTAATAAACAAAACTAACCTTAAATTAGTTCCAATTACCCGGCTTTTATGGGTAAGTTTATAGCAGGTAAGTTGGTAAAGTTAATTAACAAAATTATAAGCTTGCTCTTACCTTCTACGCGGTTTCGCTCTAGTACCTGAGCCAGTGTTTAAACTAAGCATATATAGACAAAGGTAAGTTCTACCTAATGTAAGTTCTATAAGGCTCTATAGAAAACCAGCTATAGAAAAGAGACGTTTCATCAATATATGGAGCCTGGGCCTGCACTGTGTACACTACTCTAAAATATGGCTAAGCAATAAAGTAAACGTATTTAATTGGTTATTTTATTTAAATTGACTTCGTTCTAAGGTTCATTAAGTTTTTTTCGACAAAGAGAGCAACACACAGCGCTACAAAAATATGGCGGATGGACGTGCGTGAAATGTCATTTTGACAACCTACATTTATCTGACAAAACAAAAACATCAAATCAAATAACATGACATGAAAAATATGTCAATGTCATGTCAAACGCCAATTATAAACCAACATGGCGGCCTTCAAATAGTGTTCACATAGTAAACAACTTACCAGAAGAACTATTCTTGTACCATCGCATTTGTCTTCAAATTAATGAAATTGTATTTTTCTTGTAATCTCCTATTTTTTCCTAATTTTTCTATGTAGTGTACAAGGACCAGGCCCAGAATGAAATGGCTCCTTTACTTGATTTTCTATTATTACTATTATTATTACGATACTATTTTAAACTATTTGGACATTGATTTAAATGTTGAGATTTTATTTATATTTATATTTGAATTTTATAACTGTGTTGACTTTTTGCTGATGATTAATATATTTTCTTGTTTTTTATTAATTGACTGTTCACTTAGTCAATTTAAGTTATTATTATTATAATTTTTTGCATGCCATCTCTTTAAATTTGCATATCGTCGCCGGTCAAGCATGTTGAACCACCTACAAGTCTTGACATCCAATGTATACAGGATTAAGCAAAAAAAAAAAAAATAGAAAACAGAACCCACGAAAGTCATCGGCACGAGCATTTTTCATTCGAACGTATTCCGTTTATCGACTAGGTATGAAAGGGGATTCATAATATGTAAACCATACTGAAAGGGTCTCATATTATCAACAAAAAGAAAGAATATTAACGGAAAAAAAATCAAAATATTAAAAGATTTTTTATGTTTTTTCCCAACTTTTTCAAATTAGCTGAAAACACCATCTTTATAAGTAATTATTGTTAATTACGTATTAAACTACCTGAAACAGCAGAATAATTGAGTTTGAACGGATTTGACCCCCTCGCTGATTTTTGCAGAGTTTTTCAATTTCGAAAAGTCGTATAACAAACTTTCTTAGCAATGATGTGCAGAATAAGCCCCACAGCAAACATAATATGAATCACCTTGTATTATGTACAACAAAACAGTAAATCCCAAAATTCTGTAGGTACATAATAATGCCTATCTAGGACGCAGATCGTAAGTACAAACTGTTAACTATAAAATAATGAGTATTATTCATCCAGTACTTACTTAACATTTAGGTAAACCATTCGCAAGATAAAGCTGGTTCGATTTTTGCATGAAAAAAAATATTTGATAGAAAATTAAAAATCAATCGTGACCTCACTAAATCTGA
This sequence comes from Anticlea derivata, assembly GCA_947579855.1. NCBI lineage: Eukaryota > Metazoa > Arthropoda > Insecta > Lepidoptera > Geometridae > Anticlea > Anticlea derivata. Next base: position 10,111,294 of record OX388264.1, read on the forward strand.
ATATGAAGTCCTTGCTCAATAAAAGAGGTGAATTCAGAACTGAATCCGATAATGGTGTGTCCGCTTATTATCCTTCGCCGACTCAGCGGACCTTCGCCTAGCGGCCGCGTAAACCGCTAGCTTCGACGGCGAAGGAAGACTTGAGTCTCTCGGCCGGACTAGAGACTCCCTCGACTCCGCAGCGGGCAGCGATGCTGATGTGGGCACTGAGGGTAGCTTGCGAACCGTGTCGTAGGGCAGAGGCGAGCTGCGAGAAGCGGTGGATGCTATGGAAGCGGACCCGTCGGAATCCTGGAATGAAATTGTGATGTTCTATCAATAAAACATCCGTTGGGGTTACACACTATTTATTTTCTTAATTTAGTTTTACATTTTAGATCTTACGTTCCTTGTCCTTTAGTCGCCATGTTGTAAGAGGCGTGCGTTCCTGCTTACCTAACGTTCCATTCTACGTACTTAACTAGATTGCTGCAGAATTTCAAATTGGTCATCCTGAATTAGGTCAGTAACCAGGTAGAAGTATGGTAGCTTAGAATATGGTGGCCCTGAAATGGCTTATGACTTTTGGTGAAAGAACCAGAGTGGTGATAAGATTAAAGTGCTTATCCTCAGCATAAAATCATTTTTTTTTTTTTTTTTTTTTTAATTGATATTGGTAAGGCGTTTGGCCACCAACTCACTTTTGCAAGTGAGATGTGGCCTAAGATGGAGCACGCTTTCCCAGAGTGAACTTATTGACCCTAGATTTGAGGACTCCTAGATTGTACTCTTTCGGGAAAACAGACGCAGGCAGATAATTCCACTCTTTGGCAGTACTTATAATAAAAGTTGAGCAGAAACGTTTCAGTTCCGTAACCTACCTTCCTAGCATCCCTATGCTCCAATCTGTCGTATCTCGTGGTCCTAGCAGACGGTTTTCTAGGCGGCCTTGGAAGCGCGGACGGCGGCGGCGGCAGGCTTGAAGACCTGGTCTGCTGAGAGGCTCTGCCTTGTCTCTCCAGGAGTAGGGCCTCTTCGCCTCTTCCGCTGGTGCCCCGTGCGCCCACTGTGCTAAGTCCGGGGAAGCAGCATAGCCCTCGCTGAGGAAAGAACAATGCAAGTACATTATTATTTATTTTAAACTAGGTAACAAAATAAAATAATTTCAAAATGCTTAGTATCTAAATTGACAAAAAGAGGGATTCATACCCGCATTCTTGCCTAGAATCTGTAATGCGATACCAACTACGATATGGTTGCTTTGAATATCTGAGGCAGATAAAATATTTTTAATAGGTTCAATCAGACAAATTCCAGCTCAAATACTCAGTAGGCATTAGTAGATGATAATAAGACTGGATATAAGATGGATGGAAATAAGAGTTTATCATTTTGTAGGTACTTCATAATGGACGGGGCAGGCGTAACACAGTACAGTACATTTTAATTTGTCCCACAGACAGGACGCTTAGCTTTAGATGTCTTTAAAATATTCGTTTGTCTCTGTAAACAAATGAAGGAGGAATAAAAGGAGTGATTGATTAGTAAGTGTATAAAAAAGGGAGGTACTTTATACAATTAGTTTAGGACAAAAACAATACAAACATCAGTTAGGACTTACCTTGTTCAATCAAATTATAATGCGACCACTCCAAAGCCAATATTCACTTCATATTTTTTTTTTATTATCACTTCAACTTTTTAATTTAAAACTTCACGAAACGTTTCAATCAGATTGGGCTCATGTAAATTGATCGTATATTAGTTTTAGCTGGTTATGTGTTACAGCTACACTCCAAACATTAGATTAAACTATAAAACACCGCAATTGTATTTCAGCTTTTGTAAGCTAAATGTTAGAGGCAGCCATTAAAACAACAACAAACAAAAAATAGTTTTTATTCTAAATCATGCTTCTATAAAACAGCACAAAATACATATTCCTAGCAAAAATAGTATGTAAATATACATTTCCCTTAAAATTAGATGTAAAGCCTCGGAATGACAGGTTAATATCAAACGAAAATTAGGCGCTTTTATACACAAAGGCATCATTAAAGTATGCGCTGCCTCACAAAATACTTTCATTCTCGAACAGCTGCAATAATTGAAATAAACTAAAGTTATTACACTAGCGATACATTTCAGAGTCAACTTAAGAAGACATAAATAAATTTGGTTATTGATAACATAATACGCCTAAACTAAAAAATAAATAAAACAAACCTCAAATAATAAACTTAGCTAGATTCAGAGTTCAGTTTGAAAAAAAACATCGAAAAAGGCCGCATAATATTTTTTATCCTAACTTTGGTTTTAATTTTGTGACCAATACCGAAAAACTAAATTACAACACAAAACCATAGTAAGTTTGTATGAAAAATCAAAATTAAATAGACTCACGACTTTTAACCAAAAGAATAGAAATCCTCACAGATCTCCAGGCGATTAGATCCTTCAGATCCTCAGATCTTGACCTTTGGATCGATCTTACTTTACAAAACCATAAATTAAATGATGGATTGATTTTAATTATGAATTATGATACTAAAACATTAATTACCCCCCTATCTTACGAGACTAGGTGATAACTAGTGGAGACATAGTGGACTTAGTCTAAGAGATTCTTATCAATCTATTTATTTCATTGGCACAAACTCTTTAAACAATGTGATGTACATATTTATAAAAATACATGTTTTCAAAGGCACTTGGTAGTTTGTGAAGTCTGGTAATTCTTAAAGGTCCCTCGCCGGGAGCATTCGCCTGTGATGGAACAGTTTAGATTCGATTTTGAGCATTACGTTACAATACTGCCTCTCTGACTGACGAGCATTCGACTGTCATGTAACATTTAGATTCGATTTTGAGCGTAACGCTCCGCGTCCGCGACACGGTAGTACCTACAAGTGTTGCGCATTGATGTTACAAGTTTTATCAAAATATTACAGATTGTATCATTACACAACCTGTAATGCTCGGTTCTCCTCCCTCACTGATGTAATGTAACGTTACATTACAGGCGAATGCTCACGGTGAGGGAGCACCTTAATACAAATTGTACTGTATTTTTGGGGAATAAGTACTATACTATAGATGAGATTTAAAACAATTCAACACACTTGCTCATAAAGTGGCTCTAAGGTCACCGCAATTAGGCACATAATGATACCTGTAATCAAACTGTGAGAAAACTGTGAACTGTGAAGATGCGCGCGCATAGGAAAACTGTCAAATTTTTCCCGCCATTGCGAAAAAAAACAACTAGAAACAACAGAAAACTCGTTTTTACAGTTATTTTTAGTATTATTTTATTCTCAAGTGTGTTGAAAAACGTCGTATGATACACGTGTGTATTGATGATTACCGTCCTCGGCTCTCTTAAGCCGTTACACACTTGTACCATAATGTACTATTATTGTACCAAAAAAAACACTAATGTTATTTTTAATTTATGTTAGAAAGCTAGGCAAATCCAAACCAGATTTAAATCTAAATTTAAAAAAATATGATTTTAATATCAATTACCATTCTCAGTAGAATAAGATTAAATATCTGTGCAAAAAAACAGTCATAATTTCATGTGTTTTTCAGTGAAAATACACATATTTAAAGAAAAGCTGTGTTTTCTAGTCAGCACAAACACAAGGTGATTCATAATATGTTTTACAACTTTTGGAAATCCGAGATTTTTCGTTGGAAAAACTCTAGGCAAAAATCAAATCAGTTCAAACTCAATTATTCAGCCTCAATTATTTTTGGTAACAATATTGATGTGAACTTATAAAGTAAAATAATTCGTTATAAAGATGCTACAAAAAAAACCCAAATCTTCTGATTTATAAGGTGCAGGATTTTAGTATTTTGTCAATATCCTTTTTTTTTATAGAATATACCCCTTTCGGGATAGTATACACATCATATTATGAATCCTCTTGTACAAGGGAATGTTACGTGATGATATTTTCGGTAGGAATGTTAATTCTATTAATATTTGGAATATCAGCGCCGACGTAATGTCTGTAATTGTCATATTAGTCCTACAATCGTCTGGATAGAAGTAAAATTTGTAAAGGCAATTCGATATTGCCGTTAAAAATGCTAATACATAATAATAATATTAAGAATGTGCATGTTTTTCATAATATTATGCCCAGTCAATACTTAAGAGTAGTATTTAGAGGTAGCTGGTATTTTAATGCCATTATGATTGTCAATGGTATGCCGTATACTCTACTATGCATAGTACTCAAAAACTATATTTGGAATGGGGAATAAAATTTAAAAACAAATCTCCTGAAGCTTCGCACAGAGGAAAACGCGTGTCGAATTCCTATTTAGTTTGCATTTCAAGGCTTTTTGTAATGAATAGAATATCGTGGTAGATTAGGTAATGGTATGCAGTAGTGGTGTAGTAGTAGGGGAGCCCAAGAAGGGATTTCGGGATTTACTTAAGCGCGACAGATTAATATACACGGGGATACCTTGAACGCGGTTAAGTACCTCCACAAAACATGAGGCCCATATATAAGGCCGCCCGTGAAGGATACAGGATCACATTAGTAAAAAAAAATTGACATTTTTTTTTTTTTTTTTCATTTTTTTCTTCATATCATCTAAGCTTTGCATCCCAATAGATCTCTACGACGCTCGAGTAAATCCCCATTTAGCCTCGTGGGCTCCCCTACTATAGTGTAGGCTGTAGTAATCAGTAGTCCGCGTAGTAATTGTCATGCGGTGGGGGGTCGGGGTGCGGCAGGTAACTCACAGCGGGCACGGGCGGCCGCTCCAGCCGCGACTCCAGCGCCGCCAGCTGCGAGTCCAGCCGCAGAGATGTGCTGTCGAAGCCGCAACCTGCAAAACATAACGGGTTTAGTACAGTCGCCAGCACTAATATACATTTCACAATTAAAAAAAATTAAAAATAAAGCCTTTCACACACGGCAGCTTTAATGTAAAAATGTATATTATAGCACGATACATCTCATTACATCATTCCATAGAAACTGACAGAAGATACAAAGATGTATAATAGTAGATTATGCAACAAGGGCTTAAAGTAGTGTATTATGTCGCGGGCGCTATATTGAACCCCGAGAACGAGGGATTCTATGGAGTTAAGGCAAGAATCCTGAGTACGAGGGGTTCAAGATCGCCCAAGACAAATACACATTTAAGCCCGCGATGCATACTCTACTTTTTATACTTTCTGCGAGGCAATCGAAGAAATGATTTTTCTGGAAGTAATTTTCCAACTATACCAGAGGCTTCAGATTGTATGCATTCTGGAGTCGAATCAAAATCACTGTCGTCGTCACTTGTCATTTTTTAGAAGTTTATTCGAATCGAAACTGAATTTCGGTGTAGATAACAGCACAGCAGTTTGAGCGCTTGGCGCCTTTTTTCCTTTTTTTGTAGTATATCTATAGTGGTCAGTTCGACATTCGAATAAATCCTTCTTCGTGCGCGGGTGAAAATGAATTTCGTAAAAAGTTTTCATGTTTTTCTTTTTTTTTAATTTGTAGGCAGTGCAAAGAAAATGTTAACATACAGCCTAGTTAGAATAACATCTCATTGCATCCAAACATTTTTGAAACCAACCTCGATCAAGCACAGCTACTTGGGTTGCATTCCAAATTCAAATCACATTATGTCCCATGGGAAATAATGAAATTCAGTACAACATTATGACCCGGCTAGACCGTAGGGCTGTAATGCCTTACTTTAGGAAAGGTTTGCATGACACATAATATGCCATTGACGAGCAGGTAGTATAAAAAGATACATTATAGCTGCCGTGTGTGGTCTCCTGACGGTTTCTATGGAAAGATGTAATGAGATGTATCGTGCTATAATATACATTTTTACATAATAGCTGCCGTGTGTGACGCGCTTAAACTATACAAATTATGTACCAAACCATAAATTGTGCCATTTCAACTTAAATTGTACGTAATTGTACCTTACTTAAAGTGTACCTACCTATCTTCACCTGTATTGTGAAATCATTCTGAAAACTATGAAATGTATACATTTCAATGCAGGCGACTGCGACAGGTACTGCGATTAAAGGTATGCACCTCAATCTTCATTTTATCCATCTCCTCCTCGTTTACCTTCGTCTTTATGTACTCGCGTGAACGACATGCTGATATGAAAAACTTGATTTCCCAGGCGCATATCTTTCATCTAAGATTTTATAACCGATTCAGGCGAGCTTCGAACCGATCCTCCCCCAGATACGGGGATACTCCAACCAAAGAGTCGACACCTAGCCTGATGAAGATCTTCGCGATTTTCTTTTTTTTTTTCAATAAAATCACTAGGATCACTTTGAAACGTCTTAGAAACTAGGTGAAGCTAGGCCTGTTCCTCGCGACCAAGCCTAGAAGAATCAGGCAACAAACACGGCTTGGTGCCTATCATTTTTTTCGATGATCTTTTGGCTCGAAGCGTCAACAAAAAGGGAAAGAACTATTTTTATTCGTCAAGTAGCGATGATCAAAAAATTGTGAACTAAGTGTAAGTACATAAACACTTTAAAAACAAACCGCTAGCGTTGTCGTTGTGCGGCGAATAGTTTCTCCTCGCTAGATGGCGGTACCGGCCGGACACGCTGCCGCCGCCGACGCCTTCTGCGCTCGAGAACGAAGCCCCCGATGACAGACCCACTGGAAGATAATTAAATTGTTATTGCTTGCTCGTTTGTCGTGTCACTGACTCATTTTTGGTCATCTTGTATTAGGTCAGTGATGAGGTTAAGGTATTGTGGCCCCGAAAAGGGCATATGACCGTCGATGAAAGCATTAGTGTAGTGAAAGGATTAAAGTGCGCCTCTCAGGGGCTCCTTCCGTGCACAATAAATTCATATCAGTGGATATACCCAAAATGAAATCGAAAATACATTGAAAACAACTGCATTTGTTACGATTGCACACAATTTGTATCAATTATAATCATCATCCAATCAGTTTTAGTACTCACAACTGATGTTTGTGGTTCTGAAGTGTCTTTACAAAAAAGTCTTTACTTTTTTGTAAAGTCTATTGCTATATTCATATTCACATCCATTACACACATGCACATTCAAGCACCACACTACTAACACACTCACTCTCTCGAAGACACACATACATACACCATATATATACACGCATATACACATACACACACACATACACATATATATAATATTAGTTTTGTGTCAAATCAGTGACGGTCGTAATTAATAAACGTATTAGCTAAAAAAAAAAAATCCTTTATTGGCTTTAAGTAAAGCGAATTAGTTAAGTTGTACCATATTATCTAAGAGCTGTGGATTTTGTTTTATTAATAAAATAAAAATAAAATAAAAAATAAAATAAATTATGTTGTCAATTCAAATTCCAATCCATCGGTCAGACTGGAAACGTATTGCATGGTTTTCGGTAGCAGTCCTTTCACAATTATTAGTTACCAAGTTCCTCCCGACTAGAGTTGTTCCGGAGTGAGGCACCGCTGTCGTAGGCGGCGCTGGTGTGCTTCTGTAGAACTTTCACCATTGCGTCGCGCTCAGCCACTTTAGATTCTAACTCCTTCACTCTGTAACATAAATTATCTCATTGAATTCAATTGCAGTGAAATCAAACGAATTTAAACGAAATAATACTTGAGTTACATCAAGGAGCACGCAATGTTAGCAGCGTGTACGGGCATAACTAGCGGTGGGGAAGGATTTGAAGCCCAGGCTTAGGTCTAAAATGGTAACTTTTCCATAATACGAATTCGCGTACGATTTATAATTAGCAACTCGAACATTTTAGACCCACTGGCCTGCACTAGATCAGCGACCTTCTGCATAGTTAACTGCTCTTAAGGTCAGCGGCCTCCAATTTAAAGTAACCTTCTCTCTAGGTCAGCAAGCTGCTTGAAGTTACCTGCTCTCTAGATCAGTGAGCTTCTGCTTAATGTTACCTGCTCTTAAGGTCAGCGACCTTCTGCTTGAAGTCACCTGCACTTTAGGTCAGCGACATTCTGCTTAAAGTTACCTGCGCATCAGATCATCGACCTTCTGCTTGAAGTCACCTGCTCTTTAGGCCAGCGACCTTCTGCTGAATGTTACCTGCTCTTAATGTCAGCGAACTTCTGCTTGAAGTCACCTGCTCCTTAGGTCAGTGACCTTCTGCTTAAAGTTACCTGCTCTCCAGATCAGCGACCTTCTTCTGCGCAAGATGCAGCTCGTCCATGTGTCGGATCTTCTCGCTGCGCGCCTCCGCCATCAGCCGCTCTGAGTCTGCTGATGTCTTCTCCAGCGCGGCAATCTTAGCGTCCCTGAAGTAAATACTATTTTAAAACTCAAAGCTGCGAGGTACCACATAATACAGGTGTTATGTTTATCTGTGCAAGAATTTTCTCATGTACGCCACGTACTGTGAGAAAGGGCTACAGACATGCTTATATTTAAAAAAAATTAAGGGAACACAGATTAATTTAACTAGGTACCCTTTTAATAAATTTCTAACTTGTGTCATCAAAGGGGTTTTAAAATCGCGCGCGGGACTTCTTGTCCGAAATACACTGGGGATCTGCGTTGGGCTGAATACCAGGTCCTTCGACTTTTGACTTGACTTTTGAAGAGGCAGAGTAACCTTCTAAAAACTGACTGAGACGAATTAACGAAAATAACGAGTTTATAAAGTAAAAATATGGCTGGCTAAATCACATTGACGCCAAACATTAGTGTGTGAGTGCGGCCAGTTGCATAATCAGCGCAATATCATCTGATATTAGGGTCCAAAATTCAAAATTCATTTAAACGATTGTAGCAGTACGCGGATTGTGTAGGCTACTTTAGCGTACGTATTTCTGTTTTTAATGATGTTTCTGTTACGTAGTAACTAGTATAAATAAATAAATAAAATAAATATTCCGGACATATCACACACGGTCAACTGATCCCAAACTAGGCATAGCCTGTACTATGGGTACCAGAGACTGATAAACATAATAGATTAATATTTAACACCCAGACACAGAACAAACATCAATGTTTATCACATAAATGTTTGTCCAGAGCGGGAATCGAACCCGCGACCTCTAGCGCAGAAGGCAGAGTTACTACCAACTGAGCTATGAGGCCAGTCATATACTCAGTACATACTCTACACAGTACACTCTATACAGTATATACTCTGTGCCTATGTATACAAACTCGGAGATACTCACTTAGGTATAGATGCGGCGGACACCGCAGCTTGCCTCAACGCGGCTTCTTCTAAATACCGTTGCTCCCACTTGGCGCACTCTCCCTCTAACGCCAGCAGTCTCTCGTCTCGTTCCCGCAGCGCGCGGCGCAGCTCGGCCTCCCCGCCGCTACCTTCCCCGAGCCCACCGGAGCCCATGCCCGCGCCCCCGCATTTACACTCACGTTTCCTGAAAGAAAATATATAGGTAAATGAAAATATATAATGAAAACCAGCGCCGCAGCAGCTCCACTGTGCTATGCGGCACCAGCTGAGTGGTGACCGTTTTTGTGTCTAGGTTTTAAGCTTATATTTAATTTGTTCCATTTGTTTAATTTGTGACGCAAAATAAATATTTTTCTATTTCTATTTCTAAATAACACCCAACAGTCACTTATAATTTAATGTGTAATAATGTCCGGAATATTTATTTATTTAAATACATAGTCCTGACCCTACACTAGGATTCCCTGTGTTGTGGGTATCAGGAACTACGAGTACCATGGTACCACAACACCTAGACCCGGAACAAATATTTGCAGATCAATAAAAAGAAAGATTTTTTCCAGATATTTGCAAAAAAATACGTTTTTTTTTACGTTTTCATACTCGTTCTTTTTGTTGATAGAATAAGCCCCTTTCGAGGCAGTTTACATACATGTTATGAATAACCTTGTTTACAAGAATAAACTGAAAACGGGCTGGTAAAAAAACACGGTACAATGAAACATACAAAAATTATAGGTGCTCAATACTTTCTTTTGGCCATATTTTTTTTTATTGATAATGGTAAGGCCTTTGGCCACCAACTCACTTTTGCAAGTGAGATGTGACCTAAGATGGAGCACGCTTTCCCAGAGTGAACTTATTGACCCTAGATCTAGTACTATTCCGCTAATCTTTTCCTCATAAGCTCAACAAAATGCACCTACACCGCCGGCAGTATAAAGCCATTGCGGACGGTGTGGGACCGTCGACAAGCACGACGATCTCTTGGAACTAAAATATGTTTAATCAAGTATCTTACGAGACATCATTCTACATACCTAAGTGCATGTAATTCATTCTCAAGTTGTGCGCGTAATTTGCGCTCAGTATGTTCTCTGCGGTCCGAGGCTTGCTGGATCGATGCTAAAGCACGCTGCAGTCCGGCCACGCGTTCCACGTAGCCGCTCGCATGACGACACTGAAACAAAAACACATTGATTTCACTCCGGTTCTTTTACTCTAAAGCTGCTAATACTTGTCATTTGCTATCAATCTATCAATCGGGTCATCAGCAACTCTTGTGTAGAGCTGCGGGTAAGGGCCTCTAGCTGGCGCTATTTACCCTAGCTTCTTCCAGCGGAAGCCAAGACTTCCAGGTCACGGGGATTTCACAGATTCCACCTAGTATGAGGTGGTCCATCTATGGGTTGTTGGGCTGCGTTCCACAACATTTCTTCTACGCGAAGTCCGGGTCACCCAAGATTTCTCGGGGCAATGGTCGCCAAGTTCTTCGGACGTCCGGTGGCCGCGTGTGCAGCGGGGCTATGGCATTGAGATGAGGGTAATCATTTGCTATCGTTTCTTAAACGTAACGCTGTCGAGAATTTAGTGCTCGGGCCACTGATGGAAAGCGGACCATTCCCAATATACAGTGGTGGTCATCTAATTAGAAACACCTATCTGGGTTTATATTTTTATAGCAAATTCCCTTTCGAACTAATTTTTAACGTATCATTGAGTGTTCCTACGTATTAAAATCGATGTATCGGATATTATATTGCATTGTTATACCATTTTAATAACAGAAAACAACGGTTGTTTTTCTAAAACTGAAAGTTATATTAATAACAAAATAAAAAACGAGATACAAACCGGACAACTAATTAGAAACACCAAAAAAATCATTACTTAAATCATTTTTAATTTGAACAAAACCCCAATAGTTTTGAAAAATACTAAAAATACTACATCCTTAGACAATTAGTATTTGGTAGGGTAGCCTTTATTATCAATAACAGCTTTGCAGCGACGCGGCATTGATTCAATCAATTTATAACAAGTTTCTACAGGAATACTTCTCCAAGCGTCTTCAAATGCACTGTTAAGTCCATGAATATTAGTAACGTGTTTCTGCGACAGGTTGGTCTTTATAGTGTGCCACAAATTTTCTATGGGATTTAAATCCGGACTATTGGCAGGCCACTCTAATACTGTCACGGATTGTTCTGTAAGAAACGCTTTAACGCTGCGTGCTGTGTGCTTTGGGTCGTTGTCATGCTGAAATATCCAAGTTACTGGCAAATTTTCCTAGGATTATGGAATCATTGTCTCTTCCAAGATCTTTTTGTATTGATATTGATCCATTTGCCCTTCAATCTTTCTCACGGGACCAATCCCGTACCCTGAGAAACATCCCCACACCATTACATTTCCACCACCGAGCTTAACTGTCTTTTTAGTGTACTTGTTATTCAAAGCCTCGTTTATTGGTCGTCGTACATATCGTTTTCCATCGGAATTAATCAAATTAATTTTAGTTTCATCTGAAAACAAAACTTTTTTCCATTGATGAATAGTCCAACTGCCATATTTGCGAGCGAATGCTAGACGATTTTCTCTATGTTGCCTGGTTAGTAGTGGTACTTTTCTAGCGATCCTTCCTAACAATTTTCCTTCAACCAACCGTCTACGAACTAGTTTAGTGGACACGTGTCGAGGATCGTCTTCTGAAAATACCTCTTTTCTTATAACATTGGATCCTTTAAAGGGGTCCGCCTTAGCTAATCGAAGCATAAGCCTGTCTTCTTGAACTGTAGTCTTCCTGGGCCGAAGTTTTCTTGGCACGTTATCTGATGTTCCGTGTAGTTTGAAATGTGCGAGGGCGTTAAATATCATCTTTACGGAACATTCCAAATAATCGGCGATCTTTCTGTAACTCCATTTTTGTTTTAAATGAAAATTCACTATAATTTTTCTCGTTGCTGCATCACAGCTCTTATTTTTACCCATTTTTAATAAAACAACAATAAATAGTAACTTTTCGTAATGAGTTAGAAATGGCGGCAATATTTACAATGTGATTGACAATTGTGAGAACTGTATTTCAGTTTAAAAAATCAAATTTCGAACCAAGTCATACAATGTTTCTAATTAGTTGTCCATTCTGCCAGTCCTAACGATATTGATACTTTTTGTTTCACTGATATTTATTTTTATTGTCGTCTTGGTTGTCAAATATTATTGCTTGTAATTAAACTAGAGATATTAAAGTACATTGTAAAGTAGTGAAAAAAAAATTACCTCCTATTAAATGCTATAATAATGTTAGTTACTTTATAAAAATGTCAGGTGACTAGGTGTTTCTAATTAGATGACCACCACTGTAGGTAACATACAACCTAGCATGCAACCCATTTGGCATCGCGTAGCGTTCAAACAGTGCTTTTAATTTTACCGGCCACCTCACCTTTTAAACTGCAAACATTGCCGCTGGCGGTAGAATTTATAGGCAAGGTGGTACTAAAGCCCAGGAAGAACTATGTTCTCCTCTTAATAAACCCTATAATCGTTTTATTTATAAATATACCTCTTCTTCCAACCGCACAACGTTTGTCTGTGCATTAGTGAGTGCTGTATCCAATATATCGATATGCGTTCTTTGCTCTTGTAGTGTCGCACGTTGCGCCGCCATTTCAATCTCCTGTCGCTCCTTCGCGCATGCCAACTCTTTATCTGTGGAAAGTGTTTATGTGACTAACTGGTTTGATGCGCCAAGTGATAATAAAATGATCCCACCGGCTGCGCCAAGTATGTTTTGTTAATAGTTATTATGTGAAAGTTATAATGTGAAATGAATAAGTAAATATGCCGGCTAAGACGAGCCACTGGCGCCTTTGCGGATACTTTTTGCTGGCTGCTAACGTATTGTATCAGATGCGACTAACTGACTGACAATTAACACACAGCCACAGAATAATGATAGTAGAAGCACATAAGCTTAACTCCGTGAAGAAATTTAGATAAATAGTGCTTTAATAAAAGAGGCGGAGAGTGACATAGTCGACTTTTCGTTCAGGTACAACGCGGGCGAAGCTAGTTTATTACAACGTTTTCTCACTCTGTGTGATGAGTTGTGCGATCAGCATCTCTCTGTTCTGCAACTCCTTCCGTAACGCTTCGGCACTGTTTTCGCCGTCTGTTCGCACGCCTTGCGATAGCAACTCCACCTGAAAAACGGCTTTATTACAACCACTATAGAGTGCATATTTATGTGTTTTTCTTTTCTTAAAGCTTCTACACACCTCCCGGGAATCAGAAGCAATTTTGGCAACAAGGATCATCTCCTCTTTCTAAACTTTGAGGAAAATCCTAAAAACGTTTGTTTTAGTTGAGTTAGCAGCACTGGCCACCTAAATTGCCTCTGATTGCAGAGACGTGTGTAGACGCTATTATTTTTTATAGCGATATAATGCATTCAAAAAGTGTAAACAACATCAAGGGGTAAAAAACGAGAATGCCAAAGTGCTAAGAGATAGTCTTTTGGAAGTTATTATCGGTTGAATGTTAGCGGGCTTTTGAATTCCAGTTCTTAAAAAAATACAGAAAAATCTACACGGTAATTTATAGTTATAAACAGACAAAGACCTGATCGTTGGGTGCTCGGTCCAAATCGTTACCCTCCTGCTGTCTGATTTTTGCCAATTTGCTCTTCACAGGTTGTACAGACCTCATCGCGACCTCATAGAGTTATATTTATAGCTAGCGATACTTGAGCCATATTCCATGTGAAATATTTGTAAACCAACCGCCCATACATTCAAAACATTTATTTTTAAAGGAATGATATCAATTTATATTGAAAAAATTATCACAAATCGACAACAAATGCTCTCTCTTATCAACGCAAGAGAATTCTATTTGGCTTTATCGAATTTGGCTTCAGTAATAGTTAAATTGCTATTTGCTTGTAGCTGATTAGCTCTTCAAGGTTTTTACAAACCATTAACTCTAGAGCTCGAAAGAGAATGTCTGTTTCGGTTGATAAGACATACAATCAAAGCAGTCAAATACTCACTCATCACACTCAAATACCTGGTGGATGACCTAAACTCTCGATGTCCGCTTGTAGCCGCTCCTCAAGGGTTGTGTTGAGTTCTCACCGTATCCGAGAGACTTATAGCTAGTTATAAACAAACAGACAAAGCACTCATAAATACGTACCTGATGATTGAGCGATCGGTTATGGCCCCGTATGGAAGTTTTGCTATTCACGAGTTGTACAGATATCCTCGCCGTTTCAGAGACTTATTGCTAGTTATAGTTAAAAACAGTCAAAGCACTAACAAATACCTGATGCTTGAGCGCTCGGTTCAGGTCGTGTAGCCGGCGGCTGTCCGCTTGCAGTCTCACGCGCGCCGCTCGTTCTAGCCGCTCGCGACGTTCACAAGAACCGACTAACTCCTCGTGGGCTGTACGGACCTTTTCCACTTCCTCTTCCAACTGAAACGGTCACGGCTTATTGTTACTATAGAGGCACGTTACAAGGGCACGTTACGATGTCGGTTCCGGTTATAAAAGTTCCGTTTAACTCCAGCAGCCAAAGGCCTTGAGGGACCAGAGTTCCATGACGAACGGTCTTGAGCCTTCTCCTTCTCCATCCACCGACTTCCCCTGATGGAAACCGCACGTTTGTTGGTTCGTAGCCAATCCACCCGTCGGCGCTGACCCTTGGCCATGGACAAGCCAACAGTCACATACATAGTCCTGACCCCACACTAGGATTCCCTGCGTCGTGGGTATCAGAAACCACGAGTACCATGGTACCACCATCCGGAATAAATATTTGCAGATCATGCAAACATTTGTCCCGCAGCGGAATCGAACCCACCGAGGATCCACCCTTAAATCACCCTATGCCTCCGAGGTAGAAAGTACCTTGGAAGTTTTAGCGATCCGTTCGCAAGCATCAGCCAGCTGTCTCTTGAGCTGGTGGTTCTCAGCAGCCAGCGCGTCCAGCACGGCCGTGAAGGCGTCATCCGGCTCCTCCAGCGAACCCTCGCCGCCGGAGCACCAGCCACTGGACTCTGAGCCGCCGGGGACCGCGCGGACGCCCACGCTGGAAGAAGAAGCAGAGTTCAAGATACACTTGTCACAGAATAAAGACATCCGCCTACGAGATCAAATCAAAAATAAGGAGCTTCGTAGACAACCTAAAATCACCAACAACACATGCCAGAGGCCCGAGTTCGTAATGTTCGTGAGCTCGTCGTCATCGTGAGACGTGAAGAGCTTTCCGTTTTTTTTATATTTCCGACATATCACACACCGTCAACTGATCCCAAACTAGGTATAGCATGTACTATGGGTACCAGAGACTGATATACATAATAGGTAGATATATATTTAACACCCAGACACAGAACAAACATCTGTGTTAGTCACAAATGTTTTTCCAGTGTGGGAATCGAACCCGCGACCTCTAGCGCAGAAGGCAGAGTTACTACCAACTGAGCTATGAGGCCAGTTAGTTTTTGTATGGTGTCACAAAGAGCGCCCCTACAAAAGCCGTAAAGCTGAATAGCTTTTCACGACTCACGGTGACAACTGAGTAGATCACAACCATTAAGAGCTCGGGCCTCTCGAGGATTTTTTTATTTTATCTTATTCCGGACACATCACACACGGTCAACTGATCCCAAACTAGGCATAGCCAGTACTATGGGTACCAGAGACTGATATACATAATAGATTAGAAAGTTACAGTGGACGGAGCCAAAGACCCGACGACCTTTGTGGCAGAGAGATTCTCGAGTGGGAAGCACGCACCAGCAGGGCAGCGTAGGAGGGCCCCCCACTTCATGCATAAAAGACCTTAAAAATGTTGCTAGGAGCTGTTGGATGAAGATATGATGATGATAAATACTATAATATATAGCGAAACAGCATTAGCTGTTTCGCTGATGCTACATTACCTCGTAAGATCAGGCTGGGATCTTGACAGATTCAACTTCTCGTTGCTAAGCTTAGCCTTGGACTTGCCCTTGGGCTTCCTGTCATCGCGCGGGGGGGCCGGCGAGGGGGGTGCGGCGCGGGGAGGGGGGGAGGCTGCCACTTCCGCCGCCAGGTGCTTGAGGACGGATGACTGGTTGAGGAAGTCATCAGGGATTTCAGTTATTTCCTGAAAAAATGACAAGTGATATTCTAAGATATGTAAAATACACAATTCGGTACTAATTTATACCTATAAGCTTGCTTGCTTCTCGTGTCACTGATTCTTTCTTGGTCATCTTAATGGTCAGTAACCAGGTTGAGTATCCTACATAAAAAGAATTAAAAGAATAATATTTGGCATGAAATATACCATATTTTTTAGCTTTCTTCGACATTAACCAGATGGAGCTGTTTCAAAGAAAATTGAATTAAAAAGAATCATTCATAAAAAATCTTGATAAATGATAGGCAATCTTCTAAAAATCACATTAATGCAAATATGTAGGCACACAAATTATTCAAAACAAAACCACTGAGATTTGAACATACAGACTTGAAACTCGAGGCACCTCCTACTAAGCCAACATAGCTTAAGCCAGGACCAGTGACATTAATAATAATAAGCTTGCCAAGCTTCGCGGTCGGTGGTTCTCCATTTTTATATATATATATTGTACTATTATAGTTGTTTTGATATTCTTTTTAGGGTTCCGTACCTCAAAAAAAGGAACCCTTATAGGATCACTTTGTTGTCAGTCTGTCTGTCTGTCTGTCAAGACCCTTTTTCTCAGAAACGGCTAAAGGTATCAACTTGAAATTTATACCACCGATTAAGGTCTGTGGGCTTATGGTGCCGTATAAAAATTTGCATTCATAAGATATGGCATTAATGTATAATTTTTGTATGAAAATGGCAAAAATCAAAAACCTCTAGGGTACTTCCAGTTAACTCACAATTCTGAAATTTGGAATGCTAGGAGCTTTTGTAGCACAATTAAAGGGAAAAGTCTGAAATTGATGAATGTCGAAGTATTTTAGGAAACAAAGTTATATTTGCGGTCAATGTCATACAATGACTACGTGAGCGACGGCATATATAAGTTCGTCAATTCCTGCATTTTCAATTTTTATATTCTGATCCCGTGTTTGGATTTTCTGACTGGTAAATATTGATGCACGACCGGGATTCGAACCCACGACCAATTGTACAGAAGCCTCAGGGCGCGAGTTCTCGCACTTGACCACTTTAGATATTAAGATGTACTTTTGTAGTAAAAAATGTATTTTATAAATTCATCTATTTCAGGCAACACAGCAAAGTACATGTACAAATACAGGGCCCATAGATATATACCTTACAACTAAAATACATATAATGGTCATACTTAAAAATAATATTAGGGCTACATTTAAATCTCACCTGGACGCCATGATCAGGAGGGCTAGTGTATATCCTCTGCCCTCCGATATCGATATAGTTCGCGTTTGCAGTCAACGCCTGTTCTTTATGCACTTTAGGTAGTGGGATACCACTCTTCTTGCCATCAGCCTTTTTCAATGTGTGGTACGGTGACGATTGACTTGCAGGGTGCTTTACCTCACTGCTTGTTCGTTCATGTTCTCTGTAAATGAGAAAAATCTTTCATCCAATCGAATCTACACAAACCAAAAGAATATATGCAAAAGTGTGTTTGTTTGTTGTGGGTAAGTATAATATTGTGAACTTCTGCATTTATAATATTAGTTAGGAACTTCTTTTCATTTCACACCAAAACCATTGACCTTCTGTTATGTTTTTTTAAAAAACATTTTCTAATGCCAAGCTTACAATAATTGTTAAGCACCTGTTGCTAAGCTCTTACCGTATTGGAGTAGGTCTTGGTGGCCAGGAGTCATCCTGATTGTGGATGATGAGTGTGTTGTATGATGATGATGAGACATCCAGGGAGCTACGATTGCTGTTACCACCACCAACCGAGTCTTTCAGCGAGTTACGGTTGCTGCCTGGTACATTTTCCTGATGAAATGATATTGGAATAATGAGATACTCTTATTTTTTATATTTGTAACATCCAGAATTTTTGATGGAAGAATGAAGGAGAATTACTAAAAAAAGTTTTGTTATGAAAAATATTGGTCACAATGTTGTCATAACTTAGGTAGCAGGAGACACAGCTTAAGCCTCAAACCTTTAATGAATTCCTGTTATTGTTGTTATTCTGGGTATGGTTCTCTTGCCCTTGGGGCTCAACTCTCGCAGTATGCCGGACAACAAAGCGCTCCACTCTTGAAAGATTCTCGTTAGATGTGGACACATCTGTCTCGCTGCCCGATAGGCTTTGAGGGAAACCACTGGACACTGTAAAATAATGTTTAAATTAGGTGGTTTTGTAAAATACACAGCCAACATAGCATTAGCTTCTGATACTATTGGCTCAGCAGTACTGTTATCAACAAGTCTGTTACAAACAAGTTTTATTTTCTGTCTCCGCAAATTCCACCATGTGAGTCATTAGTAAGCCTATCTTAAATGGCTTCTCATTCGGGAATGTAGGAATATGTGGATCCTTTGCAATCTTTCACTCTCAAGGATCCTTTCTCCCCCAACTATTTTTCGGCCCTTTTGTATAAGTTAAAAGACCAATAAAGAAAAAATAAATAAATTATGCCACCCACAATAATGTCATAGGCATTATTACAAGGGTGGCTTATCAAGATTTTGTGAATGTTAGCATTGTGCATACATATTTGTCTATCATTGGCATTCATAAAATATGGACAAATAATCTCAATATTGATGCACAATTCAAATCCATTTCCGAGCAAGTTGAGATGGGGTAGTAAGGGTAGCCACTAGAACCATTACACCTTTAACCCTAACTACACAATATAATTTTAATTACTTACTACGCTATAGTGGTTAAGTGCCATGCAAATCATGATTCATGGCATTGGAATGTTGCACATTTGTTTGCAAGTAAACTTACCAGCTGGTTTCTGCGTTCGTTGAATGTTATTCGTGAACGATAGGAATCGTCCAGTCGGTCGCATAGACCCCATTTTACAGCAAAATGTGAATACACGGATTTCAATTCGTAAACATTTTACACTTCACACGAACTTTACATAAACTATCTCGTAACATGTACTATACTTATCTGAAAGTGGAATAAAATAAGTTAGGCATGTTTATTGTCACTCACTGATGCTATGCATAGAAATAGATTACAATAAAACCATGATTGAGTGAGTATGCAACAAGAGTTAGTTACACATTCACTGAGGCCAACCAAAGTAAAATAGGTACTTTTTTACGAGTGCTTGTTTTGTTAGTTGACTAACATCGGCGATGGTGCGGAAGGTAATTTATGTAGGAAAATATCGTAGGCCCTAAGATTTCTAATAAAAATTGAAATAAAAACTAAAACCTTCACTGCACTCAGGTTTTTGACGTTAGTCAAAAATTGACGTTTACTGTTTTTTTTATTTAGTTTTCCTTTTCTTTCGGTCTGGCTATGGCATCTAGGCCTAACCGCCAAGTCTTGTTTATTTCTTGTTGTTCTCATAATGTATACACATTCAGATTGTAAAGGTAAGAGGTAGACCAAAGAAAAGATGTATAGATTGTGTAATAACGACATGAGTAAGAAAGGAGAAGGAGTGAATACTGACATGACGGCTGATAGAGGAGAGTGGAAGAGAAAAACATGTTGTGCCGACCCCACATCAAGTGGGCTAAGGGCAGGGAGAATATGATTCAGATTGTAAAGTACCTATCCAAGTCCAAGACGATAAATATATTATTTTTCAACTATATTGTCTTTGCTAGACTAGTAATGAGATGCCGAGATCATCATTAAATAGTATTATTAAAATCGATAATTTTACTATTTTTCAAGGTTACGATAGTATCGAATCTATCGATTACTATCCTCTATGGGCTATCCTCGTAGACCGCTGTTTACGACTAGTCTGTGTTTACAAACGACTATCCTCAATCCTCATTGTTGCAAACTTGCAAAGCACAGACTAATAAGGAATACTATTGCAAGCAAACTGATTGCAGAGGTATTGCTTGCTTCCTTCAAATATCTCCATAATCCATAGCCTGTGCTTCAAAGGCTTGCTTCAGCGTGCTTGCTTGCTTGTTTTGTTTGTTCAAAAAAGAAAAGAAGTGGAAAAGAAGCAGAAGAAAACTCAAGGACTGACTATTCTGTTCTGTCAGAAAAATCTGATAAAAATTTAAAATGTTGGGTCGTGCTTTAGTTCGCCGAGTCGGTCGACTATCTTATCAATTCCTGAAATCAAAGACACCATCACATGCAACAAATCATGCCATCAACTCTGTTTCACGTTAGTTCTCCAGTTTGCTTTTGCCGGTACTTCAGTAATATCATAACTTTGAGTGGAACTGATAAGTTAAAATTGTAGGTGCATCAGTTTCCTATTCTACAAATGTCTTCACACCGCGGTGGTACTCCCAGCAAGCGAAAACCGAGGACATGCCTACCGTCGACTATGAGTATGTCAAAAAAGTCACTACTTGTAAAGATGTACTTATTATCGACGTGAGAGAGCCTGACGAAGTGAAGGAACATGGAAAAATTCCTAATAGTTTAAACATACCATGTAAGTGCTTCATGTTTATCAGTAGAGACAACATTATGAAATATACTCAACCAACATTGCAATGCAAACATACCATACCTTCATATGTGTGAACCCATGCAGGTACAGCTAGTTCACTTATAATTATGTGTTATTTTCAGTGGGCACCGTAGCCACAACACTGAGTGCATCAGAGAAAGAGTTCAAACAAACATTCAAAAGAGATAAACCTAAAGAAAATACTGAAATCATATTCTACTGTATGATTGGAAAGAGATCTGGCAAGGCCCAACAAAATGCTGCGAACCTGGGGTACAAAAAGTAAGTATTTTCGCTAGACTTTTAACTTTAATTATTTTTTCTTTTACATATTTATGTCACATGCATTTATTTTTCAGTACAAAGAACTACTTGGGCAGTTGGACCGACTGGGCTACTAAATCTCAATGAGTGGAACAATCAAGTACTTCACACTCAGAAAACAAAGCAAACATCCACTTGAAGACCTATTGACTGTAGTCTTTATCTACAAATTATAAAAACTTTTCCTGTGATAGTGGTTACCATGTACCATACTTAGTTATAGAAGTCTTATCAATTTCGTTACTGAGATAACATAAACATATTTTGATTATTTATGCTGTAGTCATACAGCAAAAAATTTTAATTGTAAATTATAGTTCTTTTATAAATAAAATGAAAACATCAGAATTATCATTTTCTATTACATTTATAAACATCACACTGAAACCTCCACCTAACATTACAATAATTTAGTCACTTTCATTATCACCATAAATTACTTTTATTATCTGCTGGAGCAGTTATTATTTCTGCCTGCTTGACCAGTCATTCCAGCTTCCTAGGTATGTTTTAGACCTGGAAATATTATTACTTTACACACGATTTTCTTGAGTCTTATGTCATCATTATCGTCATTTCAGCCGTATGATGTCCACTACTGAACATGGCCACAGACAGAGCGAATTCCTATCATGTGGGGGGGATTTGCCCATATTCACCATGCTGGGGATGCGGGTTGGTGAGCGCAGTTAGAGCTATCATAGTTAAAATGAGGGACGCTGCTGCCCATCTCCTAGCTTTTTTCCCTTAGTCGCCTCTTACGACATCTGTGGATAGGTAGATGGAGTGGCCTATTCTTCAGCCAGGGCCAACACGGCAGAGTGTCTTATGTACTTTAATTTTATAATATAAAAGTTGATTTGAAACAATTAACTTTTTTGTAGCTTACTTCTCATAACCAAGTTTCAAAGCCTTATCCAAGGCTTCTGAAGATCTTCTGCCTGACTGGCAGTAGAAAATCAGCTCATCCGATGACAATGGCTTGTTCCTGTGGTAATGCTTCTTGAAATCAGCATCAGACATTGATACTAGAACATCTTGGACATGTCCTACTGAAAAATAATTAAAAGATATTGGTATAAAACTAATAATTTGCAATTGAGTAAGGTGTAGATAAACCTTTATGTAAATTAATATTTAAAAAAAATATGTAAGAAACTATGAAACTATTATAATATTGTATGTTACAAATTTGCATACATAAATAAGATAATTTATTATTTTTAAAAACTTTCTCATATATGAGAATTCTTATATGATATTTTCTAATGTCATGATGTTTTCTAATGTCTGGGGTCACCATTTTGAACACCATCATCAAACCACTTTCATCATGAACTTAGGCCTCCCCATAGATTTCCATAGTGACCAATACTGTGCGGCAGAAACATGGTACATACATGGAATATTAATACTAGATGGTATTTTTCCTGTGGAGGTAACTTCATCTGGATTACGGACATCAATGATCACTTTTTCATGTTGATGGATAACTTTTAACATATCTTCATAGCTGATCACTCGTTTTGGATCCACCATTTTTTTGTAATCTTTATTTTCAGTTACAAAAGTTCTTTTGTGATGTATATAACTGGTGACTTCTGCAATAGGGATTTCGAAACAATCAACTTTTATTATTATAAATTTATAACCCAGAAGATATAAGCTGTAATGACACCAATGAATATTCTCTGAAGGTTCCTACTGCTACTTATTTTAGAAAAGTGATGCAAGAGGCCAAGGTTGCAGAAAGAGCATAGAATAAACACAAAGTTGTATGTAGTTAAAAACCCCTGAGAACTAAAAATGTACAATAAATACTGTTGTAATTATTCCAAAAAGAGGGATGCGGTATTGTACGAGCATCATCGGCAGTACAAGGTAACACCCTTGTTGCAGCACGGAATGCACTCATCATGATTTATGTACTGAACTGAAAGGCAAAATACATTTTATTATTTTTGACAACCTAAGGTTATCATTAGAAACTTACTTGCTACAGTTAACTTTTATGCTATGTGATGTGTCTATGTTATGTACAAGTAAATATTAGCACATTTAGCACACAACAATTATGTATTTTGGGTAATGTCTACTTTCACTGGAATTTTTATAATTTTTTTGAAGTCTTTATTATTTGGGTACCGGTACCGACCTTTTTTTTGTTTGCGCAAAATGTGTTTTTATTTAGTTTCAATATGTCAATGAACAGCCATCTGGGGGCGTAAACGTGTACGTCAGTGCAGCAGGAACACCGACATTAGACGGGAGCTTCTGGACTTCTGACCATGCTATCATTTAGTAATGAATTTGTCATTTATTTGCACCTATTTTTGCAGAATTTGTAACTCTATCCGACCATCCATCTCGTAGTCAGAGCTCAGGTTAACTTTGCGAATACTTATTAGCTCAAAAATCTTCAAAACTTCCATTCTTGTTTATTAGGTAAGGAATTTTTCATGCAACATGGTGGTGAAAAAGCCGATAAAGTAGTAGGATATTAATGGAATTTTGTGTCCACAAAATTCCAATTATATATTTTGTGTGTGTTTTGGAAATGTGTAATACCATGCACAAATTACCTACACTACATACATACATTTTATCTTGAGTGCGACAGGTGAAGTTTAAAGCAGTAGCTAAGTAATCTAACAGAATGTCATTATTTCTTGGAAAGGAAGTATCACTTACTTCCGGTCCGCAATGCCAAAACAAATTATCGCGATATCTTCGCTTCTACTGAACCAAAATTGATGACAAATTAGGCACTAAATGATGGCATACTTAGTTTAATCAAATGTGCAGCGGTTTACCCGGGACAGAATTGCTCCTGCTGCGTTGACGTCAAGCCAACAGGAAACTGTTAATTCGCAAAATATCTTAAACTACAGCGGTACAAATTCTGACAAATAGGTACAAATAAATGACAAATTCATCACTAAATGATAGCATGGTCAGAAGTCCAGAAGCTCCCGTCTAATGTCGGTGTTCCTGCTGACCTGACGTACACGGTCTATCGTCTGGAGGTGGTTCAATGTCAACTGTCAAGTACAGTAATGTTGTCAAAATGTGCCAGTCGGTACGGTAGAGAGGTACCTCCATAACCTCCTTTCGTTTTACCGCTAGTTAGGCACAAATTCATCGATAAAAATCGATTTATTTTCTTTCGGTACTAGATATTTTTTCTCCCTGTGTATAATGAATGACAAATTGGAGACAATTGGAGCATAGATCGCCAAGATAGACCTAACACATCCACCCGTAACTGTCACACACATACATTCTTTGAGTAGAGATTTTTCTACTTCTTGTCGTGTCACTGATTCTTTCTTGGTTATCCTGTATTAGGTCAATGACTAGGTTGAGGTATGGTGACCCTGAAAAGGGCTTATGACCGTCGATGAAAGAACACAAAGGATTATTTTTAAGGGTACTTTACATAATTGGGTTTAATTAATTGTGCTAGCGAAGATCTCTAAGTCAATTTGGAAGAATCAACGTATGTACAGACTAATAGGGAATACTACGTGGTTTTATGATTGTCCAAGCATAACTTTTTGAACCGTTAATGCGATTTGCATGGAATATGGTCAACAAGTTGTACTGTTCAGATTTGCTGGTAAAATATGAGTTAAATATATAAGTAAATTGAAACCCAATGGACCGACGACATTGTGAAATTTGCGGTGGATAGAAAAGGCTCAAGATCGTTCATCGTGGAACACTTTTGGGGGAGGCCTATGTCCAGCAGTGGACTTCTACGGGCTGATGATGATGATGACTTTTATGTGATGCGTACATCGTGAGAGCTCAGTACGGGCGAACCACTAGTATTCGTATACCACTTATTAAATACGCCTCAAAGGCCTAACCAAAGTTCATGGAGCTGCTACGGGCCGAACGGTTAGCTAAATATTAAGAGCACGATCTCCAGGCTTTGATTTAAATAAAACAACGTACATTATGAAAATAGGTACTTTACTTAGGTCATTAATTAGTCATTGATTGATATGTTACATGTTTAGAGGCAATATAATGTCATGAGAGTGGTACATTTATTATCTAGAATCTACTAATAAAGTTCAGTCTTTGTTACATGAAAAAACGTGATGATGTGTAATTATTTTAAGAAACTAAGTTCTCAGCATTAATTTTTAAAAGCAAAAAATAAAAGGTACTTAATAATTATTAAGAATTTACCTACATAATATAATTATATTATGTAGGTAAATTCTTATTCAATTGTGAAATTAACTAAGTTAGTCTGGTGGCAAGGACCACTTGCAATTAGTTTACCTACGTATTTGGTATACTTACTTCATTATCGTAATTATTAAGTGTGACCTGACCAATCTCATACTTTGCATGTTCACTAATCTTGATTATTTTTTGACCATTTAAATGAAACTGGAATGTATCATTTATCTTGTGCACTTTAAAGACGCACTACGCTTAACTTGCAATTTTTTCAAAATACTTCTTCTTTTCGTTGGGGTTTGGTATGATCTGAAATCAACATAACACAATAAGTAAAATAATCAGTAGAATCTCCATCGTCTACACTGTACGTAGAAAGTCGTTTGCCTGAAGTGTAGAATAAAATAAAAATTGGATTTGTTTCAAAGTGATCCTAGTGATTTTATTGAAATAAACACCTTTTAACTTAATATTTGACACTGATCATGACATTTTATGGCCTATTCAAAATACAGTGGATTGGTAAAATATACATTGGAAAAAGATATAAACTATGTAAAACCCGACTACGCAAAAGCTTGAAATTTCTATGATATTTACGGTAGGTACTTTTCCTCCAGAGGGGCCATTAGTTTGGTCCACACTGTATATGGATCTCAAATTAGATGTCTAGAAAAATATTCAGGACTTATCACACACGGTTAACTGATCCCAAACTAGGCATAGCCTGTACTATGGGTACCAGAGACTGATATACATAATAGATAAATATTTAACACCCAGACACAGAACAAACATCTGTGTTAATCACACAAATGTTTGTCCAGTGCGGGAATTGAACCCGCGACCTCTAGCGCAGAAGGCAGAGTTACTACCAACTGAGCCATGAGGCCAGTAATAATCAAACTTACGGTATCTTGACCTGGTTTCCAACCAGCGGGACAGACTTCTCCATGTTTGTCTGTATATTGGAAAGCTTGGACAAGTCTTAAAGTTTCATCCACTGATCGCCCTACAGGCAAATCATTCATGGTAATCTGTCTCAGAATGCCTTTGTCATCAATGATGAATAAACCCCTAAGAGTATGTCCCAGATCCTCAAGGTAAACTCCATAGTCCTTTGCAATTGAGTGTGTTAAATCACTCAATAAGGGAATATTAATTTTTCCGAGACCTCCCTCTTTTCGTGGTGTATTGATCCAAGCAAGATGAGTAAAATGAGAGTCTACAGAACAGGCAACAACTTCGGCGTTTATTTTTTTGAATTCATCAAGGCGCTCCGAAAATGCTAGAATTTCCGTAGGACAAACAAATGTGCTGAAACAATTTATTATTGTGTAATATAAATCTACTTAATTAGTTTTACATACACGTACATCATTAAAAGCAACCTAGTTTTTATTATCTTGATAATTAGCGGTTTTTAAGATAAGGATACGAAATCGATACGGGTTTAATTGCACATACTTACTAATATTATAAATATGAAAGTGTGTTTATTTGTTGGTTGGTTT
This sequence comes from Anticlea derivata, assembly GCA_947579855.1. Taxonomy (NCBI): domain Eukaryota; kingdom Metazoa; phylum Arthropoda; class Insecta; order Lepidoptera; family Geometridae; genus Anticlea; species Anticlea derivata. The sequence continues at coordinate 10,138,154 of OX388264.1, forward strand.
GTCTTTCTTTCATGCTGAAAAGAAGCAACGGATGGACTTTTTTTTGCATAGTTATAGTTAAAGAGAGATGAGAAGAGATATGGCAAAGGCAAGTTTTTATTCAGATACCCGAGTGAAGCTGCGGGCAGAAGCCAGTCCTTAATATTTTACAATGGTGAGAGAGAATAACGGTTCAAGATAGGTAAATAACGTTGACTTACAAATCCAAGGGGTAAAAAAAGAACACCAAGTATTTTCCTTTAAAGCTTGATAAAGCCAACTGTTTGATTTCTCCATCTAAAACAGCGGTAGCCTCCCACTCAGGTGCCGGCTTCGAAACTGATAAGTGAATACACAAACTATTATAAGAGGTTGAATATTAAATTAATGTAATTTTAAGTTTAATCAACTGCAATAGAAGCTATGCCAATAGTAAAATAACTTACTCATTGCTTTAGTAAACTGAAGCTTGTGTTCAATTTTTTTCGCTCCTCCAGGGAACACATTGCCACTACCAAATGAATAACAAGAATCACTTTCGAATAGCGATGATTTACAGTAACTAATCAAACAAAAGAATAATATTAAACTACTTATTAGGTATCCCATTTTTATCTAGATGCACTAATGTTGGTATTTTGTTGGTTATTGCGTCGATCGTACGTAAACAGTTAAAATAACAAGGTTCGTGAACTTCCCGAAACAACACATGCACAGACCCCATACGATACGAAGACTGACTACTACATAAAAAAATCGTAAAATGGTGTGCGTGTGTGTGTTGGATCTGTCAAAGTGTCAATCGCAACCACGTAAGTAAAATTGTTGGTAAGTAAAGATTTTTTGTAAAATAATTAGTAAATTATTATCAATTAAAACTAATTTAGTTTATTGTAAAATGCCACTAATATTATGACGATTCTAGCACTAAAAAAAAAATACTGGAATTGATACAATCATTTCTCGATTACTCAGCTCAATGAAAGAACGGGCTTTGCTGTATCGATATCGTATCGTACCGATTATTTCCTTTGGGCACATCACTAGTTTTATTGTACGCTTCGTTCTTTTCGATCGCGTTTTGCGATATTTTTCGTGTTTTTGTGTTTTCAACGTAAATTTTACCATGAAAATGATTTTAGTACCGATTAATAATCTTACACTGTGATCTAGTAGGATAGAAGTCCATCGCAATACTTTGCGGTAAGTTAGTTTGGAAATCTACTTGTCGTTCACTATGGCGGTCCACAAACTCCGTACTTTGCTTGAAGTTGTAATGTAATTGATATATCTAGTTTCGTGATTTCGTAACCACGAACGAAATTTACAAGAACAAATGGTTTACTATACCATTATATGTGCCCAACAGATGGACGTACCGGATGAGAGTGTTTTGGACGTTGACTTGTTACCCGACGATGGCTCTGAAGAGGAAGGTGAAGCTCCGCAGTCATCAGGTTAGTAAAGCTCAGCTTGTAAAAATAAACTAATAACTATACTGTGGTATATTTGGCTGAACCTAAATCTCATTGCTTTTTTCTGTTACTAGCGGCTGTCCGCAGCTTCGATTGTGCGGTACCCAGTTAAAAAGTTCTTACGTCCTTCCCCAGGGTTCAAGCTATCTCCACACCAAATTTCATCAAGATCGGTTCAGTTGTTTATTTGTGAAAAGCTTACAAACAGGCAGAGTTACTTTCACATGTTTAATATTTATGTCTAATGTACATGGAAACAGCATTTTTTGTTTTCTATCTCATTTCTTGTGTATTTTAGTGGTTATACTGATGTTCAAAATACTTTTTAGAGTTCTATCCGGGTCCAGGGTCGACTCCCACTTCGTGTGCATCTTCGCCTCGCGGAGAGGAGCCTGCTTCACCCCATGGGGTGGTGTCGCAGCCTGCATTCTTCCACCATCAGGGGTACACTCGGCCATTCTTTACTGCAGGTCGAAGAGGCCCTGGGAGGCCTAGAAAAGAGGGCCCAAAGCTTACTAGGGAAGGGAAGATTGTTAGAAGGTAATAAAACTTTGCAGAAATATTTTTGCATTTAGTATATTTTTATGCTTTCATTTGTTTTTTTTTGACATTTATTTTTTTTAGGTACAGAGGAGGAGCTGGCTCTGTGAGAGGGGCTAAAAGACACCGAGGGAGCCGCGATGATGCCCTTGAAGAAATGATGGAAGAGGATGATTTTACAATGCCTCCTGTGCCTGAAGAACCACCTTATATGCCAGAAAAATGGTACTACATTTTATTTCAAAAAGCAAACTGCGTTCCACAGTATTGTCATCATCTGCAGCCTGACTTCAGGCACTGCTGGGTATAGGCCTCTCTAACCTTCTCATCTATCATGATCCTAAGCCAGTCTAATTCCACACCTACAGAAATGAATCAATAAAATTGTTATAAGTGAATCCTACTAATATAATAAATGTGAAAGTTTGTAAATGATGTTTGTAAAGATGTATGTTTGTTACTCAATGTAACAGTAACCACTGAACTGAGTAATACTACCTCCATTAGCAGCTACAATGAATGATGGTGAAGGAAGAACAAAAAAGAAAAAAAAGTATTTATAGAATTTAGAGCAGTACTGGTGTGAATCTTTTTCTCATTTCCTAGTCATGTCAGCAACTATAGTTGCCTTGCTTAAATTACTATATTTTTAATTTTAGGCCCGGTAAAGTATGTGCACTCTGCAATCTGAGTGAGCGTAGTCAACTAGGACAAGGCGAGATGCGTCAGATCCCCTGCTCCATCGAAGGCGAAGGCAACACTACCCCTGTGGCTAACTCGGGTGGTGCCACACCAACAAGTGCCACAACTCCGAGCAGCGCTCCAACCACTCCAGTTACACCGGGCCTGGTTTCCCCACCTCCTGAGCTGGTGGATCCTAACCAACATCCTTTAGCTTTACCATTAAGTAGGAGGCAGAAAGCTTTTAATAAATGCAAGTAAGTACAAGTATATTAAACTCATTGATAGTGTTTAAAATGGTCCTTGTTATACCAATAAAGCCATATTGAGGTTTGAAGCCAAATTATTAATTGCCTAAGTGCTTGATATCCTCAAGTCATTCAGATAAATAGGACGGCGCTCATATAGCGTACAACAAAAGGGATTAAACAATCTTATTTGATCTTCTATCAACAAAAACAAAGAATAAAGCAAAAAATATCTTGCATAGTAGATGAGCCACCTGTCATATAATAATATTCCCATTCATTCTTCTCCCTAGGACACCACTATACAACATGGAACACACCGATGAACTCTCAATAATCGGTCACATAGAAATGCTGGAATTACCCGTTGTAGTGTTCTCTCGAATGATGTACATCCATCGCAACTGCCTCGAGTTCACACCGCCGTTTCAAGACCAAATGGCAATTACCTCTTCTGATGAGGAAAAGGCGGAGATTGAAGAAGCCAGGGTGAAGGGGATAGTAATGGTGGCGTTGGGAAGGAAATGTGCCTTTTGTACCAGACATGGTGCTAGTATTTCTTGTAAAGTAAGCCCATTTGCATATTTTTTTTGTACCAGTAATACGATTTTTACAGCATGTGACTATCGCTTGCTAAGCTGTGAGGTCCAAGCGTGACTTGAATGACTATACCTACAAATAAAAAAAACTCTTAAGGTCTTTGCTATAGCATGCAGCGATGTGTAGGTTGACTCATAAAAGCCATGCTGATGCCATAATAAATAACACCCAACAGTTACATACATAGTCCTGACCCCACACTTGGTACCCTGTGTCGCGGTATCAGAAACTACGAGTACAATGGTACCATAACACCTAGAGCCAGGAAAAATACATATATGCAGATCATGCAAACATTTGTCCCGCAGTGGGAATGGAACCCTCCCCCTTTCGTCTCAGTCGAGCACTCGCCCGCTACGTCGGCCACCGAGGTCGTCATAAGTTATCATATTTGCTTGTTTCAGATGAGCTGCAATAAATTCTTCCATTTACCGTGTGTGCTTGCATCTGGAGGGTTCATTGACTTCCTGTCCAAGTCCTCATTTTGTAAAGATCACCTCTATCAAATACCCTTAGTTTGTGAGTACTCCTACTGTCTTGTTTTATTGCCTAAAGTCCAGAGCTCAGTTAAATGTAAGCCTTGTTTATATGATGGCAGTGAGTCGGATTTTCGCCGCCAGTCATTGGATACATGTCATCACAGTGACTCAGTTTGCTGTCGATTTTTGATACTGGCGCCTATTACGTAGAACTGGCCAGTGCGCTGGACTGATTTGTCAGTTCAAAGTCAGCGTGAGACTGGACTATACTGCCATGTTATTTTGTTTGTTTGTATGTAAGAGTTATCTCTGCTAACTACTGAACTGATTCTATTAAATTCTTTCACTGATAGAAATCATACACCATCCCTGTGTAATATAGGCTATATTTTATTTTGATAAGAGTAATTTTTTGTTCCGAAAACTCAATATTTGTAAATTTTAATTGGTCTGTTGGGTTGGGACCAATCTTGTCTAATATAACCTTTTATCAAGATACTTGTTAGTAAGTGCACAAAGTAACTGTAAATGTTTGTAACAGGTTCAGCAGACATAGAATGTAGGACCTGCAGAACTATCGGAGACATCGCCAATCTGATGACCTGTGTGACATGCGGCGCTCATTACCACGGGACTTGCGTCGGACTAGCGCAGTTACCAGGTATATATTAATAAGCTGCCATAGGTTACGGTAACCACTTACTAAAAGGTAGGCCTTTATTATGAAAAAATAAAGTTACTTGCTTTCTTGCATGTTGTGTTACTTGATTCTATGTTGGTCATCCTGTATTAGGTCAGTGACCAGGTTGAGGCATTGTCGCCCTGAAAAGAGCCTATGACCGTCGTTGAAAGAATATATTAGTAAAAAAAGTAATCTATTAGTAATCAATAATAAATATATTTGACATTTTATTAATTTGAATGTGACTGAAATGTTATAATTTTAATTAGTGTAATTGGTTTTGCCGTACTAGTTAAATAAATAGGAATAAAAGTAGACCATTTACTAATTACATGCCAATTTGCATTCCGTTAGTGGTTACCATGTGATTGACTAACAAACATCGTCAAAAACATCATTACAAACTTTCGCATTTATAATATTATGTAGGATATAGGAAGTAAGATATACTAGGAAGAATTATACTTATGTAATTTTTATTTCCAGGTGTCAGATCAGGCTGGTCGTGTAAGGCTTGTCGCGTATGTCAGGTGTGCAGGAGTGAGGCGGGCACGGGGGCGGGGGTGTCGCCCAGCGAGCCTAGAGCCGTTGCGTGTGAGCATTGCGATAAGCTCTACCACGCCACTTGTCTGCGGCCGATGATGGCTACCGTGCCTAAGTATGGATGGAAGTGCAAGGTACGTAGTTTCACTGTCTCTCTTATTTCATTTTGATAAAAATACACGAATTAAACTCTTATATTTTTTATTTTGTGTTACTTGTGGCTCGGAACCTGAGACATTTTCAAACCGGTATTGCTTTACATACACAAAAGCTTTCCTCTAAATTTTCTCTATTAACCTCTATAATAACGGTTAGTGGAAGGAGCAAGTGTTGAATAGGTTACGTTCTATTAACCGGTTAAAAAATAAATTGGTTCACATTTTCTTTCTCTCACCTGCTCCTCTGCATCAACCCCTCAGCGTACGGCTCGGTTTATAAAGGTTTTCAATTGGCGCTTTCGATCCGAGCGAACAAGACGACAAACCATTATAAAACGGCTATTAGCCGGTTAATTGTAAACCGGTTCAGAGCACTGACTCATGTTATGTTTGATTGTCTCAGGCGGTGATCTGTTTTGCGTACGTACCTCCATACATGGATTATGAATATAGCGCGTACCAATGTGCGTAGCTTTACGAGACTCGTATTGCAGTTTTATTACTAATGTTGTGTATTGTACTAGTTGTATTAAAGTATGTATAATTTGTTGTGCAGTGTTGCCGCGTGTGCTCGGACTGCGGCGCTCGCTCGCCCGGCGCAGGGCCCTCGTCGCGCTGGCACGCGCACTTCACGGTGTGCGACTCGTGCTACCAGCAGCGCAACAAGGGCTCCTGCTGCCCGCTGTGCCGCCGCGCCTACCGCGCCGCCGCCTACCGCGACATGATCCGCTGCACTCTCTGCAAGCGGTAAGTTAGATAGCACTTATTTATTTAATACTTCCCCAATTAACTTTGTGTATCGAAGGCCTAATGCTAAAGCATTCTCCACCAGTCATCCTGGGTGTGCAAATAGATGGTGAGGTGTGACAAATAAACTTAACTTAGAACTACCTTATTCACAATATTATAAGAGACCTGTATCTACCTACGTATGCACATGTACTTACGTAGGTACGAGTATCTAAATGGTGGGAGAAAAAATAAGAATAATATTTAAAGTGTTATTAATGTACCTACAGAAATGATAAAAAACAATATATACCTACCCACAACCTAGTTCCTAGCGTGCACTTCACGGTGTGCTACGTACTGCTGCTGTACCAGCAGCAACAACGGCTCCTGCTGCCCGCTGTGACTCCAACAAATAACAGTACACTTATTTTGATATTTTTTTACGCAGTTACGTTCACGGCACGTGCGATCCTGAAGCAGAACCTCAACAATATAGGCTGAAGAAGGAACAGAACCCAACGTACGATTACTGCTGTCCTATCTGCAAGACGCAGATGCCGCTCATGTCCTCCAAATCTGGATGTAAGTTTAACTAGTAGCATTCAGAATTCTTATATTGTTAACGCAGAACTATGAACCGATTTAAACCGATTCTTCGTCTTTAATTTGGAGCGCAAGCGTCATCAAAACTTATTAAGAACCTATATGAATCGGTTTTTGAAATGAAGAATGAATCCTTTCGTTCAACTGAAGGCTGAAGGCCGGCACGCGATATATACGAAAACTAATCAATTTCGTTATTAACCGGTTAATAGAAAAACCCTTTCAACAATTCCTCTTTCCATTAACCTTTATAATAGAAGTTAAGGTTGTACGAAACTCAAAAATAAATTTCTTTGTATTTAGAGCAATACAATTTTTTTTTACCAACGATTTTTTTTTATTTTTTTTTTATTTTGTCACTGCTTATGTTTCGCGTAAAAGGGCCTTACGGGAACAGTGTTGTTTTTTCCAGCTTTCGATGAGGACACCATGGCGTCTACGTCACAGGACTCCTCATTTGGAGACGAGAACTCACAATCTGAACAGGACCCTCTGGCTATAGAACCTAAGGTAAATCTACTACTCCTTTGTTGTCAGTGCCATTAGTGCTTCCTTTACCATTATTTGTTTTTAAAGTTAAATAGTTCCATCTAAAAATCAGCACCGCTACACTTGTTAAGTAATATAGCTGAGATTGGATTTTTTTCGCTCACGAACGTGTCGGGACTAATATGCACTTTATACCTACTTACCGACATTTTGTTTGTTGCCTTATTAGCGATCTTTTGTTTTTGGACTTGCCGTATTTTCGCTTCTTATTTGTTTGGGCTGTTTTTGTGTGTCCTAATTAAATGTATTTTTTACACATAAGCCAGTGGCGCCACGGTTCTTTATAATGTAACTTTTTCTAAATTATTCACATATTTAATTTTTTAGCCCGCCGATGTTGGCCTTGGAAAAGGCAAGCCATTCACGGTCTCCGCAAAAGTGGCTAAAAAGAAGATTGGCGGATACAAACTAAAAGGCGGGTTCCCTCCAGCCGGCAAGCTAGGCTTCCAGAAGCGCCAGAGATCTGCGCTAGACTTCGGAAGGAAACGGGGCTCTAAGCCTAAAATGCGAGGAGTGTTTGGAGTGCCGGGTTTGGGGCTGCAAAGACCTCAGGCACCAGATAATAAGACACCTGAAGATGACCCGGGTAACACTATTTTTTCACCCAATAAAACAAGCCTAGAGAAAATCCACTTTTCAACTCCAGAATTTCTTAGAAAGAAAGCCTTTTCTTACTATGAATTCTATGAATTTCAAATGAGTCGTTCCTTTGCTATTATTTACTCGCAAGTTTTGTTTAGTTAAAGACCCTTCTTCAATAATCACTTAAACTTGTTTAGAAAATATATTAAACAAACTGAATGCCTTATAACAATAATAACCTGATTATTTTGTGACTATCCCTAGAGATTTTTCGACTTATCCATCGTTCTTTCAGGTGTGGAAAACAAATTAGTCCTCTGCTCGAGTAAAGACAAGTTCGTACTGACGCAAGACCTCTGCGTTATGTGCGGTGCAATCGGAACTGACTCTGAAGGCTGTTTGATCGCTTGTGCGCAGTGCGGCCAGACTTATCATCCTTATTGCGTTAATATAAAGGTGATTATCCGGACTGAAGAACCCTATGTCATTCTCAGATCTAACTATATCCATGCAAAAAATCTTACCGAACCGTACTCTGCTGATGTGATGCTTGAAAAATAGAATAAATCAACCAACGCATTAGCAATGCTCCAGGTGTTGCTGATGTCAATAGGCGACGGTAACCACTTACCATCAGGAGGGCCGTAAGCCTGTTTGCCTCCGTATAACATACAAACAATTTCGCATTCATAATATTGTAATCTGTTCGTTTGACCAGTTTAGTGAGGCGATAAACAGTGTATTTTTTTTACAGGTATCGCAAGTAATAGTGACACTCGGCTGGCGTTGCCTAGACTGCACCGTTTGCGAGGGCTGCGGTAACCGCGGCGATGACACACTTCTGCTACTGTGCGACGATTGCGATACCGCATGGCACACGTACTGCGCCAAGCCGATGTTGGCGGAGGTGCCTCGCGGCGCGTGGCGCTGTGAGCGCTGCCGGCGCTGTCTCGTGTGCGGCACTAGGGACACGGCGCACTGGTGCGACAACTATACCGGTGAGCGGATACTTCTCTCATCGACGGTCATACCATACCTCTACCTGGTCACTGACCTAATACAGGATGACCAAGAAAGAATCAGTGACACGACACGAAGAAGAAGCAGATACTGAATTCTCAGCAGATTTTAGCGGGGTGCTATATCTATCTAATCTATTTTTTTCCTTGTTTATCTATGTAGAGCTAGACGCGCGGGTTTCCACTAGTTGGTCATATATTTAAGATGCTGCTACATGGTTCAAAATCGCGTAAAATAGTGTTGACAAGCTCGCATTTGAATGGTAATAAGTAGTCCTGTTTAACAATTTCTCCTTCCATTAACTGTTACATTATAGATGACATTATAAAAAAAAAAACATTTTTTTTATAAATTTCAAAATTTATTTGATTTCCGGGCCCTGATAACACTAAAATGGTTTTAATTTTGCTATTACTTCTAAGTGTACATCTTTTATTTTGTAACGAAAGCGGAAGAACTCGCTTTTAACATTTATTTTTCACTTAAAACGGTATATTTACCATGATTTGGGGGTTTATTTGTTTCCCGATATTTAGTCAAAATTATGTTAGAAACCAAGATAGTTTCAAAAAATTATAACATTTATTTTGTTGCAGAATGCGCCCCCTGTGCATCCCTAGTGATGTGCTGCGTGTGCTCCGAACCGTACTCCGACGGCGAGCTGATCATCCAGTGTGAGACATGCAATCGATGGCTGCACGCCACTTGCGATGCTATACGCAATGAGAACGACGCTGAGATCTGCTGTAGAGCTGGGTAAGATGTCAATTATTGTAGCTAGTAGGACAGACACAGATTCGCAGATAGTAAGGAGAGCACGTTGGAAATTGAAAAAATGAAGCGGCGATGGGCTTGCAACCTGTCAGGATTACTCACTAACTGCAAAACGTGGACAGATGTTCGGATATACCTCTGACTACCCTATTAGATATCTTTACGGATCCGAGAGGACGTCGATCATTCTTGGGGATTAAATTCGTGAGCCTATTACTCCATCTTACATATGAAATTCACCTATATTTTATGAACCCCTGTTGCCATACCCTAATACATAAGAAACCACCTGTAACCAACCACGTGAAAGCAATATTTTTATTTTTTATTTTTTTTATACCACTGATGTGGCAAACAAGTATACAGCCCACCTGTTGGTAAGCGGTTACCGTAGCCTATGAGCGCTTGCTATACCAGAGGCATTACGCACGCGTTGCCGACCCCGAACCCCCGAAATGTATTGAGTATGAATCAAATCATATTTTATAAGGCCACTATTCCTCCAACAGATACAAATGCATCCTGTGCCGCGGCCGCGAAATCCCCGCCCCGCACGTGACCCGCGCCATCGAGCCGGCGCCCGCGCCCGTGACCCCGCCCGCTCGCCCCGCCCCCCGCGCCACGCCCCTCTCCCTCGGCCTCGCCGGCGAGTACTACGTTGATGACGTATGTCTCTCGCAACGCGGCGCACATCACATGAAGCAGTTAGAAGCTGAGCTGGGCATCACGCACACGAGACGGAAGAGAAGGTTCAAGAACGAACAGACTGAGAAGGATGCGGGTAAGTTCTGAATGTATGTTGTCGCGTGCTCTTAGTTACAAGGACGGGATATTGGTAGCATAGCATAGTTGCAACCAACTATGCTGTAATGTTCCGTCATTATAGTGAAAACACAATCGAGCCGAAGTTCTAGCCGGCAACTTGCCGGTCACCTTGAAGTTTTCATTTTACTGCGCATAGATAAATTCGTTCCTATAAATCTATTGCGATGCGAATTGCGTTACTATGGTTTCGGTCGCTCGAATGCGTTTCGCTGTATGAATAATATTTGTTTAAAACTTACAATTATTTGTATAACATTGCTTAACATGATGATTGATTTTGGTGTGGGGTTTTAGTTTATATTAATAACACTGTGCCTTTGTCCAACTATAACATTTTTGCATGGCTTCCTTCCTTTCCAAAGCTCAATTAGTAGATAAATTATTATCTAATATGAGTTTTTGTGTGTTGGACGCTGGCATTGTGGAATAGAAATAATGGCATCTATTGAAACAGTGGTTCAGAATGCTGACTCCGAGGTGGCTGATGACTCGAAGCCAGATAGCACCGCTGAAGTCAAAGAAGAACCTGGTAAGAAACCAACTCTTTACTTCCGCAGTATTTCAAGCATTTAAGTTTTAACTTGTGTTTTGAGAAGATTGTTAACTTAGCTTTGTATAAACAAAGTAACAAACGTTTTAATTACCCAACAGTAACTTAATTTTTATAATACCCTACAGATTTTTTTTGTTTGATACATAGAATGAAATAAAGAAAGAAAATACATTTATTTTTGTACACACAAAAAGAACAGCACATACCAGTAACTAAAAAAAACATACCATTGTTGGCAAATGACTAGGCCCCCAGAATACATAGCTGCGCTCTAACGGCTAAATAACTTCTGGGTGGCCTAGTCAAGACTTTGTTCATTTAAAGCTTCAACTGTAATCACGTGTGGATTTTAACAGCGTTAAGATATTCGCACAGCCTTAAAACCTTCTACAGTTTGTCGACGGATCTTGGTAAGCGTGAAGTCAACCGCTTGGATACCCAAAAAAATACATTATACACGAACTAAAATCCAGGAAGAAGGAGAAATAACAGGTGATTTTTTTCTACCGATACAATTAAATTAATCATTACAAGAAACTATCAGTAACTATCAAAAAATAGTCAGTCTTATTAATTTTATAGATAACTTATTACTCTTATCAATGCTAGAATTGTTTAAAAAAAATACTGAATGGTTCAAGACAGTTTCCCTATGGATTCGGATACCTCCATAATGTATCAGTAAAAAAAAAAATCGCCTCTGCTCTTCCAAACGGCTAACTTCACGTTTACCAAGATCCGTCGACCGAACTGTACTGACAAGCGTTATTGATTTGTTATATTAGGTTTAGCTGGCTCGCAACAAAATTACAAAGAGGGTATACTATGGAACGCAGCGAACGACGGACCTCCGCCCGAGGGTTTTACTCTATACACGACTGAAACCGGCCTCACGGTACTGAGAAGAAAGAGACAGCGGAATTTGAACAAGCTGGGAATAGGCGGGTTCGTTGTGCGACAGAGACAGGCGACTATCAAAGCGCAGGCTGACGAGGATAAGGAGGGAGACGGCACGCAGGGAGGTAAGATGAACCACAAAAATCCGCCTTAGATAATTAATTACAACTGATTTATCTTTTGATTCATTGTTAAGAATTACAGATTATTTATACTGCATGATAATTTTATGAAAATATGTAACTGTAATTTGACATGTTATGCAATGTAACGCTAAGGGTGAAATAAATTAATATGAATATGTATTGAAGCTATAAGCCGTACCTCAACTTTCCAAACCGGTACCAGTTTTTCTGTTCGAAAAAGTTGCTCATAACTGTGAAGGAAAACACTGTTGTGAAGCCACCAGCTTAGTCAGCTCCACACGTATTCACCAATTTGACCATGTCTTTCCTGTGGATAAGGTCGACTAGGCTGAGAGGATGGTATCAAATCATATCCCAGACACTAAAGCGTTCATATAGTGACAAGAAAGTTCCACCTGACGTTGTATAAATCATCTAGAATAGATTTAATAAGGCCTTAAATTGTCCCACATAATAAATAATACTGCGTACAGAAAATTACTGACTCACAAATCAGTCACATGACTTCGAAAACGTACCTAGTACTATTAATTAAGGCTTCCGATCCGTGTTGCTTGGAACCCCTTACATCCCATACCCAAGCAGGCCATTTAAACAATGTTTTTTCGTGCAGAATCTCCAAGCAACAAGCGTAAGCCACGTCGAAAGCCGCGGTCCAAGTTGATGGAGCAGTTTCCACCGTATATGCAAGAGGCTTTCTTCGGCAAAGACCTATTGGAGCCTGCTAAACCCGCTGTCACCTCCACAGGTAAGGAAGAGGTTATTTTAGTCTAGTTAGTTTTCTCGAGTATGTTTGGGTTTTAAGTCCGTAACTAGCTTCCGCACGCGGCTTTGCTCGCGTGGTACTCAGATAAAAAGTAGTTTATAATTAAGTCTGTTTATATGCCAAATTTCATCCTAGTCCATTCAATGGTTACGGCGAGAAATGCGGAGAAATTCTAATATCATCATCATATCAGCCGTACGACGTCCACTGCTGAACATGGCCTCCCCCACAGACAGAGCGAATTCCTTATCATGTGGGGGGATTTGCCCATAATCACCACGCTGGGCATGCGGGTTGGCGAGCGCAGTTAGACCTATCGTTGTTAAAATGAGGGACGCTGCTGCCCATCCCCTACCTTTTTTCTCTTAGTCGCCTCTTACGACATCCGCGGATAGGTAGATATGGAGGGGCCTATTCTTCAGCCGGGGCCACCACGGCCAATTCTAATATAAGTGGGAAGTAAGATAGTCTGTAGGATCACGGATAATATCTAGTAGGAAGGATGTTGCTTTGCGAACGTTGAACACGCCGCCATTGTGTGCGCTTCGACATTATTCTCGAATCTTATGTTCGATTTTATGTATAGTTTGACTCATAATAATTATATCGAACTTTCTCTTTTTACTTTTTAAAAAGAGAAAGAAAATTGCTCTTTTGATTATTTATTTATTATTATTTTTACCTATGTATGTACTTTAGTTTAAAATTGTTTATCTATGTTAATTGTGTGTCTGTAGTGCCAAATATTTTTTTATCTATCTATCCATCTATCGAAAGAAAACATTGAAAAAAAACTGTTTATGATTGGATATACAAAGAGCTACAAAACCATATATTAGTATTCGTTATAATAAAAATATCATAGATAGGATCTTTTGCCCTGGCGAATCATCATAAAATTTTGGTACAGGTAACCCATCCGAAAGCCCTGGCGGAACCCTACGACCGCCCACCCCGGAGGGCTACCGCGAACTACGTGATTTCAAGATTGACTTCGAGTGCTCCGATAGTGAAGGGGAGGACGTACTGGCTGCACTCACCACTTTCAACGAGAGCGATACTACCATCACGATAACCCTCAATCAGGTAATAGGGTAGCAACTTTGCTGTATTGAACGTAGGCATCTCCCACATATTTCAAGAGCGACTTTGTATCATGTGGGCGCAGTTATAGCTATCGTTGTTTAAATAGGGGCGCTGCTCCCCATCCCCTAGCTTTTTCCCTTAGCCACCTCTTACAACATCCACGAATAGGTAGACATGGAGGGGCCGGTTCTTCAGCCGGGCCACCACGGCCAATCGTAATCATTTATCTTGTCCAAATACAGGAAGAAACGGATATCCTGAACTCTCTCCGACCCAAAGCGCAGAAAGACGAGACTACAGACGGCGTCAAAATAAAGACTGAATCAGACGAGTGTCAACTAAAGCACACTGAAGACTCAAACGCATTGAAAAACGCATTATTAGGGCCGCAGACCGAGGAAGCTACACCTAATGTGCCTGAGACGCAGACTATTGCTAAAACTGAAAGCATAAGTGGTAAGTACCTTAGTATATTGAGCTGTGCATTCTTTTTCTAAAAAGTTTTAAAACTGTTTTATCTAGATTCAGGTGTGACTTTCCGGAAGTCCATTCTAATTATTAAATATACAAACAAGTATCTAGTACATGGGTTCTTAAACTTTGTGCAGCCATGGACCACTTTCAGAATTTTTAAAATGCCACGGACCCCTCTGGCAAATAACATTGTGGAAAAAAACGAATAAAAAAAAACACTAATTTTTTTATCGACACTAGAGTTGAAAGCCCTTTATCTTAAGTTGAGCTACTGCGGACCCCTGTCACATTTATTACGGACCCCTTGGGTCCGTGGACCCCACTTTAATGAGGATGACATTGGCCACCTACACTTTCGAATAAAAAACAGAAGTAACTATGACATCCATTCATCATCAATAACTCTTACGGTACTTACTGACTGACTGACAATCAAACGTAGTGGTTTTATTCTCTTTGAAAATCAACGAAGAGCCTACTAAGAGTATGAATTTGCAAAAATTTGCAGGGTAGCTTCCTGTTGTAACGTATGGGTGCACAGAAAGAAATGCCCGACACACAACCCCTAAGTTTAAAGTGTATATAAAAATAGCAGCAACCGAACGAAGTCTCGGGGATAACCAAACTATACCACCGTCGACAAAAAAAAATCGGGAAGTGGTGATTTCAAGAGAAGATGACGTTTTTTTAAGTTTTACGGGATAAGTAGCCATCCCTCAGGAATTAAATTAATATGGGACCACCGCGGGATCATACTCTATACACCAGCGAAATAATTGTCAAAATCGGTTTAGTATTAACAGAGATACCGAGTAACATACACACCAAAAACAAAAAAAAAATATATATACAGCCGACTTGAGAACCTCCTCCTTTTTGAAGTCGGTTAAAAATAAATAAATACGTGCAGTAGGCACAACCACAATCTTCAATCAACAATTGACTCACATTCTGTTAAACGCTCGTTGATTTCCACTGTGTTTATCTCCAGTTTCCAATGCACAGCGAGTCAGTTCTTCCTGATAATAAAAACTGTTTTATCGTTCCAGAAGCCGGTGGCTCCTCGCAAGCGTCGACGATCTCGCCTAAAGATGATCTCTCGCTACTCAATATAAACATAGACAACATGGTCCGCGACTCACTCCCTGACATGGACAGCAATGATGTGGATGAAATATTCAAAGGCGTTCTTACTGACGATTCACAGGTAATTTCCTAACACAAGCAATTAATTGCATAAAAGGATACTCCAAAACCTGTATGTTTTATTTATAAGTAAAAGAGACGTTTCATCAATATATGGAGCCTGGGCCTGCACTGTATACACTACTCTAAAGTATGGCTAAGCAATAAAGTAAACGTATTTAATTGGTCATTTTATTTAAATTGACTTCGTTCTAAGGTACATTAAGATTTTCTTCGACAAAGAGAGCAACACACAGCGCTACAAAAATATGGCGGATGGACGAGCTTGAAATGTCATTTTGACAACCTACATTTATCTGACAAAACAAAAACACCAAATCAAACAACATGACATGAAAAATATGTCAATGTCATCTCAAACGCCAATTATAAACCAACATGGCGGCCTTGAAATAGTGTTCATATAGTAAAAAACTTACCAGAAGAACTATTCTTGTACCATCGCATTTGTCTTCAAATTTATGAAATTGTATTTTTCTTGTAATCTCCTATTTTTTCCTAATTTTTCTATGTAGTGTACATGGACCAGGCCCAGAATGAAATGGCTCCTTTGTAAGATTTTACTTCATGTCAAAATGTGAGCTTGTGCAAAATGTAATAATTTGAGGTTCCTCCAACTTAGACACCTTCAAGGATCTGAACGTCTGGACATCTGAAAGCATATGGTGAAATGCTCTCAGATGTCCTTGGGGGTAACAGTGAGAGCCCATGTTTTTTAGAATTTCGAATAATATATGATTTCATGAATTTTCGGAAATTAAACGAAAAATTTAAATCCTATTGTATTAATTTCAGGAGTCACAGGAATCTTCGGTGTCATATGTGAATTCGATGGCGGGCACACCCTACTCACAACAGAGACGACAGCTGCAGAGCCCTATGGATTCCTATGCATCGCCTTATCACACCGATTTTGGAAGCAAGTCAGTATACATGTATCTTTCATCGTTGCATTAGGATCGGGGAGCAGTCTGTTCACGACTACCCTTCGTTTTGAGACACCGCGTCTTGCCGGTTCCTATATTATACCGATCGGTATCGTAGACTTCATTACGTTATTAATTTAAGTTATTAATTTAATAAGCGACCAAATCGGTGAACTTTTGGACAAAGGCCAGGTCAAGAGTACCCTAAACCGACGAGCATGTATGAGGAATGTGATGAGAGTGAATGAAGCGAAAGAGGTATGTCAGGATCGTAGCAAGTGGAAGGCCGTGGTCTATGCCTACCCCTCTGGGAAATAGGCGTGATTTTATGTATATATATATATATATGTTATTAATTTAGTATCTTCGATCTACGAGCATCTGTAGAATAAAATTCATAAAATACCCTCCCGAATAGCTTCGCTACAAGCATAAGTGGTAACTGTCCGTTGCAAAAGACGTTCGTATACGTATTTTGGATATGTATACGAACCGCGTTCTAAGTCTTATTCTGTATCATGGTCCAATCTGTACAATTTTGTTTTAGCAGCAGCAGCGCTCTAAGCCCATTATTCGGTTCAGACAACGGCGCAGGTGCCGGCCAGTGGGGGGAGCAACCGTCGGCTCCGCCCCCCTCTTACAACCAACGTAGTGCTGATAAAATGCGCGCTGATGAGAGTAAGTTTTTATCTCTGTTGTCATCCGGATCGAGCGAACGCAATTAAACGAGTAGATATGATAGTTACTGTACACTATTTTTTTGTTATTGGGGATAGGTAATTAATTTTAACGGCTGACAGATTACGCTAAGTTGTCCTAAGTCCCTGGGCAATCAGTTGGTTAGATTGAGTAGTGATCGTCGCTTTGTAGCCGCTAAAGCGCTAATTTGGTAGAAAAGTAGTCAATTGGTTAGTAGTACATTATTACACAAAATATTTTAGGTCCACTAAATAAATACTTTTGTACGTTGATTTAAACTATAGCTCACTAGCTTGCTCTATTTATTTCAAGTTTTATCAAAATCGGTTTAGCCGTTACGGCGTGACTGAACAACAAACATCCAAACATCTGCTCAAACGTTTGCATTTATAATAATAAAGTAGAATATTAAAGTTTTTTGGTGCACAAGTTTATTTGAACAGAAAAATTTTGCCAAAAAGAAGTGGACTATGTTATTTGTACACCTAGTGTAAAGGGTTTTTTATTCCCTATTTCCTAACAGGTTTAGGTTCAGCGGCGACGATATCCGCCGTCCTCTACGCAAACACGAACCACCCCGAATGGAAAACGGAATTCCCGAACTGGGTGGATCGTTGCAAGCAAATACTCAAGAAATGGCGCGCGCTGCCCTCAGAACAAAAGGCTCCGTACCTCCAACGGGCGAGGGATAACCGAAGTGCGATCCGCATGAAGAAAGCGCAGCAGGTATGTCTGTTTGTGCTCAGACGTGGTGTGTGCTAACCCGACTCACTTACCACCCGTGTTTATTGTGTGCCATTCAATGCTGGTTTTATATAGGACGGAATTTAGAAGTATTTTTACTTTCTTCAAAAATTTAATTGAACTAAACAATACCTAAACAGGAATGGAAAGTGTTCATTGAACAACTCGTTTCAAAAAATCTTTCAGGATCATGTTAGACCGATGCAAAGTTTCTCTAAGCTTTGCATGTAACTTGAAGAGAGTCTTGATAAATGTTCTTGTCCTACATCAATCCAGTTACAGTACTGCCGATAACTGACGAACCTGAAGATAGCAACTTACTGTACTTGGACAGTTTCTAAAAAAAAAATACTGCAATCATATGGCTAACTTCAAGGTGATTCATTATATCGCAGTAACTGTTCATTTGAGTGCCTCTCCTGATACAATATCACGAAGTGGAAATGATTTATATCCACCTGTGGAATGTATTGCTATATTTGTTAGAAGACTTACCGCTAGCGTTTTACTGGGAAGTTTACATACAAAGTGGAGTGAGCATTTGTTGGCAAATATTGTCAGACCTCTGCTATATTCTATGATAGAGCCTTCAGCAAACAAGTCGTAACTATCTTTGGCAAGATACACTGTTAAATGATAAGATGTGTGATGAGTGCTGTAGATTCTATTGCTTGTTTCATCTAGCACATGTAAATAAAGCTAGAACTCACGAGCACAGTAATGTTGCGTCAAATATGCTTCGACACTTGTGCCCGTTCGTGTAAGTGAAAGGATCTACAGTACACCTTGTCGCTACGGGATCTGATTCTCTCTTCATTTTGGGAAATAGATTCGCTTGATGAAATTGGGCTTTTACCAAGAGGGTGTTCGCCTAGTATAGTGTTGACCCTGGGCTTCCGATTCCATCCCTAACAATAGTAGACTGCATAATCTGCATATACTGGAAATGATGCACCGTCCAGACATCCAAGTTTCGTACTGGCTCGGATGAAAGTTTCCCATGGCCGGGAAACCAATAGAAGTACGAAAGTGAACCGCAGCAAGGAGAGATACTAAGTATTGAGGCGCGACAGAGTACGGGCGGCGAGAGCGAGAGGGACAGCGGGCCGACCACGCCCACAACGCCAACGGTCGCGGCCCCGCCGCCGTCAGTCGGGCCTGCGCCGCCGGCGGGGACGGCCACGCCGGCCATCGTCGGGGCTCCCGGGGCGGTGCGCGCGCCCAACGTGACGGTGACGGCGGGCGGGCTCCTGGAGGCGGACGCGCACATCCGCGTGCTCACACCCTCCGAGATCATGCGGACCCTGCCGCGCCTCGCCCACCACCCCCCCACTCCGCGCGCCCCCGCACCACCCCCCGCCACCCCGGCCGAACCCACACCGACCGCGCCCCCCCATACGGTACCGCGATATACGACTACACTCGCATACACACTCAATACCAGATACATAGTTACCTTCATTTTAGAAAAATATACACATTCACAAATAAATACTTTTTACTGTTCAATACGTTTGAATTTGGGGAAGACCTATGTCCAGTAGTGAAGTTCTGCAGGCTGATGATGATGCCTGTGGCCATGCCTGTGCCATGAGGCCGATGTTTGATTTACTAATATGAAATAATTATACAGTTCAATACAACACAAAGCTACACGTAGAGGCGCTTTAATCAAAACAAACTTTCGGACTCACACATCAAATTCCAACCTATACATAATAACATGCAAAGTGTGTATGCGAGCTGCATTTCGACAGATTGTTGGGTGATCGCGCGACACTCGCGGTCCTTTGCACGTCCGTTCTTTTTAAACTCAAAAATCACCCAACAAAGTTTTTGGCTGTTCGATGGCATTGTAAGCTGGTGTGTTTTGTTTCATTTTTATTTGAGCTGGCTTTTGTTGAGGACGCGCGTAATGATCCCCGAAAACGCCTCCCGGACTCGCGTCCTGTTTCCGTAACGTTGTTTTTATTTTATTTCCGCTTTGCCTTGGTAGTGTTGGCTTTAACATTGGAAGCGGGTGCTTCCAGTGGCTGGTTGTGGAGTGCTAACAGTTCTAACACTAAATGTAGTTCACGGTTGATTTGCGTATATGCTACTGTATAAGCTTGTGAGTTAGATGTAAGTTACTGATTAGGTATAAGGTACACGTTTACTAAAATTTTATGAGCTCTTATGATGAATAAAAATCTGTTCTGTTTATTTATTTTGTGTAGTTATTAACTTTTTCTTTCAGTGGATTAACAACTGTAACAATTTTGAGAGCATACTTTATTATTCATTCAGTTTTTGTTATTATTTCGTACGTTTAGGGTTCCATAGTAGTAACATACACGAACGCCTTATGGTTTCGTCCATTCTAGTCTGATGGAGTGATAATTTAACTTTTTTAACAAATATGAAACAAAAATGCATTCAATTTGGTAAAGAGATGAAATAGACTATATGGATCGATATAATAAAACTATACCAAGAAAATAAAACATACGTGCTACCTGCATTTTCTCTTAGGCACATTACCAATTTTAATTACTTCCTTATTAAGTGCAGTGGAGGAACTTATTATCTCCCTTGCAAGTAACTATGGAGTGAAACGCACATCTGTGAAGAAAAGCTTCTATTTATTAGTTTGCCGTAATGTGGTAAACTAATAAAAGTAGCGGAACCTCACATTATGGGTAGCCCGACACGCACTTAAATGTGTGGATCAATGTATAAAATTTCTCTGCCACGTTAGGAGAAATGTAAAGGTTGGTTTTAAGGTAGTCTTATAAAAAAAAACTTGATGTATATTAATTTATGTATCTCAGTCTAAAGTAATCATACACATAAAATAACGTATTAAACAAGCATGCCTTGTTGTGGTTTATAAAATAGAACTACAGAATAATTGAAATAGTTAATTTTAAATCAGTTCCCTTTTATTTTTAAGTTGGTTGTTGTGTTCTTTCTTTTTAATTTATTTATATACTTTTATGTATCATGCTATTTATTTAATTATGTACTTAAATGAAGGATAGGGTCACTTATCTTTTAATACTGTTGTAAAAATAAATATAATAGTTATATTTTATATGATAGTAACAAATCAATATGCCTGCGTAGTTCAAGCATGTAAATAATAAAAGGATTTTGTCATTACAAAGAAGAACTGAATGGTTAAAATATTATACAAAAGCTTTATAAAGTAATGTTTTCAATAGCAATAGTACAGTTGTACAGTCATATACGATCTAAATCACAGCTTTTAGCAATGCATGGTAAACCCATGCGACTGTTTCTACTTCAGCCAAATTCTATGTGAAATTTTTGGAAGCAAACCGCTCATACTTTACCTGAAATTATCTTGGGGTTGATTTTTGACAGAAAAAACATAATTGTTTTTTGAAGGAGACATCACAAATCGACACCTTATGAAAACTCGGTCCAAAAATTCATACCTAGTGCCATCATGCTAGTGAATTTTAGGTTAAGTATGGCCGGTTTGTTAACAAGCATTTAACGTCGAATTAGGCTGAGACTTCAATCTAATAATGTTGCATAATAAATTACAAGGTCAAATTATTGATGACTAGTGGCTGTCCACGTCTTCGTTCGCGCGGTACCTGAATAATAAGTAGCCTATGTCCTTCAGGGCTTAGGTTACTTGTTTGCTGTTCAGCTGACCAGTCATGAAATCGTTACACACAGACAGACAAAAACACATTTACTTTTGCATTTCTGATATTAGTGTGATTTTGTATGGAAAAGCTTGAACTGTATGAAGCAATATGCCTTACCTTTCTTCTTTGAGTGATAAAATATCCTCTGCCAATCACTTGACGCCAAGACTTACATTCAGTATCGGTTTAGGAACAAGAGCGTACCTGCGGGCAACAGCGCTCAGCGCGCGATGCGGAGCAGGAAAGACAATGGAAGCGGTTGCAACAGCAGCGGCAGCAGCAAACGCAACAGCAACAGCAAATCATACACGACCAGAGGATGCAAGGTAGATTTTATCTTATGAATTTTTAATACTAGCTAGAGCCCGCAAAAAGACTAAATTCAATCCAACTCTGATTGAATTGCTGTTCGCAGAGCCTTCAGAGGCTACACACATCATCTGTGAAAAGCATATGTTTCGTTTCATTGTAAATCAAAATATCTCAGCAGAGATGATATCATGCTGATTCTATAAAATCCTCATGACTCATCTGCCTTTGGTTCGTAGTAAAGTTGCCTTGAAGAAGGTATGGTAGCTGTGACCGATGTTGAAATAATCTTGCAGAGAAAGGAAAAGGCCTATTAGAGGCATCTTTCTTTCATAGGTTTATTGACATAGAATGGTTTTCCGTGGCTCCAGTTCGTAGACACAAATTAGTATCACCCGCTGACTGATAATGGACACCCCATTTTCGGCGATGGGCTTGCGACCTGTCACGTATGGAATACTCACTACTGCAAATTGTGGTGCCAAACATCATTCGGACATGTCTCTGACTGGACCCCCTTACACTTCTAGGATCTGATCACCTGGAGGTCTGTGAGGTTGTCTACCATGCTTGGGGACAAAAGTCGTTAGACTATTTCTTTTTCTATTTTCGCATCCGCTGTTTTCGCTTCACTATCAATTGACAATCATGGGGTGTTCATAATCAGCCAGCAATCACTTCATCCACAGTACCCCCCCTTGCATCACAAACTAACCTCGCGTTCCGCCTTCAAGCAGCGATGCAGCGACTCCGCGCCCCCGACGGCAGCACATCGCCCGCGGCGGCGCCCCCGCACTCGCCGGGCGTGGGGGTGGAGGCGCCCCGGAGCGCCTTCCCCGCGGCAAGGTTCCCCCTGCATTGTGGGAATGAGGATATTAACAGGCAGCTCAGGGATTTGTTGCAACGACATCCGGAGAAGATGTGGCCTAACCGTGAGTGGCATTTTCTTACGGCTCGTAGGACACTAGTGATTTTGATAGGTTTCTAGTACATATTCCGGATTTCCTGTGTTGCTCTTAACACTAAAGACACCTGCGCTTGGACAATGTGTTATGGGGAACAACTGTTTAATGGCTTTTATTTGCTTATTATACTTTTGCCATTTTGACTTGAGTTGAAATTTAGAGCAATGTCCAGAGCTAAATCAGGTGTAAATCCGAGTTTTTCGAAGGCCAGGGACTAAAAACTGGTTACGTTATAAAGCTGATGGAGCTGTACTCTTGAAATAAAGATTTTGTATCAGTCTCTCCACCATCGTGCTGGCAAAGATCTCCCACACTACGGTCCGCTATTTCATATACATACCTGACCATATTTAAAGCTGTTTATTCGTTGACAGAAGGCGATGGCATGGAAGGCGGTGGTATGGAAGGCCAACAGCAGTTCCGACCGCCATTGCCCGTCGGCATGCGACCGAGGCAGCCATTGTTACCGAACCAGCGGCCCGACCAACACAGTAAGCTATCTTAAATCCTTTGAAATCAGATGCTAGGAAGCACCGACTGGCCAACGTGTATGAAGGATGTGCGATGGGTAAAAGGCGTGTCAGGATAGTGGAAGTTCTGCTGTTTCATCATAAACTAGCCTAATTTGACAGCACTAAAGATGTTGCTGTCCCTTTCATCGCGTCCAAACAACGCGGATGACTATAATTTTAGCGCTCTAAAATTCTCATTTTTTTTTGTATAATGTAACAACTCAATCAGTACCATTGTGTAACAGTAGTACCATTGTGTAACAGTAATTTAAATCAGAATTGGCAGTGCCGCGGACGTAGTGGTGGCGAGACGACTTATTCGCTAAACAATTAAATTTCAACTTTATTAACTTATATATACGGCTGAAATTACAAAAACGCGATGCTCTTCAAGCATGTTTCTTTGGGTTTATAATTTTATTCTTTTACAGTGATAATGCAACAGCGCATAGTGACAGCAGAAGGTCAAATGCAGCAGAATCAAATGTCCAATCAGATGTCTCAACAAGTAATGGAGGCACAGAAGACTAACGTTATAGTTCAACCTAACAGTAAGCCACCTCTCAATGTATTTATTTGTTTCTAGATATTCAAGGCTCTTTACGTTAACTATAGCTTACACACCAACCTACTCAGAAACGGACATTGCTAAGTACATAAAAAAGGTTTTAAAGAAGTATAAAATCACTAAAAAGTTTATTAAGTATACTAACATATACCTACCTCATCATAATCAACCAGTCCACTGCTGGTACACACGCATAGGCTTCCCCAAAGAGTGCCATGACGAACTGTCTTGAGCCTTTTCTATCAACCAACTTCACGCAACCTTCACAATGTCGTCACTGAATCGGGGGGCCCTTCCAGCACTGAGTCGCCTGGTTCGTGGTCGCCATTCGAGAACCTTTATTCCCTAACGGTCCTTCTGGTATACAGGCTGAGTTTTTTTTCAGGGCCTCTTAGGCGAAATCGGAAACTGTGAGAGTAATCGAAAAGTGATGTTAGGTGTTACGGGCTCGATTTTGAAAAAATAAGACTCGCAGAAAAAAAAAATCAATTTTTTTTTTGCATTTCTGTGTTCTATGTTTGATAATAAATAAATAAATGTATGATAACAATGTGTATAAAATTGTTGGAACACCTGTAAAACTTTAAATAAATATCAACATTTTTTAATGCTGATCTTATTTTTTCAAAGTTGAGCCCCTAACTCCTAACATCACTTTTCGATTACTCTCACGGTTTCCGATTTCGCCTAAGTGACCCTGAAAAAAAAACTCACCCTGTATACACGCGGTATCATACGTACTGCAATTTGCAATTTAGCTTTCATTAATTTCAATGGACTTGATTTCTACCTCCACATCGTTCTACAAGTTGACTCAAGACATAATCAAACTTGTTTTTAGAGTGGAGCATAATAAAAGGCAGCTATCAATACTGTAGAATAAGTGCCCTACGAGATTTCCTCGTTATTCACGCACTTATTTTACTTGGTGGCTGTCGACAAATATTCAATACCTTTCATGGAAATATAGGACGTAATAAATCAGTTTTAAAAACTCATAATTGCTTGCAGATGAAAACCAAAACAAGCAAGATAACCATGACCAGGGGACGGATGAAATGGATATGGCAGAAATGGATAAGCTGGAACAAGATACAGGAAATATTGGAGAGGTATGATGAATCTTCTTTGTACTAGATCCGGCCGACAACCTATATGCTTTTCCAGGTCATAGACTTTTCAAGTTTCATTCAAACCGGTGACGACTTCGGTGGTTCGATGGGCGAGTGTCCGGTAGAAACGCAAGAAGTTCAGGTTCGATCCCCAGGGCTGGAAAGATGTTTTCATGATCTACGAATATTTGTTCCGGATCTGGTTGGTGTGGTTAACCATTGCAGATCTTTGCCATTGTTGGTGACTATTATGATTTGTTTTTTTAACACCAATTGTTTCTCTATGTCAGGTCGGAGATATCCTCACGGGCCTTGGCGGAGAAGACGACGAGGAACTACTGGAGTCTTTGACCGCTGAAATCGGCGAGCAGTTCAACATCCTAGAATACGCAGACCCAGAGCTGGCGAATCTCAACGACGCGCATATTCTGGATGGATTGGAACTGGCTGATGACGTTCCAGAGAGACATGCTAAGCGGGAACCTGAGTAAGTACCAAAATAAAAAGATAGATAGATAGATAAATTGTTTATTTGACACACACACAAATAAAGCACAGACAGAGATAAAAGCAAATATTGAAATGTAAAAGCTTTTTAGGACGCCTTGGCAGACAGGGGCTGTGTAAGAATTAAATTTGAATAATATTAAATAACACCCGACAGTCGCATAAATATTCCTAACCCTACACGAATTTCCTGTGTCGTGGGTATCAGAAACGTATCAGAAGAGTACCATGGTACCAGACCTAGAACAAATATTTGCAGATTATGCAAACTTTTGTCCCGCAGTGGGAATCGAACCCAAGCGACCCTTGCGTCTCAGACGGGCACTCGCCCGCTACGCCATCGAGAATAGAAATTATAAACAGATTTTAAAGCATTATCGCAAGAAAGCTCTTTGAAAAGTTTTTTGTGATATCCATATTTTTTTTTACCCTAGGGACGAATCGGACCACACACAGGACAACAACAAGATGTACAATGACCTGCAAAAAGCCGTGAAGAACATTGAAAACAAAGCGGAGGTCAAATCCGAGAACGCAGAGGTCAAGACCGAGGTCCAAGAGGTGAAATCTGAACCCACTATGGCTCAGATGTTCAGTGACGGCGTCCAGAGGATTATAACTCCGAACCAGCAGATGGCTTTGCAGGTTAGATTACAGGTTAGGACGGTTGGTTTTGTGTTGATTTTGCTTTAACGCATGCTTTTGCTGGAATGAGTTCATATTTTAAATTTAAATGCTTATGCACACGTGTTTTTTTTTCGGTCGCCTTTTTTTTGTATCAAACACATCGTAATGCTTATTTAACTTTTTCGAATAGAAGACCTCATTGGTGCATGAACCCCACGACCTTTGGATCGAATGTCGGGATAGCTTCCACTAGTTCAACTCGGCTTTCATAAACTAAATCTGAATCAAATTTTCAGAATGCAATGCAAGCTATTAAATCCGAAGTAAAATTGGAAGGAGACGACAAACAACAGCAGAGACCCGTGTTCCCGCAAATGTTCGCCAATCAACAGCAGCGTTTGCAGATCCATCATCAGGTCAGTCTCGGAATATATTGGATAAGGCCTATAATAAAGCTATAATGAGCTTATTAGTCCGCAGTTAATTTATTGATCTGCAGGCGCATTCTGTAAAGTCATTTCGAACTTCGAATCTCGAAAAGCTGAATCCACGGTGACTTTCAAATATCGTATTCTGGAAAACTCGAACACGCCTGTGATGTGTCATTCGAAGTGAATTCCGTCACTTGAGTGAATTCGAGTTCGAGTTCGATTTTTTACAGAATAGCTTAGCTATTATATATATTATCTATTACAGCACTGAGGGACTGAGTTAGGCCACATTATTACGCGTTTTAAAATTAGATAACGGTCAAATCAGGAATCTAATTATTTGTCAGACAAGCCATTTGGGAGAACTAGTGTACCGAACATGCATTTTCCGAATGAAATATCCACTGTTGCACGAGTGGGATTCGAGGGCTCGATTCCCGCTGCGGGATAAATGTTTGCATGATCTGCAAATATTTGTTCCGGGTCTGGGTGTTGTGGTACCATGGTACTCGTAGTTTCTGATAACCACGACACAGGTCACCTTAGTGTGGGGTCAGGACTATGTATGTGACTGTTGGGTGTTATTATTATTATATTGTTTGCAGCAACAAGGTGTGGTCCAGCGCGTGCCTCAATTCGCAGCAGCCGCGCCGCAGGCGCCTCGCCAGCAGTTGCACTTCCAACAACACAATATGCATTTTACACAGGTAATTCAAAACATACTACCAAACTGATATTGAAATTTTATGTCCTCAAAAAACCACTTACAGAGAAAATACAGGTTTAAATAATATAAATAAGGTATCGTATGCGACTCCCTGTAGCGACGGTACACAACTCCAGCTGACCAGAAGTCGGGCGCGAGGAACACCTCTTTGTACCTGGCAGCTACCTGGAGCACGTAGGACTTGAAGTTAGTCGCCCTACTCGACTCCAGGCGTTTCAGGCCATGGATGACATGACAAGGACTTCTGGAGCTGGACTGATCTGACGACGGCCTCTTTCCTCCACATACCGGAGAACACTCTCCCCGGTGGTATTTGGATCCAATCGAGGGATGTAGAACCCGATGGTCGGTTCTCACTCTCCCCGGTGGTATTTGGATACAATCGAGGGATGTAGATCCCGATGGTCGGTTCTACAACCTCCAGTGAAAGCGGATATCGGGGGGTTATTAAAAGTTAAAAAACAATCAGAATTATTTTCGCATTTATAAGATTATTGGTATTTTTTGTAGCAAATCGTGGATCAAGGCGGCACTTCCGGAGGCACCGTAGCCGCCGGCGTGTCACCATCAGCCGCCGCCAACGCACAGAGCATAGTCAACGCTATGACTGCACAGGTAACTTCATAGACACTGTTTCTCTTATAGATCTCATACATTTATGTTATTATTGTAGCTTACATATTATGTCATATAGCTCGCAGAACCGACAACCGTTAGGGAGTAAAGATTCGCGAATGGCGACTACGACCCGGGCGACGCAGTGTTGGAAGGCCCGATGGACCAACGACATTGTGTAGGTTGCAGGGAGTCGGTGGATGAAGAAGGCTCAAGACCGTTCGGCTTGGATATCTTTGTGGGAGGCCTATGTCCAGCAGCAGTGGACCTCTGCAGGCTGATGATGATGATGATGAACATATTATGTAAGCTACAGTAATAACAAGGTTACTACGATGCTGATCATCTCGGAATATGTATTCCGAGATGTCCATTTTTCTTTTTGTTTATTGATTATTTTATATAATTTGACATTCTGTAAATATGTACCTATCACTAATTTATTTTATATTTTTATTAATTATTAATCTGATTAACATTAATGTAATAATTGTAATCTTATTATAGCCTTATGTAATGTAATTGGGAAATAAACCGTATTATTTAAGGTTAAATTAAAACCCAGCCCAAAACAATCTCTCTGTGTGCAGGTGAATGCAGCATTAGCCGCGGGCCGCAGCATAGCAGCGGGCACCCGATTAGTAGGAGCCGATGGGGCTGTAGGCATCGTACGAGCCGACAGAACAGTGACGTTGTCGCATCTGCCGTACTCCGCTACTGGACACCAGCCGCCGCAGCAACAAGGTAAACACTGTGATTGCAATAATGAGGCCTCAGTAAGGGCATATCAAAAGATAACCGTAACTGTCGCGTGGCTGATGTGATTTCAGCTGTATTTAAAGTAAATAAGTTTCACTTTCAATTGTTTATCGTATAGTTGTTTCGCCTCTCCGTCAGTCGGTGCTGAATTTTACGCTTCAGTTTTTATGCTGTAGTTTGTGACATACAAATACCGAAATGGAAGCATAAAGGTAAGTATCGACTGGTCCGCAGGCTATTCCGGTAGTGGAGGTAGGAATTTAACAAAGCAAATCAAAATTCGTTGTATACCGTGCTTGCGTCGCGGTTGGTGAGGGCTAATCAACGCTTACCTTTATGCTCCCATTGCATTGTCTGTTTACCAGATACCACACAAATTACAGCATATTATAAGCTGAATAGCTAACGAGCGGAGTGGCGGCGAAGTGACTTACTCCATAAACAACTGAATCAACCTATTTTGATTTTAGCTATAGTTTAATCAAAAACAAAGACCTGACAAGATATTTCTGATCGTGCAGCGGTCGTAAGCGCCGCGTAAGAGCACATTCTGATTTCAACTTTAATGTAATAACGCAAGGCACGTTTTAAAGTGCACGCGTCGAAACTAGCTCGTCGGAAAAGAGCCCCCTAACTCAATAAAATAGTGACGTCACAATCCCCGTACTCCAGGTGCGGGTGTGCCCCGGCCGCCGCCGCCGCCGCCGTACCCGGGCACGCTGCGCCAGCCGCAGCCGCCGCCGCCGCCCTACCCACAGGTAAGCTTCTAACCCGCTGCGATAACCAACGCTATTCTCACGTTGTTGAGGCAATTCTGCACCCAAAAACGCACAGTTTAACATTTAACCCAATTTAAACTGTCTGTTTTCTACGAAAAAAGTACATATTCATAGATAACCAATCAGTTATCTAGAACAAGGGTTACTCAAAGACGGTCGCTGATCGGAGACAGTCAGTTTGTTTCGATAATGCCGAGATACGCAGTTAGCTTGAGGCCCTTATAATCAGCACCTCCCAGTATCGAGATACAAAAAACTCGATCGGTTGCAAAACTGTGTAATAAACTTGCCCTTTATTCGTAAGCACTCACTAAGTTTATCGGCTTGATGAAAGCATGTCCGACTCTATCTCAAAATAGTTAGATGGAGTTGCAAATTTATTTCACAAAACTCTTGATTTTTTATTGCATTTCTCTATATTTTGAGTAAGACTGCACAGAATTGCCTCAACGACTTGTAAGTGTATAAGGCATACATGTACAATTGAATACCGGAATAAATAGAATGAAAGGACTCGGCCATCTTACTAATTCGAAATAATGCTATAGCTAAATGTTTTGATAAATCTTGGAGAATTTTTGGGTACGTTGTCGTGCATGCTGTATTTTCGTGTTTTGACGAATCTGTTTTGATGTCAACCGAGTCAAGACAGATTCTACAGCTTTAAATGTATGGCGTAAGCTTTGGTTCGTTTTCGAGACACGTTCAACAAGCAATGTCAAATGTCACGCAAATCGCCGTTTAATGTGAACCGATTATGATGTTTTTTTTTTATAATTCGCTTAATTTTGATCCTTTCGCAGATATGTGATGTTTTAAACGTAATCGTAATATCCAGAGCAATATTAATTTGTTGAACAATTGGTGGCGGTCATATTGGATGTAAATAACGAATCAAAATTTTAACTGACTTGTTTGAAACAAGCTTACAAGACTAATATTGCATGGGTATTTGAGTAATCGCCTTCATTTCATACAGACCTAACAAATAACTGCAATTAATTAATTTCTAATTCCGTACAGAGATAATAGATGAGATAATTTTATATTTTCCTACAAAACCAGAATATTGGTCAAAATTAGATCAATAATACAAACTGTCAACATTGTTAGACTATCTACGATACAATTCGACTTCAATATTTTTTATTATACTAAATCAAAAACCAACGCGCCTACCATGACGCCTTATTGCCATTTATATGCATACCTAAACTAAATAGTCAAAAATATTGAACACGATTTTGAATCTTAAATCTTTGTGTCTATTAACTTTTGTCACCGCCTTAACCTAAAAATTTGATGGTACAGACCATGCTTTATCTTGGTGAATTAGAGTGATGTCATAACTTACAATCATCTACGCGCTTTCAAGTGCTACCGCAAAATCAGTCTGCGAGACCTAGTCTCAACATCAATAGATTATATCGGTTAATGAAGGTTATGAAATGGGGGCGAAGCGAGAGTAGGTTGTTACCCATCGACTGCGGAGTACAGGCGTGTTGTTTGCATGTCGGTGGTTGAGGGTTGTTGGCGCGGGCAGGCGCCCTATGACGCGTGGCCCGGCTACCTCCACCGGCGGCCGATGCTGCTGCAGGTCAGACGAACCCCACTTTCCCCTCGGTTTGGTGCACATTACTCAGTTACGCTTTAGAAACTTTATTAAGTACAATATCGAACCCTGATATTCTAGGCTGTCACTCAACTTTTGTTAGTTTTACTTATATAGTAGGTATTTTATGTTTTACTTAATCAAATACGGCAGTTGCATAATACCTACTCCATCAGATTAATGCCAATAGACGACAAAACGACACAATGTCTGTCGTATATCGTCAATTATTATCGCAATTGCTTTAAAAATATATATATATATATATGTATGTATATTGAGTGAACCTAAGATTGGTTGAATGACGACCTAGAATACCAGGGTAAATCCACATTCGTCAAATCTACTGGCGAAATTGGATTATGTTTGGAAAATATGACCGAATAGTTTCGACTTACGAGATCAACGATTATCGACAGTCTACCATTCAGTCGATGTTTTTCGAACGAATGGTCGACCGCATAATTCGGGCTCGAAAATCACTTTGGGTCAGTCGACTAGTGTACCCAATAAATAGGTCGTTGTTGATTTTTAAAGCTTTAGCTAGCTAAATACGAGTATAACTGGAAAAAATAGGTTTCTGGCGATTGTGCACCAAATCCGCCTATAGCCTACACAGCACCTCACCTAGCTCTCTAGCTGTCCTTGGTACCTGTCCTTTCAGACCTTTACTTGTGTGTGGAAACCGATTTCTAATGTAGAGGGAACACTGTTTGGATTGTCTTTTAAAAAGGAAAGTTTTCTTCTTGAAATGTAAAAATCAATATAATATTTTTAAATTGCATTGTTCGAAATAAAATGACCATCAATAGATATTGTAATAAAGTTTTTTAGCAAAATATTGAAAAACTTACGTGTGAGATTCTTGTATGACTTCCCTTTATCCACTCCCCTTAGCCTTCCTTCCTTAGTCTAGAAGGTCCCAGCGGAATCTAGAGGGCCTCGTCACCGCTAACCACCTTTACGTGTTTAACGCTTCTTACTTTGCTCGCTCGTCGCACGCATGCGTAAAACTAACCTTTGTAATATTTCAGCATCCTTCTTAACACATTACACTAATATTAGAGTAAAATAACACTAAAAACATAATGAAACTGAGTTTTGAAATGTGGAAGCCTAGGTTCAGTTGCCTGTCTCATCTTGGCTGAAGTTTTTCAAGGTGGTGGAGTGTAATTTTTCTGGTTATGGGGCTGCTAACATTAACAATGACTATGTCATTGTGACTAGATACTCTGCACAATTACTCATACAGTTACACCTTGAACAGGCACCAAATTAACTACTCAACATGATTCCCAAAATTCTATATGAGCTATAGTACCTCTGTGACAAATTATCTTATCCAATTTGGTTGCGTAAAAAGTACAGTTCATAAATGTACCTAAATTATTAGACACCGCATAGTTTACACGGTCTATCTTATGATCAAAATCTGTAGTATTGTGCACATATCTATTAGTTAGTGTATTTCCAGCATACGTAGCATGAGCCAAAGTATTTCGATAATTATTGACTATTTGATATTTAAATTGATAGCAGAATCAACTGGCCGTAGTCTCACTTGATGTTTAATTTTGTCAATTTGATAAATTTTCTCCAAGAAATAAAAACTATTTATAACTAGTTACCAACATTCCATTCAAGATGAGACAGGTAAATGTTAACAAAAATTATACCAATCTTTGCATTCATAATGAGCAAACTAACTCAGATGTTTGTCGACATTTTTAATAGCTTTTGTTCCCATAAAATATGTATAAAAGCCAAAGAAAAAAATGTCTCAGTACAGTAGAGTCAAACACTAAAGCGGAGCGCGTCACGATCGAAGCGTCGCGCTCGCGATCGGCGTCGCAAACCGGGCGACGTCACATATCAAATATTTAACCATCAGAACGTAAACCAGGAGCAACCGTTGCTTCTCGAGGAGCTCCTGGAGCAGGAGAAACGAGAGCAGGAGCGCGAGGGGGGTGAGGGGGGGTGGTCTAGCGGGGCGGGACTCGCGGGGCCGGCGGGGCCGGTGGCGGCCGCCGCGGCGCCGGCGCCGAGCGCCCCGCCGCCGCCCGCGGTGCCGCTGTACGCGGGCGTGGCGCCGGCCGCGCCGCCCGCGCCGCCCGACCGCCCCGCCACCGAAGCGGACCTCCACGCGCGCCACGTCTACGAGCAGTGGCTGAAGCAGTACAACGCCTTCGCCGCCGACCAGCAGCGCTACTACGAGGTCGAGGTGCAGAAGCTCCGGAAGGTCCGCAAGGTGAGCAGTAGTGCGCTTTCGTGTCGTGTGCTTGTAGAGTAGCCGCGCCACCCGCGCCTCCCGCGCCACCCGCGCCACCCGCGCCACCCCGTCACTAACGAGGGAGACCTATACTTACCCGGTTTCGATAACACCATAGAAGCTCCTGAAATCCTCCGTGAGATTACAGTAACTCCGCCGTTTCGAAATTAACATGGGAAAATAACCACAAGAACGGTGGAGAGTTCCTGTAATTTTACTTTAATTCATGGATTTCTATAACACTTCCGTTATTGAAGTCCTGCCCCGCCGGTAGATCTCGTCTCTACACTCCACCGTATTTCAGTCGCTGAACAGTAAGCAACGTCAGCTGCGCAAGTCCGGGAACGAGCTGATGCCGAACGATGCCGCGGAATTACTGCGGGTGTCCACAGAACAACAGGCACTTCAGAAGCATCTGGAAGCTGCGAGAAAGCAGGCGAGGCAGCATAGCATGCTCATACAGGTGAGAACGATCTGATATCAAAGTAAAGAAGGAAACATTGTGATTCTAGTTGTGGAAAGTAATACAATATACCACGTGTTTTATAAACAAACGAAAATATTGCTTATTATTGCTTTCTAGGAATACGAGACAAAACAGCGCCAACAGAACCCTCAAATGGCGCAACAAACCGTCATAAGCCAACAACAGATCGGCTCTAACCAGACAGTATTCACCGGAAACCAAAACATGCCTCAAACGCAGCAAATTCAACAGACTACCATCAATCGTCCCATGCAACTGGGCCTCGGTAGCGGTATACAACAGACATTGATACGCACACAAACGGGTGTGATCGCTGGAGAGCGAATAGGGCTCGTAACTTCTACGCCGCAAGGTCGAATTCTCCAACAAGGTGGTCGGACACTAGTTATAGAGCAAGCGGGAGTGCCGAGCCAGCAACTAGTGAGGCAGTTGTCGCAAGAGCGACCGCAAGGATTGGTCCAGTTCGGGCAGCAACCTCGTCAGCCGGTGCAGCAAGCACAAAGACCCGGACCTAGGCCGGCCATGTCGCCCTTACACGTGCAGTCGGCGCAGTCACCTTTGCATTCTCTAGCGCCGCAATCGCCGCTACACCATCTAACATCACCGATGCAATCGCCGTTGCATTCCCAACAATCTCCATTGCATCACACTTCGCAATCTCCGCTGCATCCGTCAACTCAGTCGCCGTTGCAACAATCGCCGCTTCACTCGCAACAGTCGCCGATGCACGTGCAGCAGACGAACATGCCGCAGCAATCCCCGATGCATCAGCAGTCTCCGATGCATCAGCAATCACCGATGCACCAATCTCCGATGCATCCGCAACAATCGCCAATGCATCCTCAACAATCTCCGATGCATCCGCAACAGTCGCCGATGCATCCTCAGCAATCTCCGATGCATCACCAGCAATCCCCGCATCATAACCAAAGCCAGATGTCGTCTCACTCGCCGATGCACTCGCAGCAGTCGCCGATGCATATGCAACAGTCGCCGATGCACACGCAACAGTCGCCGATGCAGTCGGCTATGTCGCCGCAACACTTCCTCCAGCAGTTGCAAGCTCAGAGGACTAGTCCACAGTTGCCGACGCCGAGCCGCAGTCCGCAGGTAAGGCTCCATAATTTAAGTTTCATTGTGTTCTCGATAAATTGTATAGTAGTCAGTTCAGCTAACAATATTTATTTTGTTTAAGATCTATCAGCAGTCACAGATTCAAAGTCCAGTGTCATCACATTCACCGCAATTACAAAATGTAAGTATTCTTCACAACACACTTTTCATAATAAATGAATGTGTATATAGCTATAAATTAATATGAATCATAATCATCATCTTCCTGCCCTTAGCCCACATTAGGGTAAGCACAACATGCCTCTATCAGCCGTCATCTCAGCACTCACTCCTTTTTTATCCATATCTTTTCACACTTTTATTTGGCCTACTTCTACATCAATCAACATTCATAATAACACTCTTCTCGTCACATGACATTCTTCCTTCCTCATGACATGGTTTGTTTGTTGCAGACTGATTATATCACGGGTAGATTCCCGAGGCCCGCGCCTGGTGGCTCACCGCTACCAACTCGTTTCGCTCGTCCCCCCCACCACCAACAAGGTAATTAGTACTAGTAAAGTTTTGTTGAATGTTTATTACTCAATCACGCTAAAACGGCTAAACAGATTTGGTTGAAAGGACATGGGTAATCGTGGGCCCCAACCTGCAGTTATTTGATGAGTTAATTAATTCATTTTGTTAATTTAAAGTAGTAGTTTTAGTCATGAAAAGCTCTAAAGCAGTGGAGTTATATTAAACGCTGAAAATAGTCATTTCCGTGTTATGTTTATGCTACCTTCTTACTACGAACGCTTTTCTTCGATTGGTATAGTGCAGCGAAACAAAACCCTACCCGCAATCAATTGTTTTTGACTGTCACAATAAACCATTGTCATTTGTGACTTGCAGATTCCGTTTCGGTTTTTAGCACAGAGTACTTTTGTATATATACCGGTTTTTAGTTTTTGAGTAAAAAATGGAAATTCTTAATTGACAATTGCACTATTGCTTGAGGCTCAAGATTTCGACGATTCCTGGTACAAGACCAGCCACCGGTAATCCTTAATACGTCTTGGTTAACCACATCAGGTAAGTTTCTGCATTTTCCTAAGTAATATTATTTTACGATTCATGAAACCTCGCAGAACCGATAACCGTTGGGGAGTAAAGGTTCTCGAATGGCGACCACGAACCGGGCGACGCAGTGTTGGAAGGCCCCCCACCCGATGGACCGATGACATTGTAAAGGTTGCGGGAAGTCGGTGGATGGAAAGAGCTCAAGACCGTTCGTCGTGGAACTCTTTGGGGGAGGCCTATGTCCAGCGGTGGACTCCTACAGGTTGTTGATGATGAAGCCTCAGGAGATCCACACATCGAACGCGGTACGATGAGGAAACGAGCGCAGCGCTATTTGTTTAAAAGTTAAATTGCAACGCAGCGCCCTGCCGTGTCTCTGCTTGTTTGGTGTGCATCATGTGCATGCATTCTCCTAAAGATGCATCATATAAAATTCGGCAGCCGCAAAAATGAGCATAACTAGTCGTACGAAAGTCTGAAAGAGGTTGCTAGTAATGTAACTTTTTTATCAGTAGGTATATTTTAAATGAGGTACCTAACTACAATGACAATAACTATTATTTTTACAGATATTAAAAAATGACATTGGTGCAAAACGTTCCTGCGGAACAAGCTGCCGTTAGACGGTTTGAACATCGAAGAGTGTGCCGTGGATGTGGTTCTTAGGTCTTACGAGCAAGATCGCATGTTATTAACACTCCAGAAGGGGCTAGTATATCATCATGGTTATCAAATTCCAACAGTGAATGAAAAAAAATTGATAGTGAAAAAGTTGTTAAATGCTGTAGGTATATTTTGTAAAGATTGATTTTTGTGTATTATTCAAGTAGTATTTTTTTTTATTTCATAGTTTATCAATAATATAACAGTTAATTAAATACCATTGGTTACTGCTAATCTGAAATAAATTGTATGTTTATTCATTTTTTTTTATTTAGGTTTAATAGGTAATATCAGAGTATCATCCTTGGTACTATTTAATAACCATAATATAGGTAGGTAGATATTGAATATGAAAATACTTTTACATGGTAGACATCCTCCGACCTGAAGAGGTCCAGGCGTACAGGATTCAGTAATATCCTCCCTTTTCACGTAGATCTGTCAGTATTTTAAACTAATAACAACATAGAATTGAAAATAAATATTGTAATGTTCAAAATAATAACATTTTGTACACTGTCAACCAGGTATTATAAAAAACTTTAACGACCTATATCTCTTTACTCCGGCTGCTTTACAATAAAAGCCGCACATATTTGAAATCTACACGATTAGCACAATGTAAAACTGAAAGTTTCATTATTGCAGGATTTAAAAAAATCGGGGCCCTGGCTCCATACAAATTTGCCCAATGTCCTTTGGCACAGAGATAGATTATAGTCTGGAATAGCACATATGCTACTTTTTATATTCGTGTACACGCGAGCGAAGTATTACATAAGTCTATACATATATAATGCCTTTTTATAATTTTAGCTTAGCTTATCTTGAAATTAATACGTTTCTTTATTTTGTGACAGGTATGCGTGTCGGCGGTCCTTACGTAGGAAGACAACAAACTTCGCCGTTAGGCAGCCCACAACCAATGCCATCACCGGGCAATCCTTCTAACGAAATGGCTGTTAGTATATGAAAACCAAACCTATCTAAATGAACTGCCAATTTTGTAAAGTTAATACCTACTAATTATGACGTATCTTACAGCGTCAACAGATGGTGGCCCGCCAACAATACAGTCCAATGGGTCAGCCCGGCTCCCCATCCGTGTCTCGCTCACCGCACGTGCGGACACCCACGCCTTCTGCCTCGCCCGCGGCTTCACCCGCCCCCCATATCGACCACGGTGGAGGACATGGTCACCATATGGCACCGACTGACCACGGTGGCGGAAGGAACTTGGATGTAGCACCAACAGATCGTGGAGGAGGAAGAAGCGACGTCGCCCCAACACCTGATCGTGGAGGTGGTAACGGTCACGTAGCACCGTTCCCTCCCGGCTACCGCTACCGTAAGCTGGGTCTGTTCGGAGGCGCCCCGCCTCCACAATGGTCGCAAAACGACAGCCGCAGACACATACCTATTCTCAAACGACGCCGCTTCGCCGGAAAAACACCAGCAGCGGACGAACGCGTCGACGAAGACACACACACATACGCACAGTTCACGCACGAGATAGACTTCGACGGGGACGACACACCGAGGCAAGATGACGACGTAGTGCTCGTCGAACCTCGTACATCTACCGGCCGCACATCCCAATCGCCCCAAGAACGCATAGCGACCGAAGAAGATTTCGAGGAACTAATAGACGGCGGCGCCGTTGACGACGTAGAAGCGGACACCCCGCCGCAACCCGTTCAATCTGCACCTAGAACCGAAACTGCCACCAAAACTGTTGCCGTCATCAGTTTGTCATCTGGGAAACCGCCAGCGGCAGCATTGCAGCAATACAAACTAATGGGTCCGCGTTTACCTGTACTAGGAGCTCACGTCCACACGGGATCAAAGCTCCTTGATGACGTCACTCAAGCGACCGTCGCTTCTGTATCAATCGCCAATCAGACTATCTCGGTCCCGGTGCTTAAGAACTTATCGGTGCCGATCGGCGCAGGGAATAGAGTACAACAGAAAAAGTCCGGACAGCAAATTGGACCGGTCATAGGCGTTATAGCGTCCAGTGGCAGTAAAGTGGGTATGAGTCCAGTCATAACACTTGCGACTTCGAGTCCTCAGCCACGCGTGCCGGTATCCTTACTCTCGCAGCATCAAGTGAAACAGAAGATTGTAAAAACGATTGAAAAGCCGATGGCGTTATCGCTCGGGGGTTCGAAGTTGTCTAGTCTATCGGTAACACATGACGCGACTCTGCCTGCGAAGATATTCCAAGACGATGTGGCCTCACCGGATAGTACTGTTGTAAGTGAAGCGGGGAGCTCACGTGACCTAGATATTGAGCGTGAAATCAGCCGTCATACCGAACTACCGTCACATGCGCATTCGTTCTCCGAACGCACGCCGCTGCCTCTCGGTCGAGCGGATATCAAAAGCCCAGACCCCGTACCCGAGACAATCCCGGACAACATTATGGAAGGCGACGACGATGATAAACCAGATGATACAGCTACGGAAATGCTACTGGCTTATACCGCAGCGCATGCGCCGCTACCACCCCCCGCGCCGGTACCGCCCCCCGCCCCCGCGCCATTAGACCCCCCTCAGGAAACCGTTGTCAAAACCATAAAGGCGATCGCCAATCAGAATAAAGACATGTCTTATACAAACAACGTTATCGACTCAAACATGCAGATAACCTCAGAAATGTCTCA
Source organism: Anticlea derivata (assembly GCA_947579855.1). Lineage (NCBI taxonomy): Eukaryota > Metazoa > Arthropoda > Insecta > Lepidoptera > Geometridae > Anticlea > Anticlea derivata. The sequence goes on from OX388264.1 coordinate 10,177,527, forward strand.
CGAATCTGTGCAGATCTCAATTCCGTCGCCAACACCTTCGCAGGAGCGGTACCTTAACGCGATAACGATGAGGGAACACCCTGACGCGCCAGACGATAGAAAACATGTCGAGACATTCGAAGATATGTTGTGTATGCTTGAGAATATCGACGAGCCGAAAACATACGGAAAACAGCAGCAGAGATCTCAGCCACATGCCATTCAGCAGAACCCGAACGCGGGACCATCGCGTGAGCTACACGATAAACCAGAACCGCCGACGTTCGCCAAGCGGGAACCCGACCGCCTGGCTCTACAAGCGGCTACGTTACCACAACTATCGCCGCTATCCCAACCTGCGGAACTCCAATCCAACATGGCTAACGTATCCCAACAACTCAGGACGATCATGTCCTCTATAAATCAGAACGCTGCTAAAGCCGATGCTGCAAATGTAATCAGAAAAAGTGACGCGACCACACCAACGCAAGTCAACTTTGAGAACTTCTTGCCGTCTTCGAAGGTAGAAGTGGCAGTACCAAGACCGTCACCGATACAGAGGATTGACAAAACAGTGACTCATTCGGCTCCGGAACCGATGTCAATGAGCGTAGCGCAAGCAATTGGCTCCAGAGTCAACACGTTATCTGCAATGAATCAAATGAGAAAGTCTCCTACGGTCTCGCCCTTAAATTCCCCCGTTATGCAAAACCCTCTTATGAAATCACCCGCTCAATCTCCACTTATAACAAACCAGTACAATCCTATGGAAGATATGGGTCCATCTTCCGCTTCCCAGATCATTCAAATGCCGGCTTTATCGAGAATACAGTGCAGCACAACTCCACAAGCTATCATACACACAAATAATACAATAACGACGAGTACAATGAACTCCTTTCAAAATAAACAGCCTTTGCAGACTAGTATATTGAGCCACACTTTGCTACAGCCTACGAGGCAAATGAACACGAATTTACCATTCAACCAGCAAAGCATTAGTTCTAGTCAGCCGCCGGCACTAGTCATGACTTCAAGACCTATGATGGGGAACAAGGAAGTGCCCCCAAATGTGACAGTCCGAACGCACACTATAGTCAGTCCGGGCATGACCCAAATACAAAAACAACCAGCTGCACCTTTGAATTTCATCAACACGTCCAAGCTATTACATACACAATTGACTTCGCCGCTGAAAAGGTCGAAATCAACAGATGAACCCAAAAGCGAAGTGATAGTTGGTCACATACAGCCGGCGAAACGGCATAGCGTTGAGGCTGTTGTAGTGAAGTCCGAGCCAATGGAAACGGATGACCCTACTGCGGCAACCGCTGCCACCGACGCCTCAGGCAACAAGAATCCTCAGAATTCTGCAAACCAGAGACATGATGAATCACAAAATGTGCTGCTAAAGCAGTTACTTCAGACTTCGACTACAGCTGCAACTGTTGTGCCCCAACCTCAACGCACTATGACTATAACGAGAACAGCGCCTGCGCTTGGCACGATACCATCACTAGAAGCCCAGTTGGCCAGACCATCTATACCACCTCCAACACTCGCGATAAACCAAGACGTCGACATTTCGAAGGCGACGCCTCGACACGTATCTACAGTAAGCTCTTCGTTTCCACCGAGACCGATGCAGACTTGTATCCCAACATCATCCATATCACCGTTGATTCACCCTTCGCATACCACACAATCGCTAATGGATGTTCGCAAGCCTCCCATGAAAATTACTGCTAAGGAAGAAACCACACCCATGCCGGAAAATTCGCCGACGATTAAATCAATGCACATGGGACAAATGGGGTATATGAATATGAATATTGAAAGCCAGCAACAGCTGCAACAAGCGATCAAGAAAGAAATCGTGCCTCCACTACAAAGCCCGGTTCATCGACCATTCACACCTTTAGATGTGAAAAAGGAATTGTTAGATGAGAGTTCTCAGCAATCAGCCACATCTGGGGTCTCCGGAGCGTCGGACCAGGGTACTATCCGACTAGACCATCCGATGAAAGAAGAATACCCAGAAAGCGTCCATATGGATTCTAATCTAGAAGCAAACGTAACCGAAACCCCGTCTGAAGCTAAAAAGAGGAAGAGACGAGAGTATCAGCAAAAAAAGAGAAAGCAACTGCAAATGAACATGAAAGCCGCAGCGGAGAATAGTCTGAACTCCGCTAGTGCTAAAAAGAGACCGCGTAAAGGTTCTAGGTACGAAGAAGACTATGATACTTTCATTGATAACTTGATGGCTCAACTACGGTTGCTACCAACAATGCAAATTCAGGAGCCAGCTTTGACTACAAACTTCGCCGTTTGTCCCCTATTTGGTTCAGGGGATTTGACCAAACTGAAAAACAAAGACTACGACTTCCTCAAAGGCGATTTGACTGGCGAATTCGGAAATGCTAAAATCCCCAACGTCGGTGATTACTACAACACCAAACCTTTCGGGGACGAAGAACCGCTACCTGAAAAACCACCTGCGTCAACACAGCGAGGTTTCTACGATCAAGAGTTCCAGCCAATCATGTTCGACGACGATCCCGAAGACAAAAAGTTGGACTTCATTTGCAAAGAGCGCGATACAGACACTCCAGATAGTATCGTTAGTTGCTCCAGTCCCGAGTGCCTTGACATTGAGCCGGTAAACAGATTCCCGGGACTCAAACTCACGGATGATGACGAGGAAGACGAAGACAGTGATAACGCGTCCGGACGCATATCTCCAATTATTCCTATCATTGCTCCTGTTCCTATAAGAATTAAGACATTAGGAGGCTATTCATTGAAGGAAGAAGAGGAAAACCAAAAGGCATTGAAGTCCATGGACACAGATCCGAACAAAATCAAAATGGAAGGCTCGCCTGGCTCGGAGAGCAACGAAAATGTCACTGTTACATTGACTCTAACATCCGGTGCTGCAGAGGATATACTTGGAGTATTGAAGGAACTTGCTGGAATCTTGCACATCCCGCCGCCAACTTCATATCAGATTATAGAGAGAACTGCCACGCCTCCCTCACATAAACTAGGACTGTACAGATCCAAAGGAAAGGACGGCAAAGAGGGCACTCCTATCGATATACAAAGCATTCTGAACGGTGCTGCTAAATTCTGTCGACACTGCGACGTTGTTATCTTAGATTCTGTTGTCAGAGCCAAAGCTTCAGAGTTCCCGCTCCTCTCAGCCAATAAGGGCAATGCGGGTGAGATACTGTGCGACAGTGATTCAGAGCTTTACTTCTGCAGCACTCAGTGCTACGAAAGGTTCGCGTGGCGACCCACGAACATCATCCTCGATGGTAAATCAAAACCAGCCGTCAAAGGAGACAACAAGTCAGAGACAGATGCGAACGTGTCGAGAGATCGCGAAGACTTCGATACAGCGTCCAACGAAAGTATGGAAACGGACGATTTAGACATCAAACCAGACATCAAAGACGAAAAGATGGACCTCTCATTCATGGATTCACTCGACAACGATGAATTGATGAAGGAAGTGGGCGACTGCGACGTCAGTGCTCTAGAATCCGAAGATCTGAAAAGCGAGCAAGACGAAAAGAGCAACCAAGGTACCGAAAAGGAGAAGTACAGAGGAATACGATATAAGGCGTGGTCGCCTGGCTGCATCGGCCCGCCAGTGAAATACAAGCGACCCACCGACAGAGAGCTCACTGAACTAGTCTTCCGAACTGGTGTTGCTATCATGCCAGTGACAAATGAAGACCGCAGACGGTGTGAACTGTGCGGGATAGAAGGAGACGGTGTTGCCGATGGAGTTTCAAGGTTGCTGAACTGTGACGTCAACAGATGGGTTCACCTCAATTGTGCGCTGTGGTCCGAAGGGGTTTACGAGACAGTCAGCGGAGCGCTTATGAATGTAGAGACGGCTCTCGCGACGGGGTCGAACACAACTTGTGCGGTTTGCAAGAGGCTGGGCGCTACCGTCAGATGCTTCAAGGTGCGATGTGGAAGTGTGTACCATTTGGGATGCGCGGTGAAGGATAACTGCGTGTTTTACAAGAACAAGACTGCTTTCTGCGCGTCGCACGCACCTAAGGTGAGTTTTAACTTTTCGATGTCTATTGTGGTAAGCAGTACATACTGCATGTCACGATTGCCTCATAACTTAGCGGATGTGAATATAGAGAAAATGTATCGCAATGGCAGCTAATCTCACTATTGGCTTGCAATGTCGTGGAGCTATATCGCATGCCAAAAAAAGTGTCATTAATTTTGAAATTAATTTCAAACGTACATGGGATTACAAATCGCATGCCGTTTAAACACGGCTTGATTCGACCCTCTCATGATACAGAACGAGAAGGACAACGAGCTGACAACCCTGAGCGTGCAGCGTCGCGTGTTCATATCCCGGGACGAGCAGCGTCAAGTAGCATCTGTAATGTTGCACTCGGACAGTAACCACCTCATCCGCGTCGGCGGGCTCATCTTCCTGAACCCGGGGCACCTGCTGCCGCATCAGCTGGCGGCCTTCCACACGCCGAACTACATCTATCCTATTGGATACAAGATCGTGAGTACTTTGTGCCGGAACGAGGCAGACTGGGGCGCGGGATTTTATTTTTATTTTATTAATTAAGGTCTACCAACAAATCCAACAATTGTTACAATAATACATAGATAATGAAATAATAACAAGAAATAGGGTATAATGTTGTTCTGCTTTAAGGTAAACAATACATGCATTAATAATGAAGGGATCGTCCATTAATGACGATGTTTTGCAACTTTTGCAACTAATTGCCTCATTTCACGTAATGACATTATTTTCATGCTGAGTGGTGGCCATTTTTGTTACCATGATGTTGAATAGCATTTTTTGTATTGTGTTATGTTAAGTCTGATTGTATTGGTAACAAAATAAACGTTTTTCTATTCTATTCTATATAAAAATCCGTCAGTACTAAGATCCGGCTTATCCCGTAAAAAATCCTGACAATTACGAAAAATAAATTAGCCAAATCGATCAAACCGTTCTCAAGTGATGCAATCGTCATAGGTACTTCCTTATATAATAGAAGAATAAGGTGAGAATAACGTGGTATATGTTAACAAATAAAAAGTTTAATCTTACTATAATATTATAAATGCGAAAGTTTGTGAGGCCGATTTGGATGAAACATGGAATCGATAGAGTTATTTACTTAGAAAAGCATTATAGGCTATATTTTAGGGCAAAAGCTAGTCTTCTTCTTCTTCTCCCTGCCCTTGTCCCACATTATGTGGGGTCGGCACAACATGTTTTCTTCTTCCACTAGCTTCTGTTAGCCGTCATCTTTGCACTCACTTCTCTCTTACTCATGTCATCTTTAACACAATCCATCCATCTTTTCTTCGGCCTTCCTCTAGTCTTATATCCATCCACATTCATACCTAACACTCTTCTCGTTACATGACTTTCATCCCTCCTCATGACATGCCCATACCATGCTAACCTATTACTTCTCAACTTTTCCGTCACTGGCGCTACTTTCAAACTTCCTCTGATGTACTCATTTCTTATTTTGTCCATTCTCGTCACTCCACACATCCATCTCAGCATTCGCATCTCCGCCGCATGCACTCTTCTTTCATCCGTCCCTTTGGTAGCCCAACACTCAGATCCATACATTACGACAGGTCTTATGATCGTCTTGTAAACTTTCCCCTTGTCTACCAGGTCCGGTTCTACTGGTCGATGGTGCGCGCCAACGCGCGCTGCCGCTACCTGTGCTGGGTGTCGGAGGAGGAGGGGCGGCCGCGCTTCCACGTGCGCGCGCAGGACGAGCCGCGCCACGAGCACGCCGCGCCCACGCCGCGCGCCGCCTGGGCCAGCGTGAGTCTGCTGCACCTCACATCTACGGCCATTGTTAAAGAAAGAAAATACATTTATTTGTGACGACAATACAACAATGAGACACACAGAAAAAATAATAATAATAACAACAAAAATGTTGACAAAACAAAAACAAAGAAAAAACACAGGCAAATTGTTATATGCGAACATCAGCAAACAGCCCGCCTTCCTATCTTGGGTTCGAATCCCGGTCGTACAACAATGGATTTCCCGTTCGGAAAATTTGTGTGCGCTATATTAATGCTCGTTAGCCGTGGTTGCCCCGGCTAAAGAATAAGAGGCGACTTAGGGAAACAAAGCTAGGGGATGGGCAGCAGCGTTCCCTATCAACAACAAGAGCTTTGTCTGCGCTCGCCAACCCGCATGCCCAGCGTGGCGAGTATGGGCAAAAATCTGTCTACCCTTTCTCTCACTCTCACTTTTTTATTACGAACGACTACTATGCCTCATTTTATAAATATTTTAATTTCTTTCATCGACGGTCATAGGCCCTTTTCAGGGCCACCATACCTCATCCTGGTCACTGACCAAGAAAGAATCAGTGGCACGACAAGAAAGCTATCGCGATTCTTTCGGTTTTACACAACCTAACAACAGGGTTCTAGACTCATTTGGAGAGAGGCATAAAGACGTCATGGTAGAGCCCTAAATTGAAGTTTATTTACGTATATTGCCCTCTGATCCATTACATATACCTTCATGATCTTGTAAATCCAACAGATATTAGACGCTGTGGCCGCATTACGAGACGGACGAAACGAAGACGGCGTTCTCAAACTGTGGCCCAACTACGTCACGGGAGAGGACTTGTTCGGGCTGACGGAGCCAGCCGTCGTCAGAGTACTTGAGAGCTTACCTGGTAAGACCGCTCCCTCAGAGTCGATGCAACTTTCACAGTTAGACGGTCACTAGAGTTGATCTGCTTAGACCCGTTTTCTGAAACCGTACTCAACTGTATCAAGAATTCAAGCATAGATTTTCTGTCGGTTTCGTTGAATAATATCATAAAACTAGTGGAAACCCGCGGGACTTCGTTCGTGTGATGTGTTGTCGAACCTCTGTTGCACACCCTTTGGGGGTTGAGTTTCGGAAATTCCTTTCTTAGTGCACCCCTACAACAGGAAGCTATCCTCCAAATTTCATACACCTACGAATTCTGGTTAAGGCTGTGCGTTGATTGTCAGTCAGTCAGTCACGCCACAATTTTGAGTTTTAATAGTAACTCAAGTACTTATATATTTTATAATTCTTCAATGAAAATCGGTGAATAATATGCTAGAGTCACAATTAATGCTCGAGCTCGATAGCAGAATACGGGCCTTATAGTAAAAAGTCGCCACAGCGTATGCAAAATGAGAAAGAAGTTTGTTAATAATCTTAGCGACATCCAAAAGGCATAGACGAAGTTTTCATTTACAAGTATTAAGCTTGTTGACTATTAACTAAGTTAAAATGATTTGCAAATAAAACTCAACAGTCGCAGACACCCACATTAGGATTCCCTGTGTCGTGGGTATCGGAAACAAAGAGTACCATTGTACCACATTTGACCCAGGACAAATATTGGTAGATCATGCAACAATTGGCCTGCTCCGGGAATCGAACAACCTCACCTCTTGCATGTTAGGGATGCTCGCCCGCCACGCCGTCGCCGAGGTTGTCAAGACAGCAGACTTCATTGTCATTTTGTGAAATTTTATTCTGCAATATCATGTTAGAATCTACCATCATCTTATTTGTGTAGAAACCATACTTAAATATTTTAGACAGCTTTATTCAAACTATGGCATAGTTGGCAGACTCGTCATATTTGCATTTTAACTTTCATATGTCATACCTACCGTATCATAGTGTTTATTAATAAGTACAGAAATACTTATTAAACAATATTTTTCATCTTTGTTGCTGTAGTAGGCTATAGAGCTGATGCGCAGATTCAAATTAAACTTTGAAGTACGAAAATATCAACTTTCCACAAACAGTAAGTAACTCAATCAAATCTTATTTTACTAGTTGTTTATTGTGGCTTTAATCTTGCCGAGAATTTTTGCTCGGCAATCTATTTTATAATAACTTTATCTAGCCGGCTAGACATCAGATGCAGCATTATCAGTATCACCCAGCTGTACATATGTATATGATACAAGTGTTGTACAGTGGTGCACAAAACAGGCTTAGGTTTGAAGAGCTTTATTCTCATACAAACACAGGGTTTACTTAAAATGTAAGTTTTACAATGTTTTAACTAGGTACCTAACGTAAATTATTACTAGAAAATTAACATTAAAAATGAAGTATTAACTTAAGGCTTATTTTGAAAATCCGCAAACCCTGAAAACAGCTTGTTCAGAATCGAAAGTAGAATGGGTTCAGCGATTTAAAATAATTTATTATATAATATATACATGACATTAGGGAAGGTGAATAAGTGTAATGTAAGAAAGTGCAATGGAAATGATTGCATCATAATTTTCAAAAGGAAAAACTTTCACCCTTATTTGCGGCTACAATCGACATTACTTCTATAATAGCATACATTACTAATATCTCTGTCGTCTCTGTCCCTCTAGTTACTGATGTGTTGCGCATTTTAGAAATACCATAATATCATTCCTTACTTAACGTGAAATATATATATATTTTTAAATCATTAATTCCAATCTATATCTATTGGGGTTTCGGAGGCGTGGCGCATTTTAGAAATACCACTGTATAGGTAGCCGCAAAACCAGCTCGTTTACGAGCGCCTTTAGAATTAAAATGTCTAATTGTCACACAGGTATCGAGACCCTAACCGACTACCGATTCAAGTTCGGGCGATCCGCGCTGCTGGAGGGGGGATTAGCGATAAATCCGTCCGGCTGCGCGCGCTGCGAGGCCAAGTGCCGCACGTCGTGGCGGCGCGCGCCCCGCCCGCTGCACACGGCCGCGCTGCCGCACCTCCCCGCGCCGCCCCCCGGCACCGACCTGCCCGTCTGCCCCTACACCAAGCAGTTCATCCACACCAAAAGCAGCCAGTACAAGAAGATGAAGATGGAGTGGCGCAATAATGTCTACCTTGCCAGGTAAACCAAACTTCAGACTTCATGTTTGAGGAGTTTTGTTCTCTGTATCAATCTTAACTTTACTGAAATTTAGTGGAACTATATTTAAATTTAATTTTTAACTATATTTAATTAAATTATTTAATTTAATTTAACTATATTTAATTTTTATAAATTTAGTAGGTTCATTTCTATTAGACAAAAGTTTAATGAACTAACTCATGCAAAAAATATTTTGTCCCTTTCCCTTACACATCATGAGGATCTAGATATCTAAAAGGTTATACTACGGTGATTTTTGTATATGTTTATTGGCTGAACGGGGGATATCTGTAAATAAACACAAACTGGGGGCCAACCACGAACTCTTATAGCAATATTATAATAATATTACATTAAAATTTCGTACCATGACCTTCTTTAGGTAAGCTTACTTTAATATTGTAGAGATAAAGCAGTTTTGGTGACGTCACCATAAATTGTTCATTCAAAGCGTACCATGAGGTGTCGTTTGACAGAAAGTAATATTGTTTTTACGTCAAATCTAGCAATCATAAAAAAGTTGCTCTTTCGTAGCGGAAACAATATTGTTTCTCACATTAGAGGAAGTGAAACTATTTTATGTTTCAAAATATAGATTCACATACATATTCAAAAGGTGTTTATTTCAATAAAATCACGAGGTGACGAGTTCTGACGATGCAATTATAAAACACACCTCTTGAACCACTTGAATTTAATAACAAAGATATCGTCGAAAACTTTTTAATAAACATAGCCGGCCGCCGCCGCCCGCTGCTCGCCGGCGCCACGTAGTGGAGTGAAAATTCTGGAAGCGAAGATAGTGCGCAGTAGTAGCAGTCAGCAGAGTCTGGAGACGTTGGCGTTGCTGTGTTCATGAAAAACTATGTTGATGTTACTTGTAGTGGAGTGCGCGAAGAAAATCGTGAATGGCACGTGCAGTGAAGATGATGCGGTGATCTTCGTGGCTTCTCAAGCATGATCAAATCGCCCTTTGCAAAGCGATGTGTGATCATAATAAAATGCTTGCTTCTTGAATATGTGTTTCCTCTTGCTATTCTCGGTAATCCTGTTATTTGTTATAAACAAGCAATATGGCAGTAGCTGCACCATGCAGCTACATATTTTATAAGTTACTTTCTGTTGGACATTTTATAAAATAAATATTCTATAATTTCACATAAAACTTTGAAGTTTTCGCGCGGGTGCCATGGCGAAAGTTAGGGCACATTTACATTGAGTCAGTTACTGACTTCAAATTCACGACAGTCAGTAACCATGTACTTAAATTGATATCGGTTCAACCCAGCGTTAAGTCAGTAATTCAGGCTTATTATTATTTTGAAGTCAGTCCGCTCCCCCCACCACCAGCAGCGCCAGCAGCGGCGGCGCTGACTTCGTATAGTGACAAACAGGAAGACAAAATATTTCGTACCATATAAAGACTTACTGAAGTTAAAATAAGCCATACGGGCAACATACACAAGGAATTAGATAATTACTACGACTGACTAGACATAATGTAGTCAGTTTCGCTAGTACTGGCATCAGTCGCTGACTCCATCCATGTAAATATGCCTTTAGTTGAATTTTCTGTCAGAAGTGTCAGACGTAAAAAAACCGATCCGTTTTACGCAATGATGAAATAACCATTAAGGTTTATTTTATAATATTTTGTCAATTTAAGGAAAAAATGTAGATAATTTTAATTAATTTTAATATTCATTTTATAATTGTAACTTTCCCTTATTTAATTACACATATCCATAACAAATGAAATAAATTTGTAATGAACTAACCGTTAGAAATAAAAAATATATTTTATTTCCATACAACCTCTTTGGTTATAACTCGGTTTGTAAACGCGTATTTCGGAACGTGTTATAAAAAGTGAGAAAGTGACAACGCTATACAAAATTTTGACGTACGTTATATCTCGCTCTCTCTTATTGCAGTAATAGATTATCATTCGTTCTTTCACATCACTACGCAGGACTAAAACGTTAACGTTTTTAAAGGTCATGGTACGAATCGAAGCAATGTTGAAACAAGCTTGAAACAAAACGCTCCTGAAACGTGATGGTTTTCTATGTGGTAGGCCGCCTGGTCTGATGTTTTCGACCCGAAAGTTGTGAGTTCAAATCCCGCCCGCGGCTTAGTCAGCTCCGCACGCCCTGGCCATATCTTTCCTGTGCATTAATAATAATAATAAATAAATAAATAAATATTCTGGACACACAGTCAACTGATCCCAAACTAGGCATAGCCTGAACTATGGGTACCAGAGAATGATATACATAATAGATATGATATATATATAACACCCAGACACAGAACAAACACCTGTGTTAGTCACAAATGTTTGTCCAGTGCGGGAATCGAACCCGCTACCTCTAGCGCAGAAGGCAGAGTTACTACCAACTGAGCTATGAGGCCAGTCATTAGGCCGACTTAGCTGAAAGGATCGTATAGGTGCTGGGTAAGAAATACTCCATCATGCAAATGTCTCAGGCACTAAGCCGGGACGCATATTTTTAGTTAAAAAGTGAGTATAAAAGTTCCACCTGACGCTGTATAAACCATCTAGAATAGGTGTAATACCACAAACTGGGGACTAGGTGGGTCGTTCTGATGACAATCTATATTATTGTCATTTTCTTTTCAGATCTAAAATCCAAGGATTAGGATTATATGCGGCCCGAGACATAGAGAAACACACGATGGTCATAGAGTACATCGGCGAGATTATTCGCTCCGAGCTATCGGAAATACGAGAGAAGCAATATGAAGCTAAAGTAAGTACATCATTCCACTATTGCTCTCTGACGCCCGAATACTGAAACGTCACTTAAATATAAGTAGTGATCTAATTGATATTTCAGTATAAAATTCTGAACGATAACGGCTTCTTAAATAATGAAGACCATCTCAAATAGTTAAATGAAGTTTCAGTATTCGGGCGTGAGACTGTCAAGCGACTTCACGAAGCTTTCTTAGAAACTAGCATTCTAACTTACCTGGAACCGAAACGAGGAAATGCGTAGTAGAACCAAGGTCACCGCCATAGTTCTATGAATGAGCAAGTTGAAGTGGGCAGGCCATATAGATCGCAGAACCGACAACAGTTAGGGAATAAAGGTTCACGAATGGCGACCACGAACCGGACGATGCAGTGTAGGAAAGCCCCCCCACCCGATATACCTATAATATTTTAACGGTTTTCGGGAAGTCGGTGGCGTTATCGGATATGGGTAAGAAAGGAGTCTGTGTTGAGATGATAGCTGATACAAGGAAATGCATTTTTTTTTGTTTTTTTTAGCTAGAAAGCTCAAGACTGTTCATCGTGCCACTGTGACATGATGATGAAGATGGCCAAAGCGTTGTTTCGCACGTACCACAACCACACCACGTGGTCGGGCGCATATTTTGTATTGAAAATGAATAGTAGAATTTACACTATTCACACGTATCGACTATTTGACCACTTTTTATAGCTGCAATGTGTTGTGGTTCGTGTGAATTCGGCTTAAACATGAGTTGTTTCATAGAACCGCGGTATCTACATGTTCCGGCTGGACGAGCGGCGCGTGGTGGACGCGACGCTGAGCGGCGGGCTCGCGCGGTACATCAACCACTCGTGCCAGCCCAACTGCGTCGCCGAGACCGTCGAGGTCGACAGGAACCTGCGCATCATTATATTCGCCAGGCGGCGCATCGCGAGAGGGGAGGAGGTAAGCTTACCACACTTTTTTTTATACGGCTAAAGTGGCAAACAGCCGCTTATTTATTTATTTATTTATACTTTCACACATAAACTTAGTGTAAGGAGGACTTAATGCTAAATCATTTTCTACCAGTCATCCTGGGCGTGCAAAAAAGATGGTGAGGCGTGACAATTAAACTAAACTTAGAAATAACTTACCTACTTAAATAGTTTACATAGTTATAGAGATATATATACCTACGTACGCACAAGTACCCACGTAGGTATCTAAAAGTGGGAGAAAAAAAAAGAAAACAATAATACCTACAAAAGTGATAACCTTTGAAAATAAAATAAAAAAAACAAACACTTATACCCACAACTTGGTACCTACATTATGTTAGTTCAGAAGTAAGTACAGTGCCGCTTCGGGGGATACAAGAGAAAACAATCTTAATTTACACAAAGAAAATTAAAACGAATACAAGTAAATATTTACAAAATACACTAGAAACAGTTGAGCTAAAGACTAACGGTCTTTAGAGTATAAAAAATGTAAACTTTATTTACAGAAAGAAATAGATAGTCTTTAGATAGCTCAACTGTTTAAACGATCTATATCTATAGATATAGATCAATTGAACTATCTAGCTCAATAGATCCAGATCACTACCAGTCGGAAGCGTCCCCAAGACGCTGGCGGAATTGCCACCCTGGATGGCAATGCTAATCTGTTGGGCCAAATAGGAGCCAGCTCTCGGGTCACGCGTCGCTCGCTTCGATCAGACGCCCTGATATCGTTTTGAAAACCCGGAGGGCCCCGTTTTTCCACGGACCCAGGGTCTCAACCCCAAAAGGCTCAAATATGTAAGCCCTATCAAGACTAACATATTCAAACGGAGGGTTATGTGTATATCAGTCTACTAGCTTCCGCCCGCGGCTTCGCTCGCGTGGTACCAACGTAAAAAATAGCCTATATGTTATTCTAGGTAAAGAACTTTATCTATTCCAAGTTTCAACGAAATCGGTTGAGCCGTCACGGCGTGATTGAATAACAAACATCCTCCCAAACTTTCGCATTTTTTAAGTTAGTAGGATAATAGGGATGACGAGGCCGGAATAGTTTGTTTAAGAAAATCTCGTGCTCCTTTTTTCTAATAACATAATTATCTCGTTCACAGTTGGCGTATGATTACAAATTCGACATTGAGGACGACGCACACAAGATCAGCTGCATGTGCGGCGCCCCCAACTGTCGGAAATGGATGAACTAATCTAAATAAGACTATAGTTGGACTAATATTGTTCCAAATGGACGTTATTTTTCTAATAGACGTAAGACAAAACTATAAAGTCAAATCGACGTATTATTTTAAAATTATTAACTTTTGTACATTTACCGTAAGCGAAGCCATGTGATGTCAGTAGCGGCTATGATACCTAGTGTAATTTACCAAAGTTGTCTGCGTTTTTGTAAGCGGACGATGGTTAGCTCTATCTAATGGATGTCGGTTCCACGAGCTGTGTTATTTATTAATAAGACAATATCAACAGTTTTGTAATAACACTCGATTTTATAATTTTTATGAACTTTTATGGTCATTCATTGGAAACACGTTTTTTGTAAATAGTTTAGAATATGCATATAATGTAGGATAAAAATCGTTATTGAATTCAAATATTTAAGATGTGAACGTTTTAAAATTTAATACTTGATATTTTTATTTTATTTTCTCATTTTTAAATGTATTCTATAAACGTTTCGTAAATGTATACTTTGATCAGTAATCTGTTCTATTATTAAGTAAATTGGGAATGTCACACAATAGACTCTGCCCAGCAGTGGACATCTCATCCGTGGCAGCCCAATGCAGGAGCATTTTTATACTGCATTATGTACTTCTGAAATCTCAAGAGCGATGGCGTAGGTTAAGTTACCAAGTAGCGTATGCATTTAGTTAGCGTAGCAAAAGTGTAGTTAGCATCATTGGTCCAGCGCTGGGGCCGCACGACGATTATACCATAGAATTAGGCATCGTAGAAAATAATTTGATTCTCCTAGTAGGTAATTCTCTCAGAAGTGACACTTGCAGGTACAGTCAACAAGTTTGATTTGTAGGCCACTGCAGAAACTTTTCAAACTTAATTGATAATTGTCGATCAATCTATAAATTGTACCTTTAGTAATCGACTTTTAATTTGCACCAGCTTCCGCGCGGTACCCTGATAAAAAGTTGCGTACTGTCACTCTCCAGCACTTGACTATATCCGTGCTTATAAAAGCACGGATATAGTCAAGTGTGGAGAGAGCAATATAGTGATTGAGAGAGTGAACGGATTTACATGATTATTTATGTAAATCCGTTGATGTGTAGAAGGAGGACAAACGAACCTACCAAAACACACTTCCGCATTTTGTAAAAGTTAGGCTGCGTTTCCATCAGAGATGTGTGAGGATGCGTAGCGAGGGATGTGTTTGAGAACTTTTTAAAGAACAGCTGTGCTGACTGAGGCTAGGTAAATGAAGCGATTCTATTGGTTCTTGCAAACACATCCCTCGCTACGCATCCTCGCACATCTCTGGTGGAAACGCAGCCTTAGGATTGTCAACAATTTGTCAATTTTTATTTTCGCTACAAATAGTTTTTATTTGTACGTATTGGTCAAATTCTGTGCATTTTCTATCGTTGTGATCGGAAACCTTATAATCCTCCGACTCGTATTAAACGTCATATTGCAATAACTTATCTGGCAGATCCAGCGATGACGCGTTGCGCCGTAGATTTAGTGTGAAAAGGTTCTACAGTGGCCTACAAATCAAATTGGTTGACTGTTCAGTTTCTGTATATTGTCTGCGCCGCGCCGCCGTGTCCACGCGCACTGGGGCCCAATGCTACTAATTCAATGACTTGAAAATTACAATGGTTCAATGGCAAAATGGCCACTTTTGACACTTTTGGTATTCTGCTATCACAGTCGTATATCAATGACAGTCATTGTGGAACCACTGAAATCAAAGAAATGAAGTTGGCGACAATCGTAACTGAATGATCATTATAATGCGATTATCATTTTCAAGTCAATTAGTAGAATTGGGGGCCTGTTGTATTGTTATCTCGTATGTATGGGTGATCCGATCTTCGCATATGATCAGTACTACTTTGGCAAACCAGTGTGTACGCGGATTTGCCCATTTCATACCTACTCTTAGAACCCCAGCTCCAGTTCATTAGACACATCAATCAGACGGCGAATCCATCGTGTTATGTTATTGATTAACTGATGAAGTTATATCGTATCGATATCATTCCAACAGTCATTCATATAACTGATGTCAATGACTGAAGTCTGCATGAGTGTGTAAAGCGCGTCACACACGGCAGCTGTAATGTAAAAATATATATTATAGCACGATACATCTCATTACATCTTTCCATAGAAACCGTCAGGAAGTTATATCGTATCGATATCATTCCAACAGTCATTCATAATGATGTCATTTACTGAAGTCTGTATGAGTGTCTAATAGATGAATGGATAGAGTGACGGCGAAGGGACTAATTCGCTTAGGAATGAAACTCAACTAGCTTTTTAGCTAGCTATTCGCTTCGCCGCCACTCCGCTCGTTGTCAGCGCTGATACTAACAGTAGAGTTGGGAAGTCACGATGTGCCTCACCAGATTGCGTAGGTTAGTTCGGTAACCCGCAGCGCGCCTTCTCAGCCCAATGAATTTAAGTATAGTTGGTTGTGTAAAAGCGTAAAAATGTGCGCTCATAATAAATACAGATTGTACTTGGAGAGAGTTTATCGCATGCGAGAGACGAGAATTGCCAGGAAACTTCTCTCGTTAACGTATACACTAAAGACAAATGAAATACACTTTATGTTATTGAATTATCCTTGGTTTGCAATGAGATTCAATTCAATCAAATCAATACACAACGAGACATTATAAGGCGATACACCAAGTTCTAAGATTAATCGTTTCAACTTTTTAGAATATCGTAACTCTGAAGGTTCGTGGGTTGGAACCCGCTCATGCACAAATGAATTTTTCTATTTGAAAAATATAAATTTGCATTAAACTTAACAATTTGCATTAAACCGTAAAGGTAATCATTGTGAGGAATCCGGTAATCCTACTTTATTCATAAAGTGGCGATAGGCTTGAAATCTGTGCACTACTTCAAAATGTGGGTTTGTGCAAAATGTTTGGATATGCCTATGACTACCCCCCACATATTCAAGGCTCTAATCGCCTGAAGATCTGAGAGTCTACTATTCTTGGAGATAAAAGCCGTGAAACTAACTTTTTTTCGTATTTTCGAGGCGTTAAACTCTCTCCATCTAAATGAGGCTAAGGCTAGTGTTCACCAACACCACCAACCAGCCGTTTATTTGTCGGTGAATTGTGGCCTTATGCAACTGTCTGTCGAATGCTGTGTTCTTTATGTATAGTGCGCGATGTAGCTAGTATAATTTATGTAGTTAACTCAATTACCCTAAATGTGATATTACCTCACATTTGATGCATGTGTTGTAGGGTACGCGTAGATTTACTGCTGATAGCTGTAGCAGAAACAAGTAACTATGTAACGTGTGTTTTGTTGGTATAACTAGAACGTCCTGAAGTTAGCTGTGCTGTGTAATATAACTTTAGGAACTAAATTGCCTCCGAACCCAATTTACCATTGAGTAGTACCATTGATGGTACAATTGGCTTTTTGTACCAGTAGTACCCAGACACACAATACAAGGGCCCTGTTTCAGTCGTAATTTCTTATAATGAAATCCATTTATTTACGTTCATTGCTTTAAAAAATCTATTTAAATTATTTAATCTATTGCTGGCGTAACTTCTCGAGTAATAGTGGAACATTTAACCCCCACGACGCGGAGTTGCATTTGGACGTGCTGAATACTGCCCGCCTCCATGTTCAATGGTACTTAAGAGATATAAGTCAGTGCCAGTTGTACCATCAAATTTACTAGTGGTGCAAATCGGTGCCAATTGTACTTCTCAATGGTACATCTGGTCCGGAGGCACTAAATCACAAACTGCAAATTTTAGGGCCCAGATTGGTAAACTGTATGAACAATTCTTGCACATATAAAGATTTAGCCCCTTAATACAATGCAGTCTATCTACCAATACACACGCTGATCGCGTTAGCCATTTTAATGAACACAATAATGTAGATAACGCTTTGTGTTAATGTTCACGGGGTCATTTGTCTACCGGTTAGAAGGTCAAGTTTGATTGTGATAGCACAAAGGATTTTATATGCTCACAGTGACACAGATGACAATTGTTAGAATTTAATTTTAAGTGTTACGTGCAATATCATCTAATTTTACTCCAGATTGTAAATATCCACCCCCAAGAATGACTATTGTAATCATCAACTAGATTTTTAGTTTTGACTAATGCATTAAATATATTTCTATATATAAGTTCCAAAACTTATGTTTTCACATCAAATTATTTATTATGCATTCCCATACACATTGTTTACTCGGAAAAATATATTCGCAAGACAAATTGAATACCTATTGTTTGTAAAATTATTATTTAGGAATCATACATACATTAGTATTTTTATTGCATTCAATAAATAATTAGTATGGAGAACATGATATTTTATTGTATTACATAAGACAAGACCTCCAAAACATAAAAATAACTGTCTGTGTTTAGAAGAGAACCAATGGCGAATCGGGGAACGTTCCTTTGAAAGTTCCTCAAGATACCATTTGCTGGGTATCTCGAGATATTCTTCTCGAGAGGTTTCGAATTCGGTTATTTAGGTTCTTGTAAGAGAAAAATCGCTTGCCTGTTGACCACAACCTAGTCTTCATTTCATCATCAGCCTGTAGAAGTCCACTGCTAGACATAGGCCTCCCAAGAGTTCCATAACGAGAGAGAGAGAGAGAGTTCTTGGACCTCTTTTCCATCCACCATTTCCTGCAACTTAAACAATGACGTCAGCTTCAGCGTCGGGTGGGGCCTTCCAACATAGCGCCGCCGGATTCGTGGTCGCCACTCGAGAACCTTTAGTCCCTAACGATTGCCAGTTCTGCGAGCTATACGGCCTGCCTCTGCCACTTCTACAATAATTCTGATAGTGATGTATTCGCGGTTAATGTTGTTGATGCCAAGTCCCTCTAGTCTACGTAACTACCTCATAGTTCATACTATATTAATTTCAACTAGTAATCTTAATTTATATCTTAAAGTACCTTAACTTGATAATTATGATACCTGACAGCTGCAAGTAGTGGGGATGCAAAAATAAAACAAATATTTTGATATAAATTTAATTACAAACTGTTTTCGACTTAAACTGCAAATAATATACCAAAGAACGTGTATAATTCAAGCTGGGAGACCAGTAGACGTTGATCGCAACAGACTGGAAACGGCTCATCTAGCAAGGCGACTATCCAACGATCCCAACGCTTACATTTGTATTCTTCAAGTAAAGGGACCATTACATATGAGACAAAACAAGTAGTGATGGGAAATACCCATGAATCGTGTTCCAAAATAAAAATATTAACAGTGTCATGATGACGTCAGTATTGATGGAAGAATCCTGTATTAATTATACCTACATGAGTAGATACACTGTCTCAACTAATGTAGACCAACCGTTTCAAATATTATTTTTTTAAACAATCCGAATAATTGAAATAATTTACAAAAATATAACATTCATCATTTATATATAACTCAAGAGCGCTACTTGAAATAGTAGTCAAAAAATTATCACTCTAGGCTGGAATGAGAATAAGAAAATAAATATTAAAATGTATTGTAAAATTGCATTACTCCGACTGCTGAGAAATATCCAAGTGATTACTAAAATACGACTAAACACATAACTTAGAGAAGACAAAGCGGCTTGAACAGAAATCAGCGATGCTTTGTCCAAAGAATAGATTTTGGCGATAAGATGATACGATAGAGAAATGAGCATGCTTTGCACCATTACCTTATGAAAATAAACGGTATGAATTTAAACGGTTTCACAAACCAAATGACAGAACAAACTTGCATAATCAAGTGAGCTTACGTAAAACTAAAGTTGATTGATTCAGTGTATTACAGCCAAAACACGATCACTGAACAACAGCTAGCAGCTATCCGCAGCCGAACACCCGAGGTGTTACCGCAACAATGTAACTTACTTTAAACACTCCTCGCTTACTAGTGACGCTTTACAATGATATAGAATTCTTATTTTACATAAACTAGCTTTAGATACGTAGAAAAGTTTTAATACTGTGTGTTGGTGTTCAACCAACAAGACAGAAGAGTTCAATGAAATATGATAAACTGCAGGGTTACTAGTAAGCGAGTTCTCACACAAACAATGCATTTGTCCACATTTTATTGTAAAAGTGGCCATGTAGCCATTTTTCCGCCTTCACTATGAGCTTTCTCAAGTCTCTGTTGTTCGACGGTAGAATGTCTCAATCGAACTTATGAGAATATACGCTCTCACATTATCCATTACATTTATTTATGCTGAATGATTTTTAATTGAAGACTTTTCAGCCACACTGATTGGGCCTGAAGAATTATCGGGCCCGTACCATGAACTGCGATTTTTAGTCGGCTATATGTATCGGTTTGACATAAGTTGAGTCTCAAATATTTATGGTTCAAATTCGTAATAGTGCTGACTCGCTCGCATTTGAATGGCAATAAGACGTCATGGTAGGGCCCAGAGGGGTGAGTGGGAGTTTGCATCATGGTTTTTACACTCACTTTTGAGCGTGATCCACGTGTTTATGTATGGAATTCGTAACAGTGCCTCTAGCGGACCATTACTGTCACTCATTCTGTCCATACAAAAACACGTGTAACGTGCTTGTTTCCACGCACGAGTGAGTGAAAACTATTGTGCCAACTCCCACTCACCCCAGGACAGTCAAAATGTCTCTTTTCGGCGACGATAAGCAACATCCGGAAAATTCATTGATTTGTACAGATGCCACGTTCATCTGTGTTTTACATGTCTAACGATAGCAATATTGTTACCGCAGCAAACGATAGATAAAATAATTATACTGTACATATTGTTACAAAATCACATCATGCTACAAGAAAATTACATCGTAAAGACACACTTTTATTTCGATACCACAATATTGCTTTCTATTTTGTATTAAGATTTAAATGTCTGCTTCTATTGAACCGTTTTGTTTTTACACTGCGTTATTAATAAAAAGGCCCGCCATGACGTGTTGATTAAGTTTAAAAACTACTACCTACCACAAGCAAATATTCCACATCATTTATGAATACCAACAAAGATAAAGACTATTTTCTTCGGGTAATTAATATATTTTTAAACATAATTATAGTAACCGACATCGGCAGATCTAAAATGACACGAAAGTTTCGATGAGGGTCTGTTCCACGTAGCTTACAAGATACTCATCACGAATATGTAACTAGCCATTTTGTAAAGGGAAAACAACAAAGCTAAATACCCGTAGCTTGTACTTGTAGCTGCGAAACCGGCCCCTGTATTCTTGTATACCTTACTTAGTTAGAGAAGATTAATGAGAGCATTTTGGCCGTGGTGGCCCCGGCTGAAGAATAGGCCTTTCCATATCTACCTATCCGCGGATGTCGTAAGAGGCGACTAAGGGAAAAAAGCTAGGGGACGGGCAGCAGCGTCCCTCATTTAAACAACGATAGCTCTAACTGCGCTCGCCAACCCGCATGCCCAGCGCGGTGAGTATGGGCAAATCCCCCCACATGATAAGGAATCTGCTCTGTCTGTGGGGGAGGCCATGTTCAGCACTGGACGTCGAACGGCTGAAATGATGACACGAATTTTTTCTGTTAACTTATTAAGTAGGTACCCTATTTCCTCTCTGGATAATGGCACTTGACCAATATTTTTTTATCAGTAACTTTTTTTCCTTAAATGTAATTTATTTATATGGAAAATAAGTATGAAAAGTGTTGGAAAAGAGTCTTGAGTTTTTCCTCTATAATTCTCAAATGAAAAACTCATATATACTCTTACTCAAATATCTTTATAAATATTCGTGTCATTTCAGATCTAGCCATCTAAAACTGCTCGTGCATAAATCAGGATTCAAGTATAGATTAATAGCTTCGGCCCGCGGCTTCGCCCGCGTGGTACCCGGATGAAAAGAGCCAATGTTGTTCCAGACTATTCACTACATTTATGCTAAATTTCATTCTAATCCCTTCAGTGGTTGCGGCGTGATTTCGTAACAAACATCCTAACAAACTTTCGCATTTATAGCAGGAAGTAGAATGCTTGAGTATCAAATCTACTCCGCTTTAGTACAGTTTCAGAGTACGGGCCCTAGTGTAGTTCGAGTTGTATGAATAAGTTGATGTTACGAGAGGTTCTCAAAGCGGGGCGGGTTGTGTAGTGGGGGGGAAGGGGGGGCGCTCAGTCGATGTACTGCGCGAGCCAGCGGAAGCCCTCGCCGTAGCCCTGGCGCTTCAGCACGGAGCACATGAACAGCTCCAGCGGCCGCCCGGGCAGCTCCGACCGGGATACCCTGCCCTGGAAAATATAGATTTTATTGGTTAGTAATAAGTACATTTTTTATGATTATCTGTTTTTAAAGTAAGCCTACACATTCCATGCCATTCCTCGACATTCCACTGTGTGAAAAATGATCATCGAAAAAAATGATAGGCTTTCGGCCGATCCGTTACGGCGTGTTTGAACAACAAACATCCAACAAACAAATTACATAATAAATCTTATAGAATAGGTGGTTCTTAAAGTATAATCAGCCCCGTTGTCCACAAATTAGATCAGCCCCGTTGTCCACAAATTAATCCTCACAAACTTTCGCATTTATAATATTAGTAGTAGGATACGAGTATGCTACCACTGATCTAGGAATATACCCACTTAGTTTACTGAGACAGCATGACAGGTAATTTATGAGCCAGATATACTTTGATAACGACATTGATATCCGTGCCTCAAAATTGCTTTGCTGACCTTGTCCAATTCAACGAAAGTTTGAACTTCATTATTTATTTAAACATATGATATCATTTTGAAACGTCTTATACAACGTGTTTAGTAGTACTATCCCAAAATTCTTATTCTATATATAAAAAGAAAAAATATTAGCAGAAATATATTTCCATATTTTTCGAATTAGTTGCTTTTGGTTTTTGAATTGTGTTTTCATCAAGATTGCTACCTAAAACAGATGAATAGGTAATTAAGTTGTTGAATTGATTTGACTCCAAAACAACGTTTGCTTTTTCAATAAAAAAAATCGAATTTCCAAAATTCATAGAACTAACTTCATTGCTGATGTTTGTAGAGTATACCACTTTCAGGATAGTACCTCTATACATATTATGAATGACCTTGTAATGTGTAATAAGAAAACTGATGATGATAATTCACGAGATGCAAAGGGATCCTTGAATAAATTATGGCCCAATTCACAAGACAATTATCGGGTATATAAAGGAGAGTGTAAATGGGACCGTTGGCAGAGGAAAACCTAGGCGTACGTTTAGTGACCTAATCGGTGACGTTTTGGAAAAAGGCCAGGTCAAGAGTACCCTAAACCGACGAGCATGTATGACAAATGTGATGAGAGTGAATGAAGCAAAAGAGGTATGTCAGGATCGTAGCAAGTGGAATGCCGTGTTCTCTGCCTACCCCTCTGGGAAATAGGCGTGATTTTATGTATGTATATAAGTAGAAACATTACTAACCTTGCCAGTAGTTTGCTGGTACAGATTGAAGTACTGGCGCAGCTCATCCTCGCTGGCCGCGCCGGGCTTGTCGATCTTGTTGCCAAGGATCAGAACCGGGCAGTTGCTCAGAGTCTCGTCAGTCAGCAGCGAGTCCAGCTCCGTCTTGGACTCGGGCAGGCGCGCGCGGTCGCACGCGTCCACGAGGAACACGATCGCGTCGACCGCGGGGAAGTAATCGCGCCACACCCTCCTCGCCTGCTGATGCCCGCCGAGGTCGAACGTTGTGAAGCGCATACTGCCTATAGATAGTTCTTCGGACGCTGTGGAGATTAGGAGCGGTTTAGAATTGAATAGAATTTATTTATTTGACTGGCCTCATAGCTCAGTTGGTAGTAACTCTGCCTTCTGCGCTAGAGGTAGCGGGTTCGATTCCCGCACAGGACAAACATTTGTATGATGAATACCAACAGATGTTTGTTCTGTGTCTGGGTGTTAAATATTTATCTATTATGTATATCAGTCTCTGGTACCCATAGTACAGGCTATGCCTAGTTTGGGATCAGTTGACGTGTGTGATATAGCCGGAATATTTATTTGACTTACACACAAAAACACAGAACAGCCATGGGAACATATAAAACATATAAGGAGTAAAAACACAAATGATAACAAACAACAAAGGTAATGGACACCTGCCCACCTGCCCATAGGTAGGCATCCACCTCCCTAGGAGGTGCGAACCAGTCTCGCTCGGTGTCGGGTGCAGCCAAACAGGCCTTGACTCAGCTTATTGCTGCTTTACATGACAAAGTGCCACAAGTTTAGACTCACTTTATATCTAGCTTTATGGTAAGGTACGACAGACATACATTATTTATAACTATTTATAACTAGCCCCTTATTTATAACTAGCTGTTGCCCGTGATTTCGCTCGCGTGGTACCTACAAAAAATTGCCTTTATGCTATTCTAGATAAAGAACTCTTTGTATTCCAAGTTCATTCCAAGTTTAATCGAAATCGGTTGAGCCATTACGGCGTTTACCACAAACATACAAACATCCTCAAAACTTTCGCATTTATGATACTATTAGGAAGTATGTCCTCCTATTTCTTTGTTTACTGTTAGAAAAGGACAGGGCGAGAGTTATCGAGCCGATAATGTAAGTGACTGATTCTGAATAAGTAAGAGTTTATTGCTTTAAGAAATCGATAACACATAGATTTATGGAGCGAGTAAAATAAAAACTGGACCAACAACAATGGAAGCCATTATTATTTTTACAATAAACCAATCGTTACTAAATTATGTTATTGTGTTGAATGACAGTCAACTTTAAATCATCCATAATTTTTATGATAAGAATGAATTCGGGGTCATCACATTTATTCACTCATCTACACTTCCTATACACAAATGTACCTATTCTGTGCACGAAAGGAGCCTCTAAGAGGCGCACTTTAATCCTTCCACTACACTGATTCTTTTACCGACCATACATCAACCTGGTTACTGACCTATTAAAGGATGACCAAGAAAGAATCAGTGAAACGATAAGCAAGCAAGCATCTAAAAAAACTTATTGGTAAGTATGTATGTAGACAAGTGAAATGGTCGAGGCTATGCTGCTTTTCAGCTTCGCCATGTCCGCTGTCGTCACAGCAGGTTTGATCCTGGGAAGCCATCAGCCACTTTCAGGCGATGAAGATCAATCAATGATGCCAGGATCAAAAGTAAGTCTCATCTATTCCTAATTTGATTCAGCGGTTACGTTTTTGACTAGGGAATGCTAACCGGTTTTGTGTTTATGAAATGGGTGATCAGTATTTTCGTTACTTGCTACGTTGATTGATTTTCGAGACATACTCATAGTAAAGTAAAAACTTAACTAGAAAACTATGAGAATTGGCTAGTCTTAGTCTTAACCCCACACTATAGGATAACTCGTTGGTTCCAGACAACAATAGGACCGCAAACATTTTTCACCAGACCTTGGACAAACATCTTTCGGGCCTGGGATATCCCGGAGACATACTCCCTGATTCACAAACTTTTGCATTTATAATACTTATTATAGAATTTACCTGCAAACGGACAAAAACAGGAAATTGTTACATCAGGTCAAGTCACCTTGAGAAAATGAATTCATTAGTTTGATGTGATTTAAAAACTGAGCTACAATTATATAACACAAGGCTATGTTTTATAATCTCTTTGTATCAACTAATAAATGCTTATTAGATCTAATACACAGTTTTTATTTGTACACATAAGC
Organism: Anticlea derivata; assembly: GCA_947579855.1. Taxonomy (NCBI): domain Eukaryota; kingdom Metazoa; phylum Arthropoda; class Insecta; order Lepidoptera; family Geometridae; genus Anticlea; species Anticlea derivata. Next base: position 10,203,156 of record OX388264.1, read on the forward strand.
AAACCAATTGTTGCTTGTTGATGGTTCTTTCTTGGTCACCCTGCTTTAGATTAGCAACCTGGTGGCTGAAGGCCAGTCACCAATCCTACTAATACTATAAATGCGAATGTTTGTGAGGATGCTTTTTGTATAATCATGCTGTAACGGCTCACAAATTTTGTTGAAACTTGGAATTCAAAGAGTTCTATACCTAAAATAGCATATAGGCTATTTATTATGAATGTACCACGCAAGCGAAGCCGCGGGCGGAAGGTAGTAAAGAAATAAATTCATGTAGGTACACAACCTAATCTGTGGACACACTGACACAGAACACTATCGGCATTGAAAAAACAATATTTATTTTATTGTTTACTACTCTATAATAAAATATGAGAAATGTTGACTTTCGATCCGAATGTGGAAGTTGAACAAATGAATTTTGAAAAGTTTAGCACATTCACATGCTCAAACCAGTAAAGGAAAAGATCCTGAGGAATCACCCAGCTTAGACAGCTCTGCACATATCTGCAAGCTATATGGCCCGCTCACTGCAACTTGCTAACTCTGAGGGCTATGAAACTACTCACTTGGATGCAATGTGGGTACATGCTGCGCCAGTCTGTCATCCTTGAGCATGTGGAGGAGTGTGGTCTTCCCGGCATTGTCCAGCCCCAGGAACAGCAGCTTGCCTGATTTCTTCCATAGGCCTGACAAATAAAATCCTTTTAATGAGCTGTCCATCATAGACTGTGTGTGGTTGAGGAGCACCAATACAGACTATGGTCCATTTTACAGACAGATACGACAAGATGATGCGACTTTGCATATTTTGTGTATCTTAAGTTGGTGCAAAATTCAGTACACTCTATGAATTTGAGGATAAAAATGAGACCTGAACTGCATAACCTATGTCATCATTGGACAGAAAATGCCAGTTTTATACATATTTTAAGAAGTTTTTTGTGTCTCGGTTTACAATTTAGCAAAGTCATGTAAATTGAGTATAAACTTGAAGTTCAAACCTATGAACTAGGCTCCTAATTGTGCTCCAAGAAATCACTAGGCTGTTGGAATGTCCTTTTTTTAAAAGCACTATGTACCTAGTTGTTTTGTTCACATAATTCATTGATGTGATGTGGCGGTACATCATTGGCATAACTACACAAGTTTTATGTATCATAATGTTAACATTGCAGTCAACAATTCTATTTCGTACGAAAATTAGTATATTTATTTAGAAAAAAGTTATTTGACAGTAGTCACTTCACTCTTAAACACTGAAAATGTATAATAAAATAACAGCTGATAAAGTTTAACTCACCAAGGAAACCAAGGACTCCCGTGAACCAATCCAAGATAAACATTATGAATCTGGAATGTAGGAAATTATTATTACTAATTACGATAGAAGATCACTGCGAGGATCCACTTCTTCACAAAGAACGTAGGATGATGTGATGCCTATGAGTAATGACTTGCGAATCTTATTGTTATCAATTACGCCGTAGCATTTCCTAGTGGAATATCACTGAAACATTAATAAATTCACCAGGCATATGTCCTCAGACGTCGTCAGACATAGCAAACGTAGTAAGAATTCGATAGTGAATTGAGTAACATGAATGACAGAACGTAATTTGTACTCCAACTTCGAGCGTTGATTACACTGTTTTTGAATGGTAAATACTCACTTATTTTAATTGAACTAGGTTATCTAACGGTAGAGGAAGTTTATCACAATATTTCGCACTTATTTGCAATATTAAAGCGCTAAAACCTAAGATTTTTCTCTGCAAGAAAAGATGGGATCAAGGATTATGAAGTTGGCAATGACGTGACATACGCTATTTCCGGATGCTGTCACACTCGATGCTCATGTTGCGTTCATAGAAACCGTTTGTAGGCGTAAAATAAAACATACATCTTAATCTTCCGGAATGCCCAGTTAACGTTTAACGTGCTTTAAATAAAACAATGCAACACGAGTAAGCCAGGTAGATATGAAAGAGGACGAAGAATTAAATAAGGAAATAAATAAATAAACTTAACGCATTTTTGTGAACGCATCGCTGCTTTTAATTTGACAGATGAGCCCCAGTGCTTCCAGCTTCTTGACAGTCCCAAAGATTATCAAAAAGTTTGCAATATAATTTTATAAGGCATCATATGAAAGCCATCATGGTATGATTTTGAATTCCAAAGATTTTTTTATAATTCACTGAGGTCATGTGATAGCACGTGCTATTATACTAGTGCACTAGCTATTATATTCCAAACATGTATATATACATTGACGTTTAGGCAAACTACAGTTAAATGTGGCAACCCTGACATTAAAAATTCTTTCTAGTTTTTGACAGCTTTCAAAGCTCAAGGTATTTTTCAAGTTTTTCGCGAAAAAGTGAAATTATTCCAGCTAAATGAATAAAAATATTGCTTTTGAGTGATAGAAAAATTTCCACCCTGTCTGCCATTCCCATTTTGTGATAATTTGTGTGAAGATTACCTAGATTTTTTAAGGTTACAAAGTGCTTGAAGAAGTGTTGTTATTTTCAGGCTAAACCATGGCCCCAAGGAAAAACAAAGTAGCTAAGGAAGAGGTCCAGGTAACTCTGGGCCCTCAGCACTTGATCGGCGAGACGGTGTTTGGTGTTGCTCACATCTTCGCCTCTTTCAACGATACATTCGTTCATGTTACCGACTTATCCGGTCGGGAAACCATTGCCCGTGTCACTGGTGGCATGAAAGTAAAGGCAGACCGTGACGAGGCTTCGCCCTACGCTGCTATGTTGGCCGCTCAGGTATGTACACTTCCCATTGGATAACATTGATCCAACACAACACAAAGTTAGTTTTGTAGGTTATGTTTATTGTCAAGATTTTTAAGGTTCATATCGACTGGTGGCTAAATTTGCGTTTGTTTACTGACCTAATGATGTACATAATCTGGACTGTCTGTGATATGAAAGAAAATTGTATGACAGGGTTGATTAGCTGTGCCCTAGGCAGCAGACAGGTGGTCCAATAACAGCGAAGGCTTGCCTATCATTTGAATTAGGCACAATAGCTATGAACCAGTTTCAGTACATTTACAAGCTATGATAGCTTTGAAGTGAACTGAAACTGGTCGCAGAATCAATCAGTATTTTTTCATTTCATTTCATTTATTCATTCATCATAACAATTTTTACATCGTGTCTGAAATATAAACTTACTTCTAAAGATATACAAGCATGCACAATACAAAAACACACACACTAAAGAAGACGTTCACATTACATTTAATTTTCTCATTATAAAGTCGTCCACTGTATAAAACTTTGTTATCAAAACAAAAGATCTGTAGAACATAATTATTTGAAGAACTATCTTTTTGTTACTGAAGACTTGCATATTAGGAGAAAAACGAAATCAGAGTTCAGCCTTTTAGCCTTCTTCTTGAGTAGAGCCCTTTTCATTTGATCAGTGTACATGCAGATCTTAATTGCAAGTTTCAAGCTAACAATGCAATTCAACATTTCAGGATGTTGCCGAAAGGTGCAAGAACCTGGGAATCACAGCCCTCCACATCAAGCTCCGTGCCACTGGTGGCAACAAGACCAAGACTCCCGGACCCGGCGCCCAGTCTGCTCTCCGTGCCCTTGCCCGTTCCAGTATGAAGATCGGCCGCATTGAGGATGTCACACCTGTGCCCTCAGACTCCACCCGCAGGAAGGGTGGCCGAAGGGGTCGCAGATTGTAATCTGTTAGTGTAAGCTCACTGTGGACTTTGAATAAAGAGGTTTACGGTATTATTGCAGTTTTATTCATAAAGCAACCCATGCTTACTTTGCATGTGCAGCAATACTAGACTTTATGAAACTATCCCTTTGAGGCCTCACATCAAACAAACTTGGCTTGGGCTTTATGCAACATTTAGATGCTCATTATTCTGGTAATAAATTTCCTTTGGGACAAATTGAATTCAGACTTGGCATGCTAGGATTTTGGACCCTTTCTAAAATATACCTGAAAATGAATATGATTGTAATGGAACACACTAGTCTACTCTTATTTTGTATTCCAAGGCTTACTATTCCAGTCATTCACTTGGAAAATACTTTTTTTGCATACAACCTCAGGTTCAGATAATTATTGATCAAAAAGATAAACTATTACGTAGTGAATTACTGTAAGTACCCATAGCAGCAGTTTTAGTGTTAGGAAAAAACCGACCCCGAACCGGCCGAAGCGGTATTGAAAGGCTCCCCGATGGACCGACGATAAAAGTTGCGTGAAGTCGGTAGATGGAAAAGGCTCAAGACGTTATGGAACTCGGGAGGCCTATATCTTAGCAGTGAACTTCTACATTAGGCCACCCGAATAACCGGTCTTAATACCACTAGCGGTCACCCATCCATTTGTTGACCGATGTATGACTAGATGACCTTTGTTCATTGAAGTTAGAACATAGTGATTGATTTTACTCTTGTGATGGTTAAGGCACTTGTCCCTCCGCCGACGAGGAATTGATTAGTCCTGTAGGAGATGAATTCTTGAAGTAACTGACACTACAGGACTGAAAATAAAATACATTTTTGGGGAGAACATTGCATGTTGTTATTTATTGATATATTAATTTCAGCTACATTCATTATAGTTAAAATAAGTTCCTAAATTTTAATAACACTTGTATAATTTACAAAGCTTTTAAAATGTTGAAACATTTTAATTCTAATTGGTTAGTTACATACGTATGTGTAAATAAAATCCATTTACAAATAGGTCTCTATATTATTGCACATAGAATTGGTGTAAGTGGCCTAAGAAAAACAGTCTTACACTAATCTGCGAAAGTTTCAAAATCCTTTAAAGTTGCTGTTATAAATCACACCCTTTATTTATATTATTTCTGTTTCCATTTTTCAATATTTTTATTATTTTAAAGCTATAGGTAGTATAAATTGAAAAGTAAACTGTGGATACAGAAACATTTGTGATCAAAACTTGGAGCAATTTTTAAAAAGTCAGCTCCCTTTCTATTTCATATATTATGAGATCAATAAAATACAATTAACATAATTAGCACAAAACCGAAACGTAGCTCCTTGAGCCCCCTATGTACTAACTAACGAATACACTTTACAATTTACCACAAACATTGACACAAACTTGTCTTTTTAATTACTTTTCTAAACACAGTTCAATAAACATGGTGATAAAACAAACACTACACCCACTTGCGTAAAACAACACATTATGCCTTTAGAACACAGTAATTTCGATTAAATCAGTCAACAAAATTAAGGGCGCGTTAAACTATAAATCTGTAATAAAAATTTAAACATATAACAAAAACTAGAATAAGTTACATTAAACCTCATGCCATTAAAAATACTTTTAAATAATAATATTATCTATGTATAATTAGATTTCCATGAACCTACAGCCGAGATGACGAACATCCCATCTGAAGCGAAAACAAAACTCACAACCTATGAATAAACACCGTCCTACGCTACAAACTTTTTATTTTTAATGGCATAAGAGGCGACACCGTTGTACCAACACAATTTGTTTAACATTACCGCAATTCTGTTATGTTTCCACACTCCAGCTGAACATCTGCCGATTGCCTCCTGTTGGCTACTGAAGATTCATCACTTCTGCCCACCAGTATCTAATCTAATAAAAGTGTGCGAACATTCTTGCGTGTGGTCGGTAAATGCCCAGAGCCCACGAGCACATATCCGCAATTATATTCTAATCGTACTAGTAGGCGGATAGGGGGGCGGGGGCCTAGGCCTTCGCCCCGGGCGCGGGCCGGGCGCGCGGCTTGCGCTACAAGCCCGTTTTCAGTCTGATCTTCTTGAGGTGCGAAGGCGAAGGGTTGGGGAATGGCCTCCGCTTGCCCGATAGAGACAGCGACTCGTGCGGACCCGTCTGCGTGCTGAGCACCGTGCCACCCGCGACGTCCTCCCAGGTTCCCCCCATCACGTCTTCCGACGAGGAGGAGGCCATGGCCCGGCACCGGTTCACGGATCGCGTGGCGGATCCGCGGATCGATCTGGCGAAGCTCCGCTTGCTGAGCTTCGCGGACACCACTGAAGCTCGGGGGCTCTCCGCGTCGTCGACGGACCGCCGGCTGACCTTCGCCTTGACGACGCCGCCGACCTGGGTTTTACTAGCGTTAGGTTTCCTTATCGCTAGGATGTTCCGACGCTTCGAGGACAGCGTTTTCGGTTTGGGCTCGTTCTCGGTTAGATATCTGGTTCGCGAGGTGGATTTGACGGGTTCGTTCTTCTTGGCGAACTTCATGTTTAGGTTGATCATGTCGTGGCCGGAGCGCTGGGCGAGGACGGGCGGGCTGCGCTTGCGCTCGGTGTCGGTCTTGGCGCCGACGTACGTGTTCTCTTTGCGTTCGTCGATCACTTTCCCTTTGGAGCGTGCGTACAGCGGCACGCGAGTCGGCGAGCTGGTTTTCGGGCGCAGACGAGACATCGTCAGCTGAAATAAAAACACCTATTAACTGTATTGCAGATACAGCGGTAAAACTGCGCAGTGCGTAAAGGCGTCCATAAACAAACGACTACGCTCTATGATTGGGCACCTGAGCGCAGTTACTAAACTACATTTTTAAAGGGTGAGATTTGTATAGTGTAAGAGTATGTGTTGTATGTGTGAATCTAATGAACACCTCACTCCCAATTTTAGTAGGTACTGAATTCTGTGCAAATGATTGTTACTTGTTCAAAGTTCTGGACAACACGATTCACTCAACAATTGTTCTTACCCTGACTACTAATTAGGGACTGTTGTTTTGATCTGTTAACTGAAAATTAAAATACCATTGTTACCAAAAACAAAAAAAAATTAAGAAATAAAATCAAATGAACACAAGTAAAATTATTTGGGTAGGCAAACACAAAAAATTTAGTTAATAAGTAAGCAATTGATAAATATAATTAGTAATTCATGAGGTTAAAGAACATCAGAAGCATGCCATGAAGACGAGCTACACTTCATCGAAACCACCAGCATCGTACTTATAAAATAGCATATGCCACGCAGTGCTGAACAATGCGATTTGTCGTTACAGATTGAGCGTATTATCGGTGCGTAAACGTTCGTTTTTATATTCATATCCGTGGCAATCTTCCATGTTTTACTTTATATATAATAATTGAAACTATCATGGTTATGAACATAATTTTCTCACATTTCAGTCATTTTTGGTGCCGATATATCGGGGAACAAAGAAACTCACAAATTGTGGTAAACATCCCGATTTTAATGAACATTTTTTTCCTTGCCGTTTTAGGGCAGAAAATTCTCATTGTGCATCACCAGGATTTGGACCCACGACCTTCAGAACGAAAGTCGAGGTATTTCCCACTAGGCTAACACAGCTCTTTTATACGTGCCGAAAAAACGCCCGATATGTAATGGCACCTAGACAGCTCGACTCTAACATAACCAACCTGCGGTCTCATAGTCCTAGAGTGCGACCTAAGCCACTCCCTAACCGCCGAGAGGTTGCGGTGTTCCGAACAAGGTATTCTTGAATTGGGGTGTTGCCCAGTCAGGTCCAGGATAGATGCGCCCAACGAACGACCCACCTGAAAATTTATAGATTAGTAATTATTTTTTAAGTGAGGATAATGATCGGACATATACGACATGACAGTTCCTAAAAGAACATCATTGATGGAAAGGTAGAAGGAAAACGAGAGAGAGGAAGACCAAGAATAAGTTACATGAGCCAGATAAAAGAGAATATTGCCATCATGTCATATAAAGTGATAGGAAAACAGAATGGAGAAAATTGCATCATTACACCGACAAGAGCTTAGCTCTTAAAGGAGCCATTTCATTCTGGGCCTGGTCCATGTACACTACATAGAAAAATTAGGAAAAAATAGGAGATTACAAGAAAAATACAATTTCATTAATTTCAAGACAAATGCGATGGTACAACATAGTTCTTCTGGTAAGTTTTTTACTATTTGAAGGCCATGTTGGTTTATAATTGGCGTTTGACATGACATTGACATATTTTTCATGTCATGTTGTTTGATTTGATGTTTTTGTCTTGTCAGATAAATGTAGGTTGTCAAAATGACATTTCACGCACGTCCATCCGCCATATTTTTGTAGCGCTGTGTGTTGCTCTCTTTGTTGAAGAAAATCTTAATGTACTTTAGAACGAAGTCAATATAAAAAAAATAACCAATTAAATACGTTTACTTTATTGCTTAGCCATATTTTAGCGTAGTGTACACAGTGCAGGCCCAGGCTCCATATATTGATGAAACGTCTCTTTTAATAATAATAAACCCACGCCTAGAGTCATACTAACCCCCTTAAGGCCTTTGCCCACAGCCACCGTACCATACTATGAACGTATTAGGCATGAAAAAACACGACACAACTACGCCCACTAGAACGTATCATTGTATTCTCGTCATCAATTCGCTGTTGGTCAGGTTATGGCACGCTACGGCGTTGGTCGGTGACGGAACCGTTTCGGACCGTCGGGGACGTTGTTTCATATAAAGGAGCCATTTCATTCTGGGCCTGGTCCATGTACACTACATTGAAAAATTAGGAAAAAATAAGAGATTACAAGAAAAATACAATTTCATTAATTTGAAGACAAATGCGATGGTACAAGAATAGTTCTTCTGGTAAGTTTTTTTACTATGAGAACACTATTTGAATTTTACTATTTGCTAAGCCATATTTTAGAGTAGTGTACACAGTGCAGGCCCAGGCTCCATATATTGATGAAACGTCTCTTTTATAAAAATATTTTTTTTTTGCATATGCCGATACGGTTACGGTCATGGTATGGAACGTTGTAGTGGGAAAAGGCCTTTATTCATAATCACTCACTAACTTTATCGGCCTGATAGAAGTAAGTTAGTGACTGCTTATGAGTATGAGGGTACGATTATATAATATCCCAAAATGCACAAATCAGGGGGATTCGAATCCGCGACCTGATCGAAAGTTTTTTGGATATTATTGAAGAGTTGAGTTGAATGCAGCGTACAATTTTCGTTTACCTACCTCGCTTATTATACGGTGCTCATAAAGCAGCAGTGTTTATCATCTGGAGATTTTTGAAGATATCTATAAAAAGCGTTTTAAATACACTACTCTATATAAATACTTGTAAGTATACAAATATCTACATAAAAGTGAACTAAAGAAATCCCTATAACTAATCAACGTGTATAGTCCTACTGAAATTACATGATGCAAGTTCATGACAAACCTTCATAGGATCTATGTCTTCAAAAACCTCCAGATTCTTTGCGCGACAGCGCGACATCTGAAACGTTTTTTGCCACTTCAAATTTAGAGGAAATAAACTAATAAACTACGGAAAAATTGCTCACTATACCTTGCACATGATATCTTGAGGACAACCTATTATAAATACCTATGTATCTAGAAGTCGGAAGGCATTTCTACTATTCTGTCGCCCAATAGGAGAGGGATCTTAATTGAATGATCATAGGAGCCCAATAGGTACAGTCAACATCAAAAGGACAATATTTTTTTATTGTACATTTTCTCAGCAATCATCTAAGAGCAAATGTTGTTCCCCATTGTTGGATGCTGAGTTTCAAATTTTTTACGTTTTTCGTCGTTTCAAAGTGATCCTTGTGATCTTATTGCAATAAATAAAATTGTATACAAATGTTTTTTTCTACTGATCCCCTCTCTCACCTCTACACACCTCCCTGCAATCAGCGGCAATATCAAGGTCAGATCACCAACGCGACTATACAAACATCAGTTTTTTCTTCAAGTTTAGAAGGAGAGGAAAAATCTTGTTGGCAGCACTGCTGGCAAGATCATTGTGATCAGTTGACCGTGTGTGATATATCCGGAATATATTTATTTATTTCAATTCTACCTCTACTGCCGAACATTGGCCTCTCCCATAGATTTTAAGGCGATCGATCTTGTGCGGCTTGCACCCAACGGCGCCAAGCAACTTTTGTTAGGTCCTAGTACCACTTAGTAGGGAGCAATGGTGGAGTGGTGGTAGTGGCCTTTCGATCCACAGGTCGTGGGTTCGAATCCCAGTCGTGCACCAATGGATTTACCACTCGGAAAATTTATGTGCGCCTACTAGTGTATTCGGGGTGAAGGATAACATCGTGAGGAAACCAGCATGACATGTCCTAGAACCTAAAAATTCGAAGACATGTGCACGAAAGGAGCCTTTGAGAGGCGTATTTTAATATTTTCATTACACTGATTCATCAACGGTCCCTTTTCAGGGCCACCATACCTCAACCTGGTTACTGAACTAATGCAGGATGACCAAGAAAGAATCGGTGACACCACAAGAAGAAGAAGAAGATGGGGGGGCCGTCTACGCTGCGTTTTTTGGTGCGTAGTTTCTATTCCACAACCGATAGCTGGATCACTGCCGGAGATTCTTAAGTAGCCTTAAATGTAAGGAAGGCTTTTTTTTTTAGTTTTTGCCTAGCACGACTTGTGCATTTGCCATTTTAAAGGAAGGCGTCTTGCAGAGAGGTGTATATGTATAGCGGCTACTCCCATCGCAAGCGCTACGGCCGGCTAACTAGCCCCATGCGCGCACACAGACCTGGAAGGGGTTTACCTCTTCGAATATGTGCGGGGTGTACTTGGGCGGGGGCGGGGCGGCGTGCGGGGCGGCGGGGGGCGGGTCGCGCACCGGCGGCGGCAGCACGTTGCACAGCCGCCCAGTGTTGTAGTTGCACTCGAGCGTGTAGGAGCGCACCAGCCCCGTCGCCTTCAGCACCGCCACGCGGCCGGAGCCCTCGCGCGACATGCCGTCGCGCCGGTCCCTGACGAGGTGAAACGGTAGTTTTATAGGTAATCGCATTCGATGGGAAAACAAGAGCATATCGCGCGCCATACACTGCGCAAAAAATGCGAAAAACAATAATTGGTTACTGTACAGTCGCCTGCAATATATATATATATATATATATATATATATTTATTTATAACACAAAAGGAATACAAATGAATGGTAGTAAATGTCTTAAAACCTATGTTAGGTTTGTCTAGACATTAGGTTCTCGATATTGAATATAAGAAAAATTGTAAACAATCTTTACTTATTTTCTATGAAGAGCGAGCGCATGTAAAGATAACACCGTCACAGAACAGCTAACAGTATGTACCTAGTGCATAGGCACAACAGAAAAATAAAACCCGTCAGGTGAGTTGAGTGGAAGCATAATAGCCAATGCAGTGGTGTTAGTATGCATTACTATCGCTACGCGTGTGTGAGTGCGCTTACGACATATAGGATGCTCCGTTTATAGCTTTTAAAATTTATTGGGAAAGGAAATATTTTTTTATAATGTTTTTAAAATAAGATGTATACATTCCACTACTATAAAAATGATACCACAATATTAACTTTAGTGATGTACACAGCAAAAACTAGAAAATTGTTTGCCTACCAATTACTTGTGCCATTTCCAACTTAACCATTTACCTACCATCTTCATCTGTATTGTCGTATCATTTTGAAAATTAAAAGTGTATATAACTGTGTGCACTGCTAAAAAAGTTGGCACATTTTGTCTGTATATGGTTATTTATAATATGTATACAATACCGAAAGAAGTTAGTTCTTTCAACAAAAATAAAGCGAATTAGCAAAAATAAAAATTATAGCATGCACTACATTACTCACTTGAGGTACATATTCCTCTCGGTGAAGTTGCAAGATGAGAAGTGGAAGTGCAGGTTGTTCATGGACATGATGCGCGGCAGTAGCATGCACTCCACGCAGCTATCGGCGTCTTCGAAGTGGTTACCATACATGAATATACCTGTAACAAATACAATCAAAGTTAGATATGACCACATCCAGAGAAAGTCAAACCCCTTATTCATAACATCTTTATCGGCTCGATAAAATGTATACTTTGTTTACGTTAGCGCGTTCGTCCACGACGCTACCCAAAAGTGACGGAACTCATTAGAAACTAGAGTTGTGGACTGATTGGAAACTTTGACTCGTCCACGACGCTACTGGAATTTCCTGAAAGTCCTGAAACTCAGTACACGATTTTATGTAAACAAAGTTTTGAAAACGAAAATAATTATCATGACTTTCAAGCAATGACAAGGAATTATTACTTCTCCTGTTACATAGACGTCAAAATCACTTTATCATTACTTTTTATTCGTTCATTTTTCAACAGTTTCTCGAAACCAGTCGCCTCGTCGCAGTCGTTTGAGTAGCGTCGTGGACGGACGCGCTTAGAGTTTCGATTTGAAGGTCGTGTGTTCAAAACCGGTGCACCAATGAATTTTTCTGTTTTATTATTGTAATATTTTTTCTTTGTGTTGATAGAGTAATATCTTTTTGGATAATATACTAGTTAACACGTTTATAATTATGCAGAAATAGAGTGTAAAATAGGTTCTAAAATATAAGCCTTTCATAAGCGCATGTTACATTAACGCATATTGCGGTACTTTCACGTTTATTCCCTAGAAATAGAGTCTATAACAGCTTGCCTTTCTTAGACGCATGTCCGTGTAGATCGATGTATAGGTACAGGCCGGATTCGGGTTCCTTGACGATGGACGGGCGCGGCGGTGGCAGCGCGGGCGTGGCTGCCTTCTTGCGAGTCTGTCGCGGTACCGCTGGCGATTTGGGCTTCTCTTCTTTGACAGGCGCCGGCTAGAACGACCACAGATTACATTAAGGATGATGCCTAAGCCCAGGCTATATCACAGAATCCTATAATCCTACTAATATTATTAAGAATAAGGTGGAAAATTCTTACCCAGAACCTCTTCAAGCACACCACACTCCCACCTCCCATCCATTCCTAACCTATCACATTGCTAAAAAGATTTTCATCATGAACTTTGTTTAATTTTTGTCTGATTTTTCTTGTTTTAAGTTTTATTTTTGTCCTCTCAGAGCTATATAGGTACTTCTTTGTCTCACTCAACGATGTTCAATCCGCGAAGTGGGAGCACTGGTGACCTGTAATACAGGTTCTACAAACCTTTCTCAGGCACCAGTCTCTCACTAAACAGGTTAACAATGTGTTTTCTCAACCTTATTATAAGCCTAACTATAAGAAACCTTTGTGAGAGAGAATAAATAAATAAATACTATTATTATTATTATTATAAATGCGAAAGTTTGTGAGGATGTTCAATCACGCGCAAACGGCCGAACAGATTTGGTTAAAATTTGGCACAGATATTATAGTCTGGAATAGCATACAGGCTACTTTATGTAGGTACCTACCACGTGAGCGAAGCCGCGGGCGGAAGCTAGTGTATAACATATGTCTGCGAATAGCGTTGATATTTTTTTCAATCTCCTACCGAAACTTCTACAACATGCACAGGTATTTTTTTTTTGTTTTTTTTTATACAACTGAGGTTGCAAACAATCATACGGCCCACCTGTTGGTGTTTACCGTAGCCTATAAGCGCTTGCAATACCAGAGGCATCACGCACGCGTTGCCGACCCCGAACCCCCCTAAAGAGCACTAAGAGAGGTAGTAATAGAAACGAAATGTTTAGATTAGTACCTATCTAATTGTACCTACTTATTATATTAATAACATATAGCATCGCCTTAGGGATGAAAAAACCTGTTAAGATGTTATACTGTATTCTAATTAAATAAATAAATAAATGTTATAGTTTGACTCACAGCTAACGATGTGTCTCCAGTGGTGACGATTTGTCCTGCGCGTGCGTCACCACTGTCTCCGCAGGACACGCCCACACTCGCGCACGACACCGCTTCTGACAACTTCTGTAATAAAACATCTCTATATTTATAAACGGAATTTTTTCTGTGTTTTCAGTATCGCGTAGGTTTTTTATAGAAGTGGAATTAAGTATCTGAAAACTAGCACCGCTTCACGTTTCACACGGTGTGAGCAGCTTTATGCTGAGATAGGGTGAGATATTGTGCTGTATCCCATCCATTACTGTTAACCTTTGTTGAGAGAAATAAAATACATATTCTATTCTATTCTATAGGCCCTTTTGGCCCACAACCACGCAGGACTACTTGGCACATGATACCTACCTACCAGTATTCAGTTTAGTAATGAGTTAAATAAAATAAATTTTATTCTGCTACTTCCATAAGTTAGATAGTAACCAAAAGAGACTTCAAATATCTTGTTCCTAGAATACAAATGTAAGTAAAGCTTTTCATTGACAGGCCTCACAGCTCAGTTGGTAGTAACTCTGCCTTCTGCGCTAGAGGTCGCGGGTACGATTCCCACACTGGACAAACATTTGTGTGATTAACAGAGATGTTTGTTCTGTGTTTGGGTGTTAAATAGTTATCTACTATGTATATCAGTCTCTGGTACCCATAAAGTCAAAGTCAAAAGGCATTTATTTCAAAAAAATCACTAGGATCACTTTGAAACGTCTTAGAAACTAGGTGAAGCTATGCCTGTTCCTCGCGACCAAGCCTAGAAGAATCAGGCAACAAACACGGCTTGGTGCCTATAATTTTTTTCGATGATCCTTTTTCACAAAATGGAATTTAAAGCTTCAGTGTGGTGCCGATCGATCATAGTACAGGCTATGCCTAGTTTGGGATCAGCTGACCGTGTGTAATATGTCCGGAATATTTATTTATTTATTTTCCACCTTGAAAATCATACGTAATGATGGTAATGATTTCGTGGCGATGATGAACTTACAACTTCCTCGTTCAGTTCAGTGATGACGTATCGCTTGAAGCAGTTCGTGCAGAAATACACGTTCTCGCCTTTGCCCGGAGATTCCGTGTCTTGAAGCTGTAACAAGTCAAGACACATTATCTTTATTATATTTATAAGTCATAAATATATTTATAATATTTACAAGATAGTTATAAGCCATGAATATTATGGAGACCTTTTTTTTATACAAATTAGGCTTACAATTGACAACAATCTCTCCTGATGCTTTCAGAAGTCTTTCTCAACTATCTTATGCAAACAATATAAGATGTACAGCACAATTTTTCGTTGTTTTTACGAACTCAGCAACATATGATTTAGGGTTCCGTACCTCATTATGGATAAAATGGAACCCTTATAGGATCACTTTGTTCTCAGTCTGTCTGTCTTTGTGTCAATTTCTCTATCAGAAACGGCTTGAGGTATCATTGAAATGAATATCGAACTGGTTAAAACATTCATGTTTTTAGTTTAACGCAATAAAAAGATACAGTTTTGCAGAGAGTACTTTCAAAACTAAAATTCCCCTAACAGAATGATCATTAAACCTAGAAGGTACTTGCTGGTGACCTAGAATCACGAAATTTGGCATGAAGAGAGGTCTTTTGGCACTCATGAAGGGTAATAATATGATAAAGTGAACTAAGCGAGCGAATCGATTATCCGACTCCGAATGGTACGGAATCCTGAGGGCACGAGTCCTACTCGCACTTGCTTTTCGTTCTTTTTTCTTTTTTTTGAACAGTTTATTGAACCTACTCTACAAATCACAATCACGATTACCTTTCGTTCTTGCTCATCGATCTGTTGTCGTTGGTGTTCCCTATACTCCTCTATGGAGTGGTATGTGGGGCTGTTCGAACGGACCTGGGGAAGGGATTTATCATCGCATCGTTTGTACGATCAGTATCCACTAATACCGTCAATATTTAAATGATTATATTGAAAGAATCGAAGGATTTTACCTTTTCAGTACCAAACGGCTGAATGAAATTTGGTTTTCAATGAAATTTGGCACGTAGATAGAATATGATCTGGCATAGGACGGGACGGGACATATGATATTTATACCGTACCACGAAGCACACAAGACGCCGGGGACGGATGCTAGTTAATAAATAAATGCTGGTGCGTACCGTAGCAGCACTGTACCCTGGAACCATAGTGGTGATGCCGGGCATAGTGTCCTCCAGCTTGTCTATGGCCGCGCGACACGTGTGGCACCACCCGATTCTGATGTTCGCCGCGCGCGAGTCCTTTGCGCCGATCGAACTGTCTCTGTGAAGGGAAATTTATTATTTGCTACTGGCTAAGTGTGAGCGAATAGTCTAGAAATTGCTTTCTTTCTGGCAGCTGGCCAAGAGACTGATGTACTGACTGTTGTTCAAACACGGCTTGCTGCCTATCAATCATATGAATAGGAGAGAAGTCGAGTCACTATGCACGTCTACATACAAGTTTATAGTTAGAGCAAGGAGTCAAAGTCTTGACTTTCAAGTTTTTCGACAAGCCTAATGATATACAGGTGAGTTTTTTTTCAGGGCCACTTAGGCCAAATCGGTAACCGTGAGAGTAATCGAAAAGTGATGTTAGGAGTCACGAGCTCGATTTTGAAAAAAAAAAGATCAGCATTAAAAAAAATATTTACAGTTTTTCAGAAAACCTACCTATGGGTTATATTAACGCTACTTACCTACCTGTAAACCTTTCAGAAATTATACTTTGTTTTATAACTTGAATGCATAGACTGTTGATGACTGATGACGTCGTGGTCTTCCTCAGGATGATGACGATTCTAAGGCCACTCCCCCGCCGACAGACGAAGACGAGTCCATGAGTAGACTGATGCTGTTCTTCAGAGTGTCACGTAAAGGCCGCAGCGGGTTGCTGCCTTGTAGTGGGGGAGGTCTATATTTAGCAGTAGACTTCCTCATGCTGATGACGATTCTACGGTAACTCACCCGCCAACAGACGAAGACGAGTCCATGAGTAGACTGATGCTGTTCTTCAGGGTGTCTCGCAACGGCCGTAGAGGGTTGCTGCCTTGCAGGTTCAGCTCCTCGCTGGTGCTGATGTGGACGGTGGAGCCGA
This sequence comes from Anticlea derivata, assembly GCA_947579855.1. Lineage (NCBI taxonomy): Eukaryota > Metazoa > Arthropoda > Insecta > Lepidoptera > Geometridae > Anticlea > Anticlea derivata. The sequence goes on from OX388264.1 coordinate 10,219,956, forward strand.
GGCAGGTGCGGAGCACGCTGTCGTTGAGTAACGAGGTGCTTTCGTCGTGCAGGTTGGTTGCTGATGGCTTGGAAGACGTGTCGCTGGTTTGCGACGGCTGTTCCTGAAGCTTCATGTCGTATACCTGAGGATATCAGATACTTTAGAAATAATGTTCCATGACGACCGTTTTTTTGCTCACCTGTTGGTAAGCGGTTACGGTAGGCAATAGTGACGTTAATTTATTTCAAATTTTGATTTTATTGTATGATTTTCTATTGACTAATTTGAGATTATTTTGATTATGCTTTGTATTGTGACTAAGGATCTTTGCATGTCGGTCTCCGACGAAGTATATGACACTATACCATAAATGTAAAAGACCATGTACCTATATATACTATACTTATGGAAATAAAGCCATTCATTCATTCAAACTCGTACGCCCGAATACTGAAACGCCACTTAACTATTTGAGATGGTCTCAATTATTTGTGACGCCGTTATCGTTCAGAATCGTTTAATCAAACATCAATTAGGTCAACACTTGTATTTAAGTGACGTTTCAGTATTCGGGCGATAGGCTACGCTTTATTTGGGTATCACGCGAGTGAAGCCGCTGGCAGAAGCTAGTAGTATTAGTGTCATTGATTCTCTTTTGCCCATCCCAGCTTCTAGCACCTATGGTGGCCATGTAGCATATACCATAGCCGACTACGAAATAAACAGTGTGTTGAAGGACTAGAGGCTCTTTTCATTCACGCCATTCCGTATTTTAACGATAACGCCAAGTTACGAAGTGAGATTTGGGTCAAATTAATATCAAACTTTGAAGTGCCGTAAACATTTCTGTATTTCTGAATCATAAAAAAGACTAGCTAGTTGTTCCTGTAACCTTTCCAAGCAGGTTAAATAACGTTGTTATCAGCTACAAATCCCTGACTTAACAAAATGGTTACGCTCAGTTAGCCGCGGTTATCTAAATCCTACTTTATTGTGTAGTTACGCCCACGCGGGACCTAGGTCACAAATTGATTGGGTATGGCTAAACACCGAGAAATTTATTATCGGCTACGGATTTATTGGTACGAATTTGTACACAAGGTGATTTATATGTATGCTATCCCGAAAGAGGCTTATTCTACACCCAATTGGCAATACAGTTTGGGTTATAACTTTTGGAAATTCAACACTTTACATTGAAAAAACAATGCAAAAATCTTATGTTTTGAGGTTAAACAAGTTCAAACTCTATTATACATCTGTTTTAGGTTGTAATTTTGATGTAGAACTTTTCGTAGTTTTAATTATTAAAATTACGAAATGTTGTAACTTAATCTGTTTCTAAAGGGTGTTCTTATGAACAGGTAACTGACTGACTGATAGACAACGCAGAGCCTAAACCGTTGGTCCTAGAGACTTGAAATTTGGAAGGTGTCCCTTTTAGTGTGTAGGGGTGTACTAAGAAAGGTATTACTGAAATTCAACTTCTAAGAGGGTGCAGCGAGTTTGAAGTTTGCATGAAAAACATCATGCGAACAAAGTCGCGGGCTTCCACTAGTTACATATAAAGATGATAAAAAGACCAAAATATATTATTTGTAAAGGTATGAAACAAACTGAACAAAAGAATAATGATTTTGTTTTATATGTGTCAAACCTGTTCAGCCAATGTGGCAGCTTCAGCGCTGAGCGTTTTAGAATCCTTGTTCTCAGAGTTAGCAGAAGGCTGCTTGATGGTTGTGGAAGACTTGTTGCCTGATACTGATTTTCCCGACTTCTCGCGCTTGTAAACATCGCCTTTGGAGGTAGTGTTGGAGTTTTTCTTCTTCTTTGTTTCTATTATCTGTGGAGATGAGAAATTATAAATCATCATCATCATTATTAGCCTGCAGAATATATCTATCTCCTGGCAGGAGATGACCTCCCCCAAACAGTTCCACGATGAACAGTCGAGACTTTTTATCCACTGACTTCCCACAACTTTAAAAATTTCGTCGGTACATCGGGTGGGGGGGGCCTTCACACCCTACGTCGCCCGGTTTGCGATCGCCAATCGAGAACCTTTATTTCCCAACGGTTGTCGGTTCTGCCAGGTCAGAGAAATCAGGTCAAACTCAATGAATCAGCTGTTTTCGGTAGCAATCTTGATTCCGAACTTTTTGTACGTTTAGTTATTAGTTCTAAAGATGCTAAAAATACGAAAAACAGCTCATTTGAGAAAGTTTTTGAAAAAACATCAATATTGAAAATATTGATGTTTTTATTCGCTAAAATTATTTATTTTCGTTGATAGAATAACACCCTTTCGGGATGGTATACATGTTATGAATCACCTTGTATGAAAACAAAAAGACTGCCTTAAAATGTCTCATATTGACCACCCGTACAAACAAGGCAAGTCAGTTTTAAGTATTGTTACCTCAGCGCTTTCGCTGATGTTCTGGATGCTTCGCGATGTGAAACTCTTGCTGTCCTCGCAATTATCTTCCTTTTCGCAGCCGAAGTGGTAGTATCTGAAAAATATCCCATTTAGTGATATACGAGTCACTTTTAAGTGTAACATTGCAGACCTTTTAACAACTATAGGATCAAAGACTTTGCCGAGGTAGCCCCGGCTGAAGAATAGACCCCTCCATTTCTACCCGTGGATGTCGTAGAGGCGACTTAGGGAAGAAAGCTAGGGCCTTTCCTATTAACGACGAGTATGGGCAAATCCACCTATATGATTGTTCCAGGAAATCTATGGGGTAGGCTTATGTTCAGCAGTGGACGCACAACGGCTGAAATGATGATGTGAGGATCAAAGACTCACTCTGACCCTTGGCGACCCCGTCTGGGATTCGTTAAGGGTCATTTAGCAGACCTTTTTACAACTATAGGATCAAGGACTCACCTGATCAAAGATCTAGATGCGTAGACAGTCGGGTGGAGTGCCAACGATGGGTTCAAATACACTATGTTCAGATTGACCTCCCTCGTGTCACTTCTATAGTGACCCTTGGCGACTTTGCAGACCTTTTTACAACTATAGGATCAAGGACTCACCTGATCAAAGATCTGGATGCGAAGATAGTCGGGTGGAGTGCCAGCGATGGGTTCAAATACACTCTGCTCAGATTGACCCCTCTCGTGTCACTTCTATAGTGACCCTTGGCGACCCCGTCTGGGATTCGTTAAGGGTCATTTGGCAGACCTTTTTACAACTATAGGATCAAGGACTCACCTGATCAAAGATCTAGATGCGAAGACAGTCGGGTGGAGTGCCAGCGATGGGTTCAAATACACTCTGTTCAGATTGACCCCTCTCGTGTCAGTTCTATAGTGACCCCTGGCGACCCCGTCCGGGTTCAGAAAGGGGATCATCTTGAAGACGTATAGCTTGCGCAGTTGCATCGCGATCGGATCGTTCCTGGTAAGGAGCAGGTTCAGAAAGCCGTTGAATACGAAGCTGGATGGCGTCTCGCCGGGGTGGACTCGGGCTGAGATGAAGATCACCTGAGATCAATATGTATCATCAATACCTTGTACTTCATCCAAATTCGACGTGAAATACTTGTAAACAAACTGCCCATACTTAACCTAAAATTCTATTGCTTGGTGTGGATTTTTGGTCGAAATTTGTGTTTGTTCAATGTAAATTGATATCAACTGTAACCAAACTTAGATGGCTCCCCATCCGAGATCGCAGGAATCTGCGAATCCTTTGCATCCCTTTCTCAGTTCTCAAAGATCCTTCTTCCCCTGAATATCTGAAATCTCGTTTCCGATTCCGGTGCGATACGCATGACAAACCTCTTAGATCGTCTGACAACCTCCTCCTATCAAGGAAAACAAGTGCTATGCTCAGGGGTATCAACCCCTGAGCATAGCACTTGTTTTCGTGGCAACTCCTTCTCCGTTGTAGCAGTAAGACTTTGGAATAAACTTCCGTATAATAAAAAGTAAATATCAAAAAAGTTGACTCCAAAGAGTCATTTAAACGATTAACTCGTGAACATTTTCATAAGAACCTCTAGCATCTACACTACATGTTAATAAAACACTGTTTTGTACTATCTGTTAATCTATTGCAGTGTATTATATATATATATATAGTAAATATAATATAGTGTATGGTTTTAATTAGTAGTAGTTTTTAGTTAAGTTAAACAATCTGTCGCACGCCAACCTCCTGTTTCTACCCAATCAGGCTGGCTGGTAGTTATGCCTTGGCATTAAGCCCACCTTTTGTACATTGTTTTTTTTTGTGTGCAATAAAGATTAAATAAATAAATTATGTCAATAAATCAACGCAGAGCAAGATAATTATAGGTTAAGTTTGGGTGGCTTGTTAACAAACATTTCACATCAAAGTACGGGGTATTACCTACCTATGTCTACATAATTCAGGTTTGAGAATATAGAAACAATACACAGTATGGTTGCTTGCAACATAAACATTCAATAAAAATCAAGAGTAGGTTTGAACCATGGCGTAGTTTGACAATGCCGCTTCTTGACGAAAATCCGTTCTCATCCCGCATAGTTAAACGGATAAGACAAACCGTTGACAGAATAATTCCACGAACCAATAACGTAAATAGATTCTGTGCGGCGGGCTAGATGTGTCTGCCTATAAAAGTGAAGCCAAAAGGTAGTTTTGTTAATCTTACCTTCTTGTTCTGAAACTTGACAGGCCTCTCCTGGTTATCAGGGAACAGGTGCTTCAGTCGTTCCTCTTTTTCGTTCGTGATACCGTGATGAGAAGTTATTGTTAGTAGATCAACTCGTCTCCCTGTGTTTATAACAATCAAAATACTGTAATTTCAACGCTATTGGGAACATTAAATTTATATTCTAGGCGTTAGGAAGCCTTTAGATTATTAAGTTCCAATAAATCTATTACGTAGCTTGCAAGTATCTGTGCATGAAAGGAGCATCTATGAGTTGCTTTTCAGTCCTTTCACAATTGGGTGTAGAATAACCCCTTTTCGAGATAATATACAAATTATTAAACACATTGTATAATTCAACTAAAAAATCAGCCTCCAAGCCTCGATAAGAGAGAGAGAAACGACTTTAACATTACGATACTTATATGTATTAGTAGTATTGGTGTAATGGGTTCGAACCGCGACCTTTCAATTTCAAGGCGAGCAGTTCTCACTGTAATCTCTTCCTTCCCGAGTTTACGTCAAAAACAATTTAAATAACCCAGTTAACTTCCGTAGTAAAATCAAAAGTTGGTAGGAATGTTCCCTGTTATAATGGGCGCCATAAAATGGATTGAATGACCTAACATAGCTATGCAATTTCGAGTCACGCGACGCGAATCCTAACTGGGGTAACGTTTACACAAACTTCCAACTTTATTCCGCATCGAGGAATTCCTTTATGGCATTAAAGGATTTCAGATTTGCGAGGGTTGGAATATGCTCTACTAGCAAACCACAAAAGTATTACCATTAAATCGTGTCATTTTGGACTTTACTGTGTACCTTTAAGAGTATTATGGAATCATTTTAAAAATTACTAACCCTGTCATTACGAAACTGGGTTAAGACAAGGTCTAACTAAACCCTGGTTTTGTGACGTGTCATTTCATACCTTTGACATTATGACATAAAGCAACTGTATGAAATAACACGTCACAAAACCACGGTTTAGTAAGACGCTAATATAAACTCAGTTTCGTAATAAAAGGGTAGGTTTTAATCTTTTTAGAGAGATCTAGAGATTAGTCTTTTCCTAGGTTTCTTGCGATCCCGAGGGCAAGGGCTAATCTCCTGAGTGTAGTCGTCCATTCACGCGAGCCCTCCGTGAATGAACAGCTTATGTGTAGCCGAGGATATTGATAATTCAATATGAGCTTGACGTTTACAGATACTATCTAGTCCAGATTAATTTTATTATAAGCATAGATATTAAGGCTTTGCATTTTCGCTTTGGTGTAAACTGGCAATGCTAAATTTATATAAATTAAAATAAAATCTTATTAGAGCTGACTGTATTCTACTAATATTATAAATGCGAAAGTTTGTGAGGATGTTTGGATGTTTGTTGTTCAATCACGCCGAAACGGGTTAACCGATTTCGTTGAAACTTGGTATAGATAAAGTTCTTTACCTAGAATAGCATAGGCTACTTTTTAGGTAGGTACCACTCCAGCGGAGCCGCAGGCGGAAGCTAGTGTACTATATGGCGCGTGTTTTAGCTAGAGCTTACCTTCGAGAGAGTAAACCAGGCACTCCCTATAATAATAGATGTCATCGGGCGACTGCGCAGGCGGCAGTGGCAGCATCTTCAGGTCGATCGAATTGAGAGCAATTTGCAGCTCGGCAAATGAGAACGGGTAGGTGAACGCGAAAAACGAAGTCGCCTTCATGTTTTCCGGGGTCCGGTACTTGAAGCTGAGCGTGAATGTGTTGTCGTCAGTCTGGAATAGAATGATATTTTTGTATGGGGTGCAAACTTAGAAACCAGGTGAAGCTATGCCTGTTCCTCGCGACCAAGCCTAGAAGAATCCAAGCAACAAACACGGCTTGGGGCCTATCATTTTTTTCGATGATCATTTTTTTTTCTCAAAATAGAATTTAGAGCCAGTGTGGTGCCGATCGAACTAGATGATCGAAAAATAATTAAGGCAGGAAGTACATTAAGATATTATATGAAATAGACATGTAATAAGCTCAAGGCTATTGTCCCCAACTATGGTAGACAACTTTGGGACTTTGACTTTGTAAAAGAGGGGTTAGCACTTACCCACATTTTGCAGTAGTGAGTATTCCATATGTGACAGGTTGCAAGCCCATCGCCGCTTTAAGATTACTTACTGGTTTCCTCACGATGTTTTCCTTCAACGCTTTAAGTACATGTTAGTGCGCACTAAATTCACACAGAAAAACTTATTGGAGCACGGCCGGGCTCGAACCCACGACCTTCGGATCTATCGAGGTATTGTTTGGTGTGATTTATTTAATGGCTTATCAGTCTTAATTGAATATTATACCAGGGCAATTGTGATTCTTTCCCACTACAGCTTGCTTAAAGCATGAAATTCATCCATATCAGTTTTATTATGTTTCTATCAGTGAAGACTTATTATTGGCCTTTTGTTTCTAAATTTCCATGTTAATTATGTTGTTATGTGCTGTTAGTCTTCCAAATAAATAAATAAATACCTGTTCAGAGTCTGAACAGTATAAGCCTCAGTAGGTACTTACAGAATGAACAGGGCGATCCCGGATTCTCTCCCACTGCGGCTTGCCAGGTAGCGTGCGGGTTACGGGCGCCATGCCCTGATTGTACATCTTGCCTTGCTTGTTCAAGTTTATGAGGTTTAGCCGCACCTGTGCACAGAGTTACAAGAATGGGGCTTCATTAGCACTTACACAATCAATAGGTACCAAACTCAAACCTAAAGTCCGTCTTTTAAAAGGAGGGGTTTAGGTTTGTTTGGCTTCTGGCTAGAGTATGGTGTTCAGGATATCAATTATCAATAAAGAATTCAGTGCAAGGCTTCTAGTTTCACTGAACTAAGAATAAGACAGATTCTACATCTTATTTTCTGTAACTGATAATAAAAAGATCTGATTCTGAAGACTGATTATAATCTATAAGCTAATATTTAATTAGAAAAATTACTTGCTTTATCAACCTCAAAGGGCTCCTCTTATGTTATAGTGAAAATAATTGAATCTAAGCATGTGTCAAATTAATAAACAAATTGGAAGGAAGTTGCATTTTAACTTGCTTGCTTATCGTGCATGTCACTGATCATTGGTGAAAGAATCTTAAGTCAAGAGATTTAAGTGTTCCTCTTAGAGGCTCCTTTCGTACACAAGGAAATGTTACATGCTTTAAGATGTTGAGTTTTGACTAAGACGCACTAACCAGTACTGATGGCTCGCTAGCCTGAATTCCGAAGTAAAACCAAGTCCGGTTGCCATTCTCAAACTCTGTGCCGGCACAGTCAGGCCGTGTCCACATGTTGAACTCGTACGCCGGGGTCTCCACTGCATTTGTCTTCGGGTTAGTGCTCGGAGCTAGAAGGACAAACAAATTTTGTGCACCTGTTTCAATAGCGTTGAAATTTTTATTGTGGTTACTGATTAAAGAGGATTGATGAGTATTTAATTTACTAAATTAAAAATCACAAACAAACATACTTCAATACATACCCACATTTTTATATTTTATAGCTATGAGTTCTTATTCTATTTCTAAGTAGAGCCCGTGCTGACCTCGTTGTTGTAAAAATGAATTAATCTTCAATGAATGCAAGACCATGAGAGAAGCATAAAATTGGCACAACACAGATGCTTCATTGTTTGGACTTTGTATGATTACAACTGAAAATGCTTACCTATGAGCTCCGTGGGCACTCTCTCTACATGTCCAAGATTTCCAGAATCAAAATTGTGAATAAAATAAAATCCACCGCACTCGATAATATTATTTTGATCCATCATTGAAATTATTGTATCCGACCGACTACATCATACAAAAAACCACAACGTCGTCGCCAAACTTGTAAAATGTTTTACACTCATTTAATTTCACAATTTTTCCTAAAAATCAAAGAAATGTTCATACATGTTTGATATTTTGAAAATGACACATTTAAAAACGGAGGCTGCACTGTTTTTCTAAACAAAATTATGTAATTTTGTTGACATCGATTGACGGATAACAGCTGATTTCTTTTATTGGTGATCTTTTTAATTTGTAAAGCGTCACTCTCACTCTGCATGAATAAAAATGGAAACAATAATTTGGTATAGTTTTTATAGCGCTATTTTAGAAAGCACAATCATTAATATTCAATTTACTTTTTATATTGGAAAGACAATGCCATCACGGAGCCATCATGAAATTTTTGTTCAAGATGGCGGCACGGCGGCGGTAGCTCCGGGAGGGGGCGGGCGGCGAGGCGGGGAGGCGGATTGTGAACTCAAGGCCCCCAGTTCAAGATGGTTGCTTTTTTTCCTTTTACTTTAGCAGATTCCTAATGCGTTAGAAAGGAATGTCTAGCTAGCTATCGCATTCTTTTTAAAACGTCATGTTGCCTGAGCTCGCATCGCGTCGTCGTCGTACAGTCATTGACTGACGGTCAGTCACCTGACGGTGAGGTGAATGCTAAGCTAGCTAGTGTTGCCCAATGTCGATCGATTTATTACCTATATCGATATTGACGTGTCACTGGTTCTCTCTTCGTCAGCATTGGTTTAGTGACCTGGCTTCGGTATACCGAAAGAGCCAATAACTCCTTTTCTGAATATTAATGACTTAGATTTAGTATTATCTTTCTTTGCTAATGGGCAACTCAAGAAAGTCTTTTTGTAATAATATTACTAAACAATAGGTATGTACACAACCCGCCCAAATACAGAATACATAAGAAAACAACATGCAGCTAGGAAAAGAGTTAAGTTCATAATTTAAGCGCATAAAATATGTCATGTTAAGTTAATACTGATGGTCAAGTGCCTTGACTTGACCATCAGTCTATCTATTAGCGAGCGTAGTTGTAGGTAGGTATCTACTCGAAATTCTTTACATAAATTACGACCACAAGCTCGTTGACAGTAGTTATGTCATGTTTTTGTAAAACATTTGTATTTCTAGAAATACTTATTCCATACCACTTATTTCATTCGATTTGAAGGACATCCATCACACCAGACTCCAGGTTGCTATGCCGGCCCATATTTTCATAATTAGATACCAAGGGCCGTACAGAATCCTTAAAAGGAAGATCCTTTAATCCTTTTTATAAGTCTTGATAAGAAATTTGTTTTGTTTTTTGTTTTTATTTTTAAATTAGTGAGTCAAGACTGTGATTTTTGGTAGGTAGGGTCACCAGATTCAATGAAGTGAGTCCAAACCGGATGTTAAGAAAGTGGCGCCCCCATTTATCCTACCTTACCTCATGAACCGAATGAATACTATTTAGCAAAGGGCTCCAGTTTCACTACTTACAATGGACTTGTATGACAATAGCAACGAACGATGCAATGTTCCGCTTTTAAAAAGGTCATTCATAATAATATTATTAGGTATGGGTTCTATCTAAACTACATACAAGTAGATACCTACCTATCTACAAGTAGTTACATACCTACCGTGGTACTACCACAACAAATCATACTCACCACGCTGGGCACGCGGGTTGGCAAGCACAGTAAGAGCTATCGTTGATATAGGAGGGTACGCAGCTGGCTTTTTTTCCCTTAGTCGCCTCTTACGACATCCACGGTTAGGTAAATAAGAAGGGGCCTATTCGTCAGCTGGGCCACCACGGTCAATGGAGGTGATGATTATAATGATTAGAATATTATGGCTACCAGAACGCTCACAAACCAAGGGGTGATATGAAATAAAAATATTAGTTATACTCGATTTTGTATTACCATTTTATTCTTACAATAACAACAATAATTAAATAATGCTTAATTAAAATTTTATAGGATACTTAGATCATTTTAGCAGTTGATAGGTCTTCAGATTAGCAGCTCGATTCGCGCATTTTCAAATAAGTATCTGTTGCAGTTGAGTTAAAATTTAAATTGAAGCGCGCTACGTGGCGCTTATTATGAAGGTGCCAAATACGAGAAAAACGCAGCCTTTGATGATTTATCTATTATTATGATTATTTTGAAACCAAACGACACAATAACATCCGCAATTTACTAAGTCATGCTAGTAGGTACGCTAAACTTCATAATCTCAAGTTCGAAAGATATTTATTGAATAAAGCTGGTTTGATTGTGGATTTTGGAGGTAACTTAGCATTTTGATCTATCGAGTATTTTTTCTGAAATCTTGTTATCACCAACACATTATAGCATTATAGGACCACTCTAGCATTATTCTCCAACTACTTAAATCATAATAATATTGATCTATATGTAGACGATCATGCTAGCTAGTAGTGAGCGAGACCCTTATCTAGAAGTAATATTTTTATTCCATTTGTTTAAAAAAATTGGCCATTAATGCCTTCATCACAAACATAGTAATTACCTTACCTATCCTATAAAATAATAGATACCTACCTACCTTAAATATTAACATTTTAGTTTTCTTAAATACACATTTCTACGTCCTCATTTCCTACTAATTTGTCTTTTCTGAGCACATTCTTATTGAATTTTATAATCACTGATCGTACCTGGTGAACTAAAAGAGATATTTAAGTGTTGACATAACATCATCGATGTGACATCTCATTTCAAGACTTTTCAACTGTCATGTTTTGGCCTAACTAAACTAGGAAAGCACAATAAAATCGTAAATAATCTTGAGAACTTTAATATTGTAAACGGTACTTACATACCTCTTGCAGTATTAGGTAAATAAAACCCGTTTGATGTAGGAATACTTGTATATTCCTCAAAAATAAAACCCCAAAAATATTTTACGTATTATATTGATTGAACCCAGCTTGTTTAGATCCTGACCAATGGTTATAAATTTATAATAAGAATTAATTAAAATTACACAGACTCATGGACGCGGTGAATATTTTTTTGGCAACTCTTTTTGGCTCATTCACCAAATAAATTACATGAAATTGGTAAATAGAAGAGCGTTACATAAACAATGCATGAATTTATAAAGAAATTTTACTAAATTAAAAAAATATATCACAATTAGAACTTGATCTAGGATAAAATTAAAATAGGTAAGTAAATGATTAAATTATTTAAAGTAAGGTTATATATATAATTTAAAGCATTGTCTAACCAATAGTATAAGTAGGTATATATTACATTGTAAATATAATATTTTAATTGAGTGAACAATGCAATGAACAACCTAAAATTTACATCTAGGTAATCCTAATGAGCCAAAATCACTACGTACATGATTCTCACGCAAGTTAGGTTTTTATACATTGACAAAATAGTACCCTAAAGAAGTTATTAAGACTAGAATGCCAACATTATGAGCGATTCAAAATTGTGATAAATGCACTAAGGTGCAATTCAAAGTCAACATAAACCTCAAATAAAATGCTATTTATTTACGTACAAATTGCGTACAAGAACGGTTCGCTCATTAAAATACAACCCATATAATTAATACATATCCCACGCCGTACAAATATTCCCATTAACTTCACTCACACTTAACTAACAATATTTGGCGCAATGTATTGCTAAAGTAGAGATTATAGTCCGTTTAAAAGTTACATAGTACATACTTAAAGAATTTAAAATGACTTGAGTTTACGAATATGACTCGGATAGTGAATATATTAAAGTTTTCTTTTGTTTTCTATGAATAAGTTATTTTCATGTGGATGGGGTGTGTGTGACAGTAGATTGTGGAAGACAAAATGTGTCGCAACTGATTTCATAAAACGTGTTACTTATGTCAAAATACATTTATAAACACTACTATTACCTATATTTCTTGGTTATTGTGTAGTTCATATCTAAGTACATCATATGGTATACATTGTTCGGTTAGAGATTATTAACTACCTACAATAAGATGATAAAATCTTACGCCAAATAATGTCTTACATTTTCCATCCTATGGTCTGATCACTTTGAACATTTTAAATTGTCTAAACAACTCTAAACAGTTTTATCCTTTACCTTCGTCAGGTATCGATATTGAAATTGAAGAAGGCTTTATATTATTTTGTTTGCTATCTGAGATCATGTGTATACTGGGAGTGATAAGAGTGCGGTGTATCTCGTCTGTAGTAGTCAATTTACATTCAACGACTCGGTAGTTGCACGTTGCTGATCCACAATCGAAGTCAGGACGAATAACTACTGCATTTGGGATGCTGTCGTCGAGGCATTTCGATTCTTCTTTGAAAGGAGGACAACTGTAGACAAGAGATAAAATTATTAAAACCATAACAATAATGTTTGTTTTCAATTTTTAACAATGAGTATTATTTATTAGATAGGTACCTCAAAGGTGGCGGAGTCGGTGAGCGCGATAGAGGGAAGCTCGCTACTTCTCGTGATATAGCCAGTGACTTAATTGAACCAAAAGTTTGTTCAGGACTAAGTGGGGCTCCAAGAACTGATGCCATGCCTCTGTAACAAAACATATACCTATTATAATTTTTAAATGGACAAATAATTTGAATTTCTAAATGGTGGAGTTAGTAGAGTGGAGTGGTTGTAGTGACCCCACCTTCTAAAGTAAAGGTTGTGGTTTGAATTACGATGAAGCGCCAATGGATCGAAGGAAAGACTCGTGAGGAAACCGGCATGCCTTAGAACCTAAAAATTCTAAGTTCTTCAGTCCTAAGTCTTTGGACTTGTGTATGAAAGACGCCTCAGGCCGCAGGCCTCAGCGAGGCGTACTCTAATCCTTCACCACACTTGTTCTTTCCACCGTCACCATAGCTCAATCTAGTCATTGACCTTTCATCCAGGATTACCAAGAAAGAACCAGTGACACGACAACAAGCACTTAATACTCACACAACAGAATCTGATGGCACTAGGAAAGGTAATGGTGGCGGGCAGGGAGCATCAGCGCGGGCTGGCGAGGTGGGCTCGGCGGAGCGCGGGCAGCGCGGCGTCTCTCCGTCCTCCACCATGCCGAGCCAGCTATGCAATCTGCGCCACAGCCCAGTTGGGCTTCCTGAAATATACAAAGAGAACTCCTATAACAAACTTTATTTCAATAATTTAATTAGCCAGTATCTAAACAAACTTCTTCACATGCTCTTGAGCAAGGAATTAAATGGTCTTTAAATGCTACCCAAAATTGCATGCTAAAGATCATGCGGAATCTTTGAATCGGAATGCGATAACAACTACGCGATGGCGATCAAATCAAGCTGGTTTGAAAATCTAGGCCACATGAAATATTTTTATCATTATAGCTATATGTGAACGAGTTAAATGACGGCCATAAACTATAACAGGTACCTAAGTAGGTACCTTTATATAAAATACTGTATCAATAAATAAATATTCCGGACATATCACACACGGTCAACTGATCCCAAACTAGGTATAGCCTGTACTATAGGTACCAGAGACTGATATACATAATAAATAAATATTTAACACCCACACAGAGAACAAACACCTGTGTTCATCACAAATGTTTGTCCAGTGCGGGAATCGAAACCGCGACCTCTAGCGCAGAAGTTACTTCAGGCAGAAGGCAGAGTTACTACCAACTGAGCTTTGTATTTTAGTAGGTAATTGTTTTCTATACCAGCTTTTAGATTTCATCCATAATATCATCAACAGTACAATCATAATAGTGCAAAAGTTAACTTACGTGAATATTTTCTGCTATTTTGAGGACTTAGTGGATAGAAGTCACCATGGATCGGACAGTGGAACGCAAGTCTACGCTGACGACGTTGAGCAGAACGCATCAATATGCATAGCACAATACCTGGAATAAAAAAATAACAAAATATAGGTACCTAGTTACAAAGGTACCTACTAAAAAGCATTGTAAAAAAACTTGATTACCTGATTATCGTATTTTAGGTACCTATCAGCAAGCCTTAAAGTAGCGGCTAATTAAAGTTTAGCTCTACATTATAATATTTTTTTGTTTATTTGTTAAAAAGTATTTACCAGCTATAGTCATGATTGCTCCCGCAACGATGCAAACCGGGCCAAGTACTCTTGAGTTTCCGGTGAATGCGATCCGGGCTGCATAGTGATCCGGCTCCTCGTTTTCACCGCAACCGCGATACGATGCCGCTGAAAAAGATAAGATTTCAGCGTTAAATATAGATTGGTTTAAAGATATTCAGAAGATTATCAAAACAGTTAAAACAAACAGTCTAACCTAAAGATTATTTAAACTTACCTTAAAAGGTCTAACCAAATAATTTAAATAACGCAAAGTGGTTAAAAGTCACGACATCATTCAATTCAATGTCAAAGGGAGGGAATCCAAAGGAATGACATGAAAAGATGACTGATTTGATTTAACATGATCAGTTGATCACACCTCTAATAACACCTCAATTATTGTTACCATGTTTCCTAACCGGAAGTACAAAATTGGCGCGAATTTGAAATTGCATGTTTGAAAAAGGAATGTGCCATTACTATGGCGTCCGGTAGTTTTTAATTTTTATATTCTCTCTTGGGGATCGCACCTTTGTTGGGTTCACACTTCCATCTCAAATTGTGGAAGAATATAATTAAATTAGAAAGTTAGTTAGGTACCTATTTATTATCTGTTAGGTACATACCTAACTATAAGAAGGTAGGTACCTAAGTAAGTAGTCGTAAGTTAAAAGTATTATTATTCTTACCGGTAAGAACACAGCCGACAAGCATGAACAGAAATCCGAATATGGGAAGGACGATTTGGCAATTGGCTGCGACGACAACTCCAGCGACCGCCAGGCCTCCTTCCACCTTCTCCACGCGGAGTCTTGATATAGCGGGCGGGCATCGCGGCTTTCCTACTGGAACGCGCACGAGCGGCTCACCAGGGGGTGATGTCGTCCTGTGGACAAATAAAAGGTTTCATTAAAAAAAATATTTGGGCTCATGTAAGAGAAATGATTTATATGATATTTTTAAAAAAATATTTGGGCTCATTATAAGAGAAATGATTTATATGATATTTTTTCTTGCGGGCTGGCAATGGCAGCTTACTTAGACATTACTACCATTTCTTACGTGTAATTAAATACTTTTCTTTCTTTAGCTTCCTTTTGTTTATTTTAATTTTTAAGTCTCGGTCGAGTAGGTATATTCAACGCTGACGAAATTACATGACTTCACATAATTTATTACATACAATACATATTAAATGAATATCTACATTACATCTTCATTATATTATATTGAACTACCTTAGGAACTACCCCGCAGGGAGGTAGTAGGTAGGTAGGTACCTGCAGAGGTACCTTGAAGTAGGGAGTAGTCGTAGTCGGCAGGGACACACACAACTTCCCGAGCTAGTCTAATCAATAGAGATTGATTTGTTTTTGTGAACAAACAAACCAAGAGTTGGGAAAAACAAGTCATAAAAACATCAAAACAAGGGCTAGGAACCATGATATCTCCATTTTCCTCTTTTCAAAATGGCGGCGTAGGTAGGGACTCAGAATACAGAACTGTATTCTGAGGTTAGGATTGACGGCGAAGATTCGGTTTAGAATGCCCAGTTTAGCAATTAATAGATGGGAGATCCTCTAAAAGATGCATCAATATTTTATCATTGTTTAGACTAGGTACCTACGGCATCTCCATTTTACTTAGATGTACCTACCTGGTCTAATATTGCCTTACCTACTAGGCTAGTAGTACTAGCTACGGTCCTAGGTACCAACTACGGTATTGCCGGATACAATGGACCTACCATTGACCAGAATTGAATGGTGAAAGAATGGCTAGTAGGTACATAGATTCAGTAGGTAGGCTTTCCAGTTACGGATCGCTGATGACAATTAACTGTAGTTTCCGATTCGGTGCTCACAGCATGTCTACCTTACCTACTACTACTTCCGATTGTGCTGAACTCTGCAATACAGCGACATAGCTGACATGGCGCTGAAACGTATTTTTATCAATAAAGGAGGTGTTTCATAAATGTATGGAAATTGGTACTGCACTATGTACACTGCTATAGAATATAGCTAAGCAATGAAGTTAACGTTGATAATTGCTTATTTTATTTAAATTGTTTTCGTTTTATGGGAATTTAAGATTTTCTTCCACAATCTCTTTGTCACACACATGCAACACAGCGCTCCAAACCAAAAATAGGCTAAAAAAATCAAATCAAACAACATGGCATGAAAAATATGTCAATGTTACGTCAAACGTCAATTACAAAAACATGGCGGCCCTCTGAAATAGTGTTCACATCGTAGACATGTATACGGTTCACATAGAGAAAACTTACCAGAAGATTTTTTCTTGAACCTTTAGTATTTTTCTCGGAAGAAATCATTTTTCTGATTTTGCTTTGTAGCGTTAGTACATATCCTGACCTTTTGAATTTATGTACCTACCCGCCTCTGGACGAGAGTTATCGAAAATTGCTCTAACAAATAAAAATACAACCATATAACGCCGATTCGCCCTAGTTGTTTGATATATCTTCGCTCGGTTCTAGTAATTTCCAGTACCTATTTATGTAATAGTTTCTATAATTAATTGGTACAAATAGCCCCATAATAACATCGTTATTGTAATATTCCCGCCGGTGCCATCACACGCGACGTGCTATTTCTGGTAGTTTATTCTCGTGGCTGGGCGAGGGGGCAATTTACCGCTGTCATTAGCCGACAACACGGTCCGGTTGAAAATAGTCATCGCCCTCCGCACAATTGACTGGCAGAGGACGTAGCTGGCGGACGTTCAGATCCTGACAGACACCACTTTAAGCCTTGTTACATTGTTACACAGTCCAAAATTGATTGTTTAAGGATTGTAATTTGCAATAGCATCTAAGGTGATTCATAATTTGTATGCCACCCCGACACAAAAACATTTGATTTAAAGAGGTTCGGGAAAAAAAACTGAAAATAATATTGTGATATTTTATTTTTGCTGATAGAATGAGCCTCATTCGGGATAGTTTAGCGGTGCCAGTTACGGAACACGTTGTATACTTAGATAAGTATGTAGGTATCATTTCATCAAAGCGTCCACATTGTTGGCAAAAAAGTAAATATTTCGGGTGACGCGTTTGGCTCACGATTTGTTACACGTGATACGAGTATCTGACTTTTTATAAAAAGTGGTTCTTAATCTTGTATAGTTTGGAGTTACCTACTATAATAACTTTGTTTTCAACCAATACTTAAAAGCATTGCGATGAATCTTATTCGTTCTAGTGGAACGAAGCGAAAGATTCAAGTTCCCTTAGCGTTTAACTGTTATTATTCTAAGCGTTTTACAATTTACCTACGTTAAATTAAAACGCTTCATCTACCTACGTTGCTCTAATCAAACCCTTATTACTTTGCCCTATTAAGCTTACAATGTTGACACTGGTTATCACAACATTACCGATATGACCACCCCATTAAAATAATAAATTATCTTAAGTACAAGTAATATACTACCTACTTTAACAAGTACATACCTATTCATCCCCGTATCTCTAGTGGACTTTCTCACACCTATCTGCCTCACACAATCATCATACTGTTTTTTTTAAATCGAAGTTTCTGTCATATAATATTCTTTTTGAAATTTCCCCTCGAAATTCACCTAGTTATTCGAGTGAAAACAAAAAAGAATCAAAATAATCATAATATTAGTCTGATTTCAGTATGCGGGGAGTGAAAAAATACACTAATCCAGGTGGAGTTATAGGGGTCATGACCCCCCTGGGCTGGGTAAAGGTCGACCACTAATAATTTATTGTAATCTCATTGACAAATTTAATACCATCACTTTGGACCATACCCGACCACGCTGGTCAAGTGCGGATTGGTGGGACAGAGCCACCAGAGCCTCGTTTGTTGCTGGGCCCGTCCTGACTGGACCTCGACTACGCGACCCCCACCTGACTCAAAGCCTGGATCCGCCCTTGATCTTATATACCTACCTGTCCAGCAGTTAGTAGTTGTAGATACTAAATAATACTTCCTGATTACCAGCGCGCAGCGTGCTGACACAAATAGGATTACAACTGACCGTAATGCCCACTGCAAGGAACATTCTAAACGTCTCCCACACGCCAATTTGAAGCTATTGTTAGATTTACCGTCAACGACTGAATCATCATCATCATCAGCCTGAGAAGTCCACTGCTGAACATAGGCATCCTAACACAGTGCCATGACGGTCTTGAGCCTTCTCCGTCCCCGAACCTTCGCAATGTTGTCGGTCCATCGGCACTCGGCAGTGTTGGATGGAACTATGGAAGTTCCAACACTGCGTTGTCCAGCTCGTGGTCACATTTTAGAACCTTTATTCTCCAACGATTATATGTTTTGCGATGTCCTGCCCTCTGTCCTCTTTTTGGATTTTATCACATAGTGAAACTCCTAACATACATACTCGTACATAGCTCTCTCCATAGCCCGTTGCGCGACTTTGAGCTTGTGTACGAGGCAACGAGTGAGTAGTTATTACAAAATTAAATGGTATTCGAAGAAATTGGCAACGGTCAAGGTATTTTCTAACAGCCCTGAGTCAGGGATAGTTGGTAGATACCTACGCAAAAAGCGTAAGAAGCAAGAGGTGTAGAGTAATATCTAACACATGAACATTACCATGGCATCTACACTGCAATTTACACATATAGCGTAGCAATCCATAGACGACCTCGGTGGCATAGCGTGCGAGGGCCCGTCTGATTAGAAAGGGGTGCGGGTTCGATACCTGCTGCGGGATAAACGTTTGCATGATCTGCATATATTTGTTCCAGGTCTGGTACCATGGTACTCGTAGTTTCTGTTACCCACGATTCAGGGAATCCTAGTGTGGGGTCAGGACTTGGGTGTTATGACATATGTCGCAAATGCCCACCGTCACTTAGTAGGTATAAGTATTTTACGCGCTAGAATCATACTTAGGTCACAGATATAGCAAGATACATAGGTGTCTTGCCATGTTTAAAACTGGAAAAACAAGGAAGTAGTATTACTTACGTTACGAACGAACGGAGTAAGTAAAATAATTATTTTATTCACCAGGAGAATACAAATTACCGTTGTATTGTAGAGATTTCCTTCTCCAGAACTCTGGCCGGACTGGGTCTGAATATCAATAAGTTAGTGCAAGAAACGTGGACATTAAGGGTATCCCATTCCATCCATTGAATAGGAAGGAAGAACCAGAGATACGGAACGGTCCATCCTAAATTACGCCATAACGCTTTGCCAAAGAATTCAGAGTCCACTGCTCGCTGTCCCCGAATCTACACGCTCTTTAAAACCTGGTAGGTAAATAGATTATGCTCAACTGTTGTCTCTATTTCCTATCGTTTGACTACGGGTATATTTGAAGAATATTGCTGGGTGAGAAAGTACAGTCCTATGAATAGGAAGGAAAAACCAGAGATACGGAACGGTCCATCCTAAATTGTGCCATAACGCTTTGCCAAAGAATTCAGAGTCCACTGCTCGCTGTCCCCGAATCTCCACGCTCTTTAAAACCTGGTAGGTAAATAGATTATGCTCAGCTGTTGTCTCTATTTCCTATCGTTTGACTACGGGTAGTTATACTTGAAGAATATTGCTGGGTGAGAAAGTACAGTCCTACACATTTTCTATCAGGACGATGACGCAGACGTCACTGGGAGTGACGTGCGGAAGTGGAGTGTAACGGGTTCAACGCCCGAGATCCCGTTCCGACTGTATCAACTGCATCACAAAGGGAACTATTATATTCTACTTCGTATGGAACTAGTAGCTAATAGTAGGTTATGCAACAAGGGCTTAAAGTAGTGTATTATGTCAAGGGCGCTATATTGAACCATGGGTTCAAGATCGCCCAAGACAAATACACATTTAAGCCCACGATGCATACTCTACTTCAAATCACATTATGTCCCATGGGAAATAATGAAATTCAGTACAACATTATGACCCGGCTAGACCGTAGGGCTGTAATGACTTACTTTAGGAAAGGTTTGCATGACACATAATACGCCATTGACGAGCAGGTAGTATAAAATAGTAGATTATGCAACAAGGGCTTAAAGTAGTGTATTATGTCAAGGGCGCTATATTGAACCCCGAGAACGAGGGATTCTATGGTTAACTCCTGAGCGGAGCGAGGGAGTTAAGGCAAGAATCCTGAGTACGAGGGGTTCAAGATCGCCCAAGACAAATACACATTTAAGCCCGCGATGCATACTCTACTTTTTATACTTTCTGCGAGGCAATTGAAAACAATGATAGTTAATTAGACAGAAATGATTTTTCTGGAAGTAAGTTTCCAACTATACCAGAGGCTTCAGATTGTATGCATTCTGGAGTCGAATCAAAATCACTGTCGTCGTCACTTGACATTTTTTAGAAGTTTATTTGAATCGAAACTGAATTTCGGTGTAGATAACAGCACAGCAGTTTGAGCGCTTGGCGCCTTTTTTTCTTTTTTTGTAGTCTATTCTGTAGCAGTCAGTTCGACATTCGAATAAATCCTTCTTCGTGCGCGAATGAAAATGAATTACATAAAAAGTTTTCATGTTTTTCTTTTTTTTAATTTGTAGGCAGTGCAAAGAAAATGATAACATACAGCCTAATTAGAATAAAATCTCATTGCACCCAAACATTTTTGAAACCAACCTCGATCAAGCACGACTACATGGGTTGCATTCCAAATTCAAATCACATTATGTCCCATGGGAAATAATGAAATTCAGTACAACATTATGACCCGGCTAGACCGTAGGGCTGTAATGACTTACTTTAGGAAAGGTTTGCATGACACATAATATGCCATTGACGAGCAGGTAGTATAAAAATATTTTTTCGGCCCAATTGTCTCGTTTTTCGGGACATTACTAAAGTACATCTAAAATAAACTCAGTAAAACAACTATCGAACTAATTTTCTGTTTATGTTTTCAAAAAACAGTAGGCAGGTACGACTCGTATTATTTAAAAAAAAAAGTATTTTCCTTTTCGTCGTTTCCAATAGTTCACATTAGTATAAAATGTACTTGCTTACTGTGACAATTGTTCCAAATTTCGGTCCAATTGGGCCGAATAAAATTGTTGTAGTAAGGAAGTCTCCACTTTTTTTGCCTCTGTTCTTGAACTTTAGGTATTTTAGCTCCCATAATTCCGATCACTGCTAATGAGGGTATACTTGGACGCCTATGACACCCGGACCATGAAGGCAGACAGAACGTAGCGGTTCCTTATTCTATGATGGAGACACTTCATTAAGGTGCCCACCACTCAAATGTACGTGTCGCGCGTACATTACGCCCCGTGACGGCAGAAGGGATGGCGGTGGATCTCAATCAGAAGACCGGCCTCACTATGAGGGTCGAGAAGTTGGAGTCTCGCTATAATGTGAATTTTAATTCCTTTATGGTGAGAGTACCTACTGATCGCTTGTCGATGTTCATGAGTGGGGAGATGTGGCCTAGAGGTGTCAAATTCAGGAGGTTCATTGGACGCATGCCACGAGACACCGGAGGCGCCGCCACTTGGCAGTTACGTCACACGTCGTTGCCTATAGGTACGTGTGCAATAATTAAATAATTAATTAATAGGTTTTTTTATATATTTTAGGTTAAGGTATATATTTCTATGGGTCCTAGAATTTAGTTTTTAACATCTGTACTATTCTTAAGTTACCTGAAATAAAATTTATATTATTTATTATATTATTAAACACCTCATTCGGCAAAGTAGATAGCTATGACGAGTTCGTAATAAGATCCTTGGTATTAGGAGGAGCTACGAGGACACATACATAGACTGCTTCCGCAGTCGGTTAAAAACGTTGTGAATGTGCTAAGTAAAGTCACTCGTGTTCTTTACGTCATATTTGTGATATTATTTTGCTCACGTTTGGTAAGTAGGTACCTACTTACCTAATGGTGTTATCAGGAGTGCAGGCCTCAGTCGATAGACAAAATTAACACTAAAAATCTACTGTTCCTATTTGCACAACTTATAAAACCACATTTTTGAACCATTTTCGTGATTAAAGATTTACGCTAAACTCCAAAATAAATATACCTACTTCGTAAAAAGATGGCGGATCTCTAAGAACATCATTATAACTAAACCTCAAAAGATTTTCCATTCGGAAAATTTAGGTGCGCTATAGGTACTTGTGCTCTCAAACGGTGAAGGAAAGCACCGTGAGGAAACCGATATGTCATAGAACCTAAAAAATCGAAGACAAGAAGCCAAGAGCCGCACTTTAATCCCTTCACTACACTGATTCTTTCAGCGACGGTCATAGGCCCTTTTCAGGGCCGCTATACCTGAGCCTGGTCACTGACCTATAATAACTGGCCTCATAGCCCAGTTGGTAGTAACTCTGCCTTCTACGCTAGAGGTTGCGGGTTCGATTCCCGCACTGGACAAACATTTGTGACTAACACAGATGTTTGTTCTGTGTCTGGGTGTTAAATATATATTTATTATGTATATCAGTCTCTGGTACCCATAGTACAGGCTATGCCTAGTTTGGGATCAGTTGACCGTGTGTAATATGTCCGGAAAAAAAAAAAAAAAAAAAAAAAAACTGACCTAATATAGGTTACTGACATAATTTAGGTATAATTTTGCAAAATGATGACGATGTTTCTTTTGAGGGATCAAGAGATGTGATTCCTTTCGATGGTGGTTGTTTATCAAGAAACATAGGTAATTGATCCTTTGAATTCCCATACTGAATCACAAATACGTAGCTCGCTTTAAACATCCTACCACCTAATCCTATCCTACTTCCTGTCCTATTATCGTACTAGGTAATAATAAAGTAGGTACTAATCATAATCGCATATTTTTATAACATTATCTACCTACCCAGCTGACACTTTCAAAATCTTTTGTAAAGCTTCACGTCCTACTTTACCTATGAAAGTAACGAATTGAGTCTTCCAGCGAGCGAAAGAATTTAGGCCAGGATCATATACGGGGAGGTTATTACTACAGTTCGACCTAGTTGTGCAAACAGCACACAAGCCGAGTAAATCCTGGAGCTAATATTTACTAAGATTTTTCCCAAATGGCGCATGGCGGGCGGCTCCGGGACAAAATGTAAGTCACAAAAAGAGACGGTCAGGTTCGAGTAGAACTCGCGCCCTGAGGCTTCCGTAAACGGGGCCGGAAAATAAAGACCCCCAAAGTGTAGGAAGTGAAAAACGTATATTTTGGTCGTTCACGTTACTTTAGGATATTGATCGAAAATTTATGTTTGTCTGGTAATAGTTCCGCGCGGGTTTTGAAATTAATGATTTTCGGATTTTATATTCACTTTTCTTTATTCTTTATTCTTTATTGTACACAAGAAAAATACAGATACAAAAATTAAAAAGATACTTTTGTACCAAACAAAAGTCCCCTTTTGCACTATTGTAGGTCACCGCTAAGTACTAGATACAGATACAATATGACAGAGACTTTTAGGTAGTAGTATGCAAAATAAATCCCTACGTATCTTTTTATTGCGTTCAACTACCAAATTATTTATTTCAGAGGAGATGAAGACATCGACTTCAGTATTCTCGATATTACTTATTTCAATTGAGTTACGGAAACCTAAAAACACTACTAAAGAATATTCTTATCCCGGTTAAATATCTGACACATGTGGATTAATTTAATTGACAACATTTTTTAGTTCCGCTAATTACCTCTTTATAGAATAGAATTGAATAGAATAGAAAACGTTTATTTGATTTACACACTAAAAACACAGAACGGGCATAGGAACAACATAAAGAGTAATAACACAAATAACCGTGAAAATAACTTTACCATCAGAATACCTCTGTCATAAAAATGAAATCAACCAATCAGAGGGCGTATGGTCCTTCCTTACTGATTGGTGATTAAGAATGTCGTTCGTCATTCATTAAATTTTTCTAACAGAAATTTTCTGATGCCTAAGAAATTAATTTCAGGTGAGTGAATGCTGTGTGAGTGAAGTGGATACATAATAACCACTGAAGAATATTAGTTTTAGACTCGTTATGTAGGTAGTAATTTATGGTTTCTATCGACTTCGTTCGACTAGGTATTTATCAAATTGACGTCAATGAAACTATCAAATAAGGCCCATCAGGTCAAAGCATGCATAAGACAAGTGACTTGTGAATGCTTACTTAGATTATAAAGGCTACTGAATATTCATAAAACACTTATCGGGATCGCCTACGTCGCCATAAACCGTAAGTGGGCACTGGGCACCCATTGTTTATCGTTGACTAGCTTCCGCCCGCGGCTTCAATCGCATGACGCCCGGATAAAAGTAATTATAGCCGTATAGTCATATGTTATTCCAGGATACTACACTACATAAATGCCAAACTTCATTCCAATCTGTTCAGTCAGTGGTTACGGTGTCAAAGCTTTGACTTACTCTTTGACTTACGACTACTCACACTTCTTTACAAACTTTTTCGCATTTATAATATTACAATACAATACAATAACTTTATTTCAGGCAACAATAGAATAAAAAGCAGATGGAATTTTTCTTTTACTACGGCCCATATAGATATATACCAAAGTCAAAATCAAAAGACATTTATTTCAATAAAATCACTAGGATCACTTTGAAACGTCTTAGAAACTAGGTGAAGCTATGCCTGTTCCTCGCGACCAAGCCTAGGAGAATCCTTAAAGACTAACATACATAATAATAATATTAGTGGGAGAGTGGAATGTGGACTTCTGATAGTGTTGGACAGACGTATACAAGGTGATTCATAACATGTATCCCGAAAGGATGTTACCTATTCTATCAACTTTTTTTTAGATCGAAATTTTATTTATTTCCCAAACTTTCTCAAATTACCTGATTTTGGTATTTTTATAATCATTATAACTAATATTACCTATAATAAGATTCATTGAGTTTGAACTGATTTGATATGATAGAGCTTTTTCAGGTCATTTCAAAAGTCGTTCTTAGAACAAACTTTATTGTCCATTAGTAGTAGAAAGAAGCCCGTTTCGGCATACATATTACGAATCACCTTGTATTATACGGGAAATTCATCAATGGCTACGGGTTTGAGTTGAAGTTACCTACAGTCGGTAGTTTGAGCACGTTTCCGCATCTTTTACATAAGTACCTACATTGTGCTAGAAGGCAGGTGAAAAGGGACAAAAGTTTCTATTTATAGGCTGTATGCAGTGAGGTCGCTCATGTGAGTGTCGTGTCGTCTATTGTTTCGTTCGTATCTTCACATTTTCATGGACAATATTTTAGCAGAGTGAGGAAACGCTGCCTTAGGTATATAAAATGCATCATTCATTTGTTATTAGTCTTATGACTAATAACAAATGAATGATGCATCATCGCATGTATCGCATACATCGGCTGTATTATTTTTTTAAAGTTAAATTAACTTTAAAAAAATAATACAGCCGACTTGAGAACCTCCTCCTTTTGGAAGTCGGTTAAAAAAGACAGCATTTTTGATGAAAATTATGTCAGTCTGATGCCAGGTGAGGGAGTGATAAATCTGTCACGTATGGTATTCATAAAGTTCACAAAAAGAGAGCTGATTTTTAAATTATTAATGAGTTGGTGTACCTATTATAAATAAATAATAAGTTATAAGTTTATTATAAATAAACAAATTAATAAAATTATAATTTAATTTATTTATTAATATTTTTTTTCTCAAAATATATCGTGTATAAATTCAGCATTGTTACGACAGTCAATTGAGGTTTTTAATTTTTAGCTTGGAAATCGTATTGGTTATCACGATACAGGCCCAGCCTAGTGTGGGAACCGTTGTTATTTGTCTTACGGCAAATCATCTCTTCTTGTGCAGAAATGATGCGTAAAATATTATCCTATGTATTACCTAGTTTAAAGTCTGTATTTAGTAGCAATAAACATATTTTTCATTTTTCACCTACTGGTAGATAAATGCAAAAATTCGGTATCGAAATATCACTTGTTCTGATTCTATGGAAGTTATCGTTCGACTTTGGAGCAGTACATTCGTTCCATAGAATAAATAAATATTGTCATGACTAGAGGGACTGACAATACAATGTCACCGCCTGCTGGAGGAGGTAAGTATGACAAACAAAGGATACACTACAATGGATCAAAGCACACAGCGGATCCAGAGGATTAACGAAGTTGGTGTACCTACTGGCTAGGAGAGGCCGGAAATGCAGCCAGCAGGCAGGACCAGAGTCAATAATCCCTTTCAGCCAAGTTCGTTCGTGGATACGTCAAAGTACTGTTACAGAACATCGAAACTACTGGGCAAGTATACAGGACTGTAGGCAGTCGAAGGAGGCTTTCCCGGCTGAAACGTGACAAATTCCAACGAGTCGTTGGCATTGTCACAGGTCAGTGCTCACTCAACAAACACCTTTTCACCTTGGGTCTTACAGACAGCCCCACTAACCCACCAGCGGCCTAGTTGCGGAAACCTGTCCACCCACCAAGTACCAGGTAGAGGGGCTGTTTACCAAGTGGGTTAAAGAAGTGAGATAACTTTTTTAGTAATTTATGAGAGCAAATTGTCCGATGCTCTGAACAATGTGCTCATTCATTCCCTTTAATTACGTCTTCCGGTTTCATTAAAATCGTCAGACTCAAATGATTGCTGCATAGGTGGCTGACTGCCTACCACGAATTACAGATAAAGCCCTACTACATTGTGATACAGATGATAGTTGAGCAACCCTCTTTGTAGGAAGGATGGTGTATTGTTCGCGGTCAATAAAGTTGGCTGGATATTGCAATACCTATGCCATTGAGCCGAGTTACATAACAATAAACATCAGGTTGTGTTACGGGCGATACGCGGGTCTTTACAAATAGTATTTAGACGGAGATATTGGCAATATTTGAAATACAGCACCTAGCGTAAAACATAAACTGTATTTTTATGGGCTTGCAAAAAACGTTATTTCGTAAATAAATACGTTCAATGACGAACAGAGAAGTGGTCTGCACAAGACCCTAAGTACTAAACTAAGTAGTAATTTCTGGATAATTTATACAGTGTCAGGTGGAACTTTTTACAATTTATAATCCCAAGCCGTGTTTGTTGCCTGATTCTTCTAGGCTTGGTCGCAAGGAACAGGCATAGCTTCACCTAGTTTCTTCTAAGAGGTTTCAAAGTGATCCTAGTGATTTTATTGAAATAAAACCCTTTGACTTTGACTTGCAGGATGTTGTTCTGCCTGTGACGTCAAGATTAGATGGAGTAGGCCTTAACACCTTTACTATACTCTCAGCCTAGTCGGCCTTATCCATAGGAAAGACATGGCAAATACGTGCAGAGCTGGCAGGCCTGGATGAATACTAACTAATTTGTTTTCTGCCGCCTATTTTCTGAGAATTATGTATGTCCTAACTGTTGTGTTATTTTTAGTCACCTCTAGAAGGTCGTGACGTGACTACTATGGTCTCCGCTGAAAACCAGCGCTGGGTGCACACATCAGTGTGTATCCAGCACAATGCTGAGCGGAGGCCATGTTTTCCAAGAGCTCTGCTGCGCACAATATCTTCTATCATTTAGCATTTAATTTTTTTTTTTTTTTTTTATTTTATGTGTAGTAAGTTCTTGAGGAAAATAAAAATCTTTATTTCTTTCTTTTTCTTTCTTCTTTCTTTCTACGAAGTTTTCCTTAAATGAAAAAATAAAATAAGATAAACTAATCGACAACATTCGTAGCAGCTGGACCTATACAAGAGACCCTGATGCTTGAATCTGTATGGCTTCTATAATCCTCGTAATGAGCTAGACTAGAACAACGCATGACATCTATTTATAAGGCTTATTTGTGATTAGGAGGATTGCCCACGTATCGAAGCAAGTAGGTGACTGCGATGGTATGGCGGGCAGGGCGAGGAAGTTTAAACAAAAAGCTTACTTTAAAGAAGAAGTATTTTTTTTTTATACTACAGATATGGCAAACAAGCTTACGGCCCACCTGATGGTAAGCGGTTACCGTAGCCTACCGCGCTTGCAATACCAGAGGCATCACGCACGCGTTGCCGACCCCAAACCCCCTTCCCCCCTAAAGAGCTCTGGCAACCTTACTCACCGCAGGAACACAACACAATTTGAAACAAATAATGTTATTTGGCTGCGATCTTCTGTAAGGCGGAGGTACCTCCCCAGGCGGGCTGCTCCAATCCAGAACGAGAAAATCTCGCTGTGCCCTACCTCCTCTTAACGAACTCAAAAATCTAACTGCACGTCTTTCTGAGCCTTACCTATCTCCAAACGAACTAGAACGCAAACAAGAGGCAATTGATGAATGAATGACACAGCACCATACAATATTTTCCGGTATAACGTCTCTACATACCTACATACAATATTGTACAGCTTTGCTACTCTAGCTCAACTGTTTGAGATCAATATCTAATCTGGTCTCTATCAGATTAGAGTCTATATAAAGCTCTCTCTAAAGAGACGGATATTATCTGAATTAAGTTTTGCTTACAGTAGGTAAACCTAAGGCCTTGGGTACAATATCAAAAGAGGTGCTGGATGTGAAAAATACTTATAGAAAAAATTTGTTCGATATTAATCTATTATCATGTCAATTTTCGAAAACTCTATCGGTGACAGTGATTTCATGATTTGATTTGAATGATAAAGGTTAGAGTTCCGTTTTAAGTACATTGGGCCCTACTATGTCGTCTTATATCATTCAAAAGCGAGAGTTTCAGCGTTATTTTGCATGAATTTGAATCATAAATGTCATCTTACCGCCTAAACATAATTGCAAAGTTGATGGTACCTTTAATCTTAAATCGCGATAATAGGGTATGCGACATCTTTCTCGAATTTGCGAGACTAGCTCCCCTTTTATCAACAAAGATAAGCAGACAATATAATTGGGTCAAAAATCTTGTTATCGGATCGGCCATTACACTTAAGCAGGTGATGTTATGGAGAGAGCTATGCTCGGAGTTTCACTACCTAATAAAATCCGTATTGAGGAAATCCGTAGAAGAACCAAGGTCACCGACGTAGCTCTCACAACTAGCAATTTAAAGTGACACTGGCAGGCAATATAGCTCGCAGAACCGACAACCGGTAGGGACGCGAGACGTAGTGTTGGAAGCCCCCCCCCCCCACCCAATGGACCGACGACATTGTGCAGATTGCGGGAAGTCAGTGGATGGGAAAGGCTCAAGACCGTTCGTTACTGCCCACTTTGGGGAGGCCTATGTCCAGCAGTGGACTTCTAAAGGCTGATGAATGGTTGTTCTTTGTTTCTGATTAAATAACCGTGCTTATTTTGAGTAAATACTAATCAGGTGGAAACATAATGCAGTGTGCATGGTTACAAAATACCTTCAAGGTATTCCAAATTAAATTCTCTCATTGTAAGTAGGGCGCGGACTATATTTAATTAAAATCTGGGACGGGACCTAAGCCAGCGGGAATATATTGTAAACCAACTGGAATTCTGTCCACTTTATTTTAGGCTTCAGAGTGCAGCTGTGAGAATTATAATCTGCACTTTGGCTAAGTGAGTAAATTCAGTTCTAACGTAATGCTTGTGTACCCAACCACTAACCTAACCATTGAATAATGATTCTGAACTACAACTCTGTCTTGTAGCATTTTAATCTCTATTATGTATCTCAGTGGATTTGGGTTCTGAGATGACGGCTAGAGGGAAAGGGAAGATAAGATTTTTTTAACAAAAACTGAAAACCGACTTCAAATTCTTGAATATTTACAAGATTAATATCAATCTCTTTTTTGTTATCAACCTCTTTGCGTTTTGCTTACCTACTGAGGATGACATTGGCCACCTACACTTTCGAATAAAAAACAAAAGTAACATCCATTCATCATCAATAATAACTCTTACGGTACTGACTGACAATCAAACGTAGTGGTTTTATTCTCTTTGAAAATCAACGCAGAGACTACTAAGAGTATGAAATTTGCAGGGTAGCTTCCTGTTGTAACGTATGGGTGCACAGAAAGAAATTCCCGACAAACAACCCCTTAGTTTAAAGTTTATGTAAAAATAGCAGCAACCGAACGAAGTCGCGGGGATAAAAATACTATACCACAGTCGACAAAAAAAATATTCGGCAAGTGGTGATTTCAAGAGAAGATGACGTTTTTTTAAAGTTTTACAGGACAAGTTGCAATCCCTCAGGAATTAAATTATATGGATAAATGGGAACACCCCGGGATCATACTCTATACACCAGCGAAAGAATCATCAAAATCGGGTTACTATTGGCGGAGATATCGAGTAACATACAAAAAAAAAAAAAAAATAGCCGGCTTGAGAACTTTTGGAAGTCGGTTAAAAAATACATGATGTGCCGACCCCACATAATGTGGGAAGGGAATGGAGATGATGATGGTGATCAAGATAAGTATCTCAGTGTGATTAGACCCAAATCGACACAAGGCGGTTGCATTCGGTGGCCTATGAACTCCATCAAGGCTGGTTAGCATTCTTTTGTTTCATTAGTTTACTAACAAGCCGCCCTATACATAAATCCACCAATCTTATCGCAAACAACGGCGTAAAAGCTGAAAGCGAACCTTTTAAAATAGCAAAGCAAAGCTTAGCTAATTCGTGGCCAAGGCCAAGGGCACACGAGCGCCGATTAGATCTTAATAAGCTTCGTGACTCATAATAACACTTGATTAAGTACCTATGGGAGCGATGTTGGGCAGAACGAGGGGTGATATTGAGAATATTGGGAATCTATCTTCCGATGAAGATGAACGGTTACATCGTCGAGTTTTAACTCAACGAACAGCTGACTTTTTCATAGTGGTTTTCAATGAAAAATTACGAATTTCCAAGAGTGGTATAACAAAATTTATTGGCGTGTAGATTAAGCCCTTTTCGAGATAGCGTACATATTATGAATCACCTTATACAAATGGTAATTTACTATACACTACCTAGATACACTATTAGCTATACACTACACCGTTTTGTACACCACACCGTCTTATTTAATTTGTTTATCCTGTCAATCCAAAATTCACATGTCTTCGAATTTTTAGGTTCTAGGACTTAATAGGTATTTGTTGTTTCGCCATTATGTAATTTTTCTTTGTGTACCTAAAAAAAGAGTTTATCTATCTATCTACACTTAGTACAAGGGATTTACAAGTTTTTCGTAAAACGTGATACCAAGTTTTCTGTAGCTGCAAAGTTTTAGTTCCTAGTGGCCTATACCGCCCATCTCGACTTTCCACACTGTCTAATGTTATAAAATATTCATCACTGGTAGTTTATTAAAATCTTATTTTATCCAATGTAGGTTTATAGCAGACTTGACCTTATTTTTCCACGATTTTATATTCAGTGGCCACATGTGCATGCACAATCTAAACATACCCTGCCACTCAGCGGCCCCCATGGACACACTAGAACTCGCATCTTTAATCGAAGTGAGGGGGATTTTGAGGGGAAATTAAAAAAAAGATATTAAATAGACAACCAAATAGGTATGTCTATTAAATATTTTTTTTCTAAAGAGTTAAATTTGACCTAAAGTTTTTTGAAAATATTATTAACTAATTACAGCAGCGTAGAGCAAAACGCTTTATTGCTTGGGTCTAGAAAGAATGTACCTGCTTACAATTTACGTACTTACACGAACAACATTGCTTGCACTCTTAGAATAACTTGCACTGTAGAATAGCTGTGACATTCCCGTGGTAGGTATAAAAACTTGTCAATTTTATCGGGTTTCTCAGAGATAACTTATAAAGCCTTCTTCACAACAAAGCACAAAA
The DNA here is from genome assembly GCA_947579855.1 of Anticlea derivata. Lineage (NCBI taxonomy): Eukaryota > Metazoa > Arthropoda > Insecta > Lepidoptera > Geometridae > Anticlea > Anticlea derivata. The sequence continues at coordinate 10,252,271 of OX388264.1, forward strand.
AGTTTATGTACCTAAGTATGACGACACATGCCACTTTGATTGCCTTTGTACGGAGAAGACAGAGTGACGAGTGCTGGAAATGGTGTCAATGTGTCCGAAATCTAATGAGAATTGGCAGTCATGAAGGACACCATGCAACCCTGATGACGGATCCAAAATCTAGAGATGTACTTTAAAAAATCTTTCCATATTATCTAGACTGCATTAATTTAGTCAAAAGAACTGGGAAAAAATATGTCAGTACAAACAAACGAAAAATGCGTATTTCTTTGTGACTTTCCAGTGTTTAGAGTTTCTAGAATAGTCTTCACTTAGTCACTTGAAATCGGTTTTTTTTTGTTTTTAAAACGTTATTATTTGTCCTACCATTGTTCCCATTGATTTAGTTGTTACTGAACAACGGACTGGTTAGTCAAAGTATCAGAACGAACGGTTCACCCGCAGAGGATCACAGTGAATAAAGTAATAGGTGCGAAACAGTTTCAAAATGTGGTAAGGCGGATTTTTTGGTGAGTACTTCTGGCTCGGTGCTCACGCCTCTACCCGGTGTCGTGCCAAAGGAGCTGTAGGTACTAAACGATATACCCTCCGAATTACCCGATTCGCGTGGAAGCCGTGACCCTCGCGTGCAAGGTCGTCGTGGCAGCCGGCGACGTTGCCAATGCCAGCTCGAATGCTCCATCCAAGCCTTAATCTGATAATTGGAAAAGCCTAATAGTGCGAAATGGTAATGGACCCAGAAGTGTCATGAAGAAAGAATTGGACTAGCAATGGCCTATTGCGAAATGTACTTAGGAATTTTATGGATAATGAATAACAATAGTATTCTATCTAGGGCTTATTCTTTCAACAAAATATCAAAATATTCAATATTTTTGGTTTATAATTTTTCCTTTCGAACCCAACATTCGGATCGAAATTCGAGATACCTCCACTAGGCCAACGGTTTGTCAAGTATTTTACGCAAGTTATAAAGAGTTAAAATTTTGAGTGCAAAGGAAAATATAAATCAATTTCTTTTTCATGCGTTGCTAGGTAAATTATCATCCAAATCGAATCGAATTCAATATTTTTTGGTTTATAACTTTTCCTTTCGAACCCGACATTCGGATCGAAATTCGAGATACCTCCCACTAGGCCAACGGCTTGTCAAGTATTTTACGCAAGTTATAAAGAGTTAAAATTTCGAGTGCAAAGGAAAATAGAAATCAATTTCTTTTTCATGCGTTGCTAGGTAAATTATCATCCAAATCGAATCCAGTAAATCATTGCTAATGCTTTCTAATGGAGCAACCCAGATAAAGTAATTGGTTCATCTCAGATACGTCATCTATGTCAGGGGGTTGTACGCTGGCCTAGATCGGGAACCACAGAAGAAATATTGTATAGCGCTTCTCTAATACACTTTGGTACGAACGAGACCTTGAAAATCTTTAGTATGTATGTAGGCACAGATGAACTAAACAAATGGCATGAGGTTGAGTGAACGTCTCACAAAGAAAAGTTGACCTGTTTTACTTGATCAAGCGGCAATTTCATAATATTATGTAGGAAAGCTTTAGGTGTGGGGTAGAGCCTAGTAGGTACTTTTTAACCGACTCCAAGAAAGGAGGCAACTATACTTTAGTACTAGTAAGGATTTTCTCTACGGCTCAGATTCCAGCCCACAAACAAGGAAAGCGTTCCTAACTAGATGAATCTAACTTTATAACCGGCACGTTATTTATAGTCTGTAGTTTATAGACACAGTATCCGAACGCGTTTCGGAAGTGCTGTAGACGGGATTCCTGGTAAACTATTCTGTGTTTATACGAGGCGATGCTTTTAGAAGATTGTAGGCGCTAAACGCGTCTCGTGAATGGACCGATGAGTCGAAGCCGATTTTCGGCCACGGCGGCGGGGCTCGGCTCTGGCGACTGTTTATCATAACAGGCATAGTCTCTAATGCCCTGTGATGGGATCTCTACGCTGGCTGGTAGGTGCAATAGGGGCAGGCAGCCTCAGAAGATTACTACTATTTAGAATTAGAAATGATTCATTGCAAGAGCTGAATATAGTTTAATAATCTTTACTTTATACTAAAGTAGCTGTGGAAATTTTTCATCAATTACTTTTAATGTCGACTGTACTATACTGTTTGGTGGTTTGGGGCATGTCAGCTAGTAGGTAGGTACCTAACTGACGCACCTAATTAACTGGGTCTCAATTAGTTCAACTAGTTCTACTAATAGGCCGCTGTGTTCTAACTTAGTTAGAACACAGTGGTATGTCTGCCCGGCAAGCATGCCCCCCGTTAGATAAATCGCGCACGACAATAGACATTTTGTAACAATATACTTGCCATGGTGGCCCCGGCTAAAGAATAATAATAATAATAATAAAGCCTTTTTTTTTTTTTTTTTTTTTTTATTCCGAAAACTTACACTTTTCTTACTACTAATTACTGAAATACTAATACACTTATCATAATATTGACATATTGACCGACTAAAATGGAGATGGACAGGGCATATGCTCCGTTGTAAGGACGAAAAATGGAGCAAGCAGGTAACGGTCTGGTATCCAAGAGACGGGTCAAGGAGCCGAGGTCGCAAAATGAGAAGATGGGAAGATGAGCTGAAATTGACTCTAGGTCCCCTTTGGCTAAGAGTGGCAACTGATAGGAAACAGTGGAAGACGTTGGAGGAGGCCTATGCCGAAAGGCACACCGAACTTAGGGACATATTATGATAAGTGTATTAGTATTTCAGTAATTAGTAGTAAGAAAAGTGTAAGTTTTCGGAATAAAAAAAAAAAAAAAAGCCCCGGCTAAAGAATAGGCCCCTCCATATCTACCTATCCGCGGATGTCGTAAGAGGCGACTAAGGGAACCAAGCTAGGGGATGGGCAGCAGCGTCCCTCATACATATAACAACGATAGCTCTAACTGCGCTCGCCAACCCGCATGCCCAGCGTGGTGAGTATGGGCAAATCCCCCCACATGATAAGGTCTGTCTGCGGGGGAGGCCATGTTCAGCAGTGGACGTCGTACGGCTGAAATGATGATGATGATGAACAATATACTTGCTCAGACAGAAGTGTCAAAATCGTAAAGAGATATATAAAACTAGCCCGGCTAGCCTTTAGCTCTCGCTTCTTGCCGGGATCCAGTCAACGCTCATCCTGATATTCGTTCAAGTGCACGTGGAACCGCAACCACTCAGTACGCTGTGCTGCGTTCTGCTCCTACTCAGATGGCTATATTTTGCATCGTTTTATGTATCGCGCGAATAACGAAAGGTTAGCTCAGCCTAAAAGGCTTTGAGTACCTAGAAACTAAGGGTAACCTTGATAAATCTTATTTATACAAGTCTGCAAAAAGTTAATTTGTTTACAAATTTTAAAACCCACCATAATTTATAATGTAGGTTCTTTCAAAGGCTAATGTATGCCTTTGAAAGAACCTACATTATAAATACTTATTTTTATTAAGTACTTAACATGGTGGCCTATAAATTACATCATTGCCTCGTGTTAAGGGCAGGTTTCTCTTTCCGAGTGGTCAGTGGTCACGCGATCTTGAACTGTTGTTCACGTTTTCCTGCGATTTGCTGAGATTCTGAGATTAGCGTGTGAAGAGGTACCTTCTTATTTCAAGATACACAGGATGTGGTAATGAGAAGCCAATTACAGGTGATTCAGCTGATATATTGTACTATTTCATGAGATTCGTCGGTAAATACAATGATCTGAAACATCAAGGTGATTTGCTCTGCTCTGTAGATTAAAATGTTCCTACTTGTAAGTAGGTATACCTTGTGCCGTAGTGGCCCCGGCTGAAGAATTGGCCCATCCATATCTACCTACCCGTAGACGTCTCGTACTAAGCGAGGCGACTAAGAGAAAAAAGCTAGGGGATGGGCATCAACGTCGATAGCTCTAACTGCGCTCGGTAACCTGCCTGCCCAGCGCGGTGAGTATGGGCGCATTCTCCCTAGGTTCATGATAGGAAGTCACTTTGGATAACTGTGGGGAGGCTGTAGGCATCCTACGGCTGAAATTATGTTCATGATGACTTGTGTATGCCTGTAAAACAATTCATAGCTTACCTAATTGAGCTTAGCCTCAGAATATCCATCTTTATTTAGTGTCTTGTAATTGCCCAAGAATCAAATGAAAATAAGTCACAGTCACAATAAAACTGTCCGATAGTATCGGACAGATGGCAGCGCGATAATTTGATGGCAAAAACTCGTTAACGGAATCGCGTGACTGCGGACAGTTCCTTGTTCTCGGCTCACCTGGCAGTGGAATCATCATTCGGTTTTGTCGAAGAGTAATAAGAGTTTATGTACTAAAAAATCCTACGAGGAAGATACTGGGCGAAGCATAAGCATGTCATGCATGGATGACCCATAGGTGGGCCACAAAAATATACCGACATATAAAGCTGGTACGGTCAATAGGTAAATATTGATTAACTCTATGCTAAGCGCAGGATTAACTAAATATGGCTTAAGCACATATTATACTGTCTGCATGTCATAAAATAATTGAATAGGATTTTTTCTTAGTGCAAGGTCATTGATAATATTTGTGATATCCCGCAAGGCATCTACACCCAAATGGCAATAAAGTTTTTCCTACAACTATTGGAAATTTAATATTTTTTATTGAACAAACACTATGCAAAAATCTGCTGGACATGAGCTAACAATAGAGTAGGTAGTTTGAATAGAGTGGACTAGCCTTATGAAATCAACAGAAACAAAAGAGCGTTTGATCAAGAATTTCATTACAATTTACATCATTATTTTATTGTTGGCCTATCGTAGGAGATTTGCCTATGCTTACTCGATATAACATCTCTCTTGTTTAGTTTTACTCTAATATTTCTCAGTATTATTGCCGCATGCCCCGTATCCTTACATAACATTTTCATTACAATGCTACCCACGATTGACGAAAACAATCTATCATAGGCTAACCTGATGAAACAACTTTCACAGATCTTGTCTAGACTATCAACCCGAACTAAGCATAACTCTACCTAGTCATATATCATTGTCTTTCAAATAATAACCTTCATCTTGCCTTTGTTTTTGTAATAGTCTGAAAGCAACTCTGGACGAAATTAGGTGCATGATTGAAGTTTTTGTTTTCAGCATCATCATGAGCCTGTAGAATTCCACTGCTGGACACAGGCCTCTTTCAAAGAGTGCCATGAGACTTCAAAAGAGTGGCTGGAAAAAGCTCAATACCGATCTGTCTTGAACCTTTTCCATCCACAGACTAACCGCGACCTGTTAACCTTCACAATGTCGTCGGTCCATAATTTCAAGTGCTTTTCATTTTCAATATTTTGGTATTTTGCTCTAGCGTAAATTGTCTCAATTTACGCTTTCCTTAACCCTTCATTTAGAAAAGCTCATCAAAATATGATTCTATATTTTCATTTTTGTACTACTGCTTCTATTTTAGTCATTATATGTATACAGTCATTAGGTATTGGGCATTTCTATAGAGTATAGACTTTTGTCACGGTTCTTAAGTAATATTTAGCAATGAGATACTGATGTGATAAAAATTTAAGCAGTTTAGGTACTATATCCCTTTGCCTATTGGAGATATTTTTCTATGCCCTTTATCTTGGACCCTGAAGAACGGGAGAAATCTCCATTTGATGGTTTGTCCCTTCCCAAAAATCACTAGGAATTACCTCATTACTCTTAAAGCTATATATTATTATGTTGTGTATAGGTCCAACTTTAGGCACGCTGTGGCGTACTATATACGTAGGAAAAGAGAGACTAAACAGAGAGATTTAAGGCTGTGTTCGTTTCTTATGTTTGATGAAACTGATGTTTCTCTGTTGGATATTTGAAATAAATAAAAAATGCTAGAGTCTCGATTCACGGTTGGGACAACCGTTTAATTTCAGTAATTGATAAAGGGGCATTAGTTAGATTAGCATCTTGTATTCATTCTAGTTGTGCCTACCTCTTCAATAGTAGTGTACAATAATGATCATTCGTTATCAAATTGAATCTAGTTTTAGAACCTAATGGTGTAGTAAATTGTTATTAGTATGCGACTTAAATTAGTTAAAGGCTTCGACAGTGAGCTTTTTCAGTTTTTTGTTATACGATCAATTATCGGCCTAACTAGCATCGAACAAATTTATCAAAAAAGCCGCCGGCCGCCGCCCTATAACTAAACCCTACCAAAACTTTTACATAGGTATATTGAATCTGGAAAGGGTCAGGTTATAGCTTGGTGCAAAATATTTATATTCGGACTCATTGTAAAAAATACTCTGAATTTGCAGAGTTTTTTTTTACCACCGAACGCGACAGGAATCTGATCTAACTTTAGACTTTTGAAAAAACCAGAATGTACGCGACGGACCAAAAAATATTACCTACGGGTCCCGTGGCATAGATTTGTATTATAAATGCGAAAGTTTGTGAGGATAATTGGATGTTTCTGGTTCAATCACGCTCTAATGGTTCAACCGTTTTCGATCAAACTTGGAATAGATAGAGTTCTTAATTTAGAATAGGATATTATTATAGGCAAAGTACTATTTATCTAAGTACCACGCGTGAAAAGCCGCGAGCGCAAGCTAATAAATTTAGGATTGTGTACAAAAACATTTCTTCTTCTTCTTGCAACCTAGCAATGTTTATTTTGCTTACGTAAGCTATCATTCAAGCTTCCTTCACCTTTGATAAATTAGTAGTACTTACTTACTTATAAATCTTCCTCAAGATATGGTAGGTACCTACTTGGCTTCAAAATCCTTTTATTAGGTATCACCAGCGTGTTTTACAGTAAGTGGCCGGGTTCGTGACTCGCTATTATCATTCGCAAAAAAAGACGAAAACGGCTTCGTAAAAAATAGAGTCAATGAACGCACATGCAAAAACATTTAAAAAGTAGGTATCTAGGTTCTCAACATTCAGGACAATACATTCATTTACACCAATTTTGGATAGGTGTAGTTCATTTAGGTGTGATATGATCCGAAATGAGGAAAGCCGTAGAAGGTCACCGACATAGCTCTCAGAATTTGCAAGTTGAAGTGGCAGTGGGCGGGCCATATAGCCCGCAGAACCGACAACCGTTGGGGAATAAAGGTTCTCGAATGGCGACCACGAACCGGGCGACGCAGTGTTGGAAGGCCATCCGATGGACCGATGACATTGTAAAGGTTGCGGGAAGTTGGTGGATGGAAAAGGCTCAAGACCGTTCACCGTGGAACGCTATGTCCAGCAGTGGCCTTCTAGAGGTTGTTGATGATTATGAGTTTGATATAATCTAATTGTCATAATAATACCTAAGTAATTATGCCCATCATGAAAGGCAAACCCTACTAACCTTAATAATGTAATTTACCTAGTTAGAACTTATGATTGTTGTCTGACATGATAATTTTTGTAAAAATTTTTGTAAGCATAGTACCGTCCGTCTAAGTACCTAACCAAGTTCGAATGATGAGCTAGAGGTGAAGTCTGGTTTGGTGAAAGAGTTAGGGAACGCCAGATCTTGAAAATCAAAGTAAAATTTATTTTGAGCGCTGCGCTATCGTGAATTGTTTTATTTCAAAGTTTGTTACGTGTGACGCGATATCTCCGCCAATTTTATGTATTTCAACACAAGGTTCAATCAACCAATATGTAAATCAAATGAAATTTGCGTATACAATTAATTTATTTCATCAATAATTCAAGACATCGTCTAATAGGATACCAACAGCGAGCATTGCCCTGTTATCTGTGGAGTATTTTTTCACACCCCTCAAACTGATTCAGACAGATATCATTTCATCAGAATTGCTGTGAACATCGATTAATTTTTTTTTAACCCCATGGACCGTTACATACAGACAGGCAGTTTCAAATTCGCTCAAAGACCAAACATACATAATTTTACTAAGAATTCCGCCAAAGCTAATTACAAAAAGTTCGGGAAAAGTCTGAAAAAAATATTTGATTTTTTTTCTTCGCTAATATCTTTATTTTTGTTAATAGAATAATCCTCTTCGGGATGGTATACATATCATAAATCAGCTTGTTATTACGAAAAAAAATTGACGTAAGCATTTGAGCAGGTGTCTTCAATGACGAAGGTTCGGAATCTACGGGGCCACGCGGAGAGTGAGTGGTGACAGCAGGTGCGTTTACATTATTTATTTACCATCCCGACCGAAATACATTTTGCGTGAATTGGAACGTAATTTATTGAAGAGTCGCGTGCCAATGGCGACTGAACATGTCTTTTTTTACTAAATAGGGTACGGCCCCGTGTCAATCAAGATGGACCAATCAAGGCAGAATTTTAGGATTTTTTTTTTAATATTTCTGGTGACGACAATTATCAAATAATAATACCTACCAAAGAAAGAGTCACAAATTTTTATCCAGCCTATAAAGTTAGCGAATGAATAAGGAGGTCAGTTAAAAACTATTTGTCAAACATTCATCATCATTAGCCTGTAGAAGTCCACTGCTGGACAAAGGCCTCTGCCAAAGAGTGCTTCGACGATCATGGGGGGTAGACCATAGCCCACCACGCTGGTCCATTGCGGGGTTGGTGGGTGGAGCGCCAGAGCCTTGTTCATTGATCTACTGGGTATACCACGGTCCGGTGAGGTTGTCTTGTATTCCGAAAGGTGTTATTTGGGACCCCTTACACCCCATACTCGTTCGACATTATACCACATCAAAATTCTAGGGCAGTTAATAACAGTTTGTGGGCTATTTGGTACGTTTTCGCACTTCGTAACTCGGTCGAGATAGCGGTTGGTATGGTACGTACGGGTAGGTAGGTATCAACCAACCTACGAATCGGTAAACATTTGCGGAGGAAATCCGAAAAACGCACTCTCGAACACGCAACACAATGGTAGGTTAGTAGGTACCTACCTACCAGCGTTCGGTTTGTTTTCTTAACTGGTTAATGTAAGGCTGTCGTATACCATAAATTGCCCGTCTACTAACTTATGCTCTACTTTCCAATGTTAATTTGGTCAGATGTGCATTCATTAAATGTAAACTATCACCAATAAGGGCTTATTCTACTATCAACAAAGAGAATGAATATTAGTGAAAGAAAGTCAACATTTTCCTAGTCTACACTAATTATGAATCACCTAATCACTTAGGAACCTACTTCCCTAATATTTATTTTTATTTATTTATTTATTTAGAATACAGTATAACATCATAACAGGTTTTTTTTATCCCTAAGGCGATGCCATATGTTATTAGTAGGTACATTATAAATAAATAGGTAGAATTAAATAGGTACTAATCGAAACATTTCGTTTCTATCACTATCTGTGCAAGTTGTAGGAGTTTCGGTAGGTGATTGAAAAAAATATCCACGCTGTTCGCAGACAAGATATTGAGCAGATAGACAGCGAGTGACATGGGGGCAAACTTAAGTAGGTTGGTCCTACAGTGCGGCACTTCCAGCATGGCGGGGCAATATGTTATTTATAGAATTTTGATCCAACGCGTTCTAAGTATTCATATGCGAACAGAAAAATACGATACCAGCGTGTGTTTTCAATTTATTTGCAGGCGACATCACGAGGGGCCTACAAAAATGCAAAATACCTACCTAAGTAAATTGTTTCATGTTAAAAACAACCAATTTAGTAAATTTTTCATGCGACAGACGCTACGCTCGCTACTTTAGAACAGTTATCTATTTTTTTCAGAAGGTATGTAGCTTAGATTATATTGTTTTTGTGCCAACAAAACCTTGCAATCTTTTCTACAGAGTTCACTGACACCACTTTAGTCATACCTACATAAAATCAATATAATTGTATTTATATTTTGGTGAAACCGGTCTCACAACAGCTCTACCATTCTACCAAGCTTTGTAACCAACCATATTCGGTGTTCCGTTACACATTGAAATTATTAATTTGTTACATAATCTGAGGAAATTACTTTTTGAATGTGAGCTAGCATATCGCAAGCCTTTTAAACACAGTTTCAGTTTAAATATTACTATATAACATGTTAGAATAACATATCTTTTTCCAGACACCATAACGATGCATGGCATGGCTGACACGAGATGACACGATAATTCAGGTCAAACTATTGTTACTTTCAAGTGTCTTTGTTGTTCCTTTGAGCTTGTCTACAGAAAACATAATTTTTCTACGACTTTACATAATAACTCAGTCAATAAGCAATCAGCTTATGGACTTTATTTATTCATCCCATTGTTTCAAGTATGAATACCTGTACGATCATAAGACCTGTCGTACTGTATGGATCTGAGTGTTGGGCAACCAAAGGGACGGATGAAAGAAGAGTGCATGCTGCGGAAATGAGAATGTTGAGATGGATGTGTGGAGTGACTAGAATGGACAAGATACGGAATGAGTACATCAGAGGAAGTCTGAGAGTAGCGCCAGTGACTGAGAAGTTGAAGAGCAAAAGGTTAGCGTGGAATGGGCATGTCATGCGGAGGGAAGAATGTCATGTTACTAGAAGAGCGTTAAATATGAATGTGGAAGGATATAAGGGAAGAGGTAGACCAAAGAAAAGATGGATAGACTGTGTGAAAGATGACATGAGTAAGAAAGGAGTGAATACTGATATGACGGCTGATAGAGGGGAGTGGAAGAGAAAAACATGTTGTGCCGACCCCACATGAAGTGGGATAAGGGCAGGGAGATGATGATGTTTCAAGTATGAATACCACAAAACAAAAGGCATGTCCACTGGGATTCGGACGGTAATGTCCGTTTCGACCACTAGCTTTTTTTTTAAATGATGCAACTTTACGTTTAACGTTTCCGTTGACGATCATCATTAAGGGAAAAAAGCTAGGGGATGGGCAGCAGCGTCCCTCATTTTAACAACGATAGCTCTAACTGCGCTCGCCAACCCGCATGCCCAGCGTGGTGAGTATGGGCAAATCCCCCCACATGATAAGGAATTTGCTCGTTCTGTGGGGGAGGCCATGTTCAGCAGTGGACGTCGAACGGCTGAAATGATGAATGATGAGGCATAAACTTTTAGGCACTCTGGTTTCGGAGATTTCGTCTTTTCTCTTTTTCATTAAATGTAAGAGGTTAGCTATTGTCAGTTTACTATTTCCTCCATTCTGATCTTTCCAATGCGAGCTCCTTTACATCTTTATACGACCAAAATCATGTAAGTCCCGCAAGAGTTTCTGAATCGATAAAGCACCTCTTAAGGCGACAACTTTTTATTGCAAACATGACCCATAACTGTCGCTTACTCACTCAAATAGGCAAAACTTTGATGCAACTTCCCAAGAGAGAAAGTTGTGAATTCACTTATAACTTGGATGATTACTGAAGTGGGTTCTGAACATGTTTCAGTATAATTTCTAGGGCAGGCTATCGATTCTCATGTATACATCCGTGTCAGCGGTGGAAGAAAGCTTACTATGGGTACAATTAGACCAACCCAGTGACACAAAAGACTGTAATGAACCCAAAACCTGAACTAGAATTATGGGTTCAATTTCACCTCAATGTATGTTAATTGACTTAGTAAACTGCTCTGGTAAAGAAATTAGAAGCAGATATATGATTGTACATTTATAACGGTGAATGTGCATATGGACAGTGATAAATTCATGGTTGTGATCCACAATCATTATTATTATTATTTTTTATACAACAGAGGTGGCAAACAAGCTTACGGCCCACCTGATGGTAAGCGGTTACCGTAGCCTATGAACGCTTGCAATACCAGAGGCATCACGCACGCGTAGCCGACCCCGAAGCCCCTTCCCCCCTTAAGAGCTCTGGCAACCTTACTCACCGCAGGAACACAACACTATTTGAAACAAATAATGTTATTTGGCTGCGATCTTCTGTGAGGCGGAGGTACCTCCCCAGGCAGGCTGCTCCAATTCAGAACGAGAAAATCTCGCTGTGCCCTACCTCCTCCTAAAATTGAGTATAGGTACTAGTATAGTACTAAGTTAACTGTGGTATTGGTAAACTGATTTCTCATTTCAACACCACAAAAATTAACTAAAATATTTCCCTCTAAAAATATAATCACCTCTGAAATAAGTCGTGTTAATTTGTTGGGAGTTTCCCCAGCTTACGATCTGAATGTCATAGGTTCGAACCCGGTCTTACCAAAAACCTAAATATGAATTTTCAGATCCATAACTTAAGGAGTAATGGATTGCGCATACAAATTTTCACACTCTTCAAGATTATTTGTTGAGACGAAAGATAGCCTATGTCCTTCCCCAAGATATAATCTATCGCCTTGTCAAATTTCATTACGATCCGTTCAGCCGTTTAGTCATACAAACAAACAGAGTTACTTTCGCAATTACAATATAAGTATAGTAAGTAGTAGTTATAGTATGGATGGAATAAAAATAAAGCTTTAACGCAGCTAGTAACCCAACAGTTTCACAGAAGTGGTTATTTCAACCATATTTTACTCAGTTTTCATTTTCCCATTATTTTTAGTTTGGTTCTTTTGCCCGGAACCAATTTTCATCTCGTGGTATCGCGTTGGCTAAAGGTCATTGCATAACTCTATGAATATCATTACTCTCCCATCGCAAAAGCCTTTGATGTTGAGTGGAGTGAAGGTGGTGGAGTTTATTGGTTTATTAAAATATTAATGACGTCGCTAGAGTCGATAGAAACTGCTTTGAAAGTTTAGTGTGAATTGGGTGTAGAATTTTTCGGGATAATCTATTCTTTATTCTTTATTGTACACAGAAAACACATACAAAAAACAAACTAAATGAAAGGACATGTACAAAGGCGAGCTTAACCCTAAAAAAGAGTTTTCTTCCAGCAAACCTTTGAGGCTAGAGATAGGTGGTTATAGAGGTAGGGTTCGTGTACAAGACCAATGAATAAAAAAAAATAGTAGATGTATAAACAAACTATTCTATACCTTATTATTATATTTATTTATGTAGGGTATCCAACAGTGATAACACAATACAATGTAAATATCAAAACAAGGGACTTAGGTCTATTCGTATCACTCATTATAGGATACAGCGTGCGTTTGAAATAATTGAGCTCAAGTAATTAATAGAAGATATAATTATTAATCACCATGTATATATGAGCAAGCTGAAGCCATTAGCAGTGCGAACGTGAGCTATGGTTAATGATTACCTACCCCATAAATACATGGTATGTACCACATGTATAATGTGGCACGTGTATGGTGTGAAGTACAACAATAGGTAGGTGCATCTTTTGTTTAACATTCAACCCGCATAACGAAGCTTCCATTCCATACATTCTTATAGCTTGGGTAATCTTTTGTATATTTTTGAAAGACTGTGTTTAGCTGTAGTAGTTGTTTAGTTGCTTTCGTAATTATAATAATAAAAATAAATAAATATTCCGGACATATCACACACAGTCAACTGATCCCAAACTAGGCATAGCCTGTACTATGGGTACCAGGGACTGATATACATAATAGATATAATATATATTTAACACCCAGACACAGAACAAACACCTGTGTTAGTCACAAATGTTTGTCCAGTGCGGGAATCGAACCCGCTACCTCTAGCGCAGAAGGCAGAGTTACTACCAACTGAGCTATGAGATTGTCTAATTTTTGAACTTTGAACAAACACAAGTTTACCATAGGTACTATTTAATTACCTGCTGTAAAATATTTGATTGGATAATATTTAACCGTTTTCTCTTAGTAATTAGCCAACGCATGGAGCGTTGGCGTTTTTGTAGAGGGTTTAGTGAAAGAGTATTCAGTTACAGATTGAGGATATCTCTCTATGAGTAGGTATAATATTTTATTCCAGCAAACTGTGACCTATATAATAGCAATTATTTCACAACGCAACTGTTCGCAGCCACCATTGTAGGCGGACATTATAATGAGAATCGTCAAAGAAATTATATGCACAATGGTGGAGCTTCCGGGTTAGCAACAATAGTTGAATGTTGCTTAAACTAGGTATATAAGTTTCATTATAAATTAATTTGGGTTAAGAATTTTTGATTTGCAACCTTTTGCTAGATAATTTTAAAAATTTACATAGACAAAAAAGTTTTGTGTCCTTATTAAATTTTACGGACATAAATAATATTTATTATTTTAGTGTTCTTTATTTAGGCTTGTAGTCTCCGTCGATTCGAGATTCTGCGATAAATAGCTGTGATTTTGGTCGTAATTTCTCAAATATTTTAGAAGTCACTGACCTGCAACCTTTATGCGTAACTGAACTCATAGCTAACCTATGCTAGGCTGAACCTATCAGTTCAGTTCCAATGGAAATCGTAGTACTAGCGGCCCCTATATCTATGACAACTACCGTCAAACACCGTTTATGGGAGTTTGACAGTCGATACCGATTACTATGTCTATTGGACTTATGTACTAACCAAACTGAATTACTTATTGTAAGCAATAAAAGCAAAGGTGAAAAAGTTGAAAGCAAAATCACCATCGCAAGATTCATACATTTTTTGAAGTTTCCTCCTCAAAATTGTTCCTTGATAACTAAAGGTGGGTACAGACTGGTGAAACGTAACATGCAATGTGTCATGCAATGAAAGAATTCACCGTACACATTGCTGCAATGTATCATGAAAGGTAACACACTTTGTAACAATTTCTCATAGTTTGGACGTCTTGTGCGCGCGAAATGTGCATTTCACGCGCACGCTACGAGCATTACAAGCCGCGCGCGGAGCGATCCGTGATTTGTCGGTTTTTCGAACGAACACAAAGGGGCGCGCAGTGTGCGCGGAGCAGCCAACGTGGACGGTCGTTTTGAAATCAACACGTGCACGCAACGAACATGGAGGACGACACTGCGTGGAGTGAGGAAAAGGCATTTTGCTTGATAGATGCGTACAGAGTTCGTGAAATTTTGTGGAACCCGCAAAATGATAACTATTATAAGAAAAATCTTAAGCAAGATGCGTGGTCGGAAATCGCAAAGTTGATGACAATGACTGTAGAAAAATGCAACAGCAAAATTGTTAGTCTTCTCTCTTCATACCGCCGCGAAAAGCTGAAGGAAAAAAAATCAAAGGGGACAGGAAAAGGTAAGAATAATGATTAATGTTTGTATTATTATTGTTATTTTTTCTTCATTTATAAAGATTAACAAACAGTAGGTAATCACTTCCTGCTATAAAGGGTTTATAACAGGTTTAAAACGTTTGATAACTTTTCATGCATAAGACCGTTAAAGTATAATGGTAGATAAAGACATACAGGGTGTCCCGTAAATACTACGACATTCAGCTGATTTTTTTTCGCGATTTCGAATGGTCCCATAGTAAAAGTTGTTCGTATTGATGAGTACTTTAACCTCTGGCAGTATGTCGTACTATTTACGGGACAGCCTGTATTGTAATGTAGGTAAGTGTATATAAAATACCACGAGAATGTGTAATTTTTTACTTCTGACGTAAAACGAGGGGTGTTATAAGTCTGACCCCTAAAACTGTGGGTCTGTCTGTCTGTAGCATCGTAGCGCTTAAACGGATGGACCAATTTCGATGCAAAAACGAGAAAAAGGAATTCAAACCTCATGTTTCAGCTAAATTATTTATTTATCCTAAACAATTAACTTTGTATTACTCGGTTGCAGGTGCCTCGGAAACATACATAAGTCGTTGGTTTGCCTATGATGCTTTGAAGTTCTTAGACGACAGGAACACACCGAGAAAGAGAAAAAATACGGTATGGATTATTCTATGAACATCTGTCTTGCCAAGAAACCTTTCCTTCTTTCGTAAAATAATCAGCCAATTCATCTCTGATAGCATTTAGATGTGCAGGTGATCGTCTGGGAATATTTCTTATGGGCAGTAATGATGTCATGTCGTCATTATTTCGCCTCCATGAACCTTCATTTAAAATTCCTTCTTCCTCCTGATCAACTAATCCTGGAGTTATGAACACGTTTCTAGAATGACGTTTCAAATAATTATGTAGAAGAACGATTGCCATAACTACCAATTCAGCATTATCAGGCTGTAAAAGCATTGGTTTTCTTAAAACTCTGAACACAGACGATATAATTCCAAATACGTTCTCAACAATCCGTCTAGCTCTACTTAATCGGTAATTAAATATTCTCTTCGATGAACCCTTTGGATGTGTCCCACCATATGGTTTCATCAAGTTTTCACTTAAAGCAAAGGCACTATCGCCTACAAAAAAATATGGGATGGAAATATTTCTATCGGGGAGTGGACGCGGCGATGGCAGGTTTATTGTGTTATTCTCTATCATATCATATAATGTGGTATCTTTGAAAACTCCGCCATCTGAAATTCTCCCTTGGCACCCCACGTCTACGAATAGAAAATTATAATCTGCATCAACTAGAGCAAACAAAACGATGCTAAAATTTTGTTTATAATTATAGAACTCGGTTCCGCTTTTGATAGGTGCTTCAAGTATAACGTGCTTTCCGTCTAATGCCCCTGAACAGTGTGGAAAGTTCCACCGGTCTTCAAACTCCTTGCTTAACTTCAACCAGGCTTCGGCTGTCGTTGGTACCTAAAAAGAAAACAATTAATTATTTTTTGCATTTTTAGGAGTCACTTCATCGCTCGGACTTGGGAAACACTGCCGACCAAAATGTGTTCACCCCTCCAGTACCACCAAATGAATGTACTCCAAAGAGCGCTAAACAAACCAGGAGGGATGACAATGTGCTCTCAGATGTGATGGGAATACTGAAAACAACAGCCAATAAATTGGACAATTCGATAGGTATTCCTGATACAACGAAAAGTTTCGCTTCCTTTATAGGGGCTAAAATGACTAGTTATTCTCCACAAACTAGGATTTCGGTGGAACATGCAATTTTTGAAATAATTATGAAAGCTGACAGGGGATATTACGATTACCATGCATATGGTTCACACCAAGATGATTATTTATCCAGGGCAAGACAGAACTGTGTGGATCTGACCGGATATTCTAATCGTCCCTCAACATCGGCCGGACCACCATCGGGCACAAACGAAGCGGGACCCTATGGCTATACTACGGCAAGAAATGAAGATACTACTGACTATCCAACCAACCAGCCGCCCTTGTCGGTCTCTTCACAAGAGTCTTACACGTCTTCTATGGATGACTTTAATGATTTAATGTGATAAATAAAGACACTTCTAAACATAAATAAAGATTTTCATAATACGTACCTTAATGTATTCTTTTAATTCCTCCATTATTGCGGCGCACACTTCAGGTACAATAGCACTTATGGATTGTTTCGATACTCTAAACGTATACTGCAGACTTGTGTAAGAGTCCCCGGAACCCAAAAATCGAAGTGTTATTGCTAGCCTATCTTGGATTGAAATTGGAGCTCTTAAATTTGTATGGTTTCGACTAATTCTTGGTCCGATCATCTCGAGCAAATTTTCAAAGTCTGTTGGCGTCATCCTTGTAAAGTTTTTGTATTGTCCACTTATGTGCTGAAAATTCATATCAGTAAGCAGTTCTCTACCTTCTCTCCGTTTATACAATTCTGTCCGCCACCAACGTCGGGGTCTTCGGCGTGTTTTCATGTGTTGATGTATTATTAATAATGAAGTACTGATAATCGTCAAAGCAAGAACGTGGTCTTCGGACTCCATGCTTCGTGTGATCTACCGGTTTTGTAAGTGACGCGCACGAAAAAAACGTGTATCGAAGGGCCGTGTTCGCGGCAGAATGGCGGAAACAGACGAACGCGGGAGGTTCGTAGTGAATGCGCGTTAAGAGCGCGCTATGCGTCCACGCTTGCAGCGAACATGCAATGAAAGGCAGAATTATACATTTCATGTTACGTTTCACCAGTCTGTACCCACCTTAAGAATACTCATAAGAACTAAGGATTTCGGGCTACGAGTATTTTCGGATCTTCAGCTCAGTATTTTGAAACAATATATTAAAACAAACACTGTTATGCGGTGCGCTTATAATTAGACGACACAGTGATAAAACTGGCCGTGTTTGTAAACTCCGCTCTGTTTGTTTTGCGTTTAGCAAAGGACGCTTTTTACGAGTCTACAAACGTGTTCCTCCTCTAATATTATCTCGAAAGAGATAATATTAGAGGAGGAACACGTAATATAATATTATTATACTACCAACAAAAAAAAAATTGCGAAAAAAAAACCAATATTCATTTTTCAAACCAGTAATTTTTCGTCTTGTGTAGGTAGTCCTTATATCTAACAAATAATAAACATGTAGAGAAGTTCGAAATCAAGATTGCTATCTAAAATAGCGCAATAATTGAGTTAACCGTTTTGATTGACCTCAAAATAACAGATAGTGATCATAGTGTTTTTTTCGATGACAAATGTTGTAGAGCAACCTAATTTCCAAATTTCGTAGAGCAACCTAATTGAGAGTAGAATAAATCCTTTTCGGGATAGTATATATTATGAATCACCTTGTATACGTAGGTATACAAGGTGATTAGGTGAAAGATGTAGGTAGCTACATCTCTACATTTTGATTTTCTAGTACTGTTGAAAGAGATAAAAACAATAGTTTTTACTGGAGATAAGGCACAACACTGAGCTCTACATACCATTTTGAAAAAAGATTCATCCAAAAAAAAAAGTTATAGGCCCAAGCCGTGCTTATTGTCCGATTCTTCTAAGCTCGGTAGCAAGGAACAGGAGTAGCTTCTCGTTACTAAGACATTGCAAAGTGATCCTAGTAATCTATTAAAATAAACACCTTTTGAATTTTTCTTTGAACTATAACTACTTTTACTTCCTCTTCAGAGGAGCTTATACGTAACGTAACCAGGTATTGATACAGAAATAAACAAAATTACGTAAGGCCATCCAGAAATAAATTGTTTTCACAGAATTCAAATTCAAAAGGTAGGAAAGTACTTGAGTTAATTACTTTGGAAACCTACCATTGCAAGTGATTGGTAATGTAATCAACATGAGGCCGTACAAGCTAAATGTGAACTTTTCATCAGAAATCACTAATAAAATAAATAATCCTTCAGGACGGCTGGCGCGGCGGCAGCAGCGGCGGAGAGCCTTAAAAGGCGGAAATATTCTTCCCTTGGCGATGGATACACATTTCTGCCTTTTGGGGTTGAGACGCTAGGACCTTGGGGCCCAGGGGCGTGGCTCCTGTTCGATGCTTTATCTAGGAGGCTGGTGGATGAGACCAATGACCGAAGGGCTGGTGCTTACTTCGGACAAAGGATCAGTATAGCGATCCAACGAGGTAACGTCGCCAGGCTTTTGTTATTTATAATAAATAAAGCAACAGCAGCCTAACATTGATTTCGTTTCGTTATTAAATATAGTAATAAAATAAATTATTTACTTTATACAAGGTGATTCATAATATATATGCTATCCCGATATCAGCTTATTCTACACCCAATTGGCAATAAACTTTGTATTATGAAAACCATTTTTGGG
Organism: Anticlea derivata; assembly: GCA_947579855.1. Lineage (NCBI taxonomy): Eukaryota > Metazoa > Arthropoda > Insecta > Lepidoptera > Geometridae > Anticlea > Anticlea derivata. The sequence goes on from OX388264.1 coordinate 10,271,694, forward strand.
GTCAAATCAGTTCAAACTCAATGAATGAGCTGTTTAGGTAGCAATCTTGATTCCGAACTTCTCTAACGTTTAGTAATTAGTCATTCAGATGATAAAAATAATAAAAAACAGGTAAATAAGTTTGAAGTCCGAAACAAATTTGAAAATACTGAGGTGTTTTTTTTTTGTTTTTTTTTTCTTTTTGTTGATAAAATAGTTTGATATGGTATTGCTATGAATGACCTTCGTAGGTAGATACATAAGTAATTAATAATACTTTTTTGGCTAAAGGCATATATGGTATCAATTTATATATTGGTATATGTAAAGCCATAATATATATATATATATATATATATATATATTTTATACAACTGAGGTCGAAAACAAGCATACGGCCCACCTGTTGGTAAGCGGTTACCGTAGCCTATGAGCGCTTGCAATACCAGAGGCATCACGCACGCGTTGCCGACCCCGCCTCCCTTAAAGAGCTCTGGCAACCTTACTCACCGCAGGAACACAACACTATTTGAAACAAATAATGTTATTTGGCTGCGATCTCCTGTAAGGCCAGTACCTCCCCAGGCGGGCTACTCCATTTTAGAACGAGAAAATCTCGCTGTGCCCTACCTCCTCCTAAAAAATGTATGATAATATAATATGTATGTAGGTACATACCATATTTATATTAATATTTATGGCTATTTTATTTAGTGATAGAAAGAGCTTCGGGATAGTAAAGTAGTTAAGGTACCTACACGTAAACACTTATGATGAGTTTTTAACTGATAATTCTTAGGTAAAATAGAGATTTATAGCTGTTTTTACAAACAGTATACTTAATACCTCATCATCATCATCATCAGCCTGACTTCACCCACTGCAGGGTATAGGCCTCCCTTTGTATGTGCCAATCTCCTCTATCCTGTGCAAGCCTCATCCAGTTGCGGCCCGCGATGCTTGCTTGCTTGTTTATACTTAATACCTACATAGAAATAATAACTGCAATATGTCACGATGTTTGAAGTATAAAACGTTAGTAACAAAGATCAAAAATTCAAATGACCAACAATAAAAAATTCAACAAACGTAGAGTAAATGAATGAAGTAAGTAATATGTATTCCGTAGAGGTGTTATTCGAATACTAAACTCAATGATAATTCTCAAACAGTTGCGTAATTGCGTTTGGCTATTTGAAAAGCTTTCTATGAGTATAACTCTGCGCAACAGATCTGGCTCTAAAGTAAATACAGGATGCGTAAATATCATCAGATGTTTTGAATGCGCTACTTTTGACGGAAGCGTTCACTGCCACGAGAGCATGCGAAACGAAAATGTAAGTAAATAAGAGCAGGAATTATCTAATTGGACCTAAGGGCTTTCTAAACGATACTAGCGGATCGGCAGGGGATCTCACCAAACCGGTTGGCCCTTCATGCCGGGAGTCCGCTCCACAGAGAAACACCAGAAGCGCATCGCCTTCTCAGCCACGCGCCATAACAAACGCATACCATTTGTTGACGGTCTGAATTTCACCAGTCATCTTCTCCATTCAAGCACAGCACATGTTCCAAATGTGGCACTATCACTAATACATGGGGCGGAGCACTGGCGGCACGTCTTGATCGCGCCTCGGTCCGCGGACGACTGCTCGGCCCGGCCCATGGAAACCAAACGGGATCGTGCGCAGTGTGTACATGGCTTAACCGAAATCTATACGAGTGAAAGTCGTCTCTACCCTTATAACAACAAAGCCACTTTTCCAAACTCCGAAATTAGCTCGCAAGATCATTCGGAACTGAAACCGGAGACTAGAGCAACTGGAGAGTGTCACTAAAGCCCGCTAGATGCAGAGTAAAGAAAGTGGTGCATTCGACTGTTTGGATGCTGCAGGCTGCGAACGAACTGAAATGCGGTCAGTGTCGGCCAAAGTTTATGTAGTTATTTCTCTACGGTAGACGGATTCGTGGTTTTTTAATGAAGTGCAGAAACCTTAAAAGCGTTTTGGAGATTACATTCAAAACCAGATTGCGAAACTATGCTTACAAATTAGGACTTAAACGATCAATTGTGTGCTCGTTTGAGGAAGACTGTGTGTAGGTAACTAAGTGTCTACTACTTATATTACTCCATGCGGCCAATTTCTATTTGGGTCTATTTGGGTCAGTCAGACGATTCAACTAGGTAGGTCCAACTTCGACAAAGAGGTAAACCGACGAATCCAACTCGGATCGGCAGCGTTTGGGAAACTTCGTCATATCTTCTCGTCGTAGATACCGCAGAGCTTCAAGACGAAAGTCTACAATCAGTGCGTGTTGCCAAGTAATGACCGTACTGAGACTTGGTCTGCCCTATGTCCAGAAGTGGACTTCTTCAGGTTGATGGTGATGATGATGATCTTATTAGAGGTGACTGTACGAGATGACGAACTACTCGATATAGGGACTGTCTAAGTTGTTGATGACTCAACTATCTACCTGCATAATTTTACATAACTTGACGTGAAGGTAAACTGCTCTTTGTGACCATTAAGTTTACTTCTAATGTGGATGATTACTTTCTGACTCGACAAAGCTTTTTTTAACTCATTGACGGTTTGGTAAATTCCTACCCAAAATGTCTACTCTAATCCTACTAATATTATAAAAGCGAAAATTTGTAAGTATGGATGGATGGATGTTCGTTACTCTTTCACGTAAAAAATACTGAATGGATTTTAATGAAACTTCACAATAATTAAGCTTATACATCAGAATAACGCATAGGCTATAATTTATAATAAGATATTGTGCGAATTGTCCAAAATATGACTACTAGCTCCTCGAAATACACCCAACATACTCACACGCACTACACACACACTTACACTCTGTTAAATATGTCTAAATCTTGTAGAGGCAAAATCCTATAACTTACGTTTTTATTATTTGTTTATTAACATTAACTTTTTTTTTTTTTAAATTTATTATTATTTGTATCCCTGTTAGGAACAAACTGATATTTGTCTAAGGAGGTGGGCGTTGGTAGCTGCGACACAGTTTAACAACTACTGCAGTTATCATCGTTTTCCCCAATTCATTACTGTACCTATGTTAAAGTTCCAAATAAAACATTTTATACTTATTCTTTAGAATAGTTATTAATATGTAAGGAGAAAAATCGCTGATACAATAGACAATTATAGGCGAACACAACACTGTTTGGTATAATTTGACACTAAAATAGAGCAAACACAAAACGATAATAGACGAAGTAATGTTTTCGAGGTAAAATTTAACAGGTAGAACAATATTTTTCAGACAGGTTATTAAGTTCCAAAATAACCACCATAATAAGTTCTTGAATATGTACTACCTATACAGGGTGATTCATAATTATGTATGCTATCCGAAAAAGGCTTATTCTACATCTCATCATCATCATCAGCCTGATGAAGTCCACTGCTGAACATAGGCCTCCCCCAAAGAGTTCCATGACGAACGGTCTTGAGCCTTTTCCATCCACCGACTTCCCGCAACCTTAACAATGTCGTCGGTCCATCGGGTGGGGGGCCTTCCAACACTGCGTCGTCCGGTTCGTGGTCGCCACTCGAGAACCTTTGTTCCCCAACGGTTGTCGGTTCTGCGAGCTATATGGCCGGCCCACTGCCACTTCAACCTGCTAATTCTGAAAGCTATGTCGGTAACCTTGGTTCTTCTACGGATTTCCTCATTTCGGATTTTATCACGCAGCGAAACTCCGAGCATAGCTCTCTCCATAGCCCGTTGGGCGACTTTGAGCTTGTGTATAAGGCCAATAGTTAGCGACCAAGCAATATTCTACATCTAATGGCCGATAAAGTTTGATACACGACTTTTGGAAATTCGACATTTTTCATTGAAAAAACACTATGCAAAAATCAGGTGTTTTGGGTCAAATCAGTTCAGACTAAATTAATTCAATAAAATTATGTTGAACTTTTCGTAATAATTAACAACAACTGATCGGAAAAAGTTCGGAAAGAAACGTTGTATTGTTTTTTTTCTCTTATATATTAATAAGCTCTTTCGGTATAGTACACTAGTTACGGAACACGTTATACGAATATATAAATCTCTAAATTATAAACTTTAGAACATTCGTAGTGTCTTACGATAGCCGAAGTGTAAACAAGCGTGTGATGATTTGTTTCAAATATTACCTGAAACAAAACAGAAAGATTAATAGAACTATAGATCTGAGTGTAGATTTTAACGAACTAGGTACCTAGATCTAGGAAGTTCACAGTAAAAAGGAAAGTTTATCGGGCGCCGGCCAACTGGTTTGTAAAGCTACGGTTTCAAGAAACGATTACCGTAATTGATGAGACTGAGACTAGTTTGATCAGTGTTTAAAAATCACTGTAACCGCTATTTAAATGGCCGTAGTCCAAAAAAATACATTGTAATGCATCATTATTTTGGCGAAACTAAGCGTTTTTATCTCATTTGTGCTGAAATTGATACATTACTTTCTTATCTCTTACATAAAAGAAAGAAAACACAATTGAGGTGCTCCTTGGCTTAAAATGGTAGTGCGTTGGTCTTTTTGGGTGCGAGTGAGGTGAAACAGAGTATAAGAGGAGCTTCCGTAAGAAGATTTTCGCTGAACTTTAACAGTGACTACAATAACAATAATTTTGTCAAATTTCGTATCGAAATCCACTTACAACAATTAAAATCGGTGGGTAATTTCATATATCTAAAGGAATCATTAATCGTCTTGAGTGGAATATTTGAAAAACAGAACCAAAGACAGAATAGATTGAAAAACACGATTTAATGTCAGTTTGTTTGGAGTTTCACTACGAAATGAGGAAATCCGTAGAAGAACTAAGGTCACCGACATAGCTCTCAGAATTAGCAAGTTGAAGTGGCAGTGGGCAGGCCATATAGCCCGCAGAACCGTCAACCGTTGGGGAGTAAAGGTTCTCGAATGGCGACCACGAACCGGGTGACACAGTGTTGGAAGGCCCACCCGATGGACTGACGACATTGTGAAGGTTGCGGGAAGTCGGTGGATGGAGAAGGCTCAAGACCGTTCGTCATGGAACTCTTTGGGGGGGGCCTATGTCCAGCAGTGGACTTCTACAGGCTGATGACGATGATGAATGTGAGTTTGATGTTATACGAGGAAAAAAATGCACTCCACTAAGAATATGAGGTTAGAATACAACTTGAACATGGAAAAAGTATTACAAAACTTACATTTCTAACCATTCTTTGGGTTTAGCTGCATCTATAAATAACTTTAAATGTTTCTTCAGTATTTTCAACACAAAACCAATCATTGAGAAAGTGTTTACAAAAGCATCAGTAACAGACTGACAGCCATCATCAGTGAATGCAATGTTTTCACAATAAAAATGTGAGCATGTGCACACGCACACACCAGTAAATAGTATTTTTTATTTAAAAGTAACAGAAAAATAATATTAATAACAGTTGTAAATTAAACTAAAATAATATTATACTAGAAATGAACTCTGTTTTCTACGACTACGACTACAAGTAGAAAACAGAGTTCAGATCACCAACCACAGGCAGCGTGCCCAAAAGGCTGGCGACGTTACCTCGTTGGATCGCTATACTGATCCTTTGTCCGAGGTAAGCACCAGCCCTTCGGTCATTGGTCACCAGTAAATTGCGCTATTTAAAATAAAGCTATTCGCGGTTTTGACAACTTCTGTTGAATAGGATCTGGAAGCCAGAATGCTCCCAGTCGAAACTGTTGATCTGATTAATTCTACCGATTCGCCCTAGTCAAAATGTTTCTGTAGGCCTCGCTCGACGAAAACAGACGTAGATAGAAGTAAACAACATGATTCGGCGAAAAATGATTTAATCATCTATTCAACCAGCCTAGTGGGCCGTGTTGGCCTAGTGGGAGTTTCCCCGACTTTCGATCAGAAGGACGAGCACCAATAAGTTTTAATGTTCGTAAAATTTAAGTGCGTATTAACACGTGCTGAAGGAAGACATCGTGAGGAAACGATTAAGTATTCTTATAAGCGGCGATGGGCTTGTAACCTGTCATGTATGGAATACTCACTACTGCAAAATGTGGGCATTGTGCCAAAGTTTGGACGTGCCTCTGAATTCCTCTAAATTCTTAATATACGAGTAGGTACTATAGAGTATTAAGAATATACTTTTAATAAGCTACTTTAAAAATCTTTACAAATCTTTGTTCAAAACGCTGCAATATTTATAAATAGAAATTTTCCTATAGGTACGTTATGTGTAATGCTTAATGCCAACTGTCTTCCAAAAAGGGAAATATATAGTCAGTCCCTCACGATCATGACTGAGGTACGGCTCTTTTCAACCTCGGGATCATTTCCTAGAAAACCTAGTAATTCCCAAAACCTGTTTCGAAGATAGAAAACGAATTAGGTTAATTTAGGTTTGATTAGATCATCAATTACAGAGAATCGTCTGATGCTTGCTTGTCGTGTCACTGATTCTTTCTTGGTGATCCTGTATATCGTCCGCAACTAGGTTGAGGTATAAGTTCCAACCAGTAAAACCTCGTAGGTTCGGTATGCATGGACCAGTTCATCATTTCAGCCGTACGATGTTCACTGCTGAACATGGCCTCCCCCACAGACAGAGCAAATTCCTTATCATGTGGGGGTGTTTTGCCCATACTCACCAAGCTGGGCATGCGGGTTGGCGAGCGCAGTTAGAGCTATCGTTTTTAAAATGAGGGACGCTGCTGCCCATCCCCTAGCTTTTTTCCCTTAGTCGCCTCTTACGACATCCGCGGATAGAGATATGGAGGGGCCTATTCTTTAGCCGGGGCCACCACGGCCCTTTAGCCGGGACCACCACGGCCATGGACCAGTTAAATAGGCGTTTTATGAGCAGTGAGTAGAAAAATTCTCCGCTTCTATTCGCCGCCTGTTTGTGTCACAAAGCAAGATGGTTGTGAAAAATGCATGAAATATTCTGGCAAAGGAACATTTTGTCCATTTGACAATCGCGGCATCTGAGGCTTTTCACAACATGCCTCGTGTGTTCGGAGTGCAGCTTATTTAGTAGCGCTTGGAATACTAGCAGTCTTAAAAAGCTGTGTGTGAGCGACTTATTACAAATTTAAACGGCGGCGGTTTGGAATATATATTTGTACCTAAATATGTATGAAATCCTCTGCCAAAATAATCGGGTATAGACTACAATGTTGAACGGTTATTGCGTTTTCCAGAAAATATTGCTGCATAATTTCACCTCGATTTATAGTTTCGAAAATAGCATCGGCATTTCCGGCAGCTGAAATTAAAATTATGAAAGTCAATCGAGACAACGACGTGTTAAAAACACGGGCGATGACAGAAGCGGAAATAGCGACGTTGAATATATCTTGATAAAAAAAGATAGAGTTAACAAAATAAAGAGTTTTTTTAGTGAATTTTCCGGGTTCTGGTTTTCTAAGACGCGGCAGTATAAAGCGGTTGATATAGCGTTAGCCACGATGTCAAACTCACGTCAAAAATCAAACTGCATCAATGGCACTGATTTATTCATGGACCAACTGGTATGCACAACTAGTTGTGCTCAAAGAAATATTATTCAATAGTCCTCCTCTAAGCTACATAATATTTCCTTAGTTCCTTCCTAGTTACTAATTAGCCATCTTTATCATCAGATCAGCTCACCATCTCCATTATTATTGTATTGTCATCGGAGTCACGTACATTTTTCAAATGGATACGGCCAATAGAAGTGGGAGTTAGATTTTTTACAAACAAACGAACATTGGTACAATCAGGTCAACCTAATATTGAAGAGTGTAAATGTGTAAGGTCCATTGAAAAAAAATCTCCACTATCAGAGCTAGAGTCAGTTTGAATTTAGTTTCAGAACATGGGTCTAATTGCGGCCGTCTTTGTGATGGTCAACGCACTTTCGAAAACCTGGCTTCAGAGACAAAAAAGGGTTTTTGAACGAATTTTCCGGGCTATCGTGCCGTTTGCCCTAGGGAATACAGGCGTAGTCTGCAACCGGATTGAACGATCTAGAGACATCTCATGTAGAAAAGCTCCAGGCAATGGATATTGCGATAGTCGATGCGGATGTTCGAAAAATAAAGGTGAGGTAGGTACCTACAATGGCGGTAGATGGCGGATTCTACAAAGTTATTCATAAAATATCCTGTTATGCTATCCCGGTTTTTCTCTACAACCAGTTGAGATAATAAAGTTGTTCTACAACTTTTGGGAATTCTAAATTTAACTTGAAAATACTCCATACAAAATCTGCTGTTTTGGGGTCAAAACAGTTCAATAAAATGCAATTATTCATCTGTTATGTAGTAATCTTGATGTCAAACTTCTCGTACTACTAATAACTACTTCTCGAAAGGAGCTTGTTCTATTAACAAAAATAAATAATATAAACGAAAAAAATATCAAAATACTCAACTGGTATTTTTGTTAATTTTATCATCTTTATATGTAGTACGACTAAGTATAGGTAGGTACTTACTTACCGATTAGTAAAAAGATAATAACTCAATATGATTCATACAAAAGTTAATCTAAAGGCACTCCCAACATTTTATTCGTAAAAATTTACTTCGCTGAATATCATCTATTTTCAGTGACTCGGCTGGAACAGATAAAATGGAAAAGTTTCAAGATGGCTTTTTTATTCGTTCAGAAAATAATAAATCTACATCCTAAATGTTAATGGATCTTCTTAGAGAGGGCAAAGCCCTCTGAGGTCGTGTTCGAAGAATGTTTTAGGGAATTAAATGCAGTTATTTCAATAGGTGCCGAAGCCATAGGGTTGGACCTAAACGATAAAAGAATAATAAAATACATAACACTGGACCCCAACTAGGTATCCCTACCTACCTATACATAACATAGTTGATTTTTTTTTATAAAACTAAGGTGGCAAACAAGCTAAGGTTTTTAAATAATTAGGTATCTTATGAAACCAAACTTCGTACAAATGCTTCTGCTTGCGATTTCCCTCGAGTGGTTAAAAGTTAGCCAATTTTATACTTATTAACTTAGTTGGTAGGTAGGTACTCGTTATAGGCTAGGTTACCTAGTAAACGTAAGAAAAGAAGTTCCGTGGAACTAAAATAACAATGTCAATATCCCGGAATTTGTATTTTTGTTCCCTGAAACTGTAGTATTTGGGAGGGCCAGCTTCCCGCCCGGCCCCGGAAGGACTTCGCTCTCGGTTCAAAGTTCAACCAAACAAATAAAGACAATAAATTAGGGAACGGGCAATCCCGGTCCTTCGTAATTTACAGCGGTAGTTACGGAAATCGAGCGTCTAAGCGGTTCAGAGCTAGCACATCCCTAGCTTATGTTTACAAGGGAGAGCCGGTTGATAAACGATGTCGTTGACCCTATGCCGGCATTGTGTAGGTACACTTAGAATAATTTGCATTACAGATTTGATTAGAAAAGACGAACAAGTTTTATGCTAACCCAACGAATTGTTTTTCAACGTTTTTTTTCAGTAATTTCCTAAAGAGTTAGGCACTTACACGAAATTAGTTTTTTTAGAGAGGCGAGGCAAATGTCAATGTCGTCTTTTAAGGTTCTAGTGACAGTAGCCAGTCTAAACTAGTCAAGTTATGCGATCACTTAAGTCTCACTTATCGACTCTTAGAACTCTCAAAAGCTCTTTGAGGGCTCAAGCTCGGTAAAATAAGGAGACTTACCGGAAAACCGGCGTTTTATCTGAAGATACAATGTCATATCTATAGGAAACGGCCTATTGAGGGAGAAAAGGCCTTCAGTATTGAAGAATACGACGACGAAGATGAATGGCTCGAGTGATCTTGGGCTACAAGTGAAGTGTTATTTATAAAAAGTCGGTCCCTAAAAATTTTTAAGGAGTTATTAGAGTTATAGAGCTTAGGAAATTTTGGTTCGAGAAATATGAGACATGAAGAATAAGAGTCTCAAAAAAACCCCAACAGTGGTAGTCGTTCTGGGCCTCGGTTTAGTTGAGTGTTTTATTCTTAAGTAAATTCATATGGTAAACTTGACTCTATTTTAATCATAATGCTTTATCATCAGCCTGTAGAAGTCCACTGCTGGACATAGGCTTCTCCCAGAGTGCCATGACGAACGGTCTTGTGCCTTTCCCATCCACCAACTTCCCACAACCTTCGCAATTTAATAACTTTTTGCTAAGCAGGCCGCAAAAGAGCGATCGCTTTGTAGGTCTATGGGGAGACCTGTGTTCAGCAGTGGACGTCATACGGCTGAAATGATGATGAGGAACATCCAATTTGCGTCCACGAATCATGAATGTGTCGATACAATCCCTACATGATTGATGACAAATCTAATTCTCAGATATGAATACTCAGGAATACTCATAAGATTTCAGATGCAATTTCATTTTGAATCAGTTCATCTGAGTCAAAATATCAGTGATCGCTAAATTAAAACGACTCATACGATGGAATTCCAAGGAATCTTTCAGCAACTATGTATAGATATTTATATAACTACCAACGTACAGTGTCTGAAAAAGTCAATGGACGCAAAGGTCGGTGCGTGATCTATTTTAATAAGAGGATGATATAATTTTGATACTCTGTTACTGGACCAGTCAGTCTAGTTCATGCACCGTTTCATCATGTTGTTTTTCAGTCAGGGACTGAAAGCGGTAGAAGTTATAGGTACTGGTAGCGTTAAAACATTTCGGTACCATTATGCTATACCGGTAGGGCATTACGGTACCGTTATTTCATACCGGTAGATTTCGGTACCGAAATTTTGAACCGCGGCTAGATCGCTAGGACACTCGCGCCGCGGTGGCGGGGTGGCGGCGTTTCATCAAAGAAAACCTTTATTTATATTTCGGTTATAGGTACCGGTAGCGAAATAAACCGAAATGAACTGCGAAGCCAGATTTTCCGGTACCGTTATATTTATCGGTAGAGAAATATTCGGGTAACCGGAATTTATCGGTATGACGTCATATCGTTATTTAAAGGTACCTATAAATTCCTGTTATTCAGTCCCTGTTTTCAGTGGAGATACGAGTATATATCAGGGTCACTATTCGACCTAGTCTTTTACCAAGAAATAACCAGTCATCACGAACCTTAAATTAGGAAATTGAGCTTATTATACAATTTCGTAAGACTATATATTATATATTATATTATATATTTATATTATATTCATGAATTTTCAAATTGACTGTACAAATACAATAAAATAAAAAAGGCGACTGACGAAATAACTAAGTGTGGAAGACATCCTCTTAAACTTCCAGATCATTGGAGATTTCTAAGTGGGATAGTCAGAGGCACGTCTAATTACCCGAAATGTGGTAAATTAAATAATTACAACAAAGCAATACAATCACAGACTTATTATCACCATTTTCCTTCTGCATTTAACTTTATGTGATTATCTTATTTTATTCATTTGAACTAAATACTTCAACAGAAGATTTACATAGGGAGAACGGTAGTCATTCCGTTCCAGAAGCATGTGACTAACACTTCGCATTTATTCTTGTTATACCCCGATCCAACACCTCCGATCCGGCTACTTACCGAATCGACATGTCTATTACGTTCCGCGGGTGCCTAAACTTAAATAATGTTTAAACGCCGGAAGCGTGGGCAGGTCCTATTGAGGGAACCTATTGACCTATTTTTAAGAAAAAATTAAGAAAGTGGCTCACTGAATTGGTCTTATAAGATGTGATTGATTTTTTTAATTTGCCCTTATTATAATTTATAATGTATTTTTATTTTGTATTTTAATTGCGAATAAATTCTGTATTTCTGATTACTGTTCTCCAAGAAACCCAGTGAACCTTATCTGAGCTATGTTTATAAGCTGTTTTGGAAGATCATCACGAATCGTCTCAAACACAGCTTCGATGACTTCCAGCCTGCAAGCAACAAGCAGTTTTCTGAAAAGACTTTAGTACCGTAGACCACATCTACATGAACACGCGTAGCTTCGCCTAGTTTGTCAGACGTTACAAAGTGATCCTCCTAGTTAATTAAGTGAGTGGATTGATTTTATTAAAATAAACACCTTTTGACTTAGGCAGATTATACTGAAGACGAAGGAATATAATCTGCCTTTATGCTTAGCGTTCGTAGCAGTTATGCGTAGTAGATTATACTGAAGACAAAGGAATATAATCTGCCTTTATGCTTAGCGTTCGTAGCAGTTATGCGTAGTAGATTATACTGAAGACAAAGGAATATAATCTGCCTTTATGCTTAGCGTTCGTTTTTTTATGCAATGTAATAGTTTTTATTTTTTATTTGGAACAGTAAAACACAGGTATACATAAACAAATGAAAACGTTGACAACTGCAAAAGTAAAAACTGCGTAGTTATATACGTATACGTTATATTATTTATTAAGAATATAGCGTTCGTTGATTGGGAAAATGCATTTGATTCGTTCAAAACCCATGCATCCATTCATGATGATGATGAAACTTACCTTCCTATCTGTGCTCAACCAAAAGTATCCAAATCATAGTTATCTAGAAATTCAGGAATAGTTTATATTGCGTTTAAAGTACCTAGTACTTTTAAAAAACACGAAACAGGTGGCTAATTTCAATGGTACTTGATATAAAATCATAATAGCTGTTGTCTATTCTGTGGTAAAGCTCATAAATTATTGAACGCCTACGCAGCCTCTACGTTATGTATTGCGTAGCATGACGTAGACCTGACGTAGATGCGTCTACGCAGATTGATGTGCAATCGCGTTCGGTGAGGTCACGAAAGAAAATACTTAGGTATTAACAAAGACAATTGGTATTAATAAAATAAATAACTCCTTTATAATAAGGTACGCGATTAAACAGAGGAGATAAAATTAGTTTAAACGTTGATAAAAAGACCAAAAATAGTCAACAAACAGTCAATTTGAAAAAGTTTCATTTCTGTTGTTGATTTAATAAGCCCCTTTTGGGATAGTATACATATTGCGAATCACCTTGTATACATAGTTTCTGTGGATGGATAATGTTATAACGGTTATTTTGGTTGTACCTTTCTAGGTAAATCATCATCATCAACCTGTAGAAGTCCACTGCTGGACATAGGCCTCCCCCAAAGAGTTCCATGACGAACGGTCTTGAGCCTTCTCCATCCACCGACTTCCCGCAACCTTCACAATGTCGTCGGTCCATCGGGTGGGGGGCCTTCCAACACTGCGTCGCCCGGTTCGTGGTCGCCATTCGAGAACCTTTACTCCCCAACGATTGTCGGTTCTGCGAGCTATATGGCCTGCCCACTGCCACTTCAACTTGCTAATTCTGAGAGCTATGTCGGTCACCTTAGTTCTTCTACGGATTTCCTCATTTCGGATCTTATCACGTAGTGAAACTCCAAGCATAGCTCTCTCCATAGCCCGTTGCGCGACTTTGAGCTTGTATATGAGGCCTATAGTTAACGACCAAGTCTCAGTGCCATAAGTCATCACTGGCAACACGCACTGATTGTAGACTTTCGTCTTGAGGCTCTGCGGTATCTGCGACGAAAAAAAAGGAAAAAGGTAAATAAGGGTAAATAAGATTCTACTATTATCTTTGCTTTTACACATCCGCATAGACCATAGCGGATTACGTATATACTGTCAGATAATCTATTCCATTGTCGTTGGTTCTTAGAAATTAAAAACATACTACAGTGATTGTGATTCGCCGAAATTTGGTACTCCGCCAAACGTCAAAATAATGATAAACCCGTGTTGCTTCTGAGAACATTCGGAAATCGAGATTTTTACAGTAATGACGAAATCAGATGAATAATTTTACTGAAAATATGGGTTTTGGAATTTCCGTTCAGAGTGGGTTTAGTGAGATTTATCATGAACAAGTTCTATACGTATGATTTCATAGGAGCTAGTTATATTTAATTATTGATTATTTGGAGAACCATCAGCTTTGTTACATTCGACTGTAAATTTGCAAAATATATCGGCCAAAGCCATTTTGTAGAGAAGTATAGTATTATGTTATCTGTGGTAGAGATTAGACATAACAGTGAAAATTTAATTAAAAAATAGTGAATAAGGTAAGTTTATAGTCTTCAGTTCGTAAGTTTTGGATGACACAGTGTTGGAATGGGGGCCTTGGACCCGATGGACCGAAGAAATTGTGTAGGTTGCGGGAAGTCGGTGGATGGTGGAGGCTTGTGACCGTTCGCCTTGGCACTCTTTCCGGGAGGCCTATGTTCAGCAGTGGACTTCATCAGGCTGATGATGACGATGACCTATCCAGGGTCAGTTCATACATTCTATTTTATTTGTATAAGATTGTTCGCTTTGCTCATAAGTAGGTACAATGTTGCAGTTTCCATTATATCTGAGGAGTTATTGTACACGATAATACAATAGGAAGGCACAGTTCACAATTGAACGATAACCTTTTAAAACTAATTGGTAATAAAGAGAAGATAACCTTTTCAAACTGGAACTCATATCTTTGACGACCTCGGTGCGGTGGCGCAGCGGGCGAGTGCCCGTCTGAGGCGCAAGGGGTTCGACTCTCGCTGCGTACCTACATAATAAAAAAAAAAAAAATATTCCGGACATATTACACACGGTCAACTGATCCCAAACTAGGCATAGCCTGTATGATGGGTACCAGAGACTGATATAAATAATAGATATATATTTAACACCCAGACACAGAACAAACATCTGTGTACCTACATAATAATAATAAGCCTTTATTTCTGAGAGTTTTACATTTACTCTTTCTCATCACGCTACACTTTAGGATATCTCTTATTTCAGAGTACCTAACGGCAAAGGCCTCCTCTAGCTCTTTCCAATATTATGTTCTGTCCAATGCTGCCCTTCTGCAGCTTTTAGCTTTATTTCTTCTTCCCATATTTTTATTTGTTTTTTTTGCCATTTCTTGTGTACCTACCAGTTTATTATTATTTGCCACTGTGCGGTAATACAAATAATCTGCAAATTGTGTTCCGAGTCTGGGTGTTGTGTCCGAGTCATGGTACTCGTAGTTTCTGATACCCACGACACAGGGAATCCTAGTGTGGCGTCAGGACTATGTATGTGACAGTGGGTGTTATTTGTTATCTATTTAGTATGTACCTAGGTATATGTTATATCGATGCGGTTTGGCTCTCGAACGGACACGATGTCGCCACTTGGCCTAAAGCCAAACATGTTCTGCCTTTCTGTAGGGTAATCAAACTACTCCCAAAAACTGAACAGTGCATTCAGACCATGATTGTGAAAATATCAACGAAAAATAAATAAAATTATTGGTAGGACTTAAAAACCCCATTTCCGAGAGGAACATAAAAAAAATGGAATGGTAGACATCCTCTCAGATCTCCAGGCGATCCGATCCTTGTAGATACACTAAGGGAGAACTAAGGGAGAAGTCAGAGGCATGTAAGAACATTTTGGCACATGCCCACATTTTTCAATTAGTGATTATTCCTAACGTGACAGGTTGCAAGCCCATCGCCGCTTTAAAAATACTTACTGATCACTCACGATGTTTTCCTTCACTGTATAAGCAGAAAAGCTCATTGGCTCACGGCTGAGTTCGAGCCCACGCCCTTCGGATCGAAAGTTGGGCTACCTCCCGCTAGGCCATACGGCTTTTTAAATACCTACCTATATAATTTTACTTACCTACATTATCTTTAAAATAAACGCGTAAATTTATAAGATATCAAAAACATAAACCTGGCTCCCTTTATGAAGCGTTTATCTGTTCGCTAGTGTCAGTTCAGCATCTAGATGCTGAACTAAACATTTCAAAAGTCAATATTCCCACTAGGCTTTACTTGTGGCCTATATAAAGACCTACTTTTATTCAACTTGTTGACATAACCCAGAATCGCGTTTCTTTATCCAAGTTTCTACCCTACGAGCTGCGTTTTGTGTTTCCGTAGGCACCTACCGACCTAGATGGTGTTATTTCTAAGTAAGGGAAGTACGGAAGACTATCTTGTTCATCTCTATTTGATCTTCTAGGTACATGTAGTTAGTACCTTATCTTAGATCGGACTTTGGCAAAGTCACACCTGAATCAATAAGGTACTTCTTCTTCTTCTTCCTGCCCTTGTCCCACATTATGTGGGGTCGGCACAACATGTTTTCTTCTTCCACTCTCTTCTGTTAGCCGTCATCTCCGCACTCACTTCTTTCTTACTCATGAATCAATAAGGTACATAAATGCCTAAATATAGCTTCCGACTCTACCAAGATTATAAAAACTGTTGGTTCGATAAAACTGTTATTACAAAGTTCTGTTGGTTCGTCCGTTGCCGGGATCTTGTGAACGTCGTCGTTCCAATCTCCATAAAAATCCCGTGGATTTGGGTTTCCTCATTCCATTCAGATCTTATCTCGCTTGCCGCCTGGAGCATTGACCTTACAGTTGTTCTTTGTTTTCTGCTGCTGGTGCGGTTTTCCGGGATTTGCTGACACGTGCCGTAAAGATCATTTACATCATCTTTAGAAATAAAAATCAATTGCCACTTGTATGACGGAGCATCACTTGAGCAAGGTTCGATAGATTTGGGTAATTTATGTTTAGTTTTCGTAATCCACACGTAAAATAGCTGAAACTACGAGTACCATGGTACTACAAGACCCAGACCCGGGACAAATATTTGCAGATCATGCAAAGATTTGTCCCAAACCCCTAACGTCGCTGACGGGCATTCGCACACCACGCCACCAAGGTTGACAAATAAATAAGTATTGACCTTTTTCCTAAAGCTAACCTTCCTAAGTAGAGCTATTAGTTTCCTTCTCTCTGTAACCTAGCACTTGGAATTTAATTACACAAAATCGAATAATAACAGTAGATACGAACTCTTTATTCTCTGGAAAAACTGTTTTCCAATAGCGAAGCCTTGGGCCGCGAGCCAATAACCAACGTTTGTCAATCTGAGCATCTAAATTGCCTTAAAATCAGAATTGGGATCGATAGTTATAATCATCATCATCAACACTAAAGCCGTGTTCAAACGGCGTGCGATAACACTATATGACATTTAGGTTTGTAAAACACCTTAATTATCGTTGCTTTCGTGTTTTCGATAACTATCAAGAGGCGTGTTCTCATCACCACCTAACGACTCTTGAAAACCGTAGAAGTCTTGCTGACATGTCTTTTCTGCATGGTGTCTGCAATGGTTATATTGACTGTTCGGAACTATTCTCCAAAATGCTTCGTTTTTATGTCCCAAACACTCGAACTAGACACACTCCTCTGTTTGCCATCAAGCACACAAGCACAAATTATGCCCAACATTCACTCGTCAGTCGGTTGCACCGGACCTATAACAAAAGGTTCAAGTCCTCGGATATTTTCCATTGTGGTAAATTGACATTTAAACGCGAAATTTTAAAGATGCTTAGTGAGGACTAATTGAGTGATCATTGAACACTCTTAAGTCTTCATTAGGTTGAAACAACCCAACATGTAACTGTTTGTAAAGTCTATTGCTATATTCATATTCACATCCATTACACACATGCACATTCAAGCACCACACTAACACACTCACCCTCTCGAAGACACACTTATTCACACACATACATACACCACATATATACACGCATATACACATACACACACACATACACATATATATATAATATTAGTTTTGTGTCAAATCAGTGACGGTCGTACTTAATAAATGTATTAGCTAAAAAAATTAAATCCTTTATTGGCTTTAAGTAAAGTGAATTAGTTAAGTTGTACCATATTATCTAAGAGCTGTGGATTTTGTTTCATTAATAAAATAAAATAAATAAAATGTATCTTTTTTCGTCATAAAGGCTCTTCTTAATTTTCCAACTTGCAGAAATCTGAGTTACCTAAACGAAGTTTCCTAAAGGTTTTAGATATTTGCCATATCCATACAAAAATTAGACAGTCATTGCCATATCTTTTTTTCAGTATAAATTTCAAGGCGAAACTATCAGCCGTTCCTAAATTGCTTTGATTGACGACAGCCGGACAGCCAGACGGACAAAAAGTGATCCTATAAGTGTTCCGTTTTTTCCTGTTGGGATACGGTACTTTATATAAATATTACTTAGTACAAGGACAAAGATAGGAATGTACTCTCAAGTAAAGCCCCTTTTATTAGGCACCCACTATAAATCCTTACGTTATATAGGCGGTTTGTCCTTAGATCTAAATCGGAGCCATTTTCATTGATACTTCAGCCTTCGTGGAAAATACCCAGACCCTTTCAAACTCAGCCTTTGGAAAAAGCTTAAATAATAGATATCTCTAAAAGCCAGGCTCCTCATCCCACGTACCCAAGTATTTTTAGTAACCAGACACTTCGCCTGCGAGCAACCTAAAAAATCAATTTCTGCAACTAAAGCCTTCCCCGAAAGATACTTATCTTATGAGTGCGTAAAACCAAACAAAAAATATCAGCAGAACACGTCTTATTGAGTAGGTATACATTATTATGAAGGTAAAGGTAACTCTATAGAGTTTCTCATTTTAGGGTTCCGTACCTCATTTGGAAAAACGGAACCACTTTGTTGTCCGTCTGTCTGTCTGTCTGTCTGTCCGTCTGTCAAGACTCTTTTTCTCAGAAACGGCTAAAGGTATCAACTTGAAATTTATAACTTCTATTAAGGTCTGTGGGCTTATGGTGCCGTATAAAAATCAAAGTTCTAGCTTAATGCATTAAAAAGATATGGCAATGAATGTATAATTTTTGTATGGAAATGGCTAAAATGAAAAACCTCTAGGGTACTTCCAGTTACCTCACAATTCTGAAATTTTGAATGCTAGAAGCTTTTGAAACACAATTAAAGGAAAAAGTCTGAAATTGAGGAATTTCGAAGTTTTTTAGGAAACAAAGTTATATTTGCGGTCAATGTCATACAATGACTACGTGAGCGACCGCAAATATAAGTTTGTCAATTTCCTACACTTCGAATTTTTATCTTCTGATCATGACTTCTGCACGACCAGGATTCGAACCCACGACCAATGGTACGGAACCCTCAGGGCGCGAGTTCTCCCACTTGACCGTCTTTTTTAGGTATACATTATATGAAGGTAAAGGTAACATATATAGAGTTTCTCCTTATTTTACACTGTATAAGTGAGGGATCAGTTGGGTTGAGCAATGCCCAAAATTGGGCTTGTATTCTGAAATTGTACGCAAGCTGGATCAAAGCTGAAACATAAATTTGATGTCACTTTTTTCATTTAAAAATGACACTAACCATTCTGTAGACATGATGATGCTTGGGACAGACAAGTATTGTAACATTTTCTATTGAAAAGCTGTATAAAGTCTAAGCTTGAGTAACGATTCACGCTTGCCTATATCTTATAGGCGTGGAGCTAAACCATCAACTTTGCGATTTTAGTTAGGCTGTGACGTAAGTTGACAGTCACAGGGTGGATTCGACCAAACTTTATCCATAGAATAAAATGACTATTTACTCTAGAGTAAGCCTGTTTTCGTTTTACCAAGTGCTATCCTAAGAATAACTCTACTATCCGAGATTATATCGCTATACCGCCAACATCCATGGGAATAGCAAGTTATACAGGGATTATTTTAATGGCGGCGGCCGACCAGCTGATTGCGACATGGCTTGCAAATAGGTTGAAATCAAATAAAAATATCTCTACGGTCCAGCACGTGTCAAGCAAAGAGAATTTATTTAACCACTAGCATCAAATATTACGGCGCCGATGCCTACGCTCATTGTTTCTTGTTTTATAATTGTGTATTTGGTGATTTTGGTGGTATTTTACAGTGCTTATTGTTTTCAAATATACTTCTACCTAATGCCATGGAGCGGTGCAATAGCTGAATCCTACTAATATTATAAATGCGAAAGTTTGTGAGGATGTTTGATAATCAATCACGCCGTAACGGCTCAACCGATTTTGTTGAAATTTGAAATATAAATAGTTCTTTGCCTAGAATAGCATATAGGCTACCTATTGTGTAGGTACCACGCGAGCGAAGCCGCAGACAGAAGCTAGTATAAAATAGGTATAAATGAAAATATTTGAAAGATTCTTATTTTTATTGGTTCAATACTCTTCTGGTAGTCGATTGCTTCCATTTTCTTTTTGTGCAATTGCTCCAGTGTGGATGATGAAACTGTGTACATAGGTCTTATTGAAAGATATGTGTTTGTGTGTTCCTTCTTGTTCTTTATTCACTCGTAAAGAGTAGAAACAGGAGCTCTTAACAGTTGAGGGGTATAATCACGCCAATCCTGAAATAAAGCAATAATAATGTAATAATAAGCACTAAAAGGAGTCCTAGTAGGAGGTGCCTTGACTTTCAATCCGAAGGGCGCGGGTTCGAATCCATGAAGTGCAGATATGCAATCGAAAAAAAAAATTATGTTCACATGTAATGAGCCCAAAACTGTGAAGGAAAACATCATCAAGAAAATCGCGGTTTATTCAGCTCCTCTATACTATGTATTGACGGATAGTACAAGTGCTGAGCAATCCTACTCCTCCATCTAAACATGTCCCAGGCACTACAGGCTACAGCATCCTGTAAGAAAAAGATGCTGTATAACGGCACTATTACTACTTCTGATAAATTGAACCTGTGATACTGATGCCTAAGTGGCGGGTTACTATTACCTGTTTGGATTCTATGCATCCTATTGAGTGACTCTTCCTCTTTGGCATTTTTTTCATTGATTCCCACTGGGTTTTTGAATTCTCTGATGATCGCAAGCTGTGTGTAGTTTAGCAATTATATTCTTTGGACAGCAAGTGTTTCTCAGATGCCAATTTGGGCTTCTTTTCCTCTTTTCTTCAGTCATTTTCAAACAAAGGACACCGCAAACACTATTTTTCTTCGAAAATCTTAAATCACAACATAAACCAGAAAATACTTTGTTGATGCTGCGATGACGGACGACAGACAATGACAATCGACGGCGCGCGCACTGCACTGGCACTGCAATAGTGCGACAAACTAAAGTGGTGTACCATTGCGCTTGGCATTCTAACAAATAACTGTATTATGATTTAAGTTGGTTTACATATTTGTTCATTCATTCATTAGCTAGCACTAGAGTAACAATACCCAGTATTAGTTTTCGATGGAAAAATGCAAACCAAGTTATCCGGGATTAAATTCAGGGAATAAAGTAATGACAGGGATTGTTATTCTGGCATAACATAGCGTTTGGTCGAATCCACCCTAAGACTCGTAGGGCCTTAGTCGTTACTTTGTGTTTCAGGGATTAAAATTATTTAAGTCTGAAGCACTTTGACAGAACTTTGTCTGTAAGACCTTTTCTATAATAAAAGTCTAAGTATAGGAACTGAATCTAATTCGATGTTTAAATAGATATTATCAAAAAACGCCATTTGATATAAACTACATGAAAGCATTCGCTTCCTGAAATAGACGACAAACAATCGTCAATATCCATAACGACATGCTGGCTCCACGCCAACCTTGCCTTCTGAAATGAACAGCCTCCAGTCAAAGAGCTATGAGTTCTGTTGGTCATGGCTGGAGCAGCCAAGTGGTTTGTAATTTAGCTGCTACGAGCCTCTACGCGCGTCTACGACTGTTCGCCACCACATAAACGAAAGATTATTCTAAGTTACGATAATGTGCCGTTTATTTTGTAACTGAAACAAAATACACGGTAACGGCTCTAGCCTAAACTACAGTTTATGATGACAGCTTTGCAGTTGTGAACTCCCTGTAACATAGGAAGGAAACAGGCGACACATGACTATTTTGAAGGCGTAGTGTTTCTGATTTCAGCGGAGACTCTTATATTATAATTTGAAGGAAAAGTCCAGTTGTCGTGCAACGAAAGTCTACTTTGTCCTTCATGTTGAACGATCGGGATAACATCTCTACATTAAGGACCCTTTATTTACGCACTGCAAAATATTTCCATGCTCTGTGCTTCCCCACATTACCACTGACACGCAGAATAATGCTCTCTTCGAAAGCACCTTTCCGTTTGATGAGTGTTTGAACCGCCAAACCGTTTTTACCTATCCTTTTAAACATAACTCATTCTTGTTCATCTTCTAATAAGTACTTTCGTTTGTCACTACAATTTTGTGTGACCCGTAGAGTCGATAAATTATTAGTTTTATATACGTTAAATTCAATATAATTTGATTTATCTGGATCCAAAATTAATTACATAATATTATTCACTAGAAACTCTCTAAAGGCGTTCATTCCCTGTATGTACTTAGTGTAGAAGTACATCTTCTTTGTATTGTGGCACAATCTACACATTGATGTTACAAAACTCATGTTATCTTTAAACAAACATCTTATTCGCTTTTTTTGTACACTAATATTTGTAATGCTACTTGCGATAAAGAGTTTATTGTTGACTTGTAATGACTGTTCGTGTTAATATAATGATAGCTGAAGTGAACTTAGGTAATATTTTGAGACTGTTATCAGTTACCAAAATATTGTGTTTATTGATTGCACTTCCTTAATTCATCCTACTATCATCGTCACCATCATCAGCCAGTAGAACTCCACTGCTGGACATGGGCCTCCCCCAAAGAGTTCGTGACGAACGGTCTTGAGCCTTTTCCATCCACCGACTTCCCGCAACTTTAACAATGTCGTCTGTCCATCGGGTGGGGAAGCCTTCCAACACTGCGTCACCCGTTTGCCTCCTTTATTCCCCAACGGTTGTTGGTTCTGCGTACTATGGCCTGCCCCCTGCCAGTTCAACTCGATAATTCTGGTTCTTCTACAGATTTGCTCATTTCGAAGTTTATCACGTAGTGAAACTCTGAGCATAGCTCTCTCTCTCCATAGCCCGTTGTAGCTTGTGTATGAGGCCAATAGTTAGCGACCAAGTCTTAGTGCCATAAGTCATCACTGGCATCTGTCCAACTTATTTTATAAATGTGAAGGTTTGTGAGGATGTTTGATGTACATATTTCAATTACGCCGTAACAGCTACATTAATTTCGATGAAACTTGGAACAGATAGAGTTGTTTACCTAGAATAAAAATATAAGCTTTTATCTAGGTACCACGCGAGCAAAGCAGTGGGCATATGCTAGAATAAGTATACATTGATAATATATCACGACAAGCAAGCATTAATGTTATCTGCAACAAACTTTGGGTTCCATGAACAACCAGGTCAATTTCTTTGACCTGCAGTCATTGGGGTCGCCCCTTAAAATAAGATAAGAAAAAAATCCAACTCTGTGGGGTCACCAATGGTCAAATCTCCATTATAACCATCATTAAGGTATATGGAACATGGGTATTAAGTATCTGAGAAAGTTTTCAACGTGGCCTGGTTAATTTTAATGTCGGTTGAGAATGGTAGAGTTGATGTTTTTATTTTTTTTATTTATTTATTTAGGAACAACAAACAACTACCTACATTATATATGTAAGATACAGTGAGTAGTAGGTACATAATTTCATATGCAACAAATTATTAATAATGTAGTCCACAACGTTGTGACAAAAGAAATAGATGACGGGAATCCTATGCTGAGAAAGCTTATAATGATAAAAGAAAAATAAGTTATCAGGATTACTTATGAAGTGTTACGAGAAAATAAATATAATAATTGAGTTTGCAACCAATCAGAACGTATTTAATTCATGATGATCTTCATTGCGAAGTTCATTATTGAGTAATGTCTTAAATTTATAAGTACTACAAGCGAAGATATCTGCAATAGATTCAAAATCTGTGTTATAGGACTCAACCATACGACGAATGGGTGCCCGAAGACCCGAATTAGTGCGACAGGTGTTAAGAGCGAACAGGGGGCGGGAGCGAGTTGGAGGAGAGATGTTAAAATAACTAGGTACTCGGTGATTAGATAAGACAAATAATGGATAGCTCACCATGGCATAGGTATAGAATTTCGCGAATTTTTATCTGGGTGTCATGCAAGCACTTGTGTCAAGGTAGAACATATTGAAGACGCGGACGAAGTTTCGGGTGGGTCAGTTAGTATACTATAATATTACCTATACGTTACTTTGTGATTTGGTCGCAATCCAGAGTGAAATGTTTGCTTGCTGTCTTCTTTCTGCCTGCCTAGGCGTCGTTTACAGGCATTTCATTGGTAACGAAATTGTCTATATTAATCAACTATACCTTAGGTACAAGATTCTATAGCATTGAATATTGAAAACAAGCCTTCATTGAAAACGTGACAAGTTTTCAAAGAACCGCACTTGAAACGTGTTTGCGTCTATGAGAAACACCTTATCTATAAATTAACATCAAACACTTCAAATATTAGATGTTATTTTGGCTTTTCTAAGGCTGGGCTATAATCTGCAGTGCAATCTAGGTCGTAACTTGGATAACCTCATGCAAACAAAGTACGCGATTTAGTAGTTACAACTGCATTACCATGGAGAGAGCTATGCTAGGAGTTTCACTACGTGATAAGATCCGAAATGAGGAAATTCGTAGAAGAACCAAGGTTACCGACATAGCTCTCAGAATTAGCAAGTTGAAGTGGCAGTGGGCAGGCCATATATAGCTCGCAGAACCGATAACCGTTGGGGAGTAAAGGTTCTCGAATGGCGACCACGAACCGGGCGACACAGTGTTGGAAGGCGCCCCACCCGATGGACCGACGACATTGTGAAGGTTGCGGGAAGTCGGTGGATGGAGAAGGCTCAAGACCGTTCGTCGTGGAACTCTTTAGGGGAGGCCTATGTACAGCAGTGAACTTCTACAGGCTGATGATGATGATGATGACTGCATTACCAACATAATTTTGTTATCAGCGTGGATTATTACTGTGGTTTTGTTCAAGGTTCCCTTTCAGGTACCTACCTACCTGCCACTATTGTTATGTTGCCAACCCAACAATCGATTGGCTATGAACGAACTATGTGATCTAGTTTACATTTAGGTCGCAAGATCTGAGACCTAGCCTGCGCGGGCCCCCTATCCTACCTAACGCCTAGCTTGCGACAAGTCCTGCAAGCAAGGCCCTTGGCGGGCCCGCGCAGGCTGGGCCCGGCTGGCCAACGCCATGCGCCACCTCGACTATATGGTCAGTCTGACGCTGCAGGCCAGCTACATTTCAAATTGTTATTTATGTCTATTGTAACCAATCAGTTGTCCAGCAAAAGATCTTTGTGTCGCGTGCGGTGTGACATGTGCCATACTCAATCACGTTCATAAACATTGCTATCGGATAGTTAACTCTTCCTAGTCGATAACTGACTTCCTTACATTGTAGACCTGTCTACAAAGTAAGGAAGTTGGTTATCATAGTGCATTTCTATGCACGTGAATATTCGTATAGGGGCGACTCTATTATTGTCACTTTAGTATAATAATGTTATGCTGTATGTGCAAAACTTAATTGAAGTGCATCGTTGTGAGTTTACATTGATAAAATAATAAGTATCGTTTCCAGTTATTTCTAATATCTTATATCACTTCATTACACGTCAAAGGAACGAGATAAAAAAATCTAAAAAAAAACTTATATCTATATAATATTTATATCTTTAGAAGTAATTTTATATTTAGCTATTACATATCAGACTACAGTAATATTGGGTTTGTAGTCAGCCAAACCCTAAAAAAAGGGTTATCTACCTGAAATCTAACAAAATAAATTAGCTAATTCAGCTCACGATCTCTATACGTATCACGTTGTACATTTACGTCGTACTACCTCTACGGCGCTACAAGTAACGTGATCACGTTCACGTTGGCCACGTCCGAATACTGGCTTTCCATTCCGCGATTTACCGATCGTTTTCGCGATCGTATTTCATCATCATCATCGTCAGCCTGAGAAGGTCCACTGCTGGACTTAGGCCTTCCCCGGTGCCACGACGAATGGTCTTCAGCATTCTTCATCCACTGACATCCAGCAACCTGCACTATGTCATTTGCCCATCGGTTGTGGGGCCTTCCATCACTGCGACGACGTCTAAAAGGTATTGCTTATAGATACTTGCATGTCAACAAACTAACAGGTAGGTAAAAATATATATATTATGTGCTATGTACATATTATGTTAGACATAATTAATTTAAGACTCGCCGGGCAGCACCGCCATCCGGCGAAATGCATCCCACATACCCAGGGGTTATAGCCTCTGCAGTTGAAGCCGGGACAATGTTAACAACGAGGCCCCTACCTATCTCCCATATTGGAGAAAGAAGACTCGGGTGTGTGTAGGTAGGTACCTAGTAAACACGATACGAGTAAACAATACCACAATCACAATGATATTACGAACAAACAAGGTATTTCCATTCAGTAAGGATTACACCTTACCAAGATAAGATAGATATTTAGTCCCCTTTTCCCTTTGTCGTCTATTACGACATCCACGGGTAGGCAGATATGGCGGGGCCTTTTCTTCAGCCGGGGTAACAGAACTTGTAGAGGTCCCTATTCTAAACTGGTCAAGCGAGAATCGGGTCTTTTTTTTTTTTTTTTTTTTTATACAACAGAGGTGGCAAACAAGCTTACGGCCCACCTGATGGTTAGCGGGTCTCAAACAAAATACGCACAATAACTAGAATCTAGCTATTTCATTATGTAGAACCTAGACGTACCGTAAACTGGTACACAGTTCTATTCCTTGAGTATATCCACATTCTGATGTTTTATGTCTGTACATTTTACCGAGGTTTTAGAGTTAATTTTTAGGAGAAAATCAGTTTTGAAATAAAGTCTGTCAAGTGCAAGTAAGGCTCGCGCTCTGAGGCTTCCGTACACACGTAACACGGGATCGGAAATTCAAGATCTCAAGTGTACGAAGTGACAAGAGCCGAGGTAGGAACATAGGTACTTTGAACACGCGGACCAAGCCGCGGGCGGGTCAGCTAGTAAACTCGATAAACCTGACATGAGCTGGCTTGGAGGACGACGGGCTTGCCTTGACTGGGCGTTAACCCCTCGCAAGAGTCGCAAGTTTCCTACTTATTAAAATATAGAAAGGCCTTTGAATAAAATAATTATTTAATAATATGTATTTACGATGGACTATTTTGTATTCGTTTTCACTATGATTGTTATTATGTTTATTAAAAATTATTTCATTTTTTATGTTGATAATTGTGTGCCTACTTCTAAAGTATGGACCCATCTATGTTTATTACCTACTGATAATGATGTGACCTTAATATAACCTTTGTTACGAATAAATGAACTATGAAATATAACTATTCTTTATTCAAAAATCAATTTACTGATCTACTAAAACATACCAAACGGATATTTTTACGTATTTAAAGAGGGAATTAAATTTTCGCGATCTAATTTTGAAACAAAGATATTCTTGGCAGATTTTTTATTTATTTATTTAGTGATGTTTGCTCTTAAAACATTGTTTATGTTTTGTTCTCGGCCTCCTAACAAAGAAATTTGTTCACTTACCTCGGGTCCCCAGTGTCCAAAGAATTAATTGATGACCGTGGCACCAGAGGACGGTAGCTGGACCTTGTCATTATTAATCACCAATCACCACCATACACTAATTATCACCGAGCTAAATGAGCAAACAAAGCGGCATACAGACGACAACTCACGCTTACGACTGTAATGTTATCTACTACATAGTTTTCATCGTGCACGGACCGATTGATAAGATATCACATATCGAGGACGAGAAATGCATTTATAAATAAACAAAAGTTGAAAATAACATGGCTTGCCGAAAACGGCGTTTAGGTAGTTACTGTTTACGCCGATCGATATAATTATTCGGGGTGAAAGCTCCACCCGCCACACCCCTTTGTTTTACCGCCATCTATTGGAAATGCGCCGAACTCCTTAATTTAATATGCAAGTAGGGTTGAAAGGTTCTTGTATTGATTTGGCGAAGCAGTACAGTCAACAAAATAAGTTGTACATATTTGAGAATTTTTTTTAGTAGTACTACTAGTATAGTATTATGTTATCTGTGGTACTACTTATAGAGTGTGGATCTTCAAGTACCACACACTCTAAGTAATTGTGAATTATCAGTGACCTTATTTATGTAGAAGACAACAGACAATACTACTTCGATGACTAATGGTGTCGATTCTGCTATTGAATACCTATTCCTTATTTAACTTGTGACGGCGCTAAAATAAAAGCCATCCTAGTTGTTTCGATATAACAATAAAGAGACATTTTTAGTGCATTTATATTTAGTTAGTTCAGAGTATAGTATTATGTTATCTGTGGTTCAGGATAATGCAACAACAAAATCGACACCAATACCCAACAAAGCTGAAAAATACTCGTTTTTGTGATTTCTCTCATCTTTTGGCTTTGTTTTGGTGCGTCAGATGGCTTGAATTAAGCCATCTGACGTAATAAGGGTTAATTAATAAAAACTACGTTCTACCATTTAATATTATAGCAAAATATCTTACTGTGCAAAATACTAAATGGATTTCTTGTCCTCTATGTCCATTGGCGCATTAGATTCTTTTTTACGACCCGTTGCTTCGAACTCTCCTAATTTCTCTCCTGATAAATCCGTATCTGATTTCTCCTTCTCTTCCGTGACTTCAGATTGCGCCTTCTCTTTCTTTTCATCTTCTTCTTTTATGAAGGCTTCTAGTTCTTGTTCAGCATTTTTCAGGTCTTCCTCTGTGATATTAATATCGGGGAAACGTCTCTGAAAACGTTTATAAAAATAAAAGAAAGACTGACTAGTAGAGCTGGATTGCTAGTTTCAAAAGTTTTTACTAGTGAGAAAGAACCAGGCAATGGACTATCAATAATAAATAATAATAAATATTCCTGACATATCACACACGGTCAACTGATCCCAAACAAGGCATAGCATGTACTATGGGTACCAATCGAGAGTGTTCGCTTGCTTGTTGTGTCGCTGATTCTTTCTTGGTCATCCTGCATCAGGTCGGTGACCAGGTTGAGGTATGGTTGGCCCTGAAAAGGGCCTATGATGACTGTCGATTAAAGAATAAGAGGCTCCTTTCGTGCACAATGCGCATGTCACATGTCTTCAAATGTTTAGGTTCTTGGACATGCTGGTTTCCTCACGATGTTTTCCTTCACCGTTTACGAGCACTAGTATAGCGCACAAAAATTTTCCGCATGGAAAATCTATTGGTGCACCGGGATTCGAGCCCACGACCTGTGGATCGGAAGGCGGGATCAATACCACCACTCCACCCGTGCTCTCACACAGTCAGTACAGTCGAGAGTAGGTACCTCCCTGAATGTAAAGAGGACGCAATGAAGGTTACTCGGAGCCGTTGGCCGCATTAGGCCGGTTTAACGCAAACGAACATAGAGCTTAGAACAAGAGCATTCTTTATCATACTTTTTCATTCTTTCTTTAGTTGTGAACGCAGACAAAACAACGAAAGAATGCTCTAAAAGAATTTGATAGAGTGGGTATAGAATGAGCATTCGCTCGTCTTATGTAAATCGGCCTATATATAGGTCGCTCTAGAAGTAAAATCATGATGTACCTAGTAGGTAGGTACCTGTAATTCCGCCAGTGTGTTTTGTATGTGGTCCTGTTGAGCCCGCATTCTCCTCGGCAGCGTGAACACCGTGTTGAATAGCCGCATCATGATCCACCCCAAGACAGTCAGCCCTCCGTACGTGAAGAGTGCTTTGCACATCGCCCAGTAATCCACGCTGACTTGCTGATGCTTCATGGTGCTTGCTTACCCTAACAACTCTGAAAATAAGCATTCGTTTCTTCAGTTAGCGACAAAATTCAAACAAAATACATTAGATACTCGGAAAATTATCACTGTTTTTATGAATTTTACCTCTAAAATACCAACTAAAGTCTTTCTGTTTGGTACCTACCGCTGAATTTAGGCACAAAGTAAATCTACCTACATAATACTATGGATTAGGTAACTATAACGCCTCTCCCATACCTACCTACCTGCGTCTTATGCCTCTCCTCCTTTTAATTCTAGTCTCTAAACAAAGGACGGATATAATTTTTGTGCATTAGTGCCTTATGGTGTTTGCTTGCTTGTCGTGTCACTGTTTTTTCTTGGTCATCCTGTATTAGTTCAGTGACCAGGTTGAGGTATGATAGCAAAATTGAGCATTTTGATAATTTTTTCGGCTAATAGTTACCTATTTATTTTTGTTGAAACCATGAAGTCTTATTGCCATTCGATTGCAAGCATGTCAATACTAATTTACACGAATTTGAACCTTAATTCTTTGAGACTGTTAACTTAGGCCACCTATACAAAATCGCAAATATTTTGTATGTACAGCCGTGTTATTAGGTACTCTACAAGGGACTTTGAGATGTCTTTTTTTTGTAACTTGTAACTCGAGTTGTATAGGTATTGTGTGCATGTGAAATCTCACTTTTTTTGGAAGGTACTCACCCCTCAAAACTGTCAAAATTAGACCCCCTAAGCTTTAATGTCCGTGATTTTTTGACCAGTGACGTGTACAAGTAAAGAAGATGCTTATGATAGTGACCCATTTCCCATGGCTACACGACTGACGCGGTGGGAAATTATTGATGAAGCAGGGGTGACCAACTCTTGAGGCTCGGAGTTTTTTAACTTTTCTTTTTTAAGTGGGTCAAAATACAGAATACAGAATACAATAATTCTTTACCTGCTATATCATCACCATAATAAGCCTGTAGAAGTCCACTGCTGGCCATAGGCCTTCTATAAACAGTTCTATCTCGAACGGTCTTGATATTATAATAAGCATCCATACCTGCTTATGAGGAAGGTAAAAGTCTGTCCTAGTTAGATAAACTAAACATCTAGGAATAATTGCAATCATTAGTCCTTGAGTTAAAAATAATAATGCATACGATAAAATGAATATCAAGGCAATTGCGATAAAACAATAAATCAACACTACGCGTTACATAGATAACAAATATAAATAAATAAATAAAATAATATACAATACTATGGGTACCAGAGACTGATATAGGTACTTATTAGGTAAATATTTAACACCCAGACACAGAACAAACATCTGTGTTAATCACACAAATGTTTGTCCAGTGCAGGGATCGAACCCGCGACCTCTAGCGCAGAAGGTAGAGTAACTACCAACTGAGCTATGCGGCCAGTCAAATGTTCGCATGATCTGCAAATATTTGTTCCGGGTCTGGGTATTGTAGTTCCATGGTACTCGTAGTTACTGATATCCACGACACGCAAGTTAGCGTGGTATGGGCATGTCATTAATATTTAGAATGTTATCTAAGCGACGAGAAGAGTGCGAGACATGAATGTGGATGGATGGATGTAGGAGTAGAGGTAGGCCAAATAAAATATGGATGGATTGTGTAAAAGTGATGAACAATAGAGTACAGCTGATGGAGGGAAATGGAAGAAGAATAGGTACATATTGTACACCCCACAATGTAAGATAAGGGCAGGTAGATGAACAATGATCTTATAAATATTATGTGTTATTTAGCGTTTGTTAGTTTT
Organism: Anticlea derivata; assembly: GCA_947579855.1. Classification (NCBI taxonomy): domain Eukaryota; kingdom Metazoa; phylum Arthropoda; class Insecta; order Lepidoptera; family Geometridae; genus Anticlea; species Anticlea derivata. Next base: position 10,303,107 of record OX388264.1, read on the forward strand.
TTTGATGGACTTAATGACGCCACTTTATCTATTCTATTTAAAACAGGGAATTCTAGTTTGGGTAGGTACCTACCAATGTTGTCCAACAAAAATGTTGACGACCCATGCAATCGAAGGATCGATATCCCTCGCCTAGCATTTGTCGGCAATTAGTCATGTGATATTGACATCTGAACATCACTACAGGTTATTCTATGCTACAGACCAACTGCTTTCATGGTGAATTATTTTCAGTTCTTTATTGATTTGTTCAAGGTGATTCCTATTATGCATGTTATCCTGAAGGTGCTCCCTCACCGGGAGAATTCGCCTGTAATGTAACATTTTAGATTCGATTTTGAGCATTACGTTACAATACTGCCTCACTGACTGACGAGCATTCGCCTGTAATGTAACATTTAGATTCGATTTTGAGCGGGGGGCGCTCCACGTCCGCGATACAGTAGTAGGTACCTACAAGTGTTGCGCATTGATGTTACAAGTTGTATCAAAATATTACAGATTGTATCATAACAGGTAACGTTACATTACAGGAAAATGATCTCTGTGAGCACCCTTATTTTACACCCAACAAACATTTGCTGGTTATGCAAACAAATGTCCCGAAGCGGGAATCGAACCCTCGCGTCTCAGACGGGCACTCGCTCTCTACGCCACCGACAGTAAACATCTTTGTTGATACCCACAAAGATAATTACAATAATTACTACAGGTGTACAATAAAAAATAAATCGATATAAAATTGAGGTTTATTTAAAAGTGATAAATCTATTTATACATATCGCAACGCGAAAATAATATCATCAACATAAATAAATTCAATAACTAAAAACAAGCTAACAAAATCTACAAATGGAAAAATACTTCTTATTTATTTCTAAGAAATAAAAGAAATTATTTTAACAAAACAAAAACTGTACATTAGTTGGTCTCATAATCACAGTTGAGTATCAAATGATAATCTATTAAATTTGAAATCAAGTATTTTTTATTCTACTACGGGTTCCGTAACTTACCTCGAAGGGGCTACACTAAAAGGAACAAAATTACCAAAACAAACTTTTTCCATTAACCTAGGCAGTGTTGGCCTCGTAGGGAGTTTCGATCTGAGGGTCGCGGATTCGAAGCCGGCCGTGCATCAATGACTTTTATATTCAAAAAGTTTATATAACGCAGTAACACGTGCATACAACGGTGAAGTAATACGTCGTGAGGAAACTAGTGTTCTTATTAGCGGCGACGGGCTTGCAGCCTGTCATAATGGAATACTCACTACCACTCTTGATGCTGTGTGTAGAATAAGGCTTTGCCCCTTTCGGCTTACCAGGTATAATATAATGGAACACCGTGTTTAAAAAAAAAATGGAAATAAAAAAATTCAATCATATACAGAAAAAAAAAGTTACATAATTTCAACGATATACAAAGCACCAATAGTTTTTACCAAAGCGGACGTAACGTAATTCGGGCCAATATCAAGACCGGTCAATATGAAGGCTGGTCCATATTAAGAACTGCTAATATTAAAATCGTTCAATATGAAAGCCTTGCAATATTAAGCCCGGTTAATATTAGGGCTCGCCAATATTAAAGCCGGTCATTATTGGTAATAGCTTCTATGGACAATGTTGTGAGTGAAAAAGCTCTAAAAGCAGTAAATCAGCAGAATATACAAATACATGATTGTTAATATTTTTTTAATTCTGAAAACATATTTCGGTAATTTTAGTGGAGTGGTTCCGAATGTTTGAATTGAATTTTGTGAGCTTTCGAGTGTTTTAAGGTAAATATTAAAGAATCGGTAAACTATATTTTATGAATAAATTTACAATATAAATGAGAACCTTCATTTTAGTAGTACAAAATGTATTAGTACTTATCTAAATGCTATAAAAAATATTATAATGTAGAATCTTTTACTATTTTTATAATTATAATGAATTGCGTATTGAAATTTAAAATCACAATTATTGGTATGTTGTTAGTATGTAATATCATAATACACTGGTTCGCACAATAGCATAATTTGTGACAGGTGTGATTCTATGGATGTTCGTAATAAAATATAAATATGGCAGGATCTCCATAGGATCATTAACCCGGCATTCCTCCATCACTGACGTCCGCCTTTCGTACAAATTCCGACCAATCCGAACGGCATGCGCGCCACGGATGTCAGTGCTTCATAGAACACAATGTTTACTGCTACGCGCGACAGACTTGACGGTACGGCGTAGAAGGAAGGCCGGGCTTAGAAAAGTATGTAGCGTACAGTGCGGTAGATGGGTCATGGGAAACGTGAAGTTAGCCGTGAGGATGCGCTGAGGAAAATTTAAAAAGAAATAAATATGCTTTTATCCCCTAGCTTAGTAGGCACCCTATCAGATCACCAGGCGATCAGATCCTTGAAGATGAAGTGGGTAGTCAGAGGCACATCCAAACATTTTGGCACATGGGCCTAATTTTGCAGTAGTAAATATTCCATACAACAGGTTGCAAGACTATCGCCGCTAATAAGAATACTCTTCCTCACGATGTTTTCCTTCACCGTTTAGAGCACGAGTTGATACGCACCTAAATTATCGAACAGAAAATCTGAATTGAAAAACGTCTGGGTTCGAAGGTTCGAACCTATGACCTTCAGATCAAAAGTCGGGAGTTTTGTTCCTAAGAAATTTACTGCGCATTCGGCTAACTTCATGATGGCCAAGATCCGTCGGCCGAACTGTCAAAAGTAACTTTCAAAGGCGGAACTATAAAAAGTTATCTAAGTAGTTTATTATATAAGGTACTTACAAAGTGATATACAAAAGTACTAATACGCTTATGTAATAAACTAGCTTGAACCTGCGGTTTAGCTTGCGTGGTACCTAGATAAAAAGTATTCTATATCGTATTCTAGGTAAAGAACTCTATATGTTCTAAATTTCATCGAAATCGGTGGAGCCGTAGCGGCGTGATTGAAAAACAAACATCCTCACAAACTTTCGCATATACAAGGTGATTCATAATTTGTATGCTATCCCGAAAGGGTAGTTTTTTCTAGACCCAATTGTCAATAAAGTTTGTTCTAAGACTTTTGGAAATGCGACATTTTTCATTGAAAAAACTATGCGATAATCTGCTGTTTTGGGGTCAATACAGTTCAAACTTAATGAATTATCTGTTTAAAGTAGCAATATCTAACGTCTAACTTCCCGTACGTTTAGTAATTAGTTATAAGAAGATAAAAATACCAAAAAACAGTAAAAAAAAAAATATATATTTTTCGCTAATATTCTTACTTTTTGTTGATAGAATAAGTCTTTCAAGTTATGAATCACCATGTATAATATTAGTAGGATAGACTTTAGGTAGATTTGGTTGTTGTGGGTTTCTAGTTTCAAGGCATGTTCTGGATGCATTCTTTTATCTGCGTCCACGCCTGAAGATTCTGAAAGGAAAAATAAAGTATACAGCTTCTGTAAGGGAGCTTTCACCACACTGGAGCTTTAAACATCAATTACGGCTATATGAAAAGTCAAGATTCCTCAACTACAGTTCGGTCAAACTATTGTTTTTTTCCCCCTAGTTTTGTAAGTGTATTATTTTGTAGTGAATTTTTGTTTACTCAATTTGTTTTTATTTTATTTTTTACTGTCTGTGTGTGCGTCGCTTCGAGCTGTCCCAATGCGCCGTTACAAATAAAAACTTTTTCTTTCTTTCTTTCAAAAACTAGATGTGAAATGCTCGTAAACAAACTGTCTGTACTTAACCTAAAATTATCTTGCTTGTTGAACATCTGTTTAGCTTGCTTGGGGAATACAATCGTGACATTTTTCTTTCTTGATACAATACAAGATGATCCACAACATATTTACTGTCCCGAAAGGAGCTGGCTGTTCTAAAGTTTGTTCACCGAATTTTGGAAATTCAAATTTCTCATTTGAATAACGCTATGCAAAAATCTGCTGTCTAGGGGTCAATTTTGCTTAAGCTCAAATCGTGATGTCGAACTTCTCGTAAGTTTAATAATTAGTTACAAAGCCGACAAAAAAGACCAAGGTAGGGCACATCGAGATTTTCTCGTTCTGAATTGGAGCAGCCCGCCTGGGAAGGTACCTCCACCTTACAGAAGATCGCAGCCAAACAACATTATTTGTTTCAAATAGTGTTGTGTTCCTGCGATGAGTAAGGTTGCCAGAGCTCTTTAGGAGGGGGAGGGGGTTCGGGGTCGGCAACGCGTGTGTGATGCTTCTGGTATTGCAAGCGCTCATAGGCTACGGTAAACCGCTTACCAACAGGTGGGCCGTATGATTGTTTGCCATCTCAGTTGTATAAAAAAAAAACATTTGAGTAGAAAAAATATACGTAGTGTATGTTTTTCCGCTAATATTTCTTTATTTTTGTTTACACAATAAGCAACCCTTTCGGAATAGTATACTAGTGACGGAACACGTTGTATCAGAATAGAAAGTTGGACTCACCTTTTTGGCAGCTTTTACTTGTAACGTGATGAATCCGACCAGGGTTTCGTGCAAATCCTTGTCTTTTTGTCTTTGGAAGAATTCTATCTCAAGCAGAGCCTTTTTCGTGAACTCCCTGAAAACATGACACAAAATTTAAGGGGTACTACAAAAGGTCATTAAAAAGTATCTAATCTTATCTGGAGGGTTAACTAATAACCATAATCGGATTCATAGGTAAAATTAGCAATGTCTTTTGACACTTACGTGTACATAGTTATTTTACATTTATGAAGCCAAAATTCAATTTTTTTTATACTACTGAGGTGGCAAACTGGCATACGGCCCACCAATTGGTAAGCGGTTACCGTAGCCTATGAGCGCTTGCAATACCAGAGGCATCACGCACGCGTTGCCGACCCCGAACCCCCTCCCCCCTAAAGAGCTCTGGCAACCTTACTCATCGCAGGAACACAACACTATTTGAAACAAATAATGTTATTTGGCTGCGATCTTCTGTAAGGCGGAGGTACCTTCCAGGCGGTCTGCTCCAATTCAGAACGAGAAAATCTCGCTGTGCCCTTCCTCCTCTAAAAATTAATTAATAAATAAATTTCTACAATATTCATTGAAATCGCAAGAATCATTTTGTTCTTCGCGGCCAAGTCTGTATCACAGGCAAGATACCACGGCTTGACAAAGCCGATTAAGATTATCAGTTCAGGCAAAAACAATATAACTTTCTACTTCAAAAGACCTATAACAAATTAACAAATAATTCTAAATATACTAACCTAATCTAAATAACTATTTAACTAACGACTACTAATAAAAACGCGACTGAATTATTTAGGAGTAGGTGTCATAAAAAATCCAGTCAATCCCTGTCGCCACTTTCTACTATAATATTATATTATGTTCAGGATACTCACTCCAAATCTTTGTTAGCTTTCTCAATGGCCTCCCTATCGGACTCGATCTTGGTGTCCAAGGCGCGCGTGGTCTGGTCCCTCACTATGTCGGGGTCAGTGGTGCCGAATATTCGGGACATTATGCCGGACTTGCCCGCCGCCGCGCGGTTTCGGTCTGCTATCCTGGAAAATGTAATCTTTAGTCAGATTTTTTGTAACCAAAATGTTCGACGCAGAACTCGGGAAGACGGAGACGCGGGAATCGGACTCGCGACCTTTCCGCATTCTTCTTCTTGTCGTGTCTATTGTATTATCTGTAATTTCATATAATAAATCACAGATTTTTGTTGGAACATAGGCCTCCCTCATAGATTTACAGCGCGACTGACCTTGTACGGCCTGCACTCAAACAATCATTTGGGGGAATTTTCCCATACTCGCCACGCTGAGCATGCGGGTTGAAGAAGAAGAAGAAATCTATTTATTTGTCCCACAGCACACAACAAGGTTTACAATATTGTTTCTAAGTAGGTACCCAACAAGACAATAAAAAACAAAAAGAAAAGAGTAGGTAAAAAGAAAAATTTAAAAAGAAAAAATCAGCCAAATATATTCCTAGGTTATAAATAGGTTGATGAGCGCTGATAAAGTTATCGTTGATAGGGGAAGCTGCTGCCCATCCCCTAGCTTCACTTCCATAGTAGCTTCTTACGACATCAATTATTATAAGCACAGATGTTCTTACTTTGTGATTTTTGTTATTTGACACTTAGGCTCGTATTCAGAGACAGGACTCTAGCATTGATCTGTACTTAAATCTCGATTTGAGGCGAGATTCTAATTCTTGAACAGTGCTTAAATATAGATTCAATGATCTCAGTTCACCTGAGTAAATGCTTATTCTGAAACGTCAATCAGACGAAATCGGTGCTTGAGTTTAGATTTGATTTGACATTAATCAAATGACATTTTCGTTCCGTTACACGTACTTTGATGCATATTTATACTTCACTTTATTGTTATATTCTATTTCCACCCTGGCTGTTTGAATTTCTGCGTAAAACGGATCGAAAATTATAAATAAATCAAAATGTAAACGAGAACATTTGAGTACAGATTTGAGACTCGATTCAGCAGAGAATAGTTTAAGTACCGTTCTTGAATAAAAGCTATGTTTGAGAAGAGATTCAATACTTAAGTAGAGTTCAGCTGATCTGTGATTAAATCTATGCTTGAGTCGTGTCTCTGAATACGAGCCTTAGTGTGAATTAGCTGGGCACGGGTTATTTGTGAGATTCGCTTTAGATTCACCTGTTTTCAAGAGTATCCTGTGCGTTCTCGAGTGTCCTCTGCATCGCCTCGTGGTTGCTGCAGAGCTGCTGCAGCGCGCCCGCGAAGAACAGGTACTCCTTCAGCTGGTCCGCCAGCTGTTCCTCGTCCTCGGCCACCGAGTCTATGCTGTCCGCTATTGAATCTGTAAACAAGCACAGTTTTTGTTGGTGATAATACTGGTAGTACTCATAGAGCATCGAACTGGAGACCCCGCGATTATCCGTTCTTTTTTTTTTTATTTCAATAAAATCACTAGGATCAGTTTGAAACGTCTTAGAAACTAGGTGAAGCTATTTATATAAGCCTAGAAGAATATATTTATATTATAAACGTAAAAGTTTGTGAGGATGTTTGGATGTTTAATGTTTGTGGTTCAATCAAGCCGTAACGGCTTAACCGATTTCAATGAAACTTGGAATAGATAGGGGCTAATTTTTAACTGGGTAACACGGGCGCAAGCTAGTTATAAACAAAGGGTTTGGACCTCACTCGCACATCATCATCATCATCAGCCAGAGAAAGTCCACTGCTGAACATAGGCCTCCCACAGAGTGCCATGACGAACGGTCTTGAGCAGCATTCTACATCCAACGACTTCCCGCAACCTTCATAATGTCGTCGGTCCATCGGGTGGAGGGCCTTCTTAAACTGCGTCGTCCGGTTTCTGGTCGTCATTCGAAAACCTATATTCACCAACGGTTTTCGGTTCTGCAAGCTATATGGCCGCCACACTGCCACTTCAACTTCAAATCGCTCGGTCAATAAAATATAGCTATTACCAAAATAGTGTCCAGCTTTTTGCAATCCGTCGCCCATGTCTTTTTCTATGACGCTCCATTCGCTGAAAAGTTTGCCGTAGTTCGCGTGCAGTTTACATAGCGCGTATTTTTTTTCTATTATTTTAGACCTGCGATAAAAAAACGTAATAGTAAGAACTCGAAATATACAAGGTGATTCATAATAATATATGCTATCCAGAAAAGTTGCATAAAAGTATCTTCTATGACTTAAAAATATGTGTTACAGCACTAACGTACTGAATGTGGCAACATTTTTTTGACATAAGATAACTGTCAAATCGTAAATCTAATTATTTATTAGGATATAGGCCAAAACGGCTCACTCGATAAACAATCCAATTGCTACCTTACCTAGTGTATAAAAAGTTTCCTAGATTAGTCTCTAGTTGTTTGCCATAGTTCTTCACACTCTCAATTTCAGGGTCTGGCTTCTTCAGTCTTATTGATACTGATAGTGACTTGATTTTATTTTCTGCTTGTAACAAATATCCTGAAACAATTATCAAACATCGTTTATTATTCAGGAGAAGCCCGCACCGTACCTCCACCTTACAGAAGATTGCAGCCAATTATATTTGTTTCAAATATGTTGTACTAGCTTCCGACCACGGCTTTGCTCCCGTGGTACCTACAAAAAAAGTAGCCTATATGCTATTCTAGGTAGAGAATTCTTTAAATTCCAAGTAAATCGTTTGAGCCGTTACGGCGTGATTGGATAACAAACATCCTCACAAACTTTCGCATTTATAATATTAGTAGGATTCCTGCGATGAGTAAGGTTAAGGGGGAGTCGGGGTTGGCAACGCGTGCGTGATACCTCTGGTTGGTCGAGTTTCTATCTTTGTTTTTGGTTATATATCCCCCCCCTCTCCCCCCTTTAAAGAGCTCTGGCAAGCTTTCAAGATTCTGAATCACCAATCAGTAAGGAACGTACGTTCTCTGATTGGTTGTTTAATTTATCTGTAGTAGTAGTAAGTAACATACCGCTGTCAGTAATAGTTTCCCGCCAGCCATGCTCCTGTTGTAAGAAGTTGATAAACTGATCGTCGAAGCACAGCCTCGGATGTGACGCCACGCGCAGCAAGAAGTTTTCAAGGCCGGCGCGACGGCGCTCCACGAATTCTGGGTCGGTGGTGTCCGATTTACGCCATGCGTATAGAACCTGGAATCAAAACATACAAATACATTTTTTTTTTATGTTATACGGAGGCAAACAGGCTTACGGCCCTCCTGATGGTAAGTGGTTACCGTCGCCTATTGACATTAGCACTATAATAGGTGCAGCCAATGCAAGCGCACAGGCTCAACTAATTTTCACAACAAACAGCGCAGCACTCATCAATGCACTGGGAAGACCAGATACCAGGTCAGAATCCATTGCACAATGTCATGCTGCTCTTCAAAAGTTGTCCGAGAGACACATTGTTAAAGTAAAATGGACAAAAAGTCATGGAACATGTCCAGGGAACAACAAGGCTGACTCCTTAGCAAAAAAAGGTGCAAAACAAACACCAACGACATACGATATCAGCCTCTGTAGACCCTCATCAACAGAGATTAAAAACCGGTTAAAACTGAACTCCGAAAAGGAACATCAGAAGCTATGGGAGCGCAGATTAGACTGCAAACACTCAAAGGTTATGTTCCCAACACTAAACAAACACGTGACAACAACGCTACTGAAGATGAATCGCGAAGACCTAAGGCTGATGGTGGGCATCATCACGGGCCACTGTGATCTCAACCACCATCTCCTTAAGATTGGAGCTATAGACAGCGGCCTCTGTCGCGGCTGTCTTCAGCATGAAGAAACAGTGGAACACGTTGTACTACATTGCACTGCCACAAATGAAGCTAGGCTCAAAACGGCGGAATGCAGGAGGTGATCGGATCCTGCTCCTCTTCATCCACAGCATCAACGGGGATTCTCGAACAATGTTGCCACCAACCCAGGGTCCTTCTCCGTTACTTTAAGGAGTTAGGCTGGCTGGGGTGAGGTCAGCAGGGGGACAATGCACAATACACCCCAACGCGGGACGTCAGTGCAGATCTTATTCCCCCATTTAGAATTAGAATTGACATTAGCAACACCTGGAGCATTGCTAATGCGTTGCCTGCCGAACCCCTCCCCCCCTAAAGAGCTCTGGCAACCTTACACACCGCAGGAACACAACACTATTTGAAACAAATAATGTTATTTGGCTGCGATCTTCTGTAAGGCGGAGGTACCTCCCCAGGCGGGCTGCTCCAATTTAGAACGAGAAAATCTCGCTGTGCCCTACCTCCTCTTAAAGAAATTATATTTCAGTCACGAGTACACAGAAAAATGATGAGCTCTTAGCACTCAAATTAAGCGCAAGCTTGTATTTAAAGTGGCAAGAAAAAAAGAATGCTTTATTGAGGACACAATGTAAGGCATGTACTTATAGATAATATAAACACTATAGTTCTACAATTGGCGGTCTTATCGCAAGCAGCGATTTCTTCCTAAAACCTTATCTACCCTACAACTAATCTAATGTAGCTATGCCATAAAAAAGCTATGCCAACCGTGACAAAGTCAATGACATGAATATTCCCCATCCCCCGTACTAGCGTAGAGCTGTATCTCGGGGTCTGGTGTCTATCCCTAACATTGCCCTAACAAGACAAAATTAAAGGAACAGTTGTGAAATTAAAGCCAAGAAAGTTTTTAATAAAAATTGCAGGAGTGGAGTGGTGGTAGTCACCCTTCCGATCCCTAAGATCGTGATTCGAATTCTGGCCCCCAATTCTACTAATTCAATGACTTGAAAATGATAATCGCATGATAATGATCGCACCATTATCATTCAGTTACGATTGTCGCCACGTTCGTTTCTTTGATTTAATTGGTCCATTCCACAATGACTGCCATTGAAATACGACTGTGATAGCAGAATAGCAAAAGTGTCAAAAGTGGTGATTTTGCCATTGAACCATTGTCATTTTGAAGCCATTGAATTAGTAGAATTTGGGTCGTGCGCCCATGGTTTTTACATTCGGAAAATCAATGGCCGCTATACTAATGCTCTCACACGGTGAAAACATAGAGAAGAAACCGACATGTTCTAGAACCTAAAAATTTATTATTTATTTATTTATTAAGATAACAACATCATAACATGTTTTTTTATTAAGCCCTAAGGCGATGTTATATCTAGGTACCTACTTAACTTAATTTATTAACAATACTAATTAATATATTTTGTCTCAATGACAAGCTGTGCCATTTCCATGGCTTTCGGCAGGTTTTGGTAAAACACATCTACACTGTTTCGGGACAGAATATTGAGTAAATAGATAGCGAGTGACACGGGAGAAAACTTAAGTAGGTTGGTCCTACAGCTGGGTACCTCCAGCATGGCGGGGCGGCGGCGAATTGACAGACATGATCATAAAAGTGCACTTTAATCCTTTCAACAACGTTCATCGGCTCTTTTCAGAGTCACCATACCTCGACCTGGTCACTGATCTAACGCAGGATGACCAAGAAGGAACCAGTGACACGACAAGCAAGCGATGTTTTTATTTCACGTTTCCTTGTCTAGTACACATACCTACATACATGCGTGGGTCGCGATGTCCATATTAGATCAAATAATAATTGATCTTGTTACGGTTTCCAATACTTATGTCTGACCCCCAAATTGAACCACTAATGAGATTTGACAGCGTCTAGCGTTGTACAAGGTGACTCATAATTACTTAAAAAGGCGATAAGAAGACCGAGAAAAGGTTGAGATCATAGTGAACCGTGATGATGCCATGTCATCATCATCATTTTAACAAACAAACTAACTGACGCCCGTGGCTTTGCCGGCGTTGTACCATCACGTCGCCGTCGTCTTTCGGCCCGTTCCTATGTGAGAAGGAGAAACAAACTTTCGCATTTCCTGCTAATATTATAAATGTGAAAGTTTGTTTAATCACGCCGTAACGACTCAAACAATTTTGATGAAACTTGGAATGGATAGAGTTCTTTATCTAGAAATAGCACGCTAGTTTATAATATCAGTAGGATAGGATCAAATTAAATAACTCTGATAAGAAACTCAATAAATGGCTCACTACATTGAATACTTGTGCATTTTATTGTTCCCCAAATTTCCAGTTCCCGATTAAAATTAAGAACCATTTAATGACATGCCTCATAGCTCAGTTGGTAGTAACGTAGCCTTCAGCGCAGGCGCGGGTTCGCACTGGACAAACATTTGTGTGATTAACACAGATGTTTGTTCTGTGTCTGGGTGTTAAATATTTAATCTATAATGTATATCAGTCTCTGGTACCCATAGTACAGGCTATGCCTAGTTTGGGATCAGTTGACCGTGTGTGATATGTCCAGAATATCTATTTATTTATTTAATTTAATTATAACTTACCCTTTTCTCTGGCAGCGGTGGTATGACAGCATGTGGGTATGTGACTTGAAGGTAGTCATGAATTTGTTCAAACTCAGTGTATCGTCTCCAAATAGTACTGATTTTTGATTGTACCAGTTTATAATCTGCCTCTGTGACCCTGAAAATACAAAACATTAGCAATAATCAGAAGGCTAGCGGGAAACTATAGGTAAAAAAATGAATGTAATACAATAATCAACTTTAGTTAATAATTAACACCCAGAGAGGCAATGCAGCCAGCATTCTGGGGACACATCTGACTGGTATCTGGTGATCTGGATCAATTGAGCTAACTATGTTGTTTTTAGATGGCTCAACTGTAATAATACTTTAACACATTCACCTCAGGATTCCAATAACAATTATCATTTCAAAGTATTTTAAGCCAATAATAGTTAACTAGAACTGTTAATTATATGGCTGATTTATTTATTATGCAGCAGTATTCCGTGAAATGTTTATGTGAATCATCATCATTATCAACACCCTGTAGAAGTTCACTGCTGGACATAGGCCTCCCCCAAAGAGTACCACGACGAACGGTCTTGAGCACTTTCCATCCACCGACTTCCCGCAACCTTTACAATGTCATCGGTCCATCGGGTGGGGGGCCTTCCAACACTGCGTCGCCCGGTTCGTGGTCGCCATTCGAGAACCTTTACTCCCCAACTATTTACGTCAACTACTACTTACTACTTATGTGAATCACTTTTCTTAAACAATGATTTATTTTTGAATTTTGTTCTTTGGTACCTAGTTAGTATGACATCATTACCTATATCTACACTCTTAAGTTAAAAAGTTGAGCAATAATCCTGCTGATCAGAGTAGGATCTCATCAGATATAAAATACTTTCAATATCATCATAAATGATTATACCCAACTAGTGGCTGATTGCGTCTTCGCTTGTACATTATCCAGATATTAATTCACCTATGTCCTGCCTAATCCTTTAGGCCACCTGGAGAACCAATTTAATCAAGATTGGTTCATCCGTTTGGTCATTAATATGTTACAAATAGACAGGCAGACAAAGATACTTTCACATTCTATTAGTTATTATTATAATATTATAAAGTTTGAATGGATGGATGGAGGTTTGTAACTCAATTAAGCCAGAACGGATGAACGGATCTGGATGAAATTTGGCACAGAGATAACTTATAGTCTGGAATAGCAGATAGGCTACTTTTTACTTTCGTAGGTACGACGCGAGTGAAGCCGCGAGTGGAAGCTAGTTAGTTAGCTAGGTATACCAAGAACTTATTTGGTAAAGATGTTTTTAAAACTTGATGGTATTGTTTCCAAGGTTTTACAAAAACATTACTTTTAAAAACCAGTTCTACTTATGACAGTGTTTAAGAACACAAAGTAAGTAACTATTCGGCCAATAAAGCTGAACGTAAATTAATAGTTGACACGTTTAAAAGCGTAAATTGACTCACAAAGGAGCTGTAATTTCTTATCAAAACAATAGAATTGAGCAACTTACTTTAGATCAATTAAATATACAGTGTAATGATCTCGTACGTGCAGCGTGCCATTAGCCCGCTTCTCAGCCTCCACGATAGAAATATCTACGTGTTTCAGCAAGGTGTCCTGAAAGGAACCGCACGTAAATAAAAACGCAATTAATTTTGTAAAAGTAGGCGTAACTGCAACTTACTTGGCTTTCAAAATCGTCCACGCTCTCAATAACACTCTGAGATCTTGATGCTTTGCTTGGAGTGTTCTCAACAGACATTTTTGAAAATATTTGGTTTATTGAGCGGAGATTTGGAATTTATGAAGCAAATACATGCAAGTTTGTTTGAAATTGAAATCAGACGAACGAACGCAATGCAAACTAAATTGATACAAAAATGAAAGTGATTGACAGTGACAGACAGCCTGTATAATATGGTTGACAGTGACATTGTCAGTAATTGACTTTGATTGATTTCTATGTTGTATTTGTCACCCCTCAACGGTTATCCCCATAAAACGTAACGTAGATTATGTGCACTGGCACTGGTCGTGTGGTAGTAGTGACCCCGCCTACGACCCAAAGGTCATGAGTTCCAATCCTGCACCATACTCATGCACCAATGGATTTTCCACACGGAAAATTGATGTGCACTGGTACTAGTAGGTACTCTCAAACGGTGAAGGAAAACATCGTGAGGAAGCCGGTATGCTTTACCGGGCCGGTATGCTCTGCCGGGCCTTTTACCACATTGGTTCTTTCACCAACGATCATTGGTTCTTTTCAGGGGGGACCAAGAAAGAACCAGTGCCACGATAAGGAAGTAATAAGAAATTAATAACCTATCTTCTAATGTTATTTTCGATTATTTAGCAGCTCTAAGCATCCAAACTAATGTAAATGTCTATACAACTATACCACCTCTAACAAATACCTACACTCTTGAATGGTTGTAGTTATGTCCTTGTGGGGGTAGGTATTATCTTTAATTTTATTGATATTAATGATATAAGTAGGTACCTACATAGGAATAATAAGTCCTACCTACGCGATGGGTGTATGTTGAAAATATGGTGTACTTAGGTAGCTGTAGGTATAGGTAGTTACCTACGTTTATTAGCTATCATAAAACACAACATACTGAAGGCGATACCGATATTACAAGGTGTGAATTATATTGATTTTATGTTAAGTAGTGCTATGCTATTTAATTGTAGTGTACTTAAACGTAGTGAACGCTTTTATCGCCTGAAGATTATTTCCACAAATTGCGGGAAAATACAAATAAACCGATCCTTAGCTCTATTGTAGTCTCAATTGTAGCACTCAAAAACTTAGGAATAGAAAAAAATTGCTTGATGCAACCACTTTGCAAGCACTTTGACCACCTTTGGCGTGGGACTAAGGACTTTAAAGCCGCTTTCAAGCATGAGAGCGATCTTGAGAGCGTTCTAATTTAAAATTTCCTACACTTAAAAGTCCTTTTTCTCGATCTCAAGATTGCTCTTACTTTTGAGAGCGGTTTATTAATACGGGCCATGTAGGGCCGGAAAAACGAAATCGTCATTGAGAAAGTAGCATATCTTAGGAAATAAACAAATTACATATGAAACGCTTATTTGTTCATAATTAAAGTTAAAAGAAGTACAGTCACTGACGAAAATATATTATTAGAATTATACTTACTGGTTCATTTAGTTTGCGTGTGAATATGACTTGAACATGACTTGAAAATGAAAGTAGAAGAAGAAAGATGTATGTAAAAATAAAAGTAATAAAATTTGTACACATACGTACCTAAGATATGGTAAACCCTAAAGAAAAGGAAAAATTAAAAAAAGATGTTTATTTTTGGGATTCCTACTAAATAGTCTTGTTTTTGTTATTCGTTTTTTTATTAAAATAATAGCAGTTTAATAGGATATTAAGAAAATAAATACAAAAAGAAGGTCACATAAGCTACTAGCGTGGGAATGAGACCGAAGTCTCTCTTGAGTGGTCTGTTTTCTTCTTTATTTACTTTCTTCATTACAATACGTTGTTGAGTCTTCTATAAACTCAACTGTAAGCGGGTAGTTAGACCGGCTACCCGCCACCACTGGCTCCCGCGGTAGCTACGGACCCTCCGACAAAAATTCACAACTACTTGTATAATAGCTGGAAGTTCGAAACACATCGCTTGCGCGATCTAGGATTTGAATTTCAATGGTAATTTTCACCCATTTACAATATAAGGTTATTTCTAAAACTGAATTATATTATTCATTGAAGTGCTATGTTAGTTTATTCAGTTTCAATCAAAAGCTAGTAGGTACAAGTTCGAAATTTATTGGTAATCAAAATAATCGGCGCGTGAAACGGAATTTTCTAAAGAGCTAACGAGTAAAGTATTTTGTACATCTCATCACGCACTGGCGTCATCTTCAGTCGATGGGTAGAACTTATTCAACGAGGGTGAGGCCAACCCTTATGTATCCCTGTTGTATATTATAAACAATCTCATTTCAACTACGGGTAGATTACAATAGATGTCAGTAGAAAAGGAATTTAAATATTACAGGGAGTAAATGTGAAATATGTTTGATAGAAAGTTTTGGGTAAGTTATCTACTTACCTTTATTTTCACTTATTCGTATTCCTTTAATAGGTTACTGGTTCAAATTAAATGGAAAATCTTTTCATCTTCCATTCACCGCAGTCTAAGGATTTCTCTAGCTCTTAAAAATATATACAAGCGCGGTATTGAAATGAATAGTTGCATATCTCCTTTTTCCATATTTTCCAAATCCAAATCAGTTCAGCCGTTACAGAGCTTACTTTTGCATTCATAATCATTATAAAAATTGTATGTAGGAGGAGGTAGGGCACAGCGAGATTTTCTCGTTCTGAATTGGAGCAGCCCGCCTGGGGAGGTACCTCCGCCTTACAGAAGATCGCAGCCAAATAACATTATTTGTTTCAAATAGTGTTGTGTTCCTGCGGTGAGTAAGGTTGCCTGAGCTCTTTAGGGGGGATGGGGGTTCGGGGTCGGCAACGCGTGCGTGATGCCTCTGGTATTGCAAGCGCTCATAGGCTACGGTAACCGCTTACCATCAAGTGGGCCGTAAGCTTGTTTGCCACCTCTGTTGTATAAAAAAAAATAAAAAATGTTTCAATAAGAATTTTTGTACAAAATTGTATGTTTCAATAAACGTTATTATTATTATTATTATAAACCTAAAGAACTGATCACTGCAGGATAGATCTCTCTCAAAAAGTGCAACGACGGTAGTAGGTTTTGAGCCTTCTGAGAAAATTGGATATATAATTTTGTAGAGCATATAGAGCTGTAGAGTAGCAAAAGGAAGGTCAAATTAGCTACTAGCGTAGGGTTGAGCGACATGCACTCTTTTTCTTTCATCTGAATTAATATTCTTTAGTAAGAAGGTAATCATTGCGAGAAGTGGTAATCAACTCATTATGACGTTGGCGTGAATTTCAGCCGGCTTCTCGCCACCACCAGTGTACACAGTAGCTACGGACCCCCCCGACTTATTTACAGTTGAACTTGAACTCGTGCTAACTGTACAAAAAGCTTCTCTTGCGCGATCTAGGATTTGAATTTCGGTCTCTATGTACAACCCTTTGCAGAATTTGTTACTCTAAATCTTTGGTCAAAATGTTCCTATCAATCAAAAGTTAACGCACTTATATTTTGTGCTCCACAAAATGTTAATATTTGGTATGCAATACAATAAATAAAAATTGAGCTCGTGCATTGGGAATACCTGTAGAGTGAAAGAGAGGGGTGAATGAAACAGAAAATTTGATTCCCGCGCATTCCGATGCGCATGTGTAAGGAATTTCATATTTTGGGTGCTTCTCAATAAGACTAGGTAAAGCTAAAAAAAATACTAAATTATCTTTGGTAAAGCTTAAAATAATTTTTACTATAGAACCAACATCAAGTGTTATTATTAAAAAAAACCTTTCAAAGTATGTGTAAATTTCAGAATGTTTGCTGTATTATCATGATCATCAGCCTGTAGGAGTCCACTGCTGGACGCAGACCTCCCCCAAAGAGCGCCATGACAAACGGTCTTGAGCCTTTCCCATCCAGCGACTTCCTGCAACCTTCACAATGTCATCGGTCCATCGCTTCCAACACAAATTTCTGATAATAATTCTCACCTTCAAATAATAGTTTTTTTTTTTCTTACAAAATAATATATGACTACGCAGACGCTATACACTATGGAATTGCTACGAACGTGCTACGTAAGCTCGTAAAAGTGCTACGTAATATGAATACTAATGAAAATAAAGTGACCAACAATGTAAATAATTAATTCGCTTGACCATTATCATTAAAAAAATACTCCCTATCATCCAATAATGTTTCCATACTGACCATTACGTAAATACGCTACTCGCCCCTGATTGGTTTAACCCTATTCTTTTAGCTTCTCAGAGGGGAGATCGACTTCAACGTTATATGTCCAATTTTATTACTAATTATAAACTAAAAATCAAATAATAAAAAAAAGCGATAAGCCTGAATGCAATAAAAAACTGTAAAGTAAACCCTTAAATAACTTAAATACTTAAAGGTTTTATGAGTGTAAAAGGTTTTGTGAATTTCGCGAAGAAAAACATCATTCACTATATACTGCAACATATCACACTAACATTAGTTCATGTACCAGTTAATGGGGTTCCAACCCTAAGTAATTCACCCTCAGTGATTTAGTTCTACCTAAGGACTGAAGATGACGCCATGTGCGTTATGAAAAATTCTAAATTGCTTGTTGCTTAAAAATAATCCAAGTTCTAAAGTCATCTAATGCTGACTGTACACGAAAAAAAAATGCAAAGAAGAAATGTTTTTTTGATGACAAGAGCTCATTCAAATTTGCAGTAAAAAGTGCGGGAACAAAGGTTCTATCTCATATCGCTTTCTCGTTTACTCTTCAGCAAAACACGCTGCACACACAAATTAATTTCTTATGCCGATAAATTTCCAACTAGAACTTTTTAGTGAAAACTGAATACACTCACATAATGTCTTACATATTAGAATTATCCGTATTCAGTTTAAGAGCGAACTTTAGATTGTAAATGGGTGAAAATAACCTCTGAAGTTCAAATCCTAGATCGCGCAAGTGACGTGTTAGGTAAAATTAGCAGCTATACAAGTGGTTGTGAAATTCCATCGGAGGGTCCGTAGCTACCGCGGGAGCCGGTGGTGGCGGGTAGCCGGTCTAACTACCCGCTTACAGTTGAGTTATAGAAGACCCAACAACGTATTGTAATGATGAAAGTAACAATTGAAGAATACAGACACAAACAAGGGAGACCTCGGTCTCAACTCCACGCTAGTAGCTAATCTGACCTTCCTTTTGTATTTTTTTTTTATGGTATACAGAGGCAAACAGGCTTACGGCCCTCCTGATGGTAAGTACAGGCCTCATAGCTCAGTTGGTAGTAACTCTGCCTTCTGCGCTAAAGGTCGCGGGTTCGATTCCCGCACTGGACAAACATTTGTGGGATGAACACAGATGTTTGTTCTGTGTCTGGGTGTTAAATATATATCTATTATGTATATCAGTCTCTGGTACCCATAGTACAGGCTATGCCTAGTTTGGCATCAGTTGACCGTGCGTGATATGTCTTTAAAAAAAAAAAAAAAAAGTTGTTACCGTCGCCTATTGACATTAGCAACACCTGGAGCATTGCTAATGCGTTGCCTGCCGAACCCCTCCCCCCCCTAAAGAGCTCTGGCAACCTTAATCACCGCAGGAACACAACACTATTTTTACTAGCATACACCAGAGGTTTACCTCGCGTGGTAGGTACCCAGATGAAAAGCATATGTTATTTGTTGGCTCTTTAACTATATCCATGCAAGAAATCACATCATTCCGTTGCTCGGTTACTTTGTGGAAGAAAAACAAACTAACTAACAAACAAACAAAGTCATTTTTGCATTTATATTCGTTACGACTGCTGGAATATCACTGACTTTGACGATTTCGGTGGCGTAGCGCGTAGAGCTATTGCCCGGCTAAGACGCAAGGGACTCGCGTTCTATTTCCGCTGCGGGACAAATGCATGATTTGCAAATATTTTTTCTGGGTATGGGTGTTGTGGTACCATGGTATTCGTAGTTTCTAATAACCACGACACGGAATCCTAGTGTGGGGCTAGGAGTCTGTTGTGACTGTTGGGTGTTTTTTTTTAATTATTTATGTGTCAAGGTATATGTGGCGTCATCTCGCTTTCCAATAGGTACTCAATCAATTTTTTTTTTCCAGACATTTCACACGCGTCCTGTAGCCTGTACTATGGGTACCAGAGACTGATATACATAATAGGTAAATATCTAACATCCAGACACAGAACAAACATCTGTATTCACCACACAAATATTTGTCCAGTGCGGGAATCGAACCTCTAGCGCAAAAGGCAGACTTACTACCAACTGAGATTAAGAGGCCAGTCAAAAAAAATTTGTAATGAGGGTATGTTTTTATAAGGGTTGTACTGACTTACTGCTTCACTTCTTTATCAGTTGACAATAGTTATGACAGATGGCAGATGGTCATAACTTTACAAATGGGGATTAAGGATTGTAAAGCCCTTACAAATGACCCTAAAGAAATGGTTTACCTGTGCTGAGAAAGGGTGACCAGTTATGCTCTCCCCTTTGAAAAATGACTTTAAATGTGTACAAAAAATGCACGAGGAACGGTATAAAGAGTTAAAGGTCGTGGGTTCAGCTCCCGGATTGCGATAAAATAAGTTTGATGTTTATACCTTCTACTACCGGACAAGTAGACGCACAGGTAATTACCACCCTTACCTGGTCGACATACCACAGTGTCGAACCAAACGTTTCTGCTCCACCTTTATTATAAGCACTGGCAAAGAGTGGAACGACCTGCCAGCGTTTGTTTTTCCGGATGAATACAATCTAGGAGTCTTCAAATCTAGAGTGAATAAGTTCCTTCTGGTAAAGCGTGCTCCATCTTAGGCCACATCTCACTTGCAAAAGTGAGATGGTGGTCAAACGCCTAACCATCAACAATAAAAAAAAATAAAAAAATTTGGTGGTTGCTATTACGTAGCACTTTCGTAGCGCTTCCGTAGTACGTTCGTAGCAGATTCGTAGCTTACTTTAATTTCTATTCTTTGATGAAAATACCTATACACATAAAATCATGCAAGTTTCCCGGAGGGCTATGCAGAGACCATGGCTTTTCGGCTTTTGGCTTAGGTATTTATTCTAAAAATAATGATGGCATATCTATTGGCATACAATGTGTAACACCATGCTTTCTTGGGTTGTTTTGAAGTTGAAGAGACATCGCCTCAATTCAACGCTAGCAGCTATTTTGTCAATTTTGTTTATTTTCATTTTATTCATAGATCATCATCATCTTTGTTCTGTATCTGGGTGTTAAATATATAGGTATTATGTATATCAGTCTCTAGTACCCAAAGTACAGGCTACGCCTAGTTTGGGATCAGTTGACCGTGTGTGATAATGTCCGGAATATTTATTATTATTTATTTGAACGTAAATACAAGGATACAGGATACAATTTAGAATACTGGAAATTGCAGAAGTATAGACTGTCGCAATTTCCAGTGCCCGGCCTAGGGACTAAAAGAGATTTATACATTCAAAAATAAATAAACTAATTACCTAACTATGGAAATTAAAGGATATATAGATATACAGAAAGGAAAAAAAAAACAAAAATAAAATAAAAAATCTACAAGCTACATTTAAGTACTTAAAGGGAAAAAGGGAAATTGCTGAACTGGGTTTCTCCCTCACTTGATCCTGAAGATTGGATCTTCTGGTGCTGGTCTATTATTATTATCTTCATGACCTTAAGAGGCACGAAATGTTTGTTTCTCTAATTCTGGTCTAGTGTATTATATCCACTTAGTTTTCGACTATCAACTGTTCACCTACTGAGATAAACTCACTCTTTATTACTTAATGTCATCTTTCGCACTATCCATTTCTACATAGCTGGATATTTTTTTCTAATAACCTTGCATTTATCATGAATTTTTAAATACATTTCAGGTACCATCTTTCTTTACAAATGTTTTGTAAGTAATATATTGATTGCCACAATACGAGGGTGTCACAAAAGATAACCATAAACGTAAATGGTACCCCAAACTTAGTTGTTAGATGGGCAAGTATTCACCAATTTGCCATGATAAATCATCGACAAAGACATTATAAAAGCGAATGTTCGTCATACGCTTGTCATGTAAAATAATGGGGTCGCAAGTGTCATGGAAAATGGACTGGCATTGTTCAGTGTGACTTTTACTTTGTTATATTGGTTTGATAATAGTACCTACAGCCTGCTACATTATGTTTATCAACAGCTATTTTAACCTACATTATATGTATCCGTTGGCCGTGGTGGCCCCGGTTGAAGAATAAGCCCCTCCATAGGTAGATACCTATCCGCGGATGTCGTAAGAGGCGACTAATCGCCTCAATTCCACGCTAGCAGCTATTTTAAGGGAAAAAAGTTAGGGGATGGGCAGCAGCGTCTCCTATTTTAACAACGATAGCTCTAACTGCGCTCACCAACCCGCATGCCCAGCGTGGTGAGTATGGGCAAATCCCCCCACATGATAAGGAATTCGCTCTGTCGGTGGGGGAGGCCATGTTCAGCAGTGGACGTCGTACGGCTGAAATGATGATGATGTTGATCTGTAGCCGTGTTGGCCTATTCGGATGTGCCTTGACTTTCGATCTGTAGGTCGTAGGTTCAAATACAGGCTGTGCCATTGGATTTTTCTATTAGAAAATTTTATGTGCACATTAAAACGTACTCAGAACGGTTTGAATAAAGCTATATTATTTGATTCAATTCAATACATTATTTTGAAACCACAGGGATTTTATAGAACACAGTGACGTCAATTTGTAATTAATTAATAATGGTTGCAGTTGTTTAGAGGCTTTGTTATTTTGTATTTCTGCTGTTTAGAAAAATGAAAATTACAAATATTTTGTAGAAAATATAAATGAAGTAATTAACTAAAAAAGTTGCTACTGTGTATGGGCTTCGTTATAGTCGCTTTGTTCGAGAACTGACAACCCTTGCGGGACAAAGGTTCCCAAATGGTCATCAAAACTCGGATAACGCAGTGTCGGAAAGCTCCTCATCCGATGGACCGATGACATTTTGTAGGTGCAGTGAATATATTCGGGCTGGTGAAGAAGTTATTTTTTTTAGCTCTAAGCATCTTGAATCACTCATTTCAAAAGTTCTCAGAATTTTACTAAAGATAAAATCAGGATCCTTTAATTAAAAATATTTTCATTGTAAGAGAGAAAACTTTCTTCCAATTACGGAAAGGCTTGGAAAAACTCTTAAACCTTCAAAAGTGTAAACTTTTTCATAAAAAAATTTGGGATTGTAGCATTGTTATAATTGGATCAATAATGACAAGCGAGGCAGATTGTGCTTCCGGTTTCTTGATTACCTTCCGGTCAAAAGGGACACTTTGCTAACAAGATGTTTGCATCAATTGATAATGCGAATACCAAGGGTACATACGTACACATAGTTATCTAGAAAAAGGCGTAAAAATACTATACGATATGTTCTAGATATGTCATATAAAATTCGCTCAAAATGATCTTTACCTCTACAAATACAAAGCAGCGCTGGTTTTCAGGCTCAAGTCTGGTTTTCAAGGCAAAGAGTGCTACGATTATACTGTTGACTGTCTGTCTTCTGTTGTTTTTAATGAATATTCTATGAACTAAAACCTGGAAGTGTTCTGGCTAACACAACCCACGCATGAAGATACTTCAATGCGACCAAAGACAAAAATAAGTCTATGAAGAACTTTTCTTTATTATCTGAAGTACTAATAAAATGCGTGACTTCATGAGTTTGACCTCAACACGAAGCCCTTGAAGTCCGTATTATTAAAATGCCCCTTTCTATTGCTTTTATCTGCCCAATAATCTGGACTTTTATACGCTGCTAAAACCTTTGAGTAAGAATAATGAAGTAGGGCGTATCCATTGAAGTGTACAGATAATCAGGAACAACAAACAACGGGTACAAAAGCCGGTTCTCGAAGGTGGAGTGGATATTAGATTACGTTAACTGTGTATGTGCTATTTCTTTGTATGACGTAACGTAAAGACCAACAAGTACAAGAATAATTCAAGAAAAAACTGACCCCTTGTTCGAGGAAGGGGGACTTTTGTTTTTGTTTTGTGCTTTCTTAAACCAGGGATTTGGGGTTATGTATATAAGTTTTTACTTTGATAAATTGCTAAGTTGATTGTACAGGGACCGCTGTTTGAAATAATTAAGATGTCATGTTCTATCGCTTGCTAAATACTACTCTGTACTTACAACTATCAGGTGGGCTACATAACTGGGTTTGAGTTCAGTAAGGCCACTGTTTACCAGCACAAACAGGCGGTTAATCTAACCGTCCGTTATGATAATAATCTGGTATGAAAATATATGCGGTTTAGTAATAAAGTCGTTGAACGGCTGGTCAATGAGTTGGTGAACACAAGCCTTAGTGGGTCAGACGATAATGTTAATTGTAATGGAGTAGAGATAAAACTGGGGTAGACCTACATAGAGGTATGTAGTACATTTATTGTACATGGGGTTAGGTAAATAACTAGCTGTATAAATAAGCATTTATGCGACTCCATCCAGAATCGGCATTACAAGTGGTAGGTTCTTAAACAACTCAAGGGGTCTATAATACACCTTGGTGGTACGCATTTGAAGGAGTGTTCATAAACAATTTTTAAGACCTATTTTGAACCCAATGGCGCGTGCTCTCAGGTTAAATGAAACGTGTTTTATACCCAAAAGTACAAAACGAGACTCAAATCTCGTTTATTTTGTTGCACGGTTGTAAAATATATTGTTCGTAGCGCCGTAGCACCGTAGCCACGTAGCACCGTAGCACGGTAGCACCTACGCGACGCTGAATAAACCACGCGATTTATTTTTATTATTTACACGATATCGGGTACAAACGTATCTATAAAATAAAACAAGGCACTTTTGTTTACGGGTTTCATTACACAAGAACTCTGAACAATAATTTATGTTTTCGGAAATACATACACATCAATATAGCGACAATATTGTTTACTGTTCTACTTGTTTTTATGCACAAAATATGACCTACATGGATTGGTGATTTGTGAGCGGATTTTGTGGTGTTTCAGTGTTATCAAAGTAGTGTCTTATATCCTCATTGGCGGCAAATTAAATCATTTTGGAATCAGTAACATCATGAATTAATTTGAAACCCTTGTCACATGAAGGTTCGGTTCGTTACAGGCTCGCTCTCATTGGCTGTATAAGGTGTGCACAAAAGGAACCTTTAATAGGTGCACTTTAATCCTTTCACTACACTTATTCTTTCATCGACGGTCATAGGCCCTTCTCAGGGCCACCATATCTCAACCTGGTCACTGCCCTAATACAGGACGACCAAGAAAGAATCAGTGACACGACAAGAAGAAGAAGGTTTTACGAGATAATGTTATCCATTTATAGATGTGTGATGTGTCTAGAATGGACAAGATACGGAATGAGTACATCGGAGGAAGTTTGAAAGTAGCGCCAGTGACTAAGAAGTTGAGGAGCCATAGGTTTGTGTGGTATGGTCATGTCATGCGGAGAGAAGAATGCCATGTGACTAGAAGAGTGGTAGTTTATAATATTTATTACCAAACGTAGATACGTTTGGTAATAAATATTATAAACTACCTACTAAATAAAATATTTGTAATTTGTATTTTTGATAAGTTTTTATACATACAGATCTTTAGAATAGCCTACTAGTTTTGTAATAAAATATATAATTTATGTAAAATAAGTTATGCACGCTTCGCCACTAGCCTAATATATTTTGTTTACTTACTTTACGTAAGAATGTACCTAAAATTAAGTCTCATTTTAAGTGAACTGCAATTTGTTCTTATGAGAATAAACTCTTTTAAACCGAATATTAATGTGGAAGGATATAAGGGAAGAGGTATGCCAAAAAAATAATGGATGGATTGTTTGAAAGACGATATGAGTAAGAAAGGAGTGAATACTGGTATACTGGTGTAATGAATAGGTACTGTCATGACGGCTGATAGAGGTGAGTGTAAGATAACATATTATACCGACCCCACATGATAAAACCCGCAGTGTTATGTTCCTGCGGTGAGTAAGGTTGCCAGAGCTCTATAGGGGGAGGGGATTCGGGGTCGGCAACGCGTGCGTGATGCCTCTGGTATTGCAAGCGCTCATAGGCTACGGTAACCGCTTACCAACAGGTGGGCCGTATGCTTGATTGCCACCTCAGTTGTATAAAAAAAAAAAAAACTTCAAGGGAGATGATGGTTTTTCTTTTATGTATATTTTTCATTGCTTTTTGTTTTTATTATTTTTATAAAACTTCCTCTACTTTAGCTCCTATCGCAACACGCAAAATATCAGTTGCAAAAAGTTTAAATTTAAAAAAAAATATTTTATCTAGCTACTTCGTAAAAAAAAAGTAATAAATGAACTAAACAATATAATACCTATACTTACCCACCAAACCGATAATGTTTCTTGAACGTCCGATAATATCATAGCCAATCATAGCTAGTAAAGAATTGAATATTTTATTGAAGACATACCTTACTTTGATAACGACGACGGCTATTGAAAGAACCATTAACCACCGCGGTCATTATCCTTTGACTGTTACGGTTATCACCACAGTAATTGCAATCTACCATTAATTTTCGCCCTTATCTTAAAGGGATAAGATTCAGAAATATGATTTGAGAATAATGATTTTTATTTATAACATAGTACTTAAAATAATATAGGCAGGCAATTTAAAATTTTGTAGGGGGTAAAGGGTATATAAAAGGTAATTCATTATGTACATACGTACTAACCCGAAAGGGGTTAATCCTACACAAAATTGGCTTAAAGTTTGTTTACGACTTATGGAATATCGATTTGTATTTTATTTTTGCATAGTATTTGATCGCCTTAGTGTCAGTAGTACAATTCATTTGTACCATTGATGGTACAAGTGACACAACTTTGTTATTTAGGATCAGTAGTACAATCATAAATATTGATGTATCGATTCATTAAATCAAAAGTGTCTGTTTTATTAGTTTGTGCTGTGCTTGTGTGTCCAAAATAAATGTATTTTCTTTCTTTCTTTCAAAAGATAGCAGTCTTGATGTCAAACTTCTCATACGTGTAATAATGAGTTATAGAGATGATAAATATACAAAAATCTGTTGTCTTGAAAAAGTTTGGGTGGGTCTACAAAAATAGTGTAGGTAAATTTTGATATCTATTCGCTAATTTTTTTTTGTTGTTGATAGAATAAGCTGCTTTTGGGATTGTCTAGTTACGGAACACGTTGTATAGCTTTTTTGTTTACGATACTACGCGGGCAGAAGTTAGTAAGATATCGAAGTTCATGAGTTCATAATAAAATTCTACTAGTAGGTCTACTAGAATTTTTTTATTGAGCGTTTCTATCTTGTCTTGTGAAAGTTTTAGACTATAACAGTAGTTGAGCCATGACTGAGGCCTTCAAGTGGCCTATTGGCCATATAGAATTAGGTAGGTACATATAGTCTCAGAATTAGCAAGTTGAAGTGGCAGTGGGCAGGCCATATAGCTCGCAGAACCGACAACCGTTGGGGAGTAAAGGTTCTCGAATGGCGACCACGAACCGGGCGACGCAGTGTTGGAAGGCCCCCCACCCGATGGACCGACGATATTGTGAAGGTTGCGGGAAGCCGGTGGATGGAGAAGGCTCAAGACCGTTCGTCATGGAACTCCTTGAGGGAGGCCTATGTCCAGCAGTGGACTTCTACAGGCTGATGATGATGATGAATAAGTTAAAAAGATGATAAATATACAAAAATCTGTTGACTTGAAAAAGTTTGGGAAAACATCAGAAAATAGTGTAAATTTTGATATCTATTCGCTAATAATTTTTTTTTGTTGATAGAATAAGCTGCTTTTGGGATTGTCTAGTTACGGAACACGTTGTATAGCTTTTTTGTTTATGATACCACGCGAGCAGAAGTTAGTAAGATATCAAAGTTCATGAGTGACCTACTAGTAGATTTTTTTTATTGAGCGTTTCTATATTGTCTTGTGAAAGTTTTAGACTATAACAGTAGTTGAGCCATGACTGAGGCCTTCAAGTGGCCTATTGGCCATATAGAATTAGGTAGGTACATATAGACTGGAACTTCTGTTGCTCGACAGTAGCTGGTAGTGTGGTGATCAGTGTGCTGGTTCGAGAGCGCATTCAATTTCCTTCGATTTGGACTGCCGCGACCTGACTTCCGCGCGTCGCGTAACCTTGTTCACGTGCTCTATTGATATGGGAAAGCCACCGAAGCAAGTGGTATATGATTTATGCCATTTTTATTTCAGTTTTTAAGCCGTATTTGCCTAGTACCTCTGAAGCAGGGACTGAAAGCGGTAGAGGTTATAGGTATTGGTACTGTTAAAACATTTCGGTTCCATTATGCTATACCGGTAGGGCATTACGGTACCTTTATTTCATACCGGTAGATTTCGGTATCGAAATTTTGAGCCGCGGCTAGTTCGCCAGGACAGTCGAGCGGCGGTGGCGGGGTGGGCGCGTTTCATCAAAGAAAACCTTTATAAACCTTTATTTATTTCGGTTATAGGTACCGGTAGCGAAATAAACCGAAATGAACTGCGAAGCCAGATTTTCGTACCGGTACCGTTATATGTATCGGTAGAGAAATATTCGGGTAACCGGAATTTATCGGTATGACGTCATATCGTTATTTAAAGGTACCTTTATATTCCGGTTATTCAGTCCCTGCTCTGAAGGCTCTCAATGTTTTTCTTACCCGTTTGTTTTTAGTGTTGTCACATTTCCGAATGTAGATCATTCACGCCCTGAACCTAAACAGGAAACACGTAGAGGCGTTTGCAGCGGACGTAC
This sequence comes from Anticlea derivata, assembly GCA_947579855.1. NCBI lineage: Eukaryota > Metazoa > Arthropoda > Insecta > Lepidoptera > Geometridae > Anticlea > Anticlea derivata. The sequence goes on from OX388264.1 coordinate 10,331,503, forward strand.
CTAACATACAACTTGCCGGAAAAAGGTCGGATGCAGCGCAGATACAGTCAAGCGATAAGCGAAAGAATTGTCAGTTGGTGAAAAATACGACAGTGCCCCAAGCACGAATTATTCACGATAGCGTTATGCTTACGATACGATACGTAAAGCCCAAATATAAGCCAGTGACATCGGCAATGCTTGAAATCTTGATTGGCTTGAAACGTTTCATTAACTCCGTGGAATGGTTAGTTGACTTGCAAATCGGTGCACTAGGTCTAATGAAACAACAGCCCCTCAAATTCAGACCAAATTTAAGCCTAACTTTTTTTCTTACTAAGTTAAAGACAAAATAACTGGAGACTGTTTTAACTGGCATATCAAACGCTTTCAGTATTATGCGTTTTCCACATACCTATCGGTTGATAAGACCTTGGTCAAACGTAGCTTTTTTTGAAGGAGTGCCAAAGATAGCGGCGATAAAAAAAACCGCTGCAAAATGGATGTCATTAGTCACACACGGCATTTATACCAGCGTTTTATTACAGCCACATGTAGATTTTCTCAAAATCAATTTCTATTTTGAGAAAAGCTACGTGTGGCTGTGCTTAATTGTTAAAGCACACTTATCGCACGGCCGCCGTATCAGCATCGCCTCGTATTTTGATGCTGATTAGTGTGCTTTGCAGCATACTGCATAATGATTTGTATGAAACTCCATAGAGTTTCATACAAATCCATAGAGAGAGGTTAGTTGAGAGAACCTCTTAGTTGAGGCGAAGCCGGGTGATAAGTGTGCCCCGACCTTATGCAATATGTTCTATACTATCTATCAAGCTGAGCCAATTTGTTTTCGTCCAAACTGAGTTAAGAAGTAATACTTAAGTAGGACGAAAACACACTAACGTCCAATGCCCAGCTTCAACTCTGTTCGACATATGGACCGTTATCACAGTTCCTTGAATAACTTTTCCTGTGAATACATTCCTGTCGAATAGGAAGGCATCCTTAATCGTAAATTCGCTATTAAAGATCACACCAAACATTACTTGCAGATGCTTACTCCAGTGATAAATTGTTATTGCGCGTAAACGCTATAGAAAAAACCATTTCCTTGCAAAAAAACTTGGATTACATTAGACATACTTTCATTAGATTCCTAGAAAGCGTTGACAAGTATAAGATGGCCGCTGTTTGAGAAGTTTTATTTAATGTATTCATTTCATATTTTATAAAAACTATCTGAATATTAAATCACAACAATAAAGCAATAAATAGCTTAATCTTAGCAATTTCATAAATAAAATAAAATATTCATAAAAAAATGAATGGTTTTCTCTCATAAAAATCTGTCAAAAGATAAACAATGCTCATAGTACCAACTGCCATCCCTTACTATTAATAATCAGAAACAGTGACAGAGATGTTTTCTTAAATTTAACCAGGGTCAGTTATATTATAAGTAAGGGGGTAAATTATTTGACAATCGCTCAGCAAATTTAAAATAATAAAGATTAGAATTTCTTTTGCGATGACTTATAATTATTTTTTTCATTAAGTAAAAGCACGATTCCAGAAGAAGCAGTTTTGACGTAATTCTAAAATTATGTAGCTCTGTTTTCATTTATAAGTCAGTAAATTAATAAAAACTGGATGAATATTCCATTTTTTTGGTGTGGTCGTGGTGTTTTAATATAATACCCTAAATGGAGCAATGGTGTCGCCCACGTATGAGCATTTTCATGGCCGCCATATGACGTTTGCTACTTTATAGGAAGCTAAAGCTTTAGAAAAAAGTTTTTCCGGTTTCTACCATGTACAGACGATAATGAATACTTTGCGTGCGTAGAGCAGAATAGGTTTTGATTGTATTTTGTATGAGTAGTAAGTAAGCAAGCTAAGTAACTAAATACTTACTCAAGCCCTAAAAAAGAAAAAACGCGACTCGGCAATGGAACTAAAGAATTTTTCGAAAAATAGATTGTGTATTTTGTTACGAAAATAAAATTGATAGTGCAAGTCGTAAAGAAGACATTTTATTAATGAAACTCTGGGTCTTCAACTAATAGAAAAAACAGCAGTTCATTATTTCAAGCAATTACTTCAAATCATTGGTCTTAAAATCTCTTTTCACAGTAGCGTCACTGCGAGCCCCACTTTCCTCCAGAATCCGGTCTATTCATGCCGCGTCGCCTCATCAAACTGTTAAATGGAACAGAATGTAAATAAATTTGGACTATCCAAGTTGAACGGGGCACGTTTTTTGTCCTTAAGCTAGGGTTGGTCGACGTCCGGCTTTGTAATCTTATTTAGTTTACGAAGAAATGTTTGCAACTCTGTGAGGCTAGACTAGATAATTACATTGTAAAAACTGAATTAAAGTTTGAGAAATTTTGTTCTTATCTTCATCAGATCTTCAATAAAATTAAATGGAACTACCCTGCAGTTAGGCATAGGTTTCTTTCCATTGGACAACTGTCCATCATCAAAAACATCGATAAAAAAATGTTTTGGACTACTTATCTCACAATAAAATAATAAATAATATATATATGATTGTGGTGCGGACAGATGCGTTTTCTTCTTCACCAACCGTAAGTAGAGATTGCAATCCGGCACTAATTTCAATCCGGTTGGATTCAACGTTTATCCTCATCAATTTGCCGGGTACGAACGACCGGGTCCCACTGGATCCGGCTAGATTGGTCACATAATAACGTTTTTTTCGTTCAAAAATCTCATCCCAACTGTATAAAAGATGTATCATAAAGTTCCGGATCCGGTCACCGAATTTTCGATACTTGTATGTACCAATGGAGCGATCAAGTTCAATCTCGTTTTTGCCTTTTTGTCGGCTTTTCTGTTTTTTTTTCAACACTTATTTAACAATGCTAAGTTATTCATTATTCCAAGCCCTCAAATGTTAAGCTGTATGCCTGGTTGTTTATTTTTTTCTAAAATCAGCTGCATTTGTTAGTCCAACTTTACTGAAGTACACATTTTGGAATACTTGCGCTGTGATTTATTTGACACGAGTAAAATTGTATGGTAATATAATTTAAAGTTATGCTAGACCAATCATGAGCGACATGCAGATACATGAATAAAGATCACGAAAAGATCTCAAAAATGTTTTACCTACTTTGAGAGAAAATAAATGTAGCCTGAGTATGAGGGAGCTTTGAGAGGAAAGCAAAACGTAGTAATTGCGTTTGGTACCTACATGTGGATCAGGCTACAGGCTCTTTTTAGAGCAACCATACTTCGATCTGATCATCTGACAAGAAGCGATACCAGCGAACCAAAAAGCGATGAAAAAAGAATGAAATTCAATTCCCGCGTCTGGCAGGGTTTTTCATATAATCGATGAATACAGCAACTCTTACATCGAAGACCTGGTTCCTTCGAACAAATTTCTCTCTCTTATAGTTTCAGACTTTCCCATACTAACCCCGTCTTGATGGATCAAAGTTCTCACTGACTGTCTGACGCACTGCGCAGCCTAAAACGCTGGTCGTAGAGACTTGATATATGTTTTTGTGCTTAGAGGTGTACTTATATAGAAATTTGGAAAATTCATATCATAAGGGGTCCGAAATGAATGTTTAGTGAAAACAAGAATGCTCTTTATTTCGGGAACCGTAAAACGTAAAAAAAATGAGTTCAAGAGAGGCAGGCATCGCTTTACCTAGTTTGTAAGACATTTGAAAGTGATCCTTATGATTTCGGAAGCCATGCTAAAGTTTTGTAAAAAACACGGAAATTATAATCAGAATTATCAACAGCTATAGAAAATAAAGCTATAAACAGAACGATGTAGTGTGAAATCGTACGAATGCCTGGACTGGGATATTGCTAGCTTTATTGAAAGAATTGCGTCCGATATAATCAAAGTAAATAGAGCAAGCTATCGCTTGAATGAAGGCTAGGTTTAAGGATTTTACCCACTAAAATCATTAAGCCTAGTAGCCTCCGGGGACGCTTCCGACTGGTTGTGATTTGGATCAAAGAAGCTATCTATAAATCGTTTGTAACGGGCTTTAGATAGCTCAACTGTTTCTTGTGTAAATGTTTCATATTATTAGTTTTCTGTAAATAAAGTCACATGCAATCATTGCATTGCATGCTCCGCGAATATTTGGAGCACGTCTCAGCCATCGATTCCTCACTTGCGCTGCACAGCATTGCACCATAATAAAAAGCTGTTTTGTATGGAGAGATAGCCGCGTACGATCGTTGTGACAACGCTTATGAAGGCGTACATTGGGCTAATGGAGGTAGAGCTTAACCGACTATATATATCATCAATCATCATCAATTGAATTTATAAGCAATTAAGAAAGATGAAGAGTGAAATTACTCTTTTTAAATACTGAATAGTCATTGTTGAAGATCTGTATCGTATTTTATGTTACAACGAATAAATGGTTTCAGAAGATACATTCAATGATCACACATAACATAGTTTTTGCAAACTTTAATGTATTCACACAAAATCAAACTCAACTTGAGTTTGATTCTTTATTTTTGTTGATATGATTTTGTTGATTCTTCTAGGCTTGGTCGCGAGGAACAGGCACAGCTTCACCTAGTTTCTAAGACGTTTCAAAGTGATCCTAGTGATTTTATTGAAATAAATGCCTTTTGACCTTTTTAATACCTTTTCGAAATAGAATCCATATTATAAATCACCTTGAATTTTACTTGTACCTACTTAATTTTAGTTCATTTATTGCAACCAGTTTTTACTCTAATAGGTTTTCATTACTCTGAGATCATAAAGCATTGGTATTGAGGGCCATTTCGAACCGATTCGTGCGGAGTTTATAGATGTAGTGCCCTTTATTTTAGTGACAATTGGGCGTTTCCAATGATTTATAAAGTTATTTGTGTTTGCTACATTGGGATTTATTCAGTTCATTCACATAAGAAATTAAAATACCAACGAATAATACATCACAGACATTGATTGTTTTTAATCACTTGGATCACTTTACCTATCCGCGGAAGTCGTAAGCGGCGACTAAGGGAAAAAGCTAGAGGATGGGCAGCAGTGTCCCTCATTTTAACAACGATAGCTCTAACTGCGCTCGCCAACCCGCATGCCCAGCGTGGTGAGTATGGGCAAATCCCCCCACATGATAAGGAATTTCCTCTGTCTGTGGAGGCTATGTTCAGCAGTGGACGTCGAACGGCTGAAACAATGATGATGATGATTAATCACTTGGAGATCTATATAATTATTGTAATCAATAATTATGCTTTTGAGGTGAGCTTAGTGAGCTATTTTCTATAGCTATGCTTGGTGTTTCCTTACGAGATCGACTATAAGTTGGAAAAAAAACTTTAAAAAAATATTCAGTCTGAATTAAACAATGTTCACAATATTAAGAAAAAAAAGCGAGATTCTAATTCTTGAACAGTTTTTATGTATAGATTCAATGATCACAGTTTACCTGAGTAAATGCTTATTCTGAAACGTCAATCAGACGAAATCGGTGCTTGAGTTTAGATTTGATTAGACATTAATGAAATGACATTTTCGTTCCGTTACACGTACTTTGATGCATATTTATACTTCAGTTTATAGTTCTGTTCTATTTCCACCCTGTTTGAATTTCTTCGTAAAACGGATCGAAAATTATAAATAAATCAAAATGTAAACGAGAACATTTGAGTACAGATTTGAGACTCGATTCAACTGAGAGTAGTTTAAATACCGTTATTGAATAAAAGCTATGTTTGAGAAGAGTTTCAATACTTAAATAGAGTTCAGCTGATCTGTGATTAAATCTAAGTTTGAGTCGTGTCTCTGAATACGAGCCTAGATGTTTATTAACGTACATAATACGAAGAAGGCTAGGTTTTTCATAAGCGAAATTACTAGTATTTTAGTCACGTCGCTGGCGGCGATGCCGTTGACACATAGATTAATGTTTTACGTCAAAAGTTATAGGACAAAGTTACACTTATCAGTGCGTAAAAGTTTAATAATATGAGCATTGACCGGTGTTTAGATTTTATTTTGTGTACTAGAGACAAAGTCTGAAAGTCACAGATAGTAAGACAATACGAACTTACAAATAATAAGCCTTAAATGAGCTGACTTGCTGTACGTTGACGATGTTTTAAAGATTTTCTGCTTCGATATGCGATGATCGTACGCGTAGGATACTCGATTCAGCATTTTTATTTCCTTTCGAGAATCTTAACTTCGAGAAGATAAACTCTCTCCACATATTCATACGGCGTGCGTTATGTCATCTCAAATATAGAATATTTCAAAATGATCATTATCTCTCTTCACACCACCCTCAATAACACACATTCACACCCTCTCACACACATACCTGCATACACTCACGCACCACTTGGATTCCATTTGTTACCCAGACTCTTAAGAGACTGGTGTTCTCAATGGAACTCATACACACTCACACACCCTAACTTTACACTTTCACAAATTATATGTACTACATTGACACACACTCACACATAAACCTATATTACTATATTTTATACTCGTCTGAATTAAATGTTTTGTTATTTTAGGACTCCTAGAAAACTTAAAAATAGACCTAAGCAAGAGCGAGATCTCCTATGACAAGTATTTCTTACTTAAAAGGAGATCTCAATGTATAAAATGCATGTAACTTTTGAAAAGCAATAAAAAACATTTATTATTATTATTATCTCTACTGGAGGAAAGTCATTGAATTTGACATTTGAGGCGTACGATATCGCAAAGCCCATTAAAAGTGAAACTCAAAATTGACTTTATCCAGTAGAGGTAAGGAGCATTTTGAAATACATTTGAGATGACATCGCATACCGTATGAACACGGCGCTAATCGACAAAAAATGCGCACTTACTAGGCTTTTTATTTGGGAACTTTTTTTTTTTTTTTTATACTACTGAGGTGCAAACAGGCATACGGCCCACCTGATGGTAAGCGGTTACCGTAGCCTATGAGCGCTTGTAATACCAGAGGCATAACGCACGCGTTGCCAACCCCGAACCCCCCTCCCCCTAAAGAGCTCTGGCAACCTTACTCATCGCAGGAACACAACACTATTTGAAAACAAATAATGTTATTTGGCTGCGATCTTCTGTAAGGCGGAGGTACCTCCCCAGGCGGGCTGCTCCAATTCAGAATGAGAAAATCTCGCTGTGCCCTTCCTCCTCTAAAAAAACAAACTAACTAAGCAAAGAATATTTGTATTGTGTAAAAAATGGAATGTTTTTGGTCTTTGAGATTATTCAAAGCACGAAATCTGAAATCATTTTATAAAGGGTCATTTAATCTTGTTCTTCTGTTGTTCAACTTTCAAAGTGTGATGTTATTACAGATAGGTATGCTATTTATTCCTTCGGTACAAAAGATAAGGCATTTTTAAACGACTTAAAAAAACGAGGGGGTTCAATTTGGTGCCTATTTTTTTTATTTATACCTATCATAATGGTAATTGTTTTATTGTTAATTTATTCTGTATGGCTAGTTATTTTCGGCCGAGGAGTCAGAACTTTAGAAAAAGTTACCCACTATCCTATACACAATACTATATGTTAGCCACACATTAAATTTTACTAATGTTTCCAAAACAATATTACTTTTCCGAACTCCGTGAGTGTCGTCATTATTTAACACTGGGAGTCGTGTGGCGGGCGTTACGAAGCATGCCCCAAAATTACGTGATTTTGTTGAAAAATTATGTTATAACGCAGAATTGTTAAACATAAAGCTCCGTAGTCAGTTCATAAATGCCATGTCCATTAATTGGTTGTCATTTGAATATTTTATATTACTTTCAAACATTTCAAAAAGAATAAATTTTCTTACTCATAAATTTTCAGCAAATTCCAACAGCAATCTCCAGTTTTTCCGGTTTAACTAAAAAAATTGAGAAAAATCTAATTTAGCAAGTTAACGTCTGGGTCTGGGCGTCAACTCATTACAGAATCTGTCATGCGTGTCCGTGCCGAGGTGACAAATTCCATTATACCCGCCTTAATAAGACCAAGACGGGCGTGAGTGCTTTCGACACGTTCCAGGTTATGGCGGATGTGAGCCGACTCCAGAACTTTGGCATTTCCACTTAGGATTGAATGCTATCTTCTCATCACCTAGGTGGAAAAAAACAATCGAAAAAATATTTTTTTTTTGTCATTTAAGACGTGCTCTGCAACAAATCTTGATCGACTTAACTAAGTGATTTGTTAAAGAAATGCTAGTTGAAAGATGTCGGATTTATTGCAATAATAGTAACAATAGTAGCTACACGCAGCTTTGCTCGCGCGTTATCCGGATGAAATGTTGTCTATCTATTTTCTACCCCCTGCTTTTATCACACTTGGGCTGTTCTGTCTCTCTTAAGATGGCTAATCTCACTTTCAACTCTTTTGGAGATGTAAATTCGCCTCTACCCTCAGACACTAAATTTTGCAACTGTTTGATGAGTTTTTTATTTTATTTTATCTTATTATTGAATTAAGTAAGCACAGTTATTATTTAACATATATTATATTGTATATATCGATAAACTAAATATTCTTTTTCTTTATTCTGTATTTAAGGTTTTCGCTGGTAATGTATAAATCTGAATCTGACATCCGTGACGCACTACATGGTTCCAACGGAAGACCAGCGTTGTGCTGCCAACACGGCACAACAAATGCTGAGTTGGACTCCAATTTGTGACGAAGCGTGGACTGGGTGCTAGGACACACATTCTTACAACTTGTACCTTTTTTCTTGTTTTTTATTTACCTGTGTTTTTTGTTTTTTTTGTTTCTTTTTTGTTGTTTTTGTTAACATTTCTGTTGTTATTATTATTATTGCTTTTTTCTGTGTGTCTCATTGTTGTATTGTCGTCACAAATAAATGTCTTTTCTTTCTTTCTTTCTTTCTTTCTATCTCCTCCCCAGGGCTTAAACTGTCTCCATACCAAAGTTCACTAAATCGGTTCAGCTGAAAGTTCATGAAAAGGCAATAAACAGACAGAGAGACAGAGTTACTTTCACATTATAATAAAACATAAACTCTGATTTGTTTCTGTTTGAATGGTTTGAAATGCAAACAAATCACCAAAATTTTACGCGAATTTGAATCTTAAATGTTTGCGATTGCCATTTACGTCACCGCCTAAACAATATGTTAAAGTTAATGGCTTAGACGCATGTAATATACTGACTCAATTCTTTTGAACTTACCATAAAATTAATAATGATTTGACCCCAGACACATAAATTTATTCCACAAAGGTCTATGCAAAGAACATAATTACTTTTAATTAAAATTGAGGTGACATCGAATTGAGCTTCGTTTTATCGTGGTCACGTTACTGGCGTGGTGAGCGAGTGGCCGACTGAGACGCAAAGGGTGCGAGTTCAATCTACGTGTCGAGACATTTCTGGGCTGGCTGTTGCGGTGAATGGTAAGTACTCTTTGTTTCTGAAATAAACGCTTATTGACTTTAATTTTGTGAATTCTTCAAAATTCTTTATTTTTTTTATTCATTAAAGCGTTTGATAAGAACTTTTAATTAACCATATCGTAATAAAAGTTAAAGAAGATTAGTGGAGTGGAATTTTCACCATGTATGATGGTAGACCATCGCTATGATTTACAAGAAAGCTACAGATAGGGTACTGTTCAAAATAAATAATAGCTGGCTGGGCAGGATGTAATTCGATGCACACTCAAAGCTTTGGCAACCACGTGTTTAGCAGTCGTCACACGAAATTCCTGTTATTGTCAATGACGAGGCAGACCAGGGTCTTGTTTGGATTACCTACTTATACGCTGTTACGCTAAATCTATTGTTTGACTTGTAAAGTTTCTGGACTCAAATGCTTTTCTTAATTATAAATATCATATTCAAGTAGGTAAGTATCTGAATACGCACAATTCAGCCTTTTAATGTATACAAGGTGATTTATTATATAATTATATGCTCCATGTACACCTAATTGGCAATTAAGTTTGTTCTACGACTTTTGAAAACAGCATTTTTCGTTGAAAAACACTTTGCAAAAATCTGCTCTTTTGGGATCAAATCAATTCAAACTGAATTAATCAGCTGTTTTACGTTGCAATATTGATGCCAAACATTAGTTAAAAAGATAATAAAAAGACCAAAAACAGGTAATTTGAAAAATTATTCTAGTATCGCGAATAATAGAGAAAAATAATTAAAAAAAATTACATATTTTTTAACTGTACTAAAAATATGTAGGCACAAGTTTAATAATTATTTAAGGCTGAATAGTTGTACCTAGTGGAAAAAACAAACTCAGTCAACAAACACCCAGAGATTACAAAAATACTTAGTAAGGTCAACGGGACGTTATATTGCGATGAACTATTACCCTTTCACGTGAATACACATCATATGCCTACTAACATAAAGTTGGCAAGCTAACTAACACCCTATTGCGAATAACCAACTTTTTGACTCCCCAGTAAACAGCAACCTTTCGCACAATAGCGGATGATTTAAAGCGCCATTGTGACATCATAATGGCTAGTCATGATTTACGAAAGGGGTTTCCTACTTGTGAATAGATTTTTTCCGGCTGGGGTGTTTGGAAATGTTTAGAGTTTTGCCAGTAAAACTGACAATTTAAAAATTATACAGTTTTATTTTCTCATAGAGCAGGCTTGTGTAAACTATCTTCTAGGCTTGGTTGCCACACAATAGCCTACTATACTACTAACATTGTATTAAATGTAAAGTCACTAACTCTTGTTGATTCTACAAATTTCCTAGAACTCAATATTGATTCAAAATTGCAGTGAAACTCTTGCCGGTAGACTTAGTTCCGTGGCATATGCCGTTCGTACGATAAGGTGGCTCACAGATGAAGCCACAGCTAGGTTAGTTTTTTTTAGCTACTTCCATAGTGTAATGTCCTATGATATCTTTCTCTGGGGATATGCAGCAGATATCCAAGTCATATTTGTTTTACAAAAACGAGAAATACGTGCCATTTATAAAATGAAGTCAAGAAACTCCTTGAGGGAACTTTTTAAAGAAATTAACATTTTAACTGTACATTTTACTTCACAATATAGTTAAGAAAATTTATTGTACACACATAAGCACATGGCTAGCTTTAAGAAAAAAAGTGATGTGCATAGTAGGTATTAACACAAGAAACAAAAATAAAAAAATAAATTGTGCATTCCAAAATTTAGATTACAAAAAGTAAATGGGTCTTTTATGGGGTATATGGTAAGATTTTATAATAAACTTCCGGTAAACGCGACGCAACTTCCTATTAGAAGATTTAAAGTGTACATAAAGAATAATCTTATTAAGAAAGCGTACTATAACCTAAATGATTATATAAATGATAAAACCGCATGGCCTAAAGTCGCTCTGCCCCACGACAGCTAAAATGCCATTTTGCAGTGTCTTTACAGTTTTTGCTTGCATCATATTTTAAGTATTATTTAATTTTATATAAGCATTAGGTACATATTTCATCAAGTGTAGCGTGTGCTGCCCTTAGATCATTTGTTGAAGCTCACATTTGACATCTTTTTTTTCACATTTTTATAAACTCTTATTTATTAGGGATTATAATTAGATTACTTTTGTTTTGAGCCTCACCTAGTTCTTTAATTAAGCTTTAAATTACATTTTGTGAAAAAGGATCATTGAAAAAAATGATAGGCACCAAGCTGTGTTTGTTGCCTGATTCTTCTAGTCTTGGTCGCGAGGAACATGCATAGCTTCACCTAGTTTCTAAGACGTTTCAATGTGATCCTAGTGATTTATTGAAATAAATGCCTTTTGGCTTTGACTTTGTTGAGAAGACCAGGCTTTCATCTAGAAAAATTATCCATGCGATTTCAACAGATACATTAATTTTGAATTTGAAGTTTGACTAACTTATAAAGATAAAATACCAACAAAACTGCACTGTTACGAACAACACAAGAACAAAATAATGTTTTTACTCATTTTATATAATTTACAACCTTGTGCCCGCGGCTTTGGCACTTTTTTCCCATGGATTTTCCTTTATACAAACTTGTGAATTACAAACCTGACAATTACTAACAAAACGAAAAACAAATTAGCCAAATCGGTCGAGCCTTTCTTCAGTGATGCTCCGTCACACATACGGCAATTGATTTAAATGTAAGGGAAAATTCATGAAATCTCAAATTAAAAATACACAAAAGGCAGCGAAGTGTTGTAGGATGTGAAGAATCCTCGTATTTTTGAAAGGGTCAAATTACGTGACCAAACAAAGGGGCGAGGCGACGAATTTTTTAAAATCCTTGTTTCGAATTTGTTAGTTTCATATGAAAATATTGGTATATTAAATTGATATTGGGTGTCTTATATAATCTCTACACTTCTTGACCCTTTCGTAGTTACGAAGCCTCTTAGCCCCTAGGGTGGAACTGGATGGGCCTATTCTTCAGCTAGGGCAGCCACGCCACGGCTCATATTGGAATAGCACACTTGTATATTTGAAAAAAAACACGGGTCTCATATAGAGAACGACAAAAGCTTTCAAATGGAAGATGATTAACCAAAGCAGAGCACTTAAAGCCCCAAAACGATCTAGTTGAAGTCGGTTCCATTAGTAGAAATAGGTTTTAAAGCCTATCGAAGCATTCTGAACTATTTTAATTTGCTTTATAAGCCGCTAATGCAAATTAAATCGATTGGAGCTGCCACAAAGGGTCGTTGTATTGTCAGACTAGAATAAGAACTAAACTTATCATGATATCACTGGTAATTTTTTGTTCGAACTACGTTAGGCAGCTAGGTAAGCCGTGTTGGCCAAGTGATAATCCTAGCCGTGCACCGTCGATTTTGCCATTCGAAAATGATGTGCGCATTAACACGTGCTCATAACGGTGAAGAAAAACATCGTGAGGAAACCCGTGGCTTAATCAGCTCCATACGTATTGGCTCTGTATTTCCTGTGGATAAGGCCGAGAGGATAGTACCTATAGGTGCTGGGCAAGCCTAATCCATCTAAAACACGTCCCATACACTACAGCGTCTTGTAAGTGAGTAAAAAGTTCCTCCTGACGCTGTATAAATCATCTAGAATAGTTATAATAAGTCCTTGCTATGTTAAATCAAAAGCATGCGCTATTTTACTGCTAAATTAGATGTTCCTAAAAACGGTCTTGATTGTCAATGATCCATGTTTTCTATTCTGATGATCCAGTGTAGATATTCTAAGATACTGATTCTACAAATCTTTTGTTCCGCGACTACCTATCTACTGCAAATTTTCTACACAGAATTTCTCCAAGTAGGTACATTATCTAATCAAAACACAAACATATTAACTTTAATCGTTTTCGTACACGATACAGTGAACCGCAGGGGGAATAGAGTTTGTAACTAAATTCATTTAGCTTTCGACTGAGCTAACCGAGAAAATAGGTAGCTCTGTCTCGCACTCACGAGACCTTCTGAATTATTTTGTGGATTTTCTTTATTCATTATGTTGATTCGCCTTTTCTCATGATTTGATTTTAAGGCTGCCGTATCTTTGAGCTATCATAGCACACCCCTATATTATATTTTTTTGTTATCCTGTATTAGGTCTTAGACCAGGTTGAGGTATGGTGGCCCATGAAAGTAGAGGCTACTTTCGTAAACTTTCTTCAATAGAGCTAAGGATCATTTTGAAAATTTTTAATGACATATCAAGGACAATTTTATTGCATGCCATTTGAACACGGCCTAACGTGACAGAAATATGTTTTATCGATAGTAATGCGCGTATACTTATTCGTAGTGATTTTATGGAATAAAGCTCTGTTTGATTTTGATAAAATAAATAAATAACACCCAACAGTCACATACATAGTCCTAACCCCACACTAAGATTCCCTGTGTCGTGGGTATCAGAATCTACGAGTACAATGGTACCACAACACCCAGACACAAAATACTAATTTCAGCTGTAAGGCCAGGTGGATAAAGTCTATACAGAATTAGGTAAGTAGATACATACATAATTCATGACAGACAGAACAGTCCATAGCGGTAGAATAACGATGAACAGACGAGTACAAGTCGCGTTTGCTGATACCAGGTGCGACATGAACACAATTACCTAATGCGTTTGGTCCGTTTTAGTAATGCCATATTTCGGCTGATGAAGAATTATTTAAGCCATACCAAACCTGAAACGGAGATAATGTTTGAAGCAGCGATCAAACGGAATACGATAAGTCATTTTAAATTTATATTAAAATGATCCTTACGTCTTCCGAATTAAGTTAATTTTGAGTTTGAATTTTAGGAGCTTTCGATTTCATTTAGCTTTACCGCACACCTACCAATGTCAAACTCAAATTTTGAGTTTGATAAAAGATGAAGAAGGATTTGAGTAAGGATCATTTTGGAACGAATTTTATGTGACATATCAAGGATAAATCGCATGTGGTTTGAATAAGGCTTTAGATAAGGTTCAAATAAACCACTGCGAGACATGATAGCTAACTAAACTTCACTCATACTGCAAAATTACTACTCAAACATTTCTGAGTGCAAACTTCTACTCAACAAACAGCGGTATTCAAAGAGTTAACCATCCATAAATAGGTGGTAAGTTAAACTCTACAGCCAGACGGCTATTATCGTAGTCATATTCAGAACCCATCTCGACAACTAACTATCCTGAATTGAAGCAAACGAAATGCAAACTTGTACGGCAGAACAGTCAGGTACACAATTAATTTGACAGGGGATACTTCCTAGGGATAGTTGCTGTGACGACGAATATTGTAAAGTATACCTAAAACTGTGAAAGGGTATCTTAGCAGTTGTGTTTCTTTTTTTTTACTTAAAGCCTAAATATTAATTTTCAGATCCCTAACTTGAGGTATTATGCATTGCCCATAAAAACTTTCAACCCCTATTTCACCCCCTTAAAGATTAATTTTGGGACAACAGATAGCCGATATCCTTCCCCTGGATATCATCTATCTAACTTAACCTTAATATTTTTTAAAATACTTGCTAGCTGAAAGTTTACCGAAAATATCAAAATTTAAATTAAATAAAAAAATCTCTTTTATACATTTAATTACGACCCGTTCACCCGATTAGGCGTGAAAAGGTACACACAATATGGATGGATATGATCTTCTACGTACCTATAAGGTTCGGTATCATATACTTCGGTTGAGAGCGATGCGATGTGCAAAGATATTAACACATATAAAGTCGACTAACTTCAGTCACTAACTGTACCGCACCGCACTTACCCAACTAAAATCAAGCGCAAGTTTGAGCGGAAGACATTGCTCTGCTAGCACTTGTTGAACGTCGTTTTGATACTGAATTACTGAATAGAACATATTTCAGCCGAGTGCCTTTAAGGCGCTATGAGAATCATAATAAACTGTCGAGTGGGTGGAGTGAAGAAAGTGACAGCGCTATGTACTATAATTTAATGCGGAAAGAGATAGCAAGCGTTAAAAAGTAATCGACGTTTATGAAAATATCGATAAGCTTAAAAACTAAGTATTTTTTTTTTAAATTGTCTTGGGCTTAGGTACCCAATGCTATTGTCTAATACAATATTTTTAAAAAGTTATTTATGATTGATAGTTTCTAAGTATTTTCGAAAAAACTGTTGCAGAGGACCGAACTTTAAAAAATAAATCTATCGAGAAAAGTTTTACCAATTGCGTTTCTGTCTTGGATTTAGGTAAATAAAATGCTCAAGTTATCTTTGTCATAAAAATATAAACTGCGCGTTTTGCGGTTATTGAGAAAAAACAGTTCAAAAATCATAAAACATTTTAACCCTCACCTTAAATAATGGGTATGTTTTCCTGTGCGTGTTTCGTTTGTAGAAAGCGCTCGAAAGCAAAGAAACAGAGTTTTTTTTAAATGTAACAACCAATAAAATAAATTATTTTCTTTCTTTCTTTCAAAATAAAAAAAAAATTCTTACTCCTATCTCTATATATTATCAACATATCAAGTTGGTACCTCATTACAATTTTGTGATCAGTGGATCTATTTTTGACGACCTTGGTGATGTGACGGGTGATCTTCCAGCTGAGATGCAAAAGGTGCGGGTTTGATTGCCACGGCAGGCATTATGATCTCAGTTTTAGGGGAGTGAACAAATATAACTGACGAAGAATAGCTGGGAATGTTGCTGAATCAACACGGTAGCTCTTGCGTCCAGAGACAAAGCTAGAGACCGAGTCTACGGATGCTGACGGCAGGGTTGGCAGCGTAAGGGATATTATGATAAAAAGAGGTCTCTAAGGAAGGCAATCTTATAGGTAGAATAAATAAATGAAACTGTGTTTTTGTAGGAGATTACAACGGATTTGGCCGTCGGAAACGATCGTCACTTCTACCAATTTAACAAGAAATCAATTTCAGTTGTTAATAGTAAAATTCCAAATGATTATGTAATCCTGCTAGAGATAAATGTCAATTTCTGTTTGTTTATCTATAGATCTCTGTTTGTCTCTGTTTGTAAATCGCCATTGAGATTTAACAAAAAGCATCCAAACTTATTTATTTATATAACTATCAAGATAAGTAGAAGGGCAACCCTCGGTCCTCTAGATCTAGATTGAATGGCGGTGACACCGCAGATCATCAATCAGTCAGGAAAACAAAATAAACGCCTCCAAGAGTAAGCTCCGAGACGGGCTCAGTTAATTGTAAATTCTATTTTTTTATTATAAAGACCAACTTCTGCCCGCGGCTTTGCTCAAAAAAAAAAAAAATCTATATATATTCCGGACATATTCACACGGTCAACTGATCCCAAACTAGGCATAGCCTGTAATATGCGTACCAAAGACTGATATATATAATAGATAAGTATTTTACACCCAGACACAGAACAAACATCTGTGTTTATCAAACAAATGTTTGTCCAGTGCGGTGATCGAACCCGCGACCTCTAGCGCAGAAAGCAGAGTTACTACTAACTGAGCTATGAGGCCAGTCAAGGCTCAAGTTTGATTGTAGCCGTGTTCAGTTCATACGGCGACGGGGGCGTGCGATATGTTATCTAAAATGTATTTTAAAATGATCCTTATCTTTACTGGATACCTATGATTTAGAAAATTCTATGACTTTTGTTCATTTTTTCTCTTATAATGTTTCTTTTTGTTGATAGAATAAGCCCTTTTCGGGATAATATACATATTGTGAATCACCTTGTATAAGTGCTTTCGTACTTTACAGGCCCTGGATATAAGGTGAGGGTTAAATTGTTTAGATAGATAGATAGATAAATCATTTACTCGACACACACAAATACAGCACAGACAGAGATAAAAACAATAGGAAGAAACAACAAATGATTTTTGAACTGTTTTTTCTCAATAACCGCAAACCGGTTTTGATTTTTATGACAAAGATACCTTTTTATTTACCTAAATCCAAGACAGAAACGCGATTGGTAAAACTTTTCTCGATAGATTTATTTTTTAAAGTTCGGTCCACTGCAACAGTTTTTTCGAAAATACTCAGAAACTATCAATCATAAATAACTTTTTTTAAAATATTGTGTTAGACAATAGCATTGGGTACCTAAATCCAAGACACTTTAAAAAAATACTTAGTTTTTAAGATAATCGATATTTATATATGTCGCTTACGTCGATTACTTTCGAGCGCGTTCTTACGCTTGCTATCTCTTTCCGCATTCAATTATAGTACGTAGCGCTGTCACTTTCTTCACTCCGCCCACTCGACAGTTTATTATGATTCTCATAGCGCCTTAACAGTTTTAAGCCATGATGGAAGCCTTCGTAGTGCATGTGATCAAAAAACTCCGTCAACACAGTATCTGATACTTGGCATAAAACATGAATTATTTTTCCTGCTGTCGGTACCTCTTTATAGAAAAGCCGTTGTGACCTCGGCTGAAAAATAGTGCCCTCCATTACGGTTGGTAATGGATTTCGTGAGAGGCGACTAAAGAAAAAAAATCTAGGTGATGCAGCAGCGTCCCTATCAACGAAGCTTTATCTTCGCTCGCCAACCCGCATGCCGGCGGGTATCGGCAAATCCCTCCAAATGATTGTTTGGGTGGAGAGGCCCGATTCTGAGAAGTCAGTGTTTTCTCACTTCTGACTTTTTAAACCGTGAGAAGTGAATAGCTTACCGTTTTTATATGATATCACGAGAAGGCCTACAAAAACCTGTCAGTCGATAAGTGAGGAGTGAGAACTCAGTGACATCTCAGAATCAGACTTACATGGTTGGTCGCTCTGGAAATCTTGGGGAGGCCTATATTCAGCAGGGGACGGCCTACGGCTGAAATGATGATGATGATGATGACTCTTCAAAGTAACACAAATTAATTAATAATTTGTAAAATATTTAATTCGCTAATAGTATATTTAAGTTTTAATTTTAGACAGTAGGCACTTTGGTATATACTGTAAGCTTGCTGTTTTAACTGAAATAAATAATTCTAATTATAATTCCGAAATGAAATGAGTAAATCCGTAGAAGAACTAAAGTCACAGACATAGCTCTCAGAATTAGCAAGTTGAAGTGGCAGTGGGCAGGCCATATAGCTCGCAGAACCGACAACCGTTGGGGAGTAAATGTTCTCGAATGGCGACCACGAACTGGGCGACGCAGTGTTGGAAGGCCCCCCACCCGATGGACCAACGACATTGTGAAGGTTGCGGGAAGTCGGTGGATGGAGAAGGCTCAAGACAGTTCGTCATTGAACCCTTTGGGGGAGGCCTATGTTCAGCAGTGGACTTCTACAGGCTGATGATGATGATGATGATGATGAATTCTAATTCTAATGGTATTAACGTGTTTGTCAGTACAATAGAATCGCGGAACAAAGTCCAATTAGCTAATCTTTATCATCCTATGTTCAGATTAAATCGTGTGGTGAAACTGGAATTGAATTTCGCTAATTGCAAAATTGCAAATCAATTTACAATTTATGTGACGTATTGAGCTGATGTTAGCCACCAGAGCAGTGGTTAGCCACCAAGGATTCCGATCGTGCATCAATAAATTAATAAATAACACCCAACAGTCACGTACATAGTCCTGACCCCACACTAGAATTCCCTGTGTTGGGGTTATCAGAAACTACGAGTACCATGCTACCACTATACCCAGACCCGAAACAAATATTTGTTTGGTTCAACACTGTGTCGTTCGGTTCGTGGTCGCCATTCAAGAACCTTTATTCGCAAATGGTTGTCGGTTCTGCAAGCTAATACCCAGTGGCGGATTTGCCCTAAGGCCCAGTAGGCCCGGGCCTAGAGCGGCCAGATATTAGCAGCTAATCGTGACCAAAAAAATTTGTAATATAGTAGATTTCATCAGACGAGACCTTTCCAGCTTAATGTTGATAGGTATTCAATGAGCCTCTAATTCATTACGTACCTAGTCTATATAATGGGTGCTGAGAAAGGGGCGGCACATGGCCTGGGGCCTAGAGCGGCCAAGACTGCAAATCCGCCACTGGCTATAGGAATGGCCTGCCCAATGCCACTTAATTTTTTTTATTGCTTAGTCTATGTTGGTGACGAACTTAATCACACTCAATATCTAGCTTACCTCATGTCCGAATACTGAAAACACAATTGTTTTTACTTACTGTGTTAAGATTGATAAAGTATATCGAATGACATTATGGGATTCGGAAAAAATGCCCATGAAAACCTCAGTAAAAAAATAGGTCAGCGGCGCCGGTGGCATGGACCTTTATAATGGCATACATTTTTTCACGTAGGGCCCTGATATGTGCCGCATACATCACACAACCTACGTTGAATCGACCTTAGCCTTCCGTAGGTACCTGCTTTGAACATAATTTCCCAGCCATCGATGTGATATCAGTAACTTATCTATTTTTGATAAGTACCTTTCAATATAAAATGTATTTAATCTTTATTGCACACAAAAAATCAATGTACAAAAGGTGGGCTTAATGCCAAGACATTATCTACCAGCCAGCCTGATTGGGTAGAAACAGGAAGTTGGCGTGCGACAGATTGTTTTATAATTTTACCACATTATCTATCATTATCATATTTTTTTTTACTTTTCAGTGTCTTTAAGTGTAGGAGGTTATTAGGACGTTTTTTGCGTAAAGTAACGCTATAGGGTATCGCTCGTGCTTGGGCCACAGAGCTAACGCCATTCAGTTTCCGTTCCTTCCTTGTTTTCTAATAAAGACAGAGGAAGTTTAGCAGTCGTTGAAGATTTATCGCTAAGTTCCCACTAGTAGCTGTGAAAACTTGCTGAACAATGTGTGGAAGGACCAGTCGTAGCCGAGATATTCGATGTGTTCATAATTCAATACAGCAGGTCGCCTCCATTTGTCTATCAGAAAATTGTAGATATTTGGGTTTCGGGAAACAGTGAAATCCACAGAAAACCAGCGCAGCAGCAGCTCCACTGTGCTCTGCGGGCACCAGATGAGCTGTTCTGTCATTAAAATTGTATATTGTTCTACTATTTGTTTTTAGTGACACATAATAGTTATGTCACGTGCTAGAATCATCATCATCTCCCTGCCCTTATCCCACTTCATGTAGGGTCGGCTCAACATGTTTTTCTCTTCCATAGAGCTCGCATCGCTGATAGAGGGGAGCCTCTATCAGCCGTCAAATCAGTATTCACTCCTTTCTTACTCATGTCGTCTTTCACACAATCTGTCCATCTTTTCTTTGGTCTACCTCTCCCCTTATAGCCTTCCTTACCTTATGTCACGTGCTAGAATGGTACCTACTAATTATTATTATGTACCATTCTAGTACGTGACCTTTTCATTTTCTATCAAAGTGTTGCTATCTATAATGCCACAGGTTAAATAGGCGTTATGGCAAATTATTTTTTCTAGATAATGCCCGCAATTTACGACCTACAAGAACCACTTACCTATTTTCTATGTAAAACATTTTTCAAACGCCGTTGATTTTATTTTAATATAGAGTTCGTGTCGCTGCCAGAAATAAAATCTACATGCCATATGCAGCAACTTCTTCACGAACACTCTTTTTTAAAATTTAAAGTACCTACTTCTCTGAGTTGCACACGGGTCTCAGCACTAGAGCTCGCGTAATCCGCAATATATATAGTTCCAATCCTACTACATACGATACGGCCGGCCTACATAATCCCGTGCGTCACATCTCGCCCGTTTTTCCGTTGCGTTGTCAAAGCACCGGTTCAATTGTTAATTTTTTAACCGACTTCTAAAAGGAGGAGGTTCTCAAGTCGGCAGTACACTTTTTTTTTTTGTGTGTTTGTTACTCGATATCTCCGCCAATACTAAACCGATTTTGATAATTCTTTCGCTGGTGTATAGAGTATGATCCCAGGGTGGTCCCAATGTGGTGGTATTAATTTAATTCTTGAGGGATTGCTACTTGTCCCGTAAAACTTAAAAAAACGTCATCATCTCTTGAAATCACGACTTGCCGAATTTTTTTTTGTCGACGGTGTTATGGTATGGTTATCGCCGCGACTTCGTTCGGTTGCTGCTATTTTTATTACATAAACTTTAACCTTAGGGGTTGTGTGTCGGGAATTCCTTTCCGTGCACCCATACGTTACAACAGAAAGCTACCCTGCAAATTCATACTCTTGGGATTTTGGTTAGGTTCTGCGTTGATTTTCAAAGATTTTCAGTCAGTCAGTACCGTAAGAGTCATATTGATGATGAATGGATGTCATACTTAATTTTGTTTTTTTATTCGAAAGTGTCGGTGGCATGTGTCATCCTCAGTAGGTAAGCAAAACGCAAAGAGGTTGATAACAAAAAAAAGAGGTTGATATTAATCTTGTAAATATTCAGGAATTTGAAGTCGGTTTTTAGTTTTTGTAAAATTTATCTTATATTTTATAAAGTGCTCTCAAATGTTGAAAGACAACATTGTGAGGAAACTAGCATGTCCTAGAACCACAAGATTCGAAGTCAAATGTCAAACACCGCACGGCGGCGTGCCGTAGTTATGTGTGCCGACACATATGGACCCATACGAGTAGAGTAGTAGTATACATATCATTGTGTGCTACAGTGCTACACAACCTTAAAGTATATTTAGTGTGGATTCGACCAAACGCTATGTTATGCTAGAGTAACAACTGGGATAACTCCCTGTAAAACAAGCTTACTCTAGAGTAATTTGTCATTTTATTCTATGGATAAGGCTTATACTAGTTTGGTCGAATACACCCTTTGAGTTTTAAATGACAGGTGGAAATCGCGCTCGCAATGAGTGCTCTTGACATTTCATAATACGCGGAGTATATGTATACTGCTGAAGAATGCGATGATATATAGCTCGATCAAGAGACGCTTGCATGTAAAGCACTGCAACTTATCGACATTGAACGTGAGTACTTTCTTCAATGGGGGTCTTAAAGATTGCTAGCTATAAATATCAAACGCCATGTGCTCTTTGTGGCTGTAATATTGCTACAGAATCACCGCTAAATGTCTTCGATCTTTCTTTTCAATAATAACAGATATTGATTTGGCTAGCCAAATCCCTATCTGTTATTAATGACAACCCCCCCCTAAATTAAGTAATTTTGGATCCAGAAGGTGATCCCTAAGTCACCTCCTACGACATCCACGGGTAGGAGATATGGAGGGGACTATTCTTTAGCCGGGGCCTTAGCTTATATGCTATTCTAGGTATAGAACTCTATCTATTCCAAGTTTCATCGAAATCGGTTCAGCCGTTACGGCGTGATTGAACAACAAACATCATAACATCATCACAAACTTTCGCATTTTATAATATTAGTAGGATAGTAGGATTGCTCTTCCCTCGCTCAGCGCTCTACAATCACTCTACAATAGCAAAGGCGCTCTAAAGGCACCTGTGAGTAAACACGCCAAACATATCCCATTTCAAATAATCGCAAAGGTTGGCGTACCTAAATCTAAAAATGAATAACTCGTGCATGGAAAATTCTAAGACCCGTCCCAGGTAATTTCCACCGAACTCGCGAGGTCAGTTGTTAAAAGTTCTATTCTCCTCTTACAATCGTATAGTATACAAGGTGATTCATAATATGAAGGTATACCACCCCAAGAGGCTTATTCTGTAAACAAAAAGAAAGAGTATTCGTTCGCGACCCACCTTCACACAGAGCCTTCACACCAGTGTTAAGGTAGTAGAGGGGTCAAAAATATTTATTTCTGTTTTTTCTACCTTTTGCAAATTACCTGTTTTTAGCCTTTTTATAATCTTTATCGTATTATTAAAGTGTCTGACGTGTCGATGACGCAATCAGGGTGCCAGGTGACGATGCGACGGTGCACAGCGGAGAGTGATACTTCTTTCTACTTTTTGTTGTAAAATCTGTGGCCCTAATATATATTGTTCAGTCTCCATCCGACCTCGCATTTCCGGAATTTCAACAAAAGCCATAACGCCAGTTCCACGCATATTGTTGTTCTGAAACGTACCCAATATTAATGTGAGCTTTCACGAATAACTTTATACATTCCAATAAATAATCTGAAAGAAGGCGAAGGTAACCGAGTTTGTTAAGTACCAAGCACTTTACAGATACATAAAAAGACAGGAATTCTTTATTGATATCATGCGTATTGGCCTAGTGGGAGCTTCCCTACCTTTGATCCGAAGGTCGTGGGTTCGAACCTGGTCGTGCACCAATGAGTTTTTTATTTCAGAATTATATATAGGAATCCTAGTGTGGGGTCAGGACAAGCAAAGAAAAGCAAAGCTATGACCCATTTTTCGTTTCATATCAGCGACCATCAATTGTCTACTGAAATATTGACATTGGAGATCCGGTTCACTTAGAGTAGATAAACCTACTAGTGGAAAACATCGTTTGCGTGATGCTATTTTAATACAAATTTCAACCCTCCCAGCACCCTTTTAAGGGTTGAGTTTCGGGAATTCCTTTCTAAGTGCACCCTTCTACTATAATAGGAAGCTACCCACCAAAATTCCATACTCCTAGGACTTCGCAGCCACGTAGTTAACGATTTTATAAATCACAAAAAGATTATCGTAAATAAATTCAATCTAATCTCATTACAGTCTCGTGTTGAATTCAATTCTCACAGTTGATTGAATTGACTCACTATTTACATTTTATCTACACTAATAATTATTACTTATTTTTTTCTATTTTCTTTCTACTGATCCGATTCAAAAAATTCATTCACTAATAGAATGCTACACTATACCTGTGTAACAAATGCTATATTTTATTAAAAATTACTTTTCTTTCCAAAAACTCAACTCATTCCTTATTAAAATTAAAATCCTACTAATATTATAAATGTGAAAGTTTGTGAAGATATTTGGATGTTTGTTATTCAATTACGCCGTATAGGCTCAGCCGGTTTCGTTGAAACTTGGAATTTATAAAGTTCTTTACCTAGAATAACATATAGGCTATTTTTTATGTAGGTACCACGAGCGGAAGCTAGTACCTGAATAAAGTGCTTTACTTTTATGACTGGTCTCAAAGCTCAGTTAGTAGTAACTCTGCCTTCTGCGCTAGAGGTCGCGGGTTCGATCCTCGCACTGGACAAACATTTTTGTGATAAACACAGATGTTTGTTCTGTGTCTGGGTGTTTTATATATATCAGTATTATATATATCAGGCTCTGGTCACCATAGTACAGGCTATGCCTAGTTTGGGATCAGTTGACCGTGTGTGATATGTCCGGAATATTTATTTTGTTTATTTATTTTTTGAATCAACCAGTTCAATAACACAGTAGAAAAATACGATACCTACGCCTTCGCCCACACAATAATATTTCCAACTATAGCTCCATTACCCACATAATTAGAAACCGCCATTATTGCGACATCATCACGAAGTGATCCAATTGTATGATATCATTGGCACTTCTAGAAATTCGGAAAACTATCTACTGTGTGTTTGGGTATACACAGAGTTTGGGGAGTCACAAATTGTGTAAAATACCTGCGGGGCTATTTTAAAATATCTGAAAGATTTCCGATCGGAAACGTCAGCTTTTCTCAAACCAGCTAAGCTATTCTGTAAAAATTCGGATTCACTCGTGACAATACTCACTTTGAAATTCACGTTAGTGAGGCGCTACATGCGTTTTCGAGTACTGCAGAATAGGAAAATTGAAAGTCGAAATTCGAGGTCGAAATGTCTTTACAGAATGAGCCTTCAAAACCTCGGAAAGCTTTCCGGTCGGAAACGTAAGCTTTAAGTAAGGCTCTAAAACAAGAGATTAAAGCATTGGTGATGTTCATTCCGAAATGGGTTTCATCATCATCATTTCAGCCGTACGACGTCCACTGCTGAACAAGGCCTCCCCCACAGACAGAGCGAACTCCTATCATGTGTGGGGATTTGCCCATAGTCACCGCGCTGGGCATGGGGGTTGGCGAGCGCAGTTAGAGCTATTTTTTTTTTTTTTTTTTTTTTTTTATGTTATACGGAGGCAAACAGGCTTACGGCCCACCTAATGGTAAGTGGTTACCGTCGCCTATTGACAACATAAAACTTCGAAAATGTCTACTTAAGTCACCGCCTAAACATTAAACAATATCCTAAACTTGATGGTACGGGGCATTGCCTGAATTTTAATGCCATGCCCGCCTCCATGTTACAAGTTTACCAACTAAAGTCAAAAAGTTGACATATACATACTATTAGACTATTAGACATCGTTAGCTGTCAAGCTGTATTCAAACGGCCCGCGATATTTCATCAATTTTTTATTTTGAAAATAATCCTTAACTTCTTTTGAATAAAGTTAATTTTTAAAGTGACTTTTAGGAGCTTCCGATAACTTTGATCTATATCGCAAACTATCAAATGCCAAACTCGGAATTTACTCTATTCAGTAGAAGAAGGCTCGTTTTGAAACCAATTTTATATTTCATATCATATTGCATGCCGTTTGAGCACGGTTTTAATCTTCGTCACAAGGCGACTGTCGGTCTAGACTATTACGCACGTAAATTTATATCAAATAACCCCAAAATACGTATGCCAATGATCACATCACACAGTGACTGCAAACATAATCTAAGCGATGGGGTTTTCATTGACACCAATTTTACATCCAAGTCGCGCTAGTGACGCACGCAAGTCAGGAAACATCGTGGGTGTATAACAAGGTTCGCAAGATTGGTCTCAACTCAAAAATATCTTTATCTCGTTTGCATACTTTCCTTTTCTTACGAGAAGTTTGACATATGATGAATCGCCGCACATTGCAGTCGCCCGTTGTACAAAAAGTAAGGCGGTTTTTGATTATTAATTCAGCCGTCACGCGGAGCTTGGTTCCAGGCTGTTCCAGGGGACTTCGCGACCCAGGCCACTACGACCTTTATTTTTAAAGGATATACAGTGCATTTTAGCTATGGAGCTATGTTTACCTGTGTTCTTAGTGAAAGAGCTAGGCAAAAACGTTGATTAAGTTTTCCGAACGAACCAGCGAACCGAACCCATGCACGAAAAAGAAAAATAAATTGAGGGATGACTTTTGATGTCAGACGGTTGACGGTATTTTGACGAGAATTTATTAGTATACTTGAGAATTTTACCGTAGTGAGTAGTGAATATTCCACACGTGACAGGTTGCAAGCTCATAGGCGCTTTTATGAATACTTGCTGGTCCTCACGATGTTTGACACACCGCCCTTAAATTTTTCGAACAGAAAAACTCATTGGTACTGCCAGGTTCGTACCCACGACCTTCGGATCGAAAGGTTACTAAGGAAGACTAGCATAGCACCATAAGCTTTCAGAAAAAATTAATTGTTCACCACGTGTTCACAATCGGCGGAACTTAAGTTATTACACAATCGCAAAAAAAGCTTATATTAATACCTTTGGGGGATAAAAGTTCGCATCGAGCCATCTGTTGCGTATACGAGCTTCTTTCCCATGAAATCTTTACTTTACCCAATAAAAATATAATGGCTTTGACCTTGCACAGTCTTGCTTTCCTATGAAACTGCTACCGTTATTTTATAAAAAAGAAAGAAAATTATTTTATTTGTAACACTTTACGTTTACAAATAAAATAACCCATACATCAGTTCACTTCTCCTCACTTGGTTCCAATGGAAGAGAAGAGAAGTAAAGGACAACGTCGTGAGAAAACTGACATGTCCTAGAACCTAAAAATTCAAAGACATGGTGACACTCGCACGAAAGAATCCGAAGAGGCGCACTTTAATCCTTTCACTACTCTAATTCTCTCACCGACGGGAGGGACCAAAATACCTGAATCTGGTCACTGACCTAACACAGGATGACCAAGACAGAATCAGTGACACGATAAGGAAGCAAGCAAGCATAGTATCGTTATTGGCCACCAATATTGTATTCTCGGCACAATAAAAATGTTTGTTCAATTGTGTTTTCCTCTTGTGCTGTTATTTATATTGAAAAAAATCAAGATGCCTTTATCAATGATATTCTTCGCTCGATTACTAAATGCCAAGGATTTACAATACTTTTGCTCAAAGCCAACCAAATTACAAGGGATTTTGGCTCTTAAATTCTAGGTTCTACATCATTAAGATTCATGGCTTATCTACGTACTACAGAAGAGGGATTGTGGTGTGGGCTCAGGTCAACAGGCTGAATTTCATTAGAATTAATTTCTTACCCTGTTTTGGGATAGAAAAAGACCTATTATGCATAATTTTGGTGAATGCGAAAGCTTGATATTTATGGTCCAGTAGCTGTTATCTGTGTTTTCTTTATTTTTCTGTACTATTCTTAAGTTACCTGAAATAAAATTTATATTATTATTTATTTCTAAACTAACATTCGTTATTTATTACTTTACAGTACGTTTAAACATTTTAACCAACTTTCAACTTATCTTACTCTTATTCTTGTTGAGTCACAGATTTTTCGTAGACATCCTGCATTAGGTCTGTGACCAGGTTATGGTGGCCATGAAAAGGGCCCATGACCGTCGCTGAAAAAATCAGTGTAGTGAAAGGATTAAAGTGCGCCTTTTAGAGGATCCTTAAATGCACATGTTTTCCAATTTTTAGGTTCTAGGACATGCCGGTTTCCGCACGATGTTTTACTTCACCATTTGAGAGCCCTAACTTATCTACTTGTAAAAGTGCAAATCACTTTGAACTTTTGTATTTAATTATTCTTCCAACCTTTTCTACCAATATTGTTTCACACGTTTCGGTGGGCCGACATGACATGACTGCACAAATTCATCCCAAAAACCGATGAGCAATAAAGGTACTGAAAAAGATTAAACCGAAAAATTTAAAGTTCAGGCAATGCATTTTAAAACGTGTCTGCCTTTCTGGACGAAATTCAAATTTTTTTTTGACGGGCAATAAAGACTGCTTTTACATGCTAATAGCTTTAGCTCCTAACTTCATCGTTGGGAAAATTTGTTTAGGTATTTGAAAACATAGGACATTTTTGGGAACTTTGAACTTTCTACTATGTAAATATGCACGCTGATTTGCTCAACTTGTACTTAGAGCTCTTACGTTTTCAACCGCTAGTGGTTTTTCAGACTTTAGTGTTTTTTTTATACTTTAATGCTCTCTTACATAACTCTACAAAAGGTGGACTGAACCCTACAAGGAGGCTAAGCGCGAATTACAGACCTCAAAACAATTAACATTAGTAAAAAAAAAAACTAATACTAGTAAATATTTACAAAATATACAAGAATCAGTTGAGCTATCAAGTAAACAGTTGACAGTTACAAACGATCAATAGTGAGCTATCTATAGATCGTTTGTAACTGTCAACTGTTTCTTGATAGCTCAACTGTTTCTTGATAGCTCATTTGATCCAGATCGGAAGCGTCCCCAAGAAGCTGGCGGAATTGCCACGCTAGATGGCGGGCATTACTAAGCGTGAAAATAAATTGAACACCTTTTGCAAGTCATCTACGAATTAAAATTCAAAACACAAAAAGGTCGCGATTCCCATTTTCTAAGCCAAACTTTTACTAAACTCCGTCTCGAAGGTCACAGAAAATCGCGTTGAAAGTCAAGCTTGTCCCTACAAATTGTTTTCTAAGTTGTAACCAAATTCGCCGGGATGAGTGGGGTCATGCGACATAATTACCCACTTATCCTTCTGTACGAACAGACAAGGATAAAAGTGCATTGGATTTTTAGAGGTTTGTAAAGATATCTAAATTTCATAGTTAAAGTATAGTAAAACTTTACGCTTTACTGAAGTATAAAAATACATTTACTAAATTGGCGAATAATTTGCAATCTAAACATATACTTAGCCATATTGTGCTACCTGAGTCCCCTGTTTTTACTCGTGAGGCACTCCTTAATTGTGTTACATTCACAAGCCATTATTGTAGACTTGTCACATCGATTTTCACTAAAAACGGGATATTTACAATTATTTATGAGTAGTGACATCGATTTTCACAAAAAACTAGATATTTACTATGATTCGTTAGTAAGTAGTTTTAATGAAAATGATGTTCATGAAAGTTTCAAAAGTTATATCGCGACATGGAGTCTGACTTTGCAAAACTTTTTTGTAGACGATAAAGAGGTTCTAATTTATTGATTCCACCTAAACAGTATGAGCAGACACCAACTGGCGCGGTGTAAAATAAATGTATGCTATGCGGAATCACAGATAGTTGGATACTTAAAAACCATGTTCATACGACGTGCGATACGTCATCTAAAAGTTAATTTTTAATTTGACATTTGAAGATCGCAAGCTCCCTTACAAGTCAAACTTAAAGTTGATTTTATCTTTTAAAGATAAGGATTATTTTGAAATTAACAAGACATATCGCACTTCGTATAAACACGCAGAGAAGATGCATGCGGTAGATGAGTACCAAGTAGTTAGGTGAGTAGGTACATCATATTTCATACCGCTGTGGGCAAACATTAGACTATTCACTCGAGTGGTACTTTGATAAAAAGTATATACCTACTATTTTAAAAGAACTCTATCTATTCCAAGATTCATTGAATTCGGTTGAGCCGTTACGGCATGATTAAACCACAAACATCCTCACAAACTTTCGCATTTATAGGTTGTAGGAAAGGATGTTTGACTTTTCTTCTCGGCTGTACGCATGGGTTGAACTCAAGCGACGAAGTGGTCGCGCTAAACAAGTACAATCCTTCAATTTCATTAATGAATCTCTCGGGTTCAGTGTACATTTGAAGGCATCTCAAAAAATTAAGGTCCGTAAGTAAGAGACCGCAAGTTTATGTTCCCAAAATCATTTGCAAATACCTACTACCTAATATATTCCTGCCATTTTGCATTAAACCAAATTCGAGCTTCCGAAATAAATATTATAAAACATTGGCATTTGTAACGATGTCATAGATATTATAAGCCATTCAATTTGCTGAGCCTGTTGGCGCTAAAAGCAAACTAAATAAACACTTCATGGGAAAAACAATCCTCTACGCGAGTGGTTATCTGCTACGCATGTTTTAAATAGAAACTAGGTTCTCGACTTCTCGTAAAGACTCGTCTTAATTTTTGTTAGTCACATTTTCAAAGTACTTTATTATACATCTATCTATATCACTTATACATACTATATTCATACTATAAAATATAAAATCAAATAATTACAAAATAAAATAGAAACTAATTAAACAAATAATTTTGGTCATGCAGCAAGGTGCCAAGAGCTGCATTCCCGCGTTGAATTACCAAAGAAATTCTTTGTGCAAGGAATGAGCCAGCTCTCTTATCACCGGCGGCATCGACCAAAGTTGCCAACTACCGTGCGAATTATTGTTTGCAGTTCTTCATTGATAAACCCAGACAAATAAAGAAGTTATAAAATAATAGCTCCTGCTTTTATAGAAAACTACAAACAATCGTGTCAAAATTCCTACATCTCGGAGGTGAAGTTTTTTTTTTTTGTTCCGGACATATCACACACGGTGAACTGAACCCAAACTTGGCATAGCCTGTACTATGGGTACCAGAGACTGATATAAATAATAGATATATATTACACACCCAGCCACAGAACAAACATCTGCGTTCATCACACAAATGTTTATCCAGTGCGGGAATTGAACCTGCCATCTCTTACGTAGAAGGCAAAGTTACTACCAACTGCGCTATGAGGCCAACCCTAGAAAGAAACTTAACGATGAGAGTTATAGTATTTTTGCAACTACTTTTAAGTCTGTGTAAATATACGATTCTCTCTAGAGGTCACCAATCAAAACAAAAAAATGTACACTAATACAAGATTACTGTATATTTTCCGGGAAAATTTTAACTCAAGATTCGGATATTTATCATTTCCGGAGCAAACAATAAATTCCGTGTTTATGTTGCAATTTTAGGTACAACTAAATACAGCCACTCGAAAAATTCGATTGGAATCAGTAACTAATTGGTTAAGGAACCCTAGGCGCGGGAGTTTAACTCACACTTAGTGAGATTAAATATTTTTACTAGACTACTTTTATCCTTTGTTC
Organism: Anticlea derivata; assembly: GCA_947579855.1. Lineage (NCBI taxonomy): Eukaryota > Metazoa > Arthropoda > Insecta > Lepidoptera > Geometridae > Anticlea > Anticlea derivata. The sequence continues at coordinate 10,362,931 of OX388264.1, forward strand.
CTATACGAGGTAAAAAAATTCGTTGGTTGGATTTTTTTAACTTTTTTCATGACATTATTTTATAACTAAACATCATAAGAGCGGTTTTTTCTTGAAAAAATTTAAATGCAACGTTTTTTCCATCGTTTTTCTTGCAAATGAACGAGGAAAGATTTCAAAAGGAAGCTCAAATAAGCCAATAAGTGGTTTCCTTTAGAATGTATGTTGTCCGCTCAAAACCGCTCGAAGTTAGCGACGCGCGAAATCGTAGTAAATCGAAAGGACTCTATATTTATAGAAAACGCTTTCGGTACATTTACTGCACCTGTGTCAGTACAGTCAGCCAATCATTTAATACCTAAATTTATTTTGATAAACGCAGACAGAAGACACAAAAAGACAATAGAATAAAGCCTTATACTGTATAAAGTTGTTGTTCTGTGTTTCTGTCTCCCATCTCTTTCCACCAACTTTCTGCAACCTTCACAATGTCATCGTCGTAATACATATATCATGATACTCGTACATAACAAGAACTAAGGATATATACATATTGACTGGCCTCATAGCTCAGTTGATAGTAACTCTACCTTCTGCGCTAGAGGTCGCGGGCTCGATTCCCGCACTGAACAAACATTTGTGACTAACACAGATGTTTGTTCTGTGTCTGGGTGTTAAATATATATCTATTATGTATATCAGTCTCTGGTACCCATAGTACAGGCTATGCCTAGTTTGGGATCAGTTGACCGTGTGAATATGTCCGGAATATTTATTATTATTATTTATTATTATATACTAAGGCATTGAAGCAAAGTTAAACCCTAACTGGCTCAACGGATCAGCATTACCATCCACCATAGCTATCTATATGTATATAGTTTGGGCGTTTCTAGATATTATAACTAAGAGTTTCTTATATATTTTGTACAAGCTACAAAATATATAAGAAACTCTTACGCGACACGCAAGCGAAGCCACGCGGCTTCGCTTGCGTGGTGTCGCGACAAAAAGTAGCCTATATGCTATCAAGGCTATTTTCTTGGCAAATTTCATTCCAGTCTGTTCAGAGGTTGCAGCGTGAAGAATGACCTTTTGGCTTCTATGAAACGTTTTGATAGAGAAATAAGTACTTATTTATGTTCGTCAGTGTACTCTAAAGGCGTCCGGTTGAAGGCGGAGCGGAGTGGACACAAAATGCAGGAGCCAATTCCGTACACGGTTCAATAGATACGCTCAGCACTTACATCGCAGCTAGTCAAATACAGCCACGTTTATATCAGTTGCTTGCTTGTCGTGTCACTGATTCTTTCTTGGTCATCCTGTATTAGGTAAGTGACCAAGGTTCATGGACCTGAAATGGGCCTTTGACCGCCGGTGACAGAATCAGTGTGGTGAAAGATAAAGAAAGAAGATATAAATGCGAAAGTTTGTGAGGATGTTTGGATGGTTGTTGATTAATCACGCTGTAACGGCTCGACCAATGTCGATAAAACCCCCCTAAAAACTTGAAATACATAGAGCTCTTTACCTAGAATAGCATATAGGCTACTGTTTTGTTATATTGTTTCTCGTCTTGCGAAGGTTTTGAGTTCGGTCATAAAATAATTGAGTTAGGTCATTACCTAATAATAAGTACCTCTAGTATTTGGTTAAAGAACTTTATTCTCAAAACCGTACATATCGACTCTAATGAAACTTTTTTTTTAAAGTGGAGGCGCTCCTTCCTTCGACATAAAGTTATTTTCACGACACTAACGTCAGTCCAGCAGTTAAATGTTCAAAGTGCCGTAAAGTCAACTCATGAATCAAATTTAACTTTAATTAATTTCACAAAAATATATTAAAGTGGATGAAAGTTCATCTCATCGTCAAGGTTCATTATAACTAAGCTTGTTACATTTATATTTAGCCAGATGTCTACCATTTTCGGGGATAAAAGTAGAGTCTATTTTAACTAAAGAGTATAATTTGTTTGCTCGTAAACAAGTTTATGTTGAAATACTAATAAAGTACAATTAAGATATCGTCTAAGTAATAGAAAAGTCGACTAAAATATGCTAAGAGCCATTACTATAACATTTTTTGTAAGCTCTTCCATCATTGGAGAACCCACCGACGTACGGAGACGCGACATCCATTCATTGTTGATATACCACCTAGCCGCACCAACTTTACTTCAACCTTTATTATGACAGCCAAAGAGTGGAACTCGTTGCCGTCTTCTGTGTTTCTGAATACCTATTATTTGGGTGTCTCCAAGACCAGAGTGAATAGGTATCTTCTAGGCAAACGTGCTACACCGTTGACCACAACGTCTCGCTGTGCCCTACCTCCTCCAAACTGTCCTATCCTACTGGTATAGGAGGACTAGGAGGAGGTAGGGCACAGTGAGATTTTCTCGCTCTATATTGGAGCAGCCCGCCTGGGAGGTACCTCCGCCTTACAGAAGATCGCAGCCAAATAGCATTATTTGTTTCAAATAGTGTTGTGTTCCTGCGGTGAGTAAGGTTGCCAGAGCTCTTTAGGGGGGGAGGGGTTCGGCAGGCAACGCATTAGCAATGCTCCAGGTGTTGCTAATGTCAATAGGCGACGGTCACCACTTACCATCAGGAGGGCCGTAAGCCAGTTTGCCTCCGTATAAAATAAAAAAAAGATAGCATATACCTAGGCTTTTTATGTAGGTACCACGTAAGCAAAGCCGCGGCGGGCGGAAGCTAGTTTGATATAAAATAAAGGTTGCCATCAATGCATGCCACTGATTTTGTTTCAAATCAATTAAATGAACGACCAGGCATGTTTGGCCACGGGCGCTTCAAGTCAAGTCAGAATCTTACGGACGGAAGATATAAGCGTACTTGTTTGCAGTATTATATAATTAAAAGCTCATGTTTTAGTGCTATTATTTTGCAGTAAAAATTTATATTTGCGCGTGAAATGTTCAGTGTAATGACTGCTTTACGCAAAACAGGCTCGATGGGATGCAATGACGTCATCATCGACCTTCACGCGTACAAAAGCGCCGAAATAAACAGTTAAACTGAAATTATCGTGTATTGTATTACAAAATTGCAAAAGGTAGTTTGCGAAGGTTGTTTTTAACGATTGTATTCTTTTAAAAGTATGTATTAGTTGGTACAAGTATTTAATTAATGAATAACATCGCCTTTATATATTTTTTGATAAAATAGTACTAATTATAATTAATCTTTTTTAATTGAAGCTGATATAAAAAAATAAAAAAGTGGTGTGAAAGAAACTAATTTTACTGAAGTGTACCTACTAGTCTATTTTTGTTTCTCTATGACATTCTTTATTTTAAGACTTTACTTAAAAGCTGTGGACGTCTAAAGGCGGTTTTAATCTTGAATTTACATTCACCGCTTTATTACAGCCGCTCCATTTTAAGTTAGCAAAGCTAGTCAAAACATCTTATCCTACTAATATTATAAATGCGAAAGTTTGTGAGGATGTTTGGATGTTTAGATGCTTGTGGTTCAATTATGCCCAAACGACCGAACGGATTTGGATGAATTTTGGTACAGAGATAAATTATAGTCTGGAATACTTTTTATCGTCATAGGTACCACGCGAGCGAAACCGCGGACGGAAGCTAGTTTTCTATAAAAGATTGTTGTTCAAACTTTATTTTCACGTATAACAAATTGATGGATTTTATTTGGAAATGATGTAATTCAATATTATTTACATGTAGGTGATGTCAATTTAGCCTTTGATTTTGATGAACGATTACAAATATTTGCTGATATTTTTTATTGTGATTGATAATGTTATTTTATACCTCGTGAAGCTTTTATTGCGAACGAATTTAAAACATACGTGACATGTTAAATAAAAGAGTCTGTAAAACAAATATACAAATATTTATTTCTATTTCATGGATTTGGGACCCTTTTATAAGTATGGATATCAACAAAAAAATAAAAATGTATATTTGTGGAACAATAAACAGTAGTATAATAACAAATGTAAACGATGGTATCTGCAGAAGTATAAAAACTGTGTCGCAGACACCAACGCTCGCCTCCGATACAGAGATTAGGAGTTCCAGCAACAATGGAGGTAAAGTACGTTCTTATTACTAGGTATACTATGCTAAGAAATGTAATGTAAGGAAAATAAAGAGGGTATGCGTGTGTGTATGTGTGTGTGAGTGTGTGTTTGTGTGCGTATGGGTGTGTGTGTGTGTGTATGTGAGTGTGTTTGAGTGTGTGTTGGTGTGTGCGAGCGTTTGAGTGCGTGTGTGTGTAAAGTTGACGGGTGGGATTATTTCGCAACCTTAAGGAGATCCTCAGTTTCTTCATAAGATAAGGATTTAAGCCATTCAAGGCATTTCAATTTGCATTTATAGTAATTTAAGGGGTAAATGTTGATTTGCTTATTGACTTTGTTGTACAAGGTAGAGCTAATAAGAAAGTAATGGCGACTCGCATATATCTCTATTCAGTAAAAAACAAAGCCGAAAACTGAGGCCATAGTCCATAGTTCTCATTTTTCACCTTTTGAGTGTGAAAAGTGAATAGATTGGTTTTTGTAGGCGCCTTTTTTGTGACACCATACAAAAACGGTAAGCTGGTAATTGAAAAGTGAGAACTGACTGGCCTCATAGCTCAGTTAGTAGTAACTCTGCCTTCTGCGCTAGAGGTCGCGGGTTCGATCCCCGCACTGAGCAAACATTTTTGTGATAAACACAGATGTTTGTTCTGTGTCTGAGTGTTAAAAACTTATCTATTATATATATCAGTCTCTGGTACCCATAGCACAGGCTATGCCTAGTTTGGGATCAGTTGACCGTGTGAATATGTCTGGAATATTTATTTATTTTATTTAACTCCCTGACTTTGCAGACCTAGGGCCTCTGTGGTAAAGTGGTAACGCTTGCGCCACGCTTGTAAAGGAATTTCTAAGAACACGAAGAAGGTTATAACAGTATAACACACTAGTTAACGGGGGTGGATCGCTATATGCTTCCTTCTCGTGTCATTGATTCTTTCTTAGTCATCCTGTATTAGGTCAGTGACCGTGTTGAGGTTTAGTGGCCCTGAAAAGAGCATATGACCGTCGGCGAGAGAATCAGTGTAGTGAAGGGATTAAAGTGCGTCTCTTGGAGGCTCCTTTCGTTATATAGGGTATTCAAAATGACTCCTCAGATATTTCATCGTGTCATTGGTTCAACACAACTCATCATCTCCTTGCCCTTATCCCACTTCATGTGGGGTCGGCACAACATGTTTTTTTCTTCCACTCCCCTCTATCAGCCGTCAAATCAGTATTCACTCCTTTCTTACTCATGTCGTCTTTCACACAATTTATCCATCTTTTCTTTGTTCTACCTCTCCCCTTATATCCTTCCACATTCATATTTAATATTCTTCTAGTCACATGGCATTCTTCCCTCCGCATGACATGCCCATACCACGCTAACCTTTTGCTCGTCAACTTCTCAGTCACTGGCGCTACTTTCAAACTTCTTCTGATGTACTCATTCCGTATCTTGTCCATTCTAGTCACTCCACACATTCATCTCAACATTCTCATTTCCGCAGCATGCACTCTTCTTTCATCCGTCCCTGTGGTTGCCCAACACTCAGATCCATACAGAACGACGTTTTGTAAATTTTCCCCTTAAGTTTAAGGGGCATTCTTAGATCACACGTAGTTCCTGTGACCTGTCGCCATTTCATCCATCCCGCATTTATTCTATTTTTCACATCCATTGGTTCAACACAACTGTAGGATAAAATAGAGGGATGATAAAAATGCGATGGAAATATTCGAAAAGGCTGCCTCGCGGGGCGGAAGTGAGGCATAGCACGTGCCGCAGGCTGCGACACTGCATCCAAGGGCGGGTTCAATTGGCGCGACTATTGGATCCAATTGTATCATGTGCATGGAAGCGGGCTCTGTCTGAGACGCATTCAAGACTGGTTATTTCACTACTAGTGAAAGATACCACGACTTTGTTTGCGTGAAGTTCACACAAACTTCAAACCCCACTGCACCCTCTTAGGGGTTGACCGCCTGGGCACCTCTGCCTTACAGAAGATCGCAGCCAAATAACATTATTTGTTTCAAGTAGTGTTGTGTTCCTGCGGTGAGTAAGGTTGCCAGAGCTCGTTAGGGGGGAGTGGTTCGACAGGCAACGCATTAGCAATGCTCCAGGTGTTGCTGATGTCAATAGGCGATGGTAACCACTTACCATAAGGAGGGCCGTAACCCGTAAGCCTGTTTAGCTCCGTATAACATAAAAAAAAGTTCCATTCTTAGTAAAGGCAATAAAAAACAGGCTCATGACTATCCCCAAGCATGGTTGACAACCTCATAGATTTCCAGGTGCTCAGATTCTTGAAAATGTCAGAGGCATGTCCGAAATTTTGGCACATAGGTACCCACACGTTGGTGCACGACCGGGTTCGAATATATGCCCTTCGGATTGAAATTCGGGGCACCACCCGCGGGCAATTAAATTGATTTATTTAATTCGATACCCTTCGTACCAGAATCTTGACTTGAACGTATTTACTGGGCCGGTATACTCAGGGCACGTGCATGCGCCTTCATTACGCGACAAAGCACAGCGTACTCCGCTAAACAAAGGTGCCGTGAATAAGAGATTCATGCTCACAATAGCTACGGCAATGACAGTTATTCTCACAGGCTATGTGGGTATGTATATAACCACTCTTTGTAACCTCTTACAGCCAGAAGTACTGAACCAATGCGTAGGAAATGGTTCTATAAATTCACCTCAAATGCGTTTACTATATGTTCTGTGTCTGGGTGTTAAATATATATCTATTATGTATATCAGTCTCTGGTACCCATAGTACAGGCTATGCCTAGTTTGGGATCAGTTGACCGTGTGAATATGTCCGGAATATTTATTATATATATATATTATTATTATTATAAAAAACAGTAGGTATACAATAGTAGATTATGCAACAAGGGCTTAAAGTAGTGTATTATGTCAAGGGCGCTATATTGAACCCCGAGAACGAGGGATTCTATGGTTAACTCCTGAGCGGAGCGAGGGAGTTAAGGCAAGAATCCTGAGTACGAGGGGTTCAAGATCGCCCAAGACAAATACACATTTAAGCCCGCGATGCATACTCTACTTTTTATACTTTCTGCGAGGCAATTGAAAACAATGACTGTTAAAAAGAAGGAAATGATTTTTCTGGAAGTAAGTTTCCAACTATACCAGAGGCTTCAGATTGTATGCATTCTGGAGTCGAATCAAAATCACTGTCGTCGTCACTTGACATTTTTTAGAAGTTTGTTTGAATCGAAACTGAATTTCGGTGTAGATAACAGCACAGCAGCTTGAGCGCTTGGCGCCTTTTTTCTTTTTTTGTAGTCTATTCTGTAGCGGTCAGTTCGACATTCGAATAAATCCTTCTTCGTGCGCGGGTGAAAATGAATTTCGTAAAATCTTTTCATGTTTTTATTTTTTTTAATTTGTAGGCAGTGCAAAGAAAATGATAACATACAACCTAATTAGAATAAAATCTCATTGCACCCAAACATATTTGAAACCAACCTCGATCAAGCACGACTACATGGGTTGAATTCCAAATTCAAATCACATTATGTCCCATGGGAAATAATGAAATTCAGTACAACATTATGACCCGCCTAGACCGTAGGGCTGTAATGACTTACTTTAGGAAAGGTTTGCATGACACATAATATGCCATTGACGAGCAGGTAGTATAAAAAAAAATTAGGTACCTACCTACAATATTCCTTCAATTATTCAGCTGTTTTCAGTAGCAATGTTGTCTTGAACTTCTTGTACGTATCTATCTATCCTACTCATATTATATATGCGAAAGTTTGTGAGGATGTTTGGATGTTTGTTGTTCAATCATGCCGTAACGGCTCAAGCGATTTCGTTGAAACTTGGAATAGATAGTTCTTTACCTAGAATAGCATATAGGCTACTTTGTAGGTACCACACGTGTGAAGCCGCCGGTGGAAGCTAGTCTTCTATATAAAAATGAAAATAAAAAACAATTGTCACATGTATGACGGTGTATTACTTGAGAACGGCTCGACCGATTCGGCTAATTTCTTTTTCGATGTGATCGTAACTGTCAGGACATGATTTGTATGAAGGAATTTAATGGAATATACACGGGAAAAAATCGAACCGAAACCGCGGGCGCTAGCTAGTCAGCTAAAAACAAAAACAGCTGATTTTAAAAGAAACATTTTGTTTTTTTTCTCGAAGTACGAGTAGGTAAGATTATAGTCAATTTTTTTTTATTTTAAAAGGAGAGCCAACAGCACACATTATACACTAAAAAAATATACTTACCAAATGGTATTATAAAATGTAAGCCAATTATAGGCCTGCACAACATTATTAATATAATATAGAGTCTAGAATATTATAGAGTCTAGAGTGGAACGGATGAAATCTGATCGTGGTGCAATTGCCTAAGCGTAATGGCAATGAAGTTCGTAACTTTGAGGGTAATTTGAACAATCCACATTTAAAACGTTCCAAACTTGACAAGGGAAAACTTTAAGATCTTAGCTTCTTACTTTTCATGTTGGAAAAACTTATAATTGATAAAATCATACTTAAAATTGCGATCTTCATTACCATTTCGCTTACGCAATAGCCTGGCTGGTCACTGTATCGGTCACTGCGCCTTCGGTATCTCTAAGTAAAAGTCACAGATAGAATATCGATCCACTTAAAAAATTTAAGTAAACGTGATTTCCAATTCGTAAAATGCAAATTCTATAAGTGCTTCTATTATTTTTTAAATATTCAGTAACCATTTTATGTTTAATCGAGCGCAGCGAATGATAAGTTGTCTAGACTTAACGCGGTTAGTAGCACTTAGGTAATGAAATAAGAAAAAAATATAGTTATTGAACTCTTTTGAGTAAAGCTACAGATGTTTTTATTTTAAGTGATAACAAAGACTATATAATACTACACGTGATAATTGATCGAGCGAGCGCAGCTCTTACAACTTCGACATCAACAACGAATCTAAAGGTCCCTGGTTTCGGCACCAAGTTTGTTAGGAAACCAACAAAATACATTAAATTTGAGTTATTGTTTATTGGAGCAAATGCACTTCATTACACATGTTATGAGAGAGAGAGAGGGCAAGAGGCACAATGTTGCCGTTGCCAGAACTATATAGATAATAATAAATCATTTACATTCATATTTTATGTTTTTCATTAACAAGTATGTATTTTTGTAAGATTATAAGATAGTTAATTGATTAAGGCGTGAAGGCTTTGCGGCGGCTCATTCTAAAATATGAAATAAACAAACAAATATGTAGTACAATTCCGCTATATTTATATAAGAGCATAACTTTCGAACCGTCAATCCGACCTGCATGGTATTTAGTAGGTCAACAGGTTGTACTATCAAAATTTGTTGGTAAGAATATGAGTTAAAATCGACAAAGGGATTGCTATGATATACCTAGAGGACAAAGGGGTTTTTTTAATGAGTCATCATCATCATTTTAGCCGTTCGACGTCCACTGCTGAACATGGCCTTCCCCACAGACAGAGAAAATGCCTTATCATGTGGGGGGATTAGCCCATACTCACCAAGCTGGGCATGCGGGTTGGCGGTCGCAGTTAGAGCTATCGTTGTTATTTTGATCGCGTTTATAATATTAGTAGGATTATTTATTTATTTATTCTAACTGAGAACTCGCGGTGTCTGATAAAAGTTGATGCTCCCATGATCATTGAAGTATTTATGCTGGTAAATTTTGAAAATCGCTTTATTAACCAATCTTACCTAAGCTACGAAGTCATTGAAACTTTACCGAATGGCAGCTCACGTTATATTGGTTTTAAATGTTAGTATTTTTATTGTATGTCAAAAGCCGTATAGCCTCGAATAATAAAATAAAAATCATTATGGAATGTATGAGAAAAGCTCTTTCATATGACACCCTATTTCATATATTTGTATTACTTATTAAAAATAATCTCTGGCCGTGGTGGCCCCGGCTGAAGAATAGGCCCCTCCATATCTTCCTATACGCGGATGTCGTAAGAGGCGACTAAGGGAAAAAAGCTAGAGGATGGGCAGCAGCGTCCCTCATTTTAACAACGATATCTCTAACTGCGCTCGCCAACCCGCATGCCCAGCGTGGTGAGTATGGGCAAATCCCCCCCTAAGATAAGTAATTCGCTTTGTCTGTGGGGAAGGCCATGTTCAGCAGTGGACGTCGTACGGCTGAAATTATTATAGTTTCATAATTCACGTAAGGCTTTATAGAAATAAATAAATTGACCAAGAACGTAGGTATCGAGCATGTACAGTGAAGGCTTCTGAATTCAGTTGGTACCTACAGCTTAGCTAGGTATAAAATATCATCTTTAACACTATTATACGCGTGTCTAACTTTACTTGACCGCTACACGAACATTTAGTTTATATTTTATATGGAAGCTTTTTATGAGTTCATAAGGTTTTTTTTAATCTAAACCATTTTCATAATTTCCAATAAAATAGGCTAAAAGTAATAAAATACGGATGAATTTTACGATAAGCCAGTTCAATCGATTAGGTACGGGGTAAACTTTTTCTATCACTCTCCCCCAAACACCTACGCAGAACGGGACCAGTTTAACAATAATTTATAACCGACATGTGTTTTGCGAAAATTGAAGGCTTTTGGGTCAGGCGTTCAGTTAGATAATCAAATTGCGGTGAACGAAGCACAGGTTTATCATTCGTCGACGTGAGGTCTACGCCGTAGGCAATCGTAGCAAGCAATCTACGAACTCGATCTGATTACCCTCAAAGTCGAAAATTAGATAAAGCTAAATGTTTGATTTCAATCAATACTTCGCTGAGCATATTTCATTTCAGCGATGTATATTTTCTTTCAGGGTTTTCAAGTTTTTCATTATAAATATTACTTTGAATTCCCTTCTGATATCTTTGAATAGCTAGCAAATAATGTCTCGACTGTCAAATTAACTTAGGTACTTTGGTTTCGTCTGGCGTTGTTTGAATCTTTTGTGATTGGGCTAGATAAATTTAGTACAATTTGCGATATAAACTGGCCGCTATAACATTTCTAAATGCAGACAGCATTTAGAAATGTTAAAAAATCAATCCGAAAGTTTTGAGTGCGCTGCGTTAATTTCTATTTTATTTTAAAGTGATTAAGGAATGCTATGATTCTTTATAATATCACAATTTGGTCGCCGACGGGAACCCGCAACCTTCCTCTAGATACTCTAAGGGGATGCTCTAACCAACTAAGCCCGATGGAGCTAAAGCAACTCACCCCAAAGAAAATCCTTCAGTTTTTAACAGCTGCTGGGCTTTGCGGTGAACTTTAAAGGCCCTGTAAAGGGGCTCCACAAATAAAGTGGCGATCACAATAGGCCAGTAATGGCCGCAATGACACCATAGCCACAAAAAGTAAAAAAAAAAAAAAAAACCAACTAAGCTATGGAGTCACTTCCTGTCCCGAAAATCTTTAGGACATCCAAACGACTCAAAGCTCCGTAAGCGCCTCCCACAGAAGAAACAATTGTTTTCAATCTGTTCAAAGACTAAAGCTACATTAAGTTCATTGACGAGAGGTGTCGCAGCTTATTCAATTTCTATTTTATTTTATTTATTTGGGTAAACAAACAGTGACACAATAAAACATAAGCTGTAACTTAAATAGTAAATGAACAGATATTTGTGACACCAACACCGTCTACCGCGGATTACTTAAATATCTTATTTGTATGGAATAGCAAAGGATAGTTAAATTCTTAGATTAGGTATCTACATAGATTTTAGAATTTCAAGTAATAGCTTTTTAAATGTACTAGCTCGTATTGCCGCTATATCTAGAGAGTTGAAATTATTGTTAAAGGAATCAACAATAAGGGTGAACGTTTACCAGCTATATATTTTAAAGTGATAACCCACACTAGAAACGTTGCGTTAATGTCCACAACTTGACTGGCCTCATAGCTCAGTTGGTAGTAACTCTGCCTTCTGCGCTAAAGTTCGCGGGTTCGATTCCCGCACTGGACAAACATTTGTGACTAACACAGATGTTTGTTCTGTGTCTGGTTGCTAAATATATATCTATTATGTATATACAGTCTCTGGTACCCATAGTACAGGCTATGCCTAGTTTGGGATCAGTTGATCGTGTGTGATATGTCCGGAATATTAAAAAAAAAAAATATATTTTAAGCTAACTTGTTTTTCATTCTGAAACAAAAACGCATGGCCGTGGCGCAGATGGTAAATCCAAACTATTCTGCTACGGCTAGCTGCGATTGTGTGAAATGCAAAACCGAGTTCGTTTTAGTGTCTTTACAAATTGGATGGATTCGGCGCGAGTAAATCGTTTTTGCAAGCTTGTCAACACGCTAGGGAATAACTGGCTGTGACTGCGAAAACAAGCTTACACGCGCTGAAAATACACCCAATACGTAATGGCACCAGCTGACGAGTGCACTGTAAAATCGAACTCTATATACGAATATTTTGCACAAACTTTCATACAAAAATGTTTAATTAAAAACTGGGAATATATGAATACATTTTAGATGGTAGTTTTCACTGACTGAAAATATTTGTGATGAAATTCTGGGTAAGTCACTGCTTATTGCGAGTGAAAAGTCTGGAAATGGTTTAAGATATTGTGAAAATACGCACTATTTACTCCGACCTTTGACAAATTGGCGAAAATGTATGTTTTAGGAGGTAGGGCACAGCGAGATTTTCTCGTTCTGAATTGGAGCAGCCCGCCTGGGGAGGTACCTCCGCCTTACAGAAGATTGCAGCCAAATAACATTATTTGTTTCAAACAGTGTTGTGTTCCTGCGAAGAGTAAGGTTGCCAGAGCTCTTTAGGCGTGATGCCTCTGGTATTGCAAGCGCTCATAGGCTACGGTAACCGCTTACCAACAGGTGGGTCATATGTATGTTTGCCACATCAGTATTATAAAAAAATAAAAAATAAATGCTTTGCTTTGAAAATGTTCTTTGATCTTATTTTCATAATGGTCATGAAAGTCTAAATCAGTGTTCAAACGTCATGCGATACACCGTTTATTTATTTTAAAAACGATCCTTACGACTGCTGTATAAAGTCGATTATGAGTTTGACTTTTAGGAGTTTGCGATATTGTAGAGCAATATCGCAGAATCATTTGAAATAGAATTATAGACATATTTAAAACTAAATTCCCGTCGCGGCTTGCTCGCGTGCTACCTACGAGGATAAAGTCGTTACAGGGAGGCGCTCACGATCAAGAAAGTCCCTGAATCTAGATGTGGTGTAGTTATTTAAGTTTAATATTATATGTATGTTAGTCTGTAAGGTATTTATTAATATGGGCCATGGCATATTACACATGTTTGTGTAATATGTCAAGTAGCCTGAAATAAAGATATTATTATTATTATAAAAAGTGGCCTATATGCTATTCTATACTATAATCCCTGTGCCATATTTTGTAGCCGTTCTGGCGAGATTTAGTAAGAAAGATCCTTCCATCTATACAAACTTACGTATTAATAATATTAGTAAAATAGTAAGATGCCATATATCACGCCGTTTGTTCACGGCTTAAATTGGCCATCAATTCAAATGAATGAACCAAACAAAAAGTTTTGAAATAAATTTTGGGATCATAAATATTTGTTAAGAAAACCATTCAATTATACGGGTATTTCAATTACAAGAACAAACAATGAGCCAAGACAAATATGCAATAAGTTAATTACTTCTAATTACACTGGTAGTTCTCCCCAAACAGATCGAACCGTTCCATTTTGTAGTAGTCATCATCAGCCAAACAGAACGAAACAGAAAAAAAGGGTATGAACCTCATTTTTTTTTGTTATACCGAGGCTAACCGTCTAACGGCCCTCCTGATGGTAAGTGGTTACCGTCGCCTATTGACATCAGCAACACCTCGAGCATTATTATTGCGTTGCCTGCCCCGAACCCCTCCCCCCTAAAGAGCTCTGGCAACCTTACTCACCGCAGGAACACAACACTATTTGAAACAAATAATTTTAATTGGCTGCGATCTTCTGTAACACCAGGCGGGCTGCTCCAATTTAGGGCGAGAAAATCTCGCTGTGACCTACCTCCTCCAAAAACAAACGTTGGACCATGTTCATACATTTAAAGAATTCAGTGAATCGAACTGTATATCTGCAGTATTTCACCATAAACAATGTCGTCCGTCGAGCTGACGCCACTATTCCTGTAACCGAAACTTCTCGAGAAAAGTACCAGATGTGCATTGCTTTTGTGTATATATAAATACATAGCTTTATTGACCTACTAGCTTCACGCGGTTTCGCTCGCGTGGTACCCACATTAAAAGTAGCCTATGTCACTGCCTCTTTCTAAGAAATCACCGTTGTTCTTATGCAACGTAAAAAAAGGATAAACAAACCAAAGACAAAAGCCTTGAATCTATTATGAAACTGGGTTAGACGATAATTAACTAAACTAACTTACCTACCTACTTACATAGGTTATAATAATGATCTGTGCCCTTCTCTTGAGTGCCTGATAGCGGCTGATGGCTTCCGAGGATCAAACCTGCTGTGACGACAGCAGACATTTTATGGCGAGGCTGAAAAGCAGCGTAGCTGAGCCCTCGACCATTTCACCTGTATGTAGGTAACATACATACCAAAACTTGTAAATTACCAATTGTATTTTTATAACTGTGTGTAGGATTCTTGGTGAATAAATGCCCTTTTATTTATTTTATTTAAACCCTGATTTTGCGACGTGTCATTTCATACATTTGACATTATAAAATAAAGCAATGAAATAACACGTCAACTCGCAACCAAGCCTAGAGGAATCAAGCAACAAACACGGCTTGGTGCCTTTAATTTTTTTCGATGATTCTTCTACAAAAAAATCAAATAACCATACACACCGAGGAACTCGTACGTAAAACCGTCATAAACACAAAACTTGGAGCATAATCGGGATGCTCCTCATAAACGACATAAGCATACAATTCCTTACGTCGAATGTCTTCCACTTAGCGAGTTGTGCACACGACGTAATTTTAATTAAATCGTAGTCGTTACGGACGAATGCTCGGCAACCCTACATTGTATAGAAAGAAAGTACCGTCGGCTTCAAAATTTGTGTTAATCCCACTTATATTATAAATGCGAAAGTTAATGAGGATGTTTGGATGTTTAGATATTTGTGATTCAATCACACGGAAAGCATTTGGATGAAATTTGGCACAGATTATAGACTCTCTCAGATTATAGTAATAGTAATAGGTTGTCTGGAATAGAATATAGGCTATTGTTTATCTAGGTACTACGCGAGCGAAACCGCGTGTGGAAGCTAGTATTACCTATATAATTAAGAATTTGTATTTATATATACACCACATTTTTGCAGTAGTAAGTATTCCATACGTGATAGGTTGCAAGCCCATCTGAAGAAAGAAATAGGTTTTTTATTCGTGTACCATTTAGCGCGAGCATAGCTACGGGCAGCCGCTAGTTGGGTAAAAATAAACGCATACCACAAACATACAAACCCCGAAACAATATAAATACTAAAATACTAGGATAGTATTTCAAAGTATTTAGTAATAAACCAAAGCTTTAGATACCTACCCATGTCCAGGGTTTAAATTCGGTAGCGGCTGTGTATTTATCGGTTTTTTATGTTGTTAGGAAACATTTTATAGCGATTCACTTTAGCAGCACAGTTTATGGTGATCGCGGGACGGAGCCATATAAAATTACAGCATCGTCAAAATATCACCGAAACGCATTCGTGATTTTATTTATCTACTCGTCTGTACTTGTGGTACCGTGTTTTTCAGTTTTATTGCGTTCGATTGAATCGAAACATTTTAACAATTTTCCTGAATTATTTCCTTTCCTGAACATAGATAAAGTCTTTACGTGTAGTTAAAAGGTTTGGGTGGAATTTTTATTTAGAAATTGTATGTGCGCTCTCTCAGATTACAGTGCGCTCTATACCAAAGACTATATAATACACTACTCTATACTCTAGATACGGGGAAATGCCAACCTGTCGACTGCTGGTCCTGTTCAAGTTATTTGTCATTTTAGTCCCGAAAGCGAAACAATATACCTAAAGGCGTGAATAAGCTAAGAAAAATATTTTTCCCTTTGAAGTCTATTGTTCTCTATTGAGTTCTCAGATAAGTTATCTCTGCAGTTACTACACACCGTGCTAGTATAGACTATAGCTATATTAAACTAGTCTGTGTTACTGACTTTGATCCCTTGGGAGAAGGGTAGACCTATGGTGTGGGACGCTACTTGTGTTGATACACTAGCGCGCACACATCTTCCGGGGACATCAGTTAGGGCGGGTGCGGCGGCAGATTCGGCCGAGGATCTCAAAAGGCGCAAATATGTTAGTCTTGATAGGGCTTACATATTTGAGCCTTTTGGGGTTGAGACCCTGGGTCCGTGGGGAAACGGGGCCCTCCGAGTTTTCAAAGAGATATCAGGACGTCTGATCGAAGCGACGCGTGACCCGAGAGCTGGCTCTTATTTGGCCCAGCGAATTAGCATTGCCATCCAGCGTGGCAATTCCGCCAGCGTCTTGGGGACGCTTCCGACTGGTAGTGATCTGGATCAGTTGAGCTATCTATAGATCGTTTGTAACGGTCTTTAGATGGCTCAACTGTTTCTTGTGTATTTTGTAAATATTAACTTGTATTATTTTTAAGTTTCTTTCTGTAAATAAAGTAATTTAGTCTGTGTTACTAAAAAAATCGAACGACTCAAAAAGACAACTGCCTATTGTAAAAATTAACTTTTTTCTCTATGTTTTTTCATTTTGTATTTACAACCTTTTCTTGTAGATGCAACTGTTCCAGCAGCTCGAAAGCTTACTCAAACCACAGTGTAATGTTGAGATGTAACAAAGCAGTTTGATCAAAGGTTGGATAGCTCAACACTAATCTATTGAGTACTCCGCTATAGGTGCGTGATCCCTATAGATTTCTGTTCCTTTGAATAATGCTGGCTTCGTCGCGCAGAAGGGGTTTAATGATGTAATCTGAGGATTGTCTGCAAAAGTGTGGTAGGAGAAAGACAGAATAATATGGTGAAGTTATTGTTTTGAAAGCGCCGTTTTGGCCTAGTGGGAGTACCCTGACTTTCGATTCAGTCACAAACATAGTCCTGACGCCAAACTAGAACTCCTGTATCGTGGGTATCAGAAACTACGAGTACCAAGGTAATACAGCACCCAGACTCAAAACAAATATTTACAGATCATGCAAACATTTGTCCCGCACTTAGTTGTATTAGATATTTGAAATTAGTTGTTGTTTGGAAATATTATAAATACTCATATCATTATACGTAAGGGAGCACTTGGCTCTCTTCTTCTTCTTGTCGTTTCACTGGTTTTTTCTTGTTCATCCTGTCTTTGATCAGTGACCAGGTTGAGGTATGGTGGCCCTGAAAAGGGCCTATGACCGTCGATGACATAATCAGTGTAGTGAAATGATTAAAGTGCGCCTCTTAGAGGTTCCTTTCGTGCACTTTGGCTCTCTTGTGATTGTTAAATTGAATTAGAAATAAATGATGTTGCAATAAATAGCATCAGGAAAAGAGTTCCAGGAAAAAAAGCATTTGTCCCGCAGCGGGAATCGAACCCACACCCCTTGCGACGGCTACTCACCCGCTGCGACAGTTTTAGCAATATCCAAACGATTAAAACTTGAAAAGTGATAACGTCTCGACCTAAGCTTAGTCCAATTATTTTAGTGAGCTAAATAAGTTTTGAGACACACATACGCACATGTGATGTTGGCGGTTTCAAGCCTCGTCTTAAAGTACTTGACGAACAAAAAGGCTTTACAACAAGATGGTGGGGGTGCTTAGAACTTCGCCCAGGCATCTCTTAGCACCATCTCTCGTAAAAAATAACCTCAACACGTCTATTATCTCTCAAGGTAAAGGTTTCGAGCTATTTGGTACAAAATATATATTTTATATAACCTTAAAAAGGCTTGCCGTAAAAAAATTACGATGATAGCCTTTATATTTTCGTTTATTATCACGATATGATGAAGTAGAACATGTTAAGGGCCCAATGAAAATTATAATAGTTTTTACTCCATATTTCAAGGCATCATCTATTTGTCTGTTTATTGATGAACTCGGTGGCGCAGTGGCGAGTGGCCGTCTGACACGCAAGGGGTGCGAGTTCGATTCCCGCTGCGGGACAAATGTTTGAATGATCTGCAAATATTTCTTCCGAGTCTTGCGGAATCGAATCCGCACTCCTCCCGTCTCAGACGAGTTCGTCGAAATATTTTGTTGTTTTGACCCGTGGATGGAGAAGGCTCAAGACCGTTCATCGTGACTTGTTATACCGACACGGTACGACAAAAAGTCAAATCATATTTTCTTCAAAGCTGTACTCTCCATGCACAGATAAATTTAATTATTATAGGGTGAGGCATAGCTTGCCTGGTCGTCAAAATCACCCTACAGACAAGTCAAACATGAAGCCTCCACCCTCGTATTGACTAGTGACTAACTAATTGCATCCCCAAGGTTATCGGATTTCCGCTTCATTGGCGTCTGTCGCGTTACCTACGCCAAGGCATGGAAATTGTAGGCACGTAGCCAATAGACCTATCATAAAATATTTAGGTGCAAATGGTAACCCTAAATTCTTAGTCCTTTTTTTTTTTTTTAATGTTATATGGAGGCAAACAGGCTTACGGCCTTCCTGATGGTAAGTGGTTACCTTCGCCTGTTGACATCAGTAACACCTGGAGCATTGCTAATGCGTTGCCTACCGAACCCCTTCCCCCCTAAAGAGCTCTGGCAACCTTACTCACCGCAGGAACACAACTCTATTTGAAACAAATAATGTTTTTAACTGTTCACCTCTGCATTGGAGGATGTTTTTAAGCTTCTGCACTGGGAAGGACATGGCATCAACATCAATGGCGAATACATCACTCACCTTCGATTCGCCGATGATATAGTTATAATGGCAGAATCGTTGGAGGACCTTGGCGCAATGCTCAGAGACCTCAGTACCGTCTCCCAACAGGTGGGTCTTAAAATGAACATGGGCAAGACTAATATCATGTCCAATGCTCATGTTGCACCCATGCCGGTACAAGTTGAGAACGTTACCATTCAAGTTGTAGACCACTATGTCTATTTGGGTCAGACGATTCAATTAGGTAGGTCCAACTTCGACAAAGAGGTCAACCGACGAATCCAACTCGGATGGGCAGCGTTTGGGAAACTTCGTCATATCTTTTCGTCGCAGATACCGCAGAGCCTCAAGACGTAAGTCTACAATCAGTGCGTGTTGCCAGTGATGACTTATGGCACTGAGACTTGGTCGTTAACTATAGGCCTCATATACAAGCTCAAAGTCGCGCAGCGGGCTATGGAGAGAGCTATGCTTGGAGTTTCACTGCGTGATAAGATCCGAAATGAGGAAATCCGTAGAAGAACTAAGGTCACCGACATAGCTCTCAGAATTAGTAAGTTGAAGTGGCAGTGGGCAGGCCATATAGCTCGCAGAACCGACAACCGTTGGGGAGTAAAGGTTCTCGAATGGCGACCACGAACCGGGCGACGCAGTGTTGGAAGGCCCCCCACCCGATGGACCGACGACATTGTGAAGGTTGCGGGAAGTCGGTGGATGGAGAAGGCTCAAGACCGTTCGTCATGGAACTCTTTGGGGGAGGCCTATGTCCAGCAGTGGACTTCTACAGGCTGATGATGATGATGATGATGAATGTTATTTGGCTGCGATCTTCTGTAAGGCAGAGGTACATCTCCAGGCAGCCCTGCTCCAATTTAGAGTCCCTGTCGTTTTCTAACAGTAAACAAAAGAAAGAGGTGGACATACCTTTATCAAGCCGTTAAAGTGAGTATTTCGCAGTGGTCAGATCGTTTGTTTGTTTGGGGGTAAGTACAACCTCTGTGGCCTGGTGGGTGAGTGCCCAGCTAAGATGCAATAGGTAAGGGTTCTCTCCGCAGCGGGAGAAATGTTTGCATGATGTTTGTTTGAATGAATCATTTCAAACTAGCCAATATCAGGCGTTTATGTCCGATATAGTGATTCAATAACGTCGAAACTGGTGCTTGGTATCCAAGAGAGCAAGCATCAATTTTAGTTAAGAGCAATAGGAAACACGCTATTTTGCAAAATTGGTTTTAGCAAGTTCGAAATGTGGCTTTACGATTGCGAATTTCATTCGATCCCATCAATGACTTTCTGTGAATCTACAAATATGTTTAGGTATGCAAGAGCAGCGGTTGTAGAGCGAGACAAATTCATTTAAATATGGAGAATTAAAGTTCTTCAGCGTACTAAAATAAAAGTCAGTTACTCTATAAATAAAAAAATAGTATTGATTAATTTATTGAAGAGGTACAAATTCTCAAAAAAACAACAAACAACTCAAACAATTCGCCTCAATTTCCGGAATAATCCTCTAATACTGTTTGTCGAGTGGGTACATATTGGGCGTATAAATAAAGTGTAATGTTGGACCCTGAACGACCATCGTAAACAATTGGGGATTCGAAGTAGGTGATTCGACTCGTTTTCGTTCTGTTATTGGTCTAGGCTAGAGTTTTACAGCCCTTTGTGGAATACTTTTAACTAACTCAGCTAGGACTTAAACATCGAACACTTTCAGATTGCTTACTACAGCTGTTCGGTATTCACCGTTCCCCGGGTAACAAAATCTTCCTATTTAAAGGTTCAGAAAGGTTTCAGGGTTCTATTTTCTTTCTTGCCGTTATTTTGGTTTGAAAATAGACTCTGTAATAATAGCATTGTTGGTAGGTACTGCTGACGCCAATCTATACGGCCGTGGATGTTGTAAGAGCAGATGGGCAGCAGCCTCCCCTATTTTAACAACAATAGCTCTAACTGCGTTCGCCAACCCGCGTGCCCAGCGTGGTGAGTATAGGCAAGTTCCCCCCATGATAGGCAGTCACTCTGGAAATCTGTGGAGGAGGCCTGTGTTCAGCAGTGAACATATCAATAAAAATATCAGAACAAAAGCAAGTAGTAGTACCTAGTGGAAATCGACTGAATTGTTTACATATTGTGAAAGTTTATTGGATTCATAAATCTCAGAACTCAGTACCTACATAAAGAAAAAAACAATCTGGTGACTGCACAGAAATAAATCGGAAGTTGTTGATCGTTAATGTAAAGCCACATGTCGACGGTTGGTCTAAATAATTTGATGTCCCCGCAATAAACAGGGAGGAAGCCAGAAACATTAAACTGGCCGTGGAAAATTCCATCGACAATGACACACCGACGACTGCGGGGCGGCGGGGACGAGCTCGCTGTGGATGAAGCCGTGTTCAAACGGTATGCGATACATCTTTGATATGTCATACAAAATTCGTTTACGTTTTATACAACTAAGGTGACAAACAAGCTTACGGCCTACGTGTTGGTAAATGGTTAACGTAGCCTATGAACGCTTGCGATACCAGAGGCATGACACACACGGTGCCGAGCCCGAACCCGCAGCAACACAACACTAATTGAAACAAATTATTTTATTTTGGCTGCGATCTTCTGTAAGGCGGCCTATCTACCTCGCACCTGTACCGAACAAAGTCAATTTTGAGTTTGACATTTGGGGGTGTGCGATATAGCCTGATATATAGCTTAACAATATCGCAAGGTTAAATTTATTCACAAGATGTAAGGATCATTTTAAAACAAATTTTAGATGACATATCGCACTCCGTTTGAACACGGCTTAAATCCTCCATTCCAGACCGACAGAAGCATGAGGTCTTTTTTTTTTATAAACGCACGGTCGAAAAGTGACGAGAACTCACACACTGACTTAGCGGACTTGGGCATCAGGACTACTTTGTAACTTTTATGTAGAGAACGAAAACTAAAGTAAATTAAACAGCTAGCCCGCGCTCTACCCGTAACCGGTCCGCATTCGCCCCGCAATCGGTTTGCACAAAACCTGGCAGCAAGCCAGAAACTTCATTGTAACAATTATGGTTCTGTTTAGATGCAACTCACCGTCTGAAGTATAATCAGATAGAAAATTGGAAAACTTATTTGGAAATGCTTTGAAACAAACAACGTAATCTTTGATTTAAAAACTGTTTCTGTGTAATGTTACAATGATGCAGCATTATCATCATAAGTCGTACGAAATGAGGAAATCCTAAGAAGAACCAAGGTCACCGACATAGCTTTCTGAATTAGCAATTGAAGTGGCAATGGGCAGGCTATATAGCTCACAAAACGGACACAACGGTTGTCCGTTGTAGTATGTGAGTAAATTTTCCTTGACCTGTAAGTGGCTCTGAAATCAGTTTTTGATTTTTTTTGAAAAATTTGTCTGTCAAAAAAAAGTAAAGGGTGTTCTATATTGACATCTAATACGATTATTAAAAAAACATTTGTTCGCTCATGGCCAACTTAGCAAACCGTCCACTATTTTTTACGACTTCGTAATCGGTAAACTCATTACCAGGGTTAACAAATTAACTACATACATAAGTAGCCGTCGCAATCAACAATGTAGAGCTACGTTCAGCTCAATAAATTGGAGTCAACGAGAACAACTCTCAACAGACCCAGGGTTTCCTGAAATATTGTATCAAAGAGACAACTCAATTATTTGCCATATACTTGGTTAAACGCTTTTACTGAGACGGAGGCCCGGAGGAATATGCGTTTACATTGTATTTATTTGTCGTATACTCTGGTTACAAAATGGCTTTGACGATTTGTATAGAGTTTTTTGTCTCGATCAATTTCCTTTGCCTGATGTTCTTGGCACGTAGAGTATTTTACTGATAAAATATCATAATCCCGGATGAAGACAGTTATTACGAGGTTGTATTTTTACAAGTTCTAAAAGTGCTAGATGATTAGTAATTTATGTAACACTAGTGGCTGCCCGCGGGACCCGACTGGATAAAAAATATTCTATGTCCTTCCTCATGGTTAAAGCTATGTCCATAATAAATTTCATCAAAATCGGTTTTGCGGCTTAGTCGTCAAAACGTAAAAGACAGACATAGTTATTTACGCATTTTTAATATAAATTTCGATGACTAAATGCTGCCGATTTTCTTTCATTTAGCAAAGATTTGGTTTCTTCTTCTTTTATTTTATTAATTAAGCTCTATAATCCCCCAAAAAATAAGCTCTTTAAATAAAGATAAAAAAATATCTGTAATGTCAAATTAAATCTAATCGTCCATGATAATATCTGGTCACCGGTCACAAGGTCATTTTCCAATTAATTAGATCCAAATGTCGATTAGGAACAAGTTTACGACTGCTGTCTTGATCGAACTTGTATAACTCCATCTGTTATCTGAACTTGGGATTAGGGGGTTAGTGAGCTATTAAAATTTACTGCGGAACAGCACAAGGGGTAATTACATAAAGGTACGGTCTACGCAATTGCGACTGAGAGAATAAGTGCAGTTTTCGTATTAGAACGCACGACCTGTGCACCACCTGCACTGTGGAAGATCTATATGAGGCAACAGATGGGGTCATCGAGATTGCAACAATTGGTCGAGTGGAGTTTCCTTGACTCGAAAAGAAAAAGATCACGTCATGAGTTTTTAGGTGAAATGCCGCGCGTCATGATCGCTTACAGCCGGTCGACTAACTAAACACGTAAAGTAGGATGATTACGGTTCAAATGTTCATGGCTGGCCATTCTTGTAGCGGTATAAATAAAATACAAAGTAGATATGTAGCGAATGAAGTAGCCGGAACTTTTAAAACATAGCTTTAAAGTCTACAAGACCTTTTCCATCTTACTACTAATATAAATGCGAAAGTTTAAAAACTTACGATAGATAACTTTATAACTTTTATGACTTAATTTCCATAAAATCTTATAAACCACTAACATATAAGCTTTATATGTTGCTAGCAACT
Organism: Anticlea derivata; assembly: GCA_947579855.1. Classification (NCBI taxonomy): domain Eukaryota; kingdom Metazoa; phylum Arthropoda; class Insecta; order Lepidoptera; family Geometridae; genus Anticlea; species Anticlea derivata. The sequence goes on from OX388264.1 coordinate 10,386,887, forward strand.
ACATACGTGCTAGCTTATTGTTATGTTCAAGCAACTTAATGTAACAGACTAACAACTTACCTACCAATGCAGTTTCATATTATAATACGCACTAATTTACGTAGGTAGCCTTTTGTAGGTAGCTAGGTATAAGGACAATTAATCACCAACGTTTAGGTAGGTTATCTGATTTCATAACTTGTCTAACAATTTTATGATATTTATGATATTTAAGTAGGTAAGTTATTGTTTAGGTAGAAAACCTAAAATGATGTTACTATTGCGTATACAAGTCGAGAAGAGTTGGATGGATGTTTGTTACTCAAGCACGTCAGAACGGCTGAACAGATCTGAATGAAATTTAGCACGGAGAATAGGCTTTATATCGTCGTAACGAGTGCTTACGAGTTGTAAGTACCACTCAAGCGAGGCCGCGAGTGGATGCTATTCAGAAAATAAAGCGATAAGCATAAACCTAAAAGAATAAGAGTTCTTTACTTGATATAATTTATATTAAGAAATTAATTTTTTTTCTTTAATAGAGCGTCATCATTTTGTTGCAAAAATGCATGTTTTGCAAATGAGGTACAGTTACACTGATAATGCGCTGGTTTACAAAATCAACTTATTTTGTTGAATTCAAACAGCCACTTTAAACTGATTGAAACACTTGAGAGTACCTACTACCGACAGCCACAAAACGGAGTTTCACAAACTTACCATCGCAAGTTGGCGGTGTGCCACCTTCTAATGCAATTTCTAACAGCAGGTATGCAAGCAGACACTTCATGAGTGGTTCCAACTAATCACTTGTGTAGTTGTGCGCACTTCACTAACAAAGGAGATGTTTCATCCTGGGTTTGGTCTATGTACACTACATCGAAAAAATTTGAAAAAATTAGGAGATTACAAAGAAAATACAATTTCATTAGTTTGATGGCTAACACAATGGTTCAAGAAAAAATATTCTGGTATGTTTTATACTATGTGAACCTGAACACTATTTGAAGACCACCATGTTAGTTTTTCAAAATGACATTTCCCGCACGTCGATCCGCCATATATTTTGGAGCGCTGTGTTGCTCTCTTTTTCGAAGAAAATCTTGAAGTACTATAAAATGAAGTCAATTTAAAGAAAATAAAAACGTTTACTTTATTGGTCAGCTATATTTTAGAGCAGTGTACACAGTGCAGTACCAAGCTCATACATTTATGAAACATGTCCTTTAATAAAACAGATCTCTCGATATCCGGTAAAAGTTGGTGCTTCGATGATCGTTGAGGCACAATTAAGATAAGCTTTGGAAAACGCAACTTTAGCATGTTCTAACTAATATACAATCTAACGACCTCGGTAGCGCAGCGGGAGAGTGCCCGTCCGAGAGAGACGCAAGGGGTGCAGATTCGATTCCGGCTACGGGACAAATGTTTGCATCTGAAAATACGTGTTCCGGGTCCGGGTGTTGTGGTATTGTATTTATTTTTTATATTAGTTTCAAATGTTACTATTTTCGTTGTATCTCAAAAACCATACAGCCAAGAATAAAAATTAAAAACATAGCGCACGTAACTATTTGCATGAAAAATACATTATTGCAACCAGGATTCGAACCCACGCTCTACCGCCACTAGAACACTTCACTAGTGCTTTCACTCAAGTATGAGGCTCTAGAGTTTATTATTTTTCTAGATAATTAACTTAAAACCCAAAAGAAAACTTCAACTCAAAATTATGTTAATCTAACATGACGATCTTACCTTGGACTTTGTCCACATTTATATTCAAATCTCGTTTCTATATTAGGCTCAACTCCAATTCATAGCTAATGCAAAATGTTGCCATGCTTTTATATTTACCTACCTACCTATGTATATTATATCTAAGCTATATAGGCTGCTACTCATTTTTATAACATTTGCAGTCTCGTCGTTCAATCTGTAACCTGTATCCCTGTGTACTTTAATCTGAATAAATGAAATTTTAATTTGAATTTGAATGTAGGTATTATTAAAATTATTAGCCTTATATAGCCTTAGTTCTAGTTTGTCTATTTACCTAATAGTTTAATAGAGGACGGTGTCCATGTTCATTAATCTACTAACATTCCTGGGTTGTCTGTGTCTGGGGTATTCCATTAATGTCTCTAGCTTTATATTCCTTTAAAGTAGTTCCTGTCATGTCACGGACGTCATTTATACCAGGTGATGCCGGAATCAAGGAAAGTGCCGAAAAGATCTTGTATAAAAAACATATTACAGATAAATTCATATTATGTATATGACTAAAAAACTGCGGAACTAAATAAGTTTAAACTACAACAACAACATCGTAAACGGATTATTAAAAAAATATCAAGCTATGATTTCTTGCCTGTATCTTCCCTAGGTTGGTTATTTTTTTCATTTTATTTATTTATTCTTAATTTTTTTTTATTAAAAATGATGTATTATTCACAAAAACCAAGGGTCGCGAACAGCAGGCGCAAATTCAACTAAGTAGAAGTTTCAAAATGATTCTTGTGATTTCAATGAATCCTTAAAATCTGGTTAGCGTCTATTTTACGGCCAACATATAACGGCGTTTATATAGGGAATCAAGGCTTCAGAAGGTAGGTACCTAAGTTATTTCTGCATATTTAAGTAATTATTTCGTAGAAATACCAAAGCTCTCCAGAGGAGGCTTGTTGGAGTTGGCTTTTCAAGATTAGAATTAATTAATCTTGATCCATACTGTACAGTCACCTACACTAAGATGTATCTTCTTGGCCTTATCCCACAATATAAGGGATCGGCACAATATGTATTCTTCTTCCATTTCCCTCTATCATTCGTCATCTCAACAATCACAAATTTTTTACCCATATTCACTTCCACACAGTCCATCCATCTTTTCTTTGACCTCTTTTATCCATCCACATTAATATCTAACACTCTTCTCGTCACATGACATTCTTCCCTCATGACATTCTTCCCTCATGACATACCTATACTACGCTAACCTCCACAGCTTTTCCATCTCTGGTGTCACCTTCAAACAGCACAGAGATATATTTTCAAAAACTGAACTGAATTTTCAAAATGATTCTACAATACAGGTGGAGATGGTATTTTTTTTTTTATACAATAGAGGTGGCAAACTAGCTTATGGCCCACCTGATGGTAAGAGGTTACCGTAGCCTATGAGCGCTTGCAATACCCGAGGCATCACGCACGCGTTGCCGACTCCGAACCCCCTTCCCCCCCTAAAGGGCTCTGGCAACCTTACTCACCGCAGGAACACAACACTATTTGAAACAAATAATTGTAGGTACACACTTGGCACAAGTTGATGGTAAGGTATACCATAATACTTGAGTTTTTGCTTTGGCAATCTTTGTTTCGTACGCATGATTTTAAAGATTATAAATCTGATTATAATCAAAATGCAGGTGACTGTACTTGAAAGGAAGGAAAATTTTGGCACTTGAACTTTGTTGTTAAATCAAGTTTCTTCATATTCTTAATTCAAGTCCCTTTCGCTATAGTATATATTATGAATCACCTTAAAGTGTAGGGGTGCACTTAGAAATAAGCTTCTGAAACTCAAATTCTAACTCTAAGTGGGTGCAGCGCCTCGTATGCGTGGAGTTATTTTCAGACAAACTTCAACCCAAGTTTATTTTATGAAAATAACTTCACTCAGACAGTTCACTAGTTACGAGTAAATACTTTTCCAGCCAGAAGCTCGAGTCTGTAATGTTCGTGATTTACTCACTTGTCACCGTAAGATGTGAGAAGTCAATAGCATAACGTTTTTTGTGACGCAATGCAATACCTCCAATCTTTTCACTTTTCACGTCTTCATCGTCATACGACGTGGGATATCTCATCTAAAATGTATTTTAAAATGATCCTTATATCTATTGGATAAAGTCAAATTTGAGTTTGGCATTTAACGATACGATACATTTATATACGACACTTTGTTATTGTGTTCTTTATAAGTAGTCACTATCACTTACACTACATTTCACTATTTTTAGTCCTTTTGAGTCTTCTCACTATGTCTGTGTTGTCGAGGAGCTGGATTGCCTCGACGGTCAGATGGTGATGAAGTCTACGTTCGTGAGCTTCTGCATATTTTTTCATGACTGTGTCGACGAAGTCTATGTTGAGGTCCCTGCTGAATTATTGACATATTGTTAGTGCCTTGTCAGAATTGTAGAACCCTTAGGCATCTGCGTGATCATAGTTAATCGAGCGAAGATCTCTAAAACAATGGATGAATTGGCGTTGTATGTTTGTAATAAGCAGGTTTTTTTTATGTTATACGGAGGCAAACAGTCTTACCGCCCTCCTGATGGTAAGTGTTTACCGTCGCCTATTGACATCAGCAACACCTGGAGCATTGCTAATGTGTTGCTTGCCGAACCCCTCCCTCCCTAAAGAGCTCTGGCAACCTTACTCACCGCAGGGACACAACACTATTTGAAACAAATAATGTTATTTGGCTGCGATGCTCGCTGTGCCCTACCTCCTCCAAAAAGTTAGGTAGAGTTATATTTGTTAGAGACTAACTTTCGATTTGCATGGGATTTAGTAGTTCAACTTGTTGTACTATCAGAATTTGCTGTTCAAAATATGAGTTCAATTGACTAAGGGGTCGTTATGATACAGTTGTTTTACGGGGGGTTTAAAAATTTGAAAGAGTGGTTTAATAAAGGGGGTTTAAAAATACAGGAAGTGGATAGTCATTTGAAAGAGTCTGCGATATGGTTTTTGTGATTACTTCGTAGTTCAGGTAAGATTGGATATTAGTTAGAACATGCTTAAGATGCAATTTTCATCAAGTTTATCTTCATTGTGCCTCAACGATCATCGAAGCACCAACTTTTATTCAGCAGATATCGCGAGGTCTCAGCTCAGTGCCAACCACTAGTTTAGAAGAAATCAGTTTCGTTTGAAAGCTTTGAATTTTGTTGAGCATAGATTTTTACTATATACCTATAGGTATAGCTTGTTATTCTATCTGTTCTGTTTGTTTTATTTATCAATTCTTTTTACAAAGTAAGCAATAGTTTTGCTATATTAATGTTTGAATTAAACGAACAAGTTACCTTTCTACAGCAGTACACAATAATGACAGTGAATAATGAAGCCGGGCTGAGGCCAATATGAGCCTATTTCACTCCAGGTGCTCTTTACATCGACTTATTAACGTTATTTTCAACCTTCAAAGGGCTAAAGCCTTAGGCCTTTGAATTGCTCTGGACAATCTCTGATGAAACTTTGATGTCATTAATAGCTTGGTATTTTTGTGACGGAGAGATTGCTAAGAATTTGGAACGAAGCTCGATTATGTAAAATCTTTGCTATGAACGAAGTAAACCCGATTCGGTCGCGTGTACAAATAAATGGTTTCGGCAGAATACCAGCTTTTGCGGCTAAAAAAGTAGCAATAATGCTGAGCCGAGGCCGTTTTGCTGCAGCAGCACACATCACACCATTTTATTTTAATTGCTTTTGCTCGTGTTTCATTTATTTAATTGTATGTTGTAAAATGTTATGAAAATGTGCGTGTTTTAGTTGCAAATAATTGCATATCTATGTTTAGGTACCAAACACTTCAGTCATACGCTGACGCTGATAATTATACAAGTCGCTTCTCATTGTCCTTTCCTACGTGATTTGAAACGAACGAAATTGGCGTAGTGAAACAGCCCTAAATGATCTTGGCAACCGCAATGAACTCCTGTCAAGCCTGAGCTTGAAGGAGAGGGAATATACATGGAATTATAATGCATTCTGATCCTGAGATAAGTACCCTCTGGAATGAAAAGATAAAGCGAGGCCTTTTGACAAACACACAGGACACACCAAGGTCGTAAAAGTAGAGCACAATAATGCTATTTAATATGCATACTAACATGATGCTATTTTTGATGTTTATTTATGAAAAATTAACTAGCTGAATATATTCACGAGAATTTGATATATTATTATCAAATTTTATTTTATACTCTCAAGAAAATATAAACAAATCTTCACATGAACATTTTCACATGAATTTTCACGTGTTTTTTTAAGTTGAAAGCCAGAGATCACGTGGCTAAAAAACGTAAAAAAATTACAAAACGATGTGCAAGATTTTCATTTACCCAAACAACGCAGTATACTAGTACGTGAGAATCACGTGACTGCTGCAAAGTTGACGTGAACTAAATTCCGTTGTCCGTATGACGTTAGCGTGAAAGGAAAACGCAGCGAGAGGATCTTGTTTAGGCCCAGTATCGATCTTGATTTTAAATAAAACAGTGTTGTTGTTTATAGGTTTGGCTTTATTTTGGAAAACCTCAGAGTTGTTGTTGGACCAGTTCTAGTTTTCAATGAGTTGGTTTGGTATTTCAAATCGGTCGACATAGCCAGTTCTCTGTAATCATTCTGTTAATGTAGACTGCATTCCGTTTCCAAATGAGAAAACTTTTTAATTTTAATTAGTTCAAGTGCTTTTATATTAAAGTAATTATTTGCTTCGTATGAGCTCATTAGCAGTTTCTAATTTGTTTTTACCTTGTTTAATTTCTCAATTGTAATAACGTAGATATTCCTGTAAAGTTTGCGTCAGATGAGTATTTTATGAAGAGCTTTAATCTAAAGATTTTCAAGAACCCACGCAATCAGCAAACAAACAAACAAAGCAAGCAATAAGATAGAAATATGTGTAGGTGCACTGTAAATTGTTTTCGTTATCTACCAACTAGCTGGTACCTACATAAAATGTAGCCTATTTTCTATTCTAGGTAAATAACTATTAATATTCCTAGTTTCAACAAAATTGGTTGACGACCGTTACGGCGTGATTGAATAACAAACAACCAAACGTTTGCATTTAATTTTATAGTATTAGTAGGATAGGATACATCGCAGTTGTCAAATCCTACTAATATGCCTTACTTCTGTTGAATGCGAAAGTTTGGATGGATCGATGTTTGTTACTCAATCACGCGAGAACGGCTAAACGAATCTGGATGAAATATGGCACAGAGATAGATTATATTCTGGAATAGCACATAGGTTACTTTTTATCCCAGAAAAAGGTAATATAAATGGGACAGTTTGGTGGATGTTTTTAGTTCATTCACATTTGGAAAACAAAACTTAGAATAGAGTTGGAGAGTAGAGTTTGTTACTTAAAATTGCATATTATATATGCTACTTTTTAGTAGCTACCACGCGAGCGAAGTCGCGAATGCACGCTAATAAATACCAAAGTATGTGATATGTTTGTAAGTATGCTGTAACGGCTCAGTCTATTTCGATGAAACTTAGAATGTATATAGTTCGTAGTACCTAGAATACTATATTATTTTAATTTAGGTACCTACGAGCAAAGCCGCTGGCACAAACTAGTGGAAAAAAGGGGCTCCACCCACGCCACCGCTGCGATTGGCTAATAAATTGAACATTGCTCATGTAACGAAATCAATCGAATATGTCAGGTACAGTCCTCTTCAAAATGGCTATCAGGTAAATCACAAACATACCCCTTTGTTTACTTAAATCGCCTAGAGAAATCTTTTAAAAATTCGAGATACGAAGTCATATTTTATAAGAGGGCATAATATGAAAACTTTTCAGTAGGTTTGTTGATTCATCGTTCTTTGGTAGGACTTTTGTTTGCTTAATTGACATTAAGGATTTTTTCAAGATTTCATGAACCATTTTCTCAAAAGAAGTTTTGGACGTGTTGTAAACTTTTGCAACGGGGATTTATTTCTGGTTTTTTAATAACTTTCTGCAGTTGACTGTACCTACTTATGAATAAATTAAAGAATTAGGTATTTTCATAACATTCGTAAGACTACCACAGCAAAATAAACCTTGTACAATTTTCGCGGTATCCTTGAAAAACGTAGCAAACCCAAAGTTCACTTAAATATTATTGAAAGGACGGATAAACGGATGTTAATAAAACTGATTAAATTTTAACAAATAATTCATACCTGATTGATCGAGCAAACGAAGCGAGCAAAAATCTCTCAAACTACTTGGGTGAATCGGCTTGGGTGTTTGTACTTATGTTAATTTAATTTGTTAGAGCATAACTTTCAAACCGTTAATCCGATCTGCATGGAATGTATTATCAATACGTTGTTCTATCACGACTTATTTAGCCAAGCGGTTGCTAAGATATAGAGAGTCTAAAAATGGAGTTTAAACAATTACAATTTACTTATTGTTAAAACATATTTTTATGAAAGAGCTTTATTTATACACTCCAAAACCGAACCACTAGTCAATATTTTTACCCATGCTACCAGCAGATTGGTGAACTTTTTCCCTAAATAGGTAACTATTCGCACTTAGTTACACCCACTCTATTTTTAAAGCATTTTACGTTTGTTTGTTATTGTACCTGTAGGTATTTTGTATATTTGTGTCAGTGGGTTAGATTTGCCAGATTCCGGAACAAGTAGCAGAGGAATGCTGAACGGATAAGCTTGTTGTTGCTACTTCAAACGAACATTCATATAATTCATCATCATCATCATCCTTTCAGCCGTTCGACTTTCACTGCTAAACATGGCCTCCCCCACAGACAGAGCAAATTCCTTATCATGGGGGGGGATTTGCCCATACTCACCACGCCGGGCATGCGGGTTGGCGAGAGCAGTTAGAGCTATCGTTGTTACAATGAGGGTCGCTGCTGCCAATTCCCTAGCTTTTTTCCCTTAGTCGCCTCTTACGACATCCGCGGATAGGTAGATATGGACCTATTTATATAATTATTGTGATATAAATCAGTACCTAGTGTAAAAATATACAAGTTCCCCTTATAAACTAGTGGTTCGCCCCGCACTGAGATCTCGCGATGTCCGACAAAGTTGACGCTTTGATGATCGTTGAGGCAAACCAAACTTTAACTTCAACTTCAATATTGACATCTTCAATTTAGTGTATTTTAAGTAAGTTCTAAGTTTTGCATCTTTATTAATAATGCAGTAGGAATTTAAAATTGAGATAAACTTTCAAAGTCGCATCTTTAGTCTCTCTTTTACTCAATCCTTTCAAATCTTTTAGAAAGTCTTAATAGTACAACATGTCGACCTACCAAATTCCATGCAAACGGATCAACGGTTTGCAAAATAAACTCGGGCAAATATACAACGTCAATTCATCCAAGTTGACTTAGAGATCTACGCTCGCTTTGCTCAATCGATCAATCGAGGAACTCATATTCTGTGAAATTGTTTGAACAAAACACCTTCCATCTAAAAGAAAATAAGCCTTCTTGCTCGCTGAGCATCCTTGAGCCTTCATAGAAGTCGCAAAGTCGTGAAAGTGGTGGGCAGTACTTACTACCTACCGATATTAAATCATACTAATAATATTATAAATGCGAAAGTTTGTTAGCATGTTTGTATGTTTGCGGTACCAACAATCACGCCGTAAAAGCTTAACCGATGAAACTTGATACAGATTTTTTTACCTAGAATAGCATATAGGCTACTCTTCTATTTACCACGTGAGCAAAACCATTGGCGCAAGCTAGTATTTTAATATCAGTTTATGGTTGGCAAGTTATTATATTTGCTTTGATAAAAACCTCTTCAAACTATTTAATAGAACTATAACATAATACTTTTAGTAGTTTATTTTTATCACTCCCCAAACACTGTATTTTTTTTTGCAATTAAATTTCTTAGAATGGACTTCCGCAAAGTCACGCCTAAATTAATGAACTCTAATTCAATAAACTCTATGCAAAAATCAGCTGTTTTGGGGTCAAATCAGTTCAAACTCATTTATTCATCGATTTAAGGTAGCAACCTTGATGTTCCTTTTAATAATTACGTATAGATGATAAAAAGAACAAAAAATAAAAGCTGATTTTTAAAAGTTCAAAAAACGGAAATATTTTTTTTACTACATTCTTTCTTTTTGTTGATATATTAAGCCCATTTTGGGAGAGTAATATTGAATTACCTTGTAGTGTCCATTGCACAGCCTAACCTAGTACCTATTGGTCACTATTCATCCTCTATTCAATGATCAATTATCCTGATCAGCCCAAGTGATAGCAGTCGCATAGAACGTTTTGATGTTGGCGCGCGTTCGTACTTCATAGAGCGAACGGAGGCCGGCGAGTAAAGCGGTGTCACTCCCACCAACACTCGCGGACGCGCGTTTTACGAAAAAAAATATTTCATTCCAAAAAAAAAAGCAAATGTGCTTTTGAAATTAAAACCTCTTTTTTATAAAAATGTGACGGATAAATAGTGCGGAAAAAGTTTGAAAAGTTTTCAGTACTGTTCGATATATTTTCTTTGTTCTACGTTTAGTTTTTGTCACCAAAAAAGTTATGCAGAGTGAGTGTGGGAAATGAATTGAGTCGTACTTGGTTTTGTGATTCATCAATCAGAATAACAGAAGATATATATTTGGCTTCAGATCTGAGGTAAGAATTTAGTTTTATTGATGTGACAAGCGTTGTAATAAATATAATTAAAATAAATTAGTATGGTGCAGTTAATACTTGCGTAGCTATAAGATAAATACAATTAAAATGTGTAGGCTTCCTAAGACATTTGTTTTTTTACACGAGTAGGCCCTACACCTTTTGCAGAGATCGCTCTTAGCGATAAGGCCACCCATTGAATTACCGTGTAAATTTGTAATTGCTATCTCAAGTATTATTTCCGTGGGGTGATCAATAAAGTGTTATCTATCTATCTATCTACCTTTTGGTTTTTCACCTTCGAACTAATTTATCTAAGGGGACTGGCCACCTGTGATTTATAGCCCAATCTAAGTTTATAGCCTGTTCCCACTTTCAATTAGCCCCTTTATTGATACATCTTTTTAAGTGGGGCACTTACATGTTTATGAAGGCAAATTTAGTATTCATTTAGTTAATTTAATCTTTGAGATTTTAACCATTTTTTTGTAGAAAATTATTATAACTTAATCCATAAGCATATACGACACCCTCTCAGATCTCCAGGTACTCATATCATTGAATATTTATTAAAGACTAGCTGATATAGACTAGACTGGCCTCATAGCTCAGTTAGTAGTAACTCTGCCTTCTGCGCTAGAGGTCACGGGTTCGATCCCCGCACTGGACAAACATTTGTGTGATAAACATAGATGTTTGTTCTGTGTCTGGGTGTTAAATATTTATCTATTATTTTATATATATCAGTCTCTGGGACCCATAGTAAAGGCTATGCCTAGTTTGGGATCAGTTGACCGTGTGAATATGTCCGGAATATTCATTTAATTATTTATAAAGTTTCGATTGAATATTTGCGGTTCAAATATGTTTTTCACACACATCGACCCCCTCTAGTTGTAGCGCGATCTAACTTATCTACTACTCAATAACTTTGTAAATATTCATAAATCATCATCATCAACATCAACCTGTAGAAGTCCACTGCTGGACATAGGCCTCCCCCTGAGTTCCACGATGAGCCTTTTCCATCCACCGACTTCCCGCAACCTTTACAATGTCATATTCATCAATATCCGTCCAATACTTATTGAGTTTAGTCCGGAAAAATAAGCAGGCAAAAAATACTTTTGAATCGAAATTCAAAAATATTTTCGGCAACAATTTATTTTTGATCTCCTAAACAAAAAGAAAAAAAAACATATGTACAGTTTTTTTTTTCTTTTTTTTTTATCGTAGTTGTCAGAGCATGCGTATCTATTGGATACGCATGGAGCATGCATAATAATTATCGCATAATCGACCTTTGCACTCCCGTTGGCAGCACGTCACAAGTCGCCGGGTAATGCGTCCAAAATGTTTTTCATTAATCAGAGGTGCAGAGCCGAGTAAAAATCGTCCGCAAGTCGAGATAAGACGTCCCACAAGAAACTCTTTTGCCTTTTAGAGCGTAAAATCACGACTGCCTTTCAGCTTCTTACTTTTTAGTGAGATATGCTCCCTTTACGTGTTTGTTTTGTGAGTGTGAATAGCAGCCAGGCTTTTGTGTCATTTACTGACGTGTTGTTGGGATCTTGTGAGATTTTAACACTGAAATATTCACAATCTTTGTAAAATTTGTCACGTAGCCACGGTGGGGTAGGGGCGGTCATTTTCCCCCTTGACACATCTATTCCTGCCCCGGCTCAGAAAAAAACCAAACGATCAACAGCACACTTCTAGTACTTACTCTTTTGTAATGACGTGTATTTTAAGGTATATTGATACCATCAATCAATAAAAATATATGTTTTTTCTGTTTATTCCACTCGCCACGAAGGACACATCGCTTCGACACCACAGAGAATATAAACTTGAGTTTTAACCGGAACTCTCTACTGCTAGTGGAGAAATTTTCTTACTTTCCCCCCTGAAGCCGATTCTGGTTACTCCAACCAATGCCTAGAGCGTTCTTTTGCGAAATACCTACGTGCAACTTCCGCACACCAACGAAGTCAACATCATCTCTACAATCATCTACCAATACCAGTAATCAGTTGACCGTGTGTGATAAAAAAAATATTATAATAACAATCCATACGTACTAATAATAATAATATTATTAAATGAGAAAGTGCGTTGTTCGTCTGATCAGATTTTTTGCATTTCAGAATTTCCTCTTTGTAATAAAAATAACACATAGCTGGTGTTTTTTATTCAATTTTTTTTTTGTAATTGTGTAGTCATCAGATCTCTTACGTTACTAGGGTTTCATCCGTGAAAATAGCTTTAAACATTATTTTATAGGTACACGAAGTAAAAATGCATTAAGCTTAGCCGAGATGAGTACAAAAGTTGTGGGTGGAGTGCGGGACCATTCTGATTGCTAACACTTAAGCTCCTTAGCTACAGAAAACCAACCACAGACATCAACTTTTGGTGAGTTTTGTCTGGATGAGATCGCTTCTAAGCGATAACAGCTCCCATTGTACGATTAGTGATATAGTGTTGTTTCTTTTGTAAGTTTATTTTCTTTTGATGTAATTAAAATAAAGAATTTTCTTTCATTCATTAATTAATCCAACTTTATACACGGAATAGCATAAAAGTAGCGCTCCTCCACTAATTAACCTTGGCTGTGGAGGCCCCGGCTGAAGAATAGGATCCATATCTACCTACCCGTGGGTGTCGTAAGAGGCAACTAAGGAAAAAGGCTAGGGGGTGGGTAGCAGCGTCCCCTACTTTAACAACGATAGCTCTAACTGCCTCACCCGCGTGCCCAGCGTGGTGAGTACGGGCAAGTTTATTCCACATGATAGGAAGTCTCTGGAAATCTATTGACGTCTTGGGGCTGAAATGATGATGATGACTAATTAACCTTCTTTTCAGTCCTTTTGAATTTTTCAATAACATCGTAAACAAAACACTTAAGTACCAATAATTCCTTCGAACTTTTGTTTTCTTTTCTTTTCAGCCAGTTTCTTCACGATGTTTTTCTGCGTAACGCATCGTTTTGAGCAATTGTTTACAAAGAATCATTGTAACTTTCGCTTAAGCTGTTTCTAAGGAAATCCTGGTATTCTGCCTGATGTTTTCCGAGGCACTTTACGGGGAAAACAGTAGGTTTTCGTATTCAAAAACACTATTCGATTTACATAATCACGCCTGTTCCCGAAGCAGTTGGTAGCGGATTTCCACTTGCTACAATCTTGGATTCGCTGGCAATCACATTCTGCGAGCAACTTTTGTTTTTGAAGTAGGAAAATTAAAACTAATCTAAGCAAATATTTAGAACTATTTTACAAAACACACAAGAAACTGTTGAGCTATCTAAAGACCGTTTCAAACGATCTATAGATAGCTTAGTTGAACCATATCAGACTAGTCAGACGCCTCCTCAACACGGAGGCGGAAATGCCACGCTGGATGGCAATGGTGATCCATTGGGCCAAATAGTAGCCAGCTCAATTTGGTTGGTTTCTGTGTTCGTTTCTTTTTAATGCGAGAACCACAGTTACGTTATATTTTTGTAAATATACTATTTTGTTATAATTTATGTCAGATCAACGATATTGTACTCTCCTCAAAGTGAAAGTATCAGGTAATCAGTTGACGAAAGGATAATTTTCAAATAACAATACGACTTATCATCGCACTACCCTACAGAGCGTAGCCGCGTTGGCCTAGGGGGGCCTACGAAGGTCGTTGGTTCGAACCCGGTCGTGCACCAGTGCCTTTTTTTTACAACTTCTATAACCTGCTTTTCTCTGTTCTAAAATTTGTTTTAAAACTTCTATATGCCTTGCCTCTCAAATTGTGTACTACTGTCTAGGGACACCCTAAATGTTTTATTCTCAAAGTGGGTAATTTAGTATCCCTAGAGTCTTACTTTTAGCTTTTGTAAGTGAGTTCGCCATAAAGTTGTGCTAGGGTCTAATGACCGCTTTTTACGTTGACATTCTTTGCCGACTTTAATTAAAAGAGGGAGGTAACATTCTCTGGGTAAAAAAATTGTATGAGCTACACGTAGTGGCCAACTCTGGGCTTGGACCAGATGTACCATTGACTAATACTATAGATGGTAGGTAGGTACTATTGGCACTGATTTGTACAAACACAAAATACAAGGGTCACGCCCGGTTTTAGTCGTAATTTAGAATAATTAAAATAATTTTTGATTTACGTTCACTGTTTTAACCAAATCAAATATATAATAAAGGTTTGATAAAAATATAAAATTATTGAATTTAAGAGCACTGGTGGAGTGGTGGTAGTGACGCCGACCTCCGAGCGTACTTTAGCGTCTTGGCCAATGTATGCATACTATGTAGACAAGCATACTGCCTGCCTCCATGTATAATGGTACTAATGTCAGTGCCAGTTGTGCCATCAAAGGTACAATCACCTCTAACAATATGTATACCTGTAGTTATTGTCAAAATGTTGCCAAAATACTCTTATAGATGATAGATACACAATAGAGTTCAAAATGGGTCGAGTTGCTGGTTAGGTATCTACGTTTTGAGTTTTTGCTGTGTACAGCTTTACAAATCACTTTAACATCACAAGATTCTCTGCAGAATTTACCGACAACGAATAATGCACGTCTTGCAATTTCGCTATCGACTGATGTGGTTACTTAGTGCTAGGTAACTGATTATAGGGTGCTCCGCGGAATCGGGACTCTGTAATTAATGACGTTATCTATTTTCATTTCATTTCCTTTTCATCTAGTGCTGCTCGCTTGTACCTTAACCTACCCTATATAACAATCTGTAGGTAGGTATGTACCATCCCGTATGTATTATGTCTCTACCTTGTATACCAAATCACAACCGCTGTTCAATTGTTTGTTCAATTCGTTTGACTGGCCTCATAGCTCAGTTGGTAGTAACTCTGCCTTCTGCGCTAGAGGTCGCGGGTTCGATTCCCGCACTGGACAAACATATGTGACTAACACAGATGTTTGTTCTGTGTCTGGGTGTTAAATATATATCTATTATGTATATCAGTCTCTGGTACCTATAGTACAGGCTATGCCTAGTTTGGGATCAGTTGACCGTGTGAATATGTCCGGAATATTTATTTTTTATTTTATTTTCAATGAATGACCTTTGGGGAAAGAACCTTGTGATTTGAAGGCTCCTTTCGAGCACGTATCTCATATCATCGGATATTTATGATCTAGGGTCGGTTTCATCCTTCACCGTTTGAGAGCACTAAGACTTGACTAGTACAGCTCGCATAAACTTACTGAATGGTAAATCCAATGGTGCACGATCATCCATTCATATTGGTCTAATCTAAAACTAAATCTCCTTCTACTGTGTTCATGCTTGGGTAACGTTTTAGATAAGACAATCTCTACCCACTGGTCGATGAGTGTGGCTCAGATATTCTACGATAAATTACCAAAGTTGTCAGTAATGCAAAACATCTTGCGAACAAACTTATGCAAAACATATCGCAGGCCGGCATAGTGTCTCGAAACTCGAATACTTAGTTATAATTAAGATTATCAATAAATAATGGCCGACCCTCGTCATTGAAATCCACTGCGGCTTGTGATCAGGGAACACAAACATTTAAGTTGTTTTTTAACTTTTCGTGGGATGCGCCTTTAGTACACGCTTTGTAATTTAATTTAATTTTTTTATTCACATTAATATTATTATGCACAAAATAGTTTTACCTATCAACGGCGACCACGAACCGGGCGACACACTGTTGGAAGACCCTCACCCGAAGGATCGACAACATTGTGAAAGTTGCGGGAAATCGATGGATGGAAAAGGCTCAAGACCGTTCGTCACGGCACTCTTTGGGAGAGACCTATGTCCAGTGGACTTCTACAGACTGATGATGAAGATGAATTTGATATTGCAACTTTTCTGTGTGTTCTAAATAAATCATAAATCATACTTTTATTGCATGAAATACTTGTGTTATAGGTGTTATACATTTTATAAAAGAAGGAATGTATTCTGCCTGTTCAGGCGTGCAATTTTATAATAACAATAATATAAATTAAATCAATCATGCAAAAAATCAAATAGACAACAACTCGAAACATTTTGATAAAATTGATTTATTAATATTAATGTCAGACAGTAAAAATATTAGTCAAAGAACTTAATAATAATAAAAGTAAAAAATATTTTAATAAGAACAGAAAAATAAATTTATTGATTTAAGTTCAGGAAAAATATAATTATTTGTCAGTCATAAATTCATCCAAAGAGTAAAGATTGTCATGGTTGTAAAAAATACACCGGTAGTACCTATATTAAGTACTTACCCATAGGCTATGCTTATTTCGTAACAAGTAACGGGTAAATGTTTTTTTGTAACCAAATAAAAAAACCACTTTGTTTATAGAGCCAAAACAAACAGATTATGAGTAGATATTAACTAAATAAGCTTTGCGACGTAAAAACAATAATCCTTCAAAACGAACTTTATTTACAAATCAAAGGGCCGAACTGAACAGTCAAACATAAACCATGCGGCTGTGATTAAAATGTTACAAAATCAGAGGGCGACTGAGATCGAATCCATATCAAAAGAATATGATTTACGTGTGTTTGGAGAGTCGTAAATAAAGCGAGCACCGGCTCATTGTAAACAGCGGAATAAATACCTAGTATAATGCTAAGTTTACACACAAGGCCAGTGTCTGTAAAGTTATTATTCGCTTCATTATATTCATTATATACCCAAGAGTGGGGATTGTGAACTTTCATCGTGGAACTCTTTGCCTGGTAGAGATCGCTTTTAGCGATAAGGCCGCCCATTTTCACACTATTTTTAAGTTATTTTTTCCTGGTTTGTGTATTTTTCTTTTGGTGTACAATAAAGCTATATTCTATTCTATTCTCTTTGCGGCCTATGTACAGCAGTGGACTTCTACAGGCCAATGATGATGATGATCAAAGACACATTACCACGTGGCACCTATACGGCTGGATAGATTTTGATGTTTTAGGGTATTATTAGGACTGTACTCTAGGCTACAAAATGAATAAAAAATATCAATAAATTAATTTTTTTTTTAATTTAAGATAGCATAGCGCACGCTGTTTGAACGCGGATGGAAGAAGAGCTTGTAATCGTTTTTTTTTTTTTTATACAACTGAGGTGGCAAACAAGCTTACGGCCCACCTGATGGTAAGCGGTTACCGTAGCCTATGAGCGCTTGCAATACCAGAGGCATCACGCACGCATTGCCGACCCCGAACCCCCTTCCCCCTAAAGAGCTCTGGCAACCTTACTCACCGCAGGAACACAACACTATTTGAAACAAATAATGTTATTTGGCTGCGATCTTCTGTAAGGCGGAGGTACCTCCCCAGGCGGGCTGCTCCAATTCAGAACGAGAAAATCTCGCTGTGCCCTACCTCCTCCTAAAAATTCCTATTTGATTATTGACATCTTGCGTTGGGCTCTCTTACGATACTATGGGGCCCTGTGGGGTCACGGCTATGTATGTGTTTACTTCATTTACATATTTAATAGCTGCCCGCTCCGGTTTCGCGCGGACAATTTCAAGTATATTAAAAAAAAAACTTTGATCTAATTTTAGGAGTTTTAGGTAGGTACTTCTTCGGATGGGAGTTTTCAAAAATAATTTATGAGGTTTTATTAAGTGTTTTCACAAAAAATACAGGAGGAAGGGGGTTCCTCGAACTTGGCGGTTTTATTTTCAGTTTTTACTACTACTATGATTTAAGAGCTCAGCTCTTATCGGTGTAATGATGCAATTTCAGTTTTTATAACGAAAATATATAAATAGCATAGATAAAAGGTGCTACCCACCCCCAACTCGTTTAGTGCAAGTGGGGCTAACTAAGTGAAGCAAATCGATTGCTCATATGCCTCAAATCTAGGGATAAAGATAAAACGATGCAGCTTAGTAATGATTTAAACGTACGTGCTTACATTAAATAATTTCTACATACCTTAGTGCCTTGTGATAAGGTTATTTTTATGGCAATTTTATTATTTATTATGCACGAAACCAGATTTCCAAATGAAATGGTTTTTATTTTATGAGTAAGAATGAATAAACATTACTGGGTGATGTAAAATGATCCGGGCACTGAATTTGAATATTAGCATCAGACTGTGGGCTAAGTTCTTAAACACCTTACTAATATTACAAATGCGAAAGTTTGTGCGGATGTTTGGATGTTTGGGGTTCAATCACGCCCAAACGGCCGAACGGATTTAGATGAAATTTGGCACAGAGATAGATTATAGTCTAGAATAGCATGTAGGCTACTTTTTATCTTCATAGGAACCACGCGAGCGAATCCGCGGGCGGAAGCTAGTGTTATTAATAAACTAGCTGTATCCGCGCGGCTTCATTCGCGTGGAGTCATAGGTTATGTAATTTAGGTATAATCGCCTCCACTAAGACGTCGGTACACACACAGTAAACGTCTGAGAGGCAAGAGGTAGGTCTTCAGGAAACATCTCCATCTGTATTGAATTGATTTGACTCTAAAACACTTGTTTTTTGAGTGTTTTTCATTTAAAAAATGAAGAATTTCCTAAAACCGTAGAACAACCGTTTAGGAGGAGGTAGGGCACAGCGAGATTTTCTCGTTCTGAATTGGAGCAGCCCGCCTGAGGAGGTACCTCCGCCTTACAGAAGATCGCAGCCCAATAACACTATTTGTTTCAAATAGTGGTGTGTTCCTGCGATGAGTAAGGTTGCCAGAGCTCTTTAGGGGGGAAGGGTCGGCAACGCGTGCGTGATGCCTCTGGTATTACAAGCGCTCATAGGCTACGGTAACCGCTTACCAAAAGGTGTACCGTATGCTTGTTTGCCACATCAGTTGTATAAAAAATAAAAAAATAAAAAACTTTATTGGGTGTATAATAATCCCCTTTCCGGATGGTATACATATTATGAATCACCTTATACATTAGCTAGCCCTGACCTACATTATTGTCCCCAAACAAAGTAAGGAAAAATGTTAGAGTTGAAATTTTCAAGCCAGTGTAATGAGTTCGGGGATTATACAATTTGGTGTCGTTAAAACTCTTGGGAGTTTCGTAAATTAAATTAGTTTATAACTGGTATTCCTTCGGGGACACCTCTGCTGCGAAGTGAAGAAGGGCCTTGCCTACCTAAGTAATTATCATCATCATTTCAGCCATAAGATGTCCACTGCTGAACACGGGATCCTCCACTGATTTCCAGAGCGACTTCCAATCACGTATAAAAAAAAAGTATACAAAGTTTATTTATGTGTAACAAACGTAAATGGATTATTCACTAATTAATAGTAACTTGGCCGTGGTGGCCCCGGCTGAAGAATAGGCCCCTCCATATCTACCTATCCGCGGATGTCGTAAGAGGCGAGTAAGGGAATAAAGCTAGGGGATGGGCAGCAGCGTCCCTCATTTTAACAACAATAGCTCGTCAACCCGCATGCCCAGCGTATATATATATGGAGGTAACCATTCTTCAGCCGGGGCCACCACGGCCAAAAAATAATAATATCACACACAAATTACAATAATAATTATTATTATTTAGTAATTTCAGATTCTGATACGCAATTTTTTTTCACTAATAATTATCCAAAAAGTTAGGCAAAACAAACAACGTCAACACCACCTGATTATTTGTTTCTACCTGTCGATATCAATCGAATCCGCGTGATAACTTATAATCTCGGTGGCGTAGCGGGCGAGTGCTCGTCTGAGACGCACGGGGTGCGGGTTCGATTCCCCCTGCGGGACAAATGTTTGCATGATCTGCCAATATTTGTTCCGGGTCTGGGTGTTGTGGTACAATGGTAATCGTAGTTTCTGATACCCACGACACAGGCAATTCTTGTGTGGGGTTTGGACTATAAAGGGGGTGTAAAGCGTTACACATACATTAGGTATATATAATGAGAAACAGTTACCGGGATGATTTTAAACAATGCTTTACTAGCATTATTGCTAAATAATAACCAAACTAACTACAATCGGGAAGGACATACCTACGTTAGATTACATTATAACTCACTTAAATTAATTAGTTCACAGCGAGGTTGACATTCACAATCTCATTATAGCGATACGGGTGAACTATACATACCTACTTTGTGTTTTTTTCCTTCAGCGGTTTGCAAGCAATCTTCAATGCTCATATGCTCTTTTCAGGGCTACCATATCTCAACGTGGTAGCGGACTTAAGATGAGGGTTTAATTGTTTTATGATTTTTGAATTGTTTTTTCTCAATGACCGCAAAACGCACAGTTTTGATTTTTATGGCAAAAATAACTTGAGCATTTTATTTACGTAAATCCAAGACAGAAACGCGATTGGTAAAACTTTTCTCGATAGATTTATTTTTTAAAGTTGGGTCCTCTGCAACAGTTTTTTCCAAAATACTCTGAGACTATCTAACAAAAATAACTTTTTTTAAAATATTGTGTTAGACAATAGCATTGGGTACCTATATCCAAGACACTTTAAAAAAAATAGATAGTTTTTAAGATAATCTATATTTTCTTAAATTTCGCTTACGTCGATTACTTCCGAGCGCCTTCTAACGCTTGCTATCTCTTTCCGCATTCAATTATAGTACATAGCGGTGTCACTTTCTTCACTTCGCCCACTCGACATTTTATTATGATTTGTGTAGTGCCTTAATACAAGATGGATGTAGAACCAGTAGCATGACAAGCGCAAAAAGTAGGTTTGCATGACAAAACAATGTATCAAATACGCAGTAAGGGAACTACATGCTCCAACTGCTAAGCGTTATTAGTTTCAATAAAACTTAATTTACTGATTGTACATGAATACAAGTTTTTATACGCTTGTTACGTACGAAGGTCATACGCAACCCGCTGACACCAACTGCAGCGTTGCAACTACAATGTGTTCGACCGGTACAGTACGACCGCCGACTCAGCAGTCTCATTTTACCGGAGCGTGGAAAACAATAGAAAGGTCGTCATTCCACGCTCGGTACCATCATCGACCGAACGTCGTCTCTTTTTAGTTATAACTTAGAATAGATAAAATTACGATTCAGTTTGTACTTGAAATAATTAAAGTGTTTAAAAGTATTTTGGTTTTTTTTAAAACCATCGGCAGTGGCCTTCGTAATTGGCGCAGCCGGTAGGATACTTCGAAGCAGTGAGTTATTCGTCCAGACTCCACAAAATCGGTTCCAGACGAACAGACCACTGTTCGTACTTTCAAGTGCTTATCGAGGTATCCAGAATCTACGGGCACACGGCCGAGGGCGCACTTAGCAATCAGTGCAGAGAAAAACCAAATGTGAGTACTTTGAAACTTTCCTAAAAGTGTTGCCTCCTTTTCCACCATTTTCCATCCACGAAAAACTGGGGAGAAATCTGTCTCCTCTAGACAGGTTCGTAGGAATAGTAAGGTAGATAATAGTAGGAATTTAGGTAGTTTAGATAATATAATAGAAGAAAGTGAAGAAACTATGACCTCGTCAATCGAACCAGACAACATCTTTAAGGCACTACGCCTAGTTCCCGAGTTTGATGGGAACCCTAACATTCTTAACAGATTCATAAGAATCTGCGACCAACTTGTGACGCAATTTATAAATCCTGATCCGGGATATGAGTTAACTAACTTATGTCTTATTAACGGTATCTTAAATAAGGTAACTGGTCCAGCGGCCAGGACAATCAATGCAAACGGCATCCCGGATAATTGGCTAGGAATAAGAAATGCTTTGATTAATAATTTTGCCGATCAAAGGGACGAGACTGCCCTTTACAATGATTTATCTTTGGTCACCCAGGGAAACGATACCCCACAGGAATTTTACGACAAGTGCCAAACCCTTTTTAGTACGATCATGACGTACGTGACACTGCATGAGAATCTGCCTACTACCGTAGAGGCCAAGCGCGATTTGTATCGAAAATTAACAATGCAGTCTTACGTACGAGGTTTGAAAGAACCTCTCGGGTCTCGTATACGGTGTATGAGACCGCCAACGATCGAAAAGGCTTTGGAATTTCTTCAGGAGGAACTGAATGTAATGTACCTACAGCATAGGAATGAGTCTACTCCTGAGCGGCGTAATCCAACTACGCAAGCGCAGTCAACATCAAAGGTACCGTCCCTAGCTCATAATTATCCTGTTCCTAAAGCGTTTAATTTCGGTAACCCCAACTGGCAGAGACCAATGCCCGCACCCGCATCTGCGCAGATGCAGCAACCGCAACAGCAGCATTGGCGTCCCGCTTTCCAATTCAATCAAACCCCACAGCGTATGCCTTTGTATCCATCTCGAACGCAGCAGATGTTCCGGGCTCCGCCCCCAAGTTACAACGCCCAGAACGGAGGTTTTAGATTCCCCCCTAGGAACGAACCCCCTCAGAATCAGGGACCCAAACCCATGAGTGGAGTGAGTCATTACGTGTCAAGACCTCTTCCTCCCACTATTCAGGGCCACGATTGGCGAAAATTCGGCAATCCCCCACCGACGAATTATTTCAAGTCTAGGGAGATGAATTATAACGAAGTAGGTGACTATAGTGACTACTACTACACCGACTATTATTGTGACCCATCCGAATACCCAGAGACTGACTACGGTAACTACTATGGCTACCAGAGCGTCCCAGAGTATTACCACGACCCACAGACTGACCCTCAGTACCACGACGTTGGACCATCGAGCTCAACTGCCATTGAGCCCGCGCAACCGTGTACTAGCCCGAAAGAGCAGGATTTTCCCAAGGGCCGTTCCAACAAAGAACAAAAATAGAATTGAATTTACAGTCTAAGAAAGAATTAAGGTACATACAGATATCGAATCCGCCACTGAAACTACTTGTAGACACCGGTGCAAATCAATCATTTATAAGCCCCGAGGCAATCGATAATTTTTTCCCACACGTTCCTAAGGATTTTGATCCTTTTGAGGTGACTAACTCACGTGTTACGAGCGTCCATGATCACTCGATAACGATTCCTCATTTCACGGAATTTGGCGAACAAACTAAAATAAAATTATTTGTCTACAAATTCCATAACCACTTTGATGGATTGATAGGCCTTGATCTTTTAGAAAGCTGTAAAATAGATCTGAAAAACAATTTGTTACTTACTGATTACGCTAGCATACCCCTGTCTCGCTATCAATGTAAGAAAACGAATCAACGGGAAGTTATCCCTGCTCGCGCTTCCAGAATAGTTCACATCCCAATCCAACATCCTGACGGTGACGTATACGTGACTGAGCAATTGATGTGCAACTGTATCATTCATGAGTGCATTACTAGCGTGACTGATAAGACGGGAATTGTAGAGTTAGAAAATATGACAGACAACGACATAGTTATAGAGTTTGACCGACCAACAAGCGTAGATGTCTGTAATATCGAGTGCACGCGCACCGAACAGGACCCGACTCGAGTAAAAAATGTTTTACTTAAACTTCGAACGGATCATTTGAACGTTGAAGAAAAGACAAACTTAGAGACATTATGCGCGCGTTACGCTGACGTGTTTTACATCGAAGGAGAACCTCTGACTTTTACGAACAAAATTAAGCACAGTATTAGGACGACTGACGAACTACCTGTCTATACAAAAAGTTACAGATACCCCTTCATACACCGACAAGAAGTTAGGGACCAGATTACGAAAATGCTCGAACAAGGTATTATACGACCATCTGACTCTGCCTGGAGCTCTCCTATATGGGTAGTTCCAAAGAAAGCTGACGCTTCTGGTAAACAGAAATGGAGATTAGTTGTAGATTTCCGTAAACTGAATGACAAGACAATAGACGACAAATATCCGATCCCCAACATCACGGACGTCTTAGATAAACTTGGTAGGTGTCAATATTTTACAACTTTGGACTTGGCATCAGGGTTCTATCAGGTAGAGATGAACCCAGACGACATACCGAAGACTGCTTTTAACGTTGAGCACGGCCATTTTGAGTTTCTCCGTATGGCCATGGGCCTTAAGTACTCTCCATCTACGTTCCAAAGGGTGATGGACAATGTCCTGAGAGGGCTACAAAATGAGATCTGTTTAGTTTATCTCGACGATATAATCGTCTTTAGCACATCTTTACAGGAACACATGATTAACCTCGAAAAAGTGTTCGCAAGATTGAGAGAATCCAATTTTAAAATTCAGATGGACAAATCCGAATTTTTACAATTGGAAACTGCTTATCTTGGTCATATAATCAGTAGAGAAGGCATAAAACCTAACCCTGACAAAATTGCAGCTATTCAAAAATATCCATTGCCGAAAACGAACAAAGAGATAAAGCAATTTTTGGGACTTCTAGGATACTATAGGAAATTCATACCCGACTTCGCTCGACTGACTAAACCAATGACCAAGTGCCTTAAGAAATCAAATAAGATAACATTTGACACAGAATATGTTAACTGCTTTGAGAAATGTAAGAAACTACTGACTAATGACCCAATACTTCAGTATCCAGACTTTAACAAAGACTTCATCTTGACTACAGACGCTTCAAACGTAGCATTGGGAGCTGTGCTCTCTCAAGGTCTTGTAGGGTCTGACAAACCAATATGTTACGCATCGCGAACTTTAAACGACAGCGAACTGAACTACTCTACTATCGAGAAGGAGCTCTTAGCAATAGTATGGGCCACTAAGTATTTCAGACCGTACCTATATGGTCGTAAATTTAAGATCCTTACTGATCACAGACCTTTACAGTGGGCCATGAATATAAAGGAACCTAATTCAAAACTAACACGATGGAGACTGAAGCTTAGTGAATACGACTATACAATAATCCATAAACCGGGCAAGGCCAATTCGAATGCCGACGCTTTATCGCGAGTAGAGATCAATAACGAAGAGATTGAGTCATTCCTCTCAGAAATTGACTCATTAGTGGTCCAGCATTCGCAACGACCAGGATCTTCAACAGCCACCGCACATACGAGCGCTGAAGATCCAATACTTGAGATACCAATAACCGACGAGCCCTTGAACAAGTTCCATAGACAGATCTGTTTTACCATCGTAGGAGACATTAAAAGACGTACGACAGCGACTAAGCCATTTGAAACACACACGCACATTCATACAAGTATCAGAATCGTCCTTAGAGCAGGACGTTATTAATGCCATAAAGGAGTATGTTAACCCGAAGGTTAAAACTGCTCTTAAAATTACCCCCACTCTAGGCATGTACGCGATCCTTCGGATCATTCAAAAGCACTTTAAGAGCTCTTCTATGAACTTAGTTTTAGCAAAAACTGAGTTAGAAGATGTGAAAGAATACCTAAAACAGCAAGAGATAATAAAACACTATCACGACGGTAAGACAAATCATAGGGGCATAACCGAATGTTACCTAGCTCTATCCCGACGCTACTATTGGCCGAGGATGAAGGACGAGATAACCAAGTACATCAACGAATGTACTGTATGTGGTCAAACCAAGTACGATAGGAACCCTATCAGACCGCAATTTAACATCGTACCACCGGCAACCAAGCCCTTCGAAATAGTACACTTGGACCTGTTCACTGCACAGGCCGAAAAGTACTTGACCTTTGTAGATTCATTTTCTAAGTATGGACAAGCCTACCACTTACGTGACGGTACAGCGGTTAGTATCTTACAAGGACTATTGACTTATTGTACGCACCACGGACTTCCATTGACTATAGTGACTGACAATGGGACTGAATTTACAAACCAACTTTTCTCGGAATTTACCAGAGTTCATAAAGTAAACCATCATAGGACCCTTGCTAACTCTCCCAACGATAATGGAATAATAGAACGCTTTCATTCGACTCTGTTGGAACATTTGCGCATTCTAAAACTGAAACATAAAGGCGAACCAACTGTAAACCAAATGCCTTACGCAATACTAGCCTATAACAGTTCAGTTCATAGCTTCACTAAATGCAGACCTCACGACATCATTAGAGGACACTTCGATCCTAGAGACCCTTTTGATATCGACCTTACTGAACATCTTATGCAACAATACGTCCTAACGCATCGAGAACAGATGAAGACGGTATATGAACTAACAATCAATCTACGACGACTGACCGCACGAACTTAATGAATAATAGGAATAAGAATCGAGAACCGGAAGCAGAATACGAACCTTACCAACAGGTATTCGTTAAGAACCCTTTTGCCGCACGAAAAAAATTAGCACCGCGTTATACCCAAGACACCGTCCTTGCCGACCTTCCGATTCATATCTATACGTCTAAAAAGAAAGGACCCATTGCCAAAAATGGTCTGAAGCGAGTGCATAAGAATTCCAAATTGTTACAGGATTCGACTATTACTGATACTTCACCTGACGCTGGCGCTGGAGATAAAACTTGAGAGTCTTGATAATGGACCCGGACTCCTACCCTTCAACCTTGGACAAGCCAAACTAATCACCCACTATCACTCATTTGTTCAGTATGTAGAATTACGCGAATTAGAAAATCGACTTGACTCCATACATGAACAATTAGACTATTTTAAGACTAAATTAGACAATCAAACTTTAGCCTTGTATGAACTACAAATTGACTATCTTAGTGACAAGCTCACTAAAGCAAACTTGCAACTTAAAAGCTTAGAGCCCAACCGCGTGAAAAGAGGACTAATTGACGGATTAGGATCTATAATTAAAAGCGTTACTGGTAACTTGGATCATTCAGACGCCGAGAGATATAATAATGCTATTAAGATCTTAGAAAATAATGAACATAAGATTTTGTCTGAGTTCAATGACCATATTAGCCTTAATAAGGAATGGGTGGCCCAACATACCATGTTAATTGCGACTATTGCAGAAAATCAGGAGAAGATAAATACAACTCTAGAATTAATATTAGAAAATAATGCTTATAATGATAGCAATCTTCTCAAATATGCAAGATTTGCTCAGCTTCTAGCCATCATCAGTGAAAACACAGATGATTTATCTTTAGAATTATTTAGGATAGAAAATATTATAGCATTTACACGTGCCTCCAGCACTCATCATAGCATGCTAGGAATAGATAACTTAGGAAATATGATAAATAGGCTTAAATCTATCTATAGTAATAAGGAGATCATAGACGACGATCTACGAGAATACTACTCTATCATCAAACCAGGCTCTTATTTTAGTGGCAAAAGAATAGTATTCATATTTAAGTTTCCGATAGTCTCTCCTGATAGTTACGATCTATATAAACTTTCCATAGTCCCTAATAAGCTCAACCAAACCTTTATTCCCCCTTACCCTTTCATGGCAACCGACGGGAAAGCTTTCATGTACATGGAGGCTGAATGCCCGAAGTTAAACCATCATCATCTCTGCGAAGAAACCATCAATCATCAACCTCGCGACCATCCTGACTGCATCCAGAATCTCATCATAAACCAGTCCTTTGAGAAGTCATGCCAGCCGACAAGAATCTCACTCACGAAGGAAGCGATGGAGCAATTAGATGACCAACACTATACGCTAATCTTCCCACGACCTACAAAGGTGGAACTACAATGTGGACGTCAAGAATATATAACACTATCAGGAAGCTATCTCGCGACTGTCCCACAAAAATGTTCCCTGCGAACCAAAGAATTTACCATCATCAACATCAACGATCAAGTCAAAGGACAGCCGCTGAAGATCACGGAAATCCCTAAGAACTACAGCATGAAGGATAATGAAGTCATCCCACATCTTAAATTAAACTCTATCAATATGAAATCACTACACCATATTGAAGACAAGATAATAATGCAGCATCCAGTAGAACTCAAATCCATAGACGGAACATTTTACCATACTACACTACCTTTCTATGCGTTATTATTCGGTGCAGTTGTACTCGCTATCGCACTCACCATATGGCGATACGGGAAACATACTAAGATCACGATTGCGCAACCACCGAACATGGAGGAAGGAGTTACTGTAGAGCATCCCTACGCTGTTCCTGAGGGACCACGAACCCGGAGAAATATCCCAGCAACATTCTCGCTTAACGTCCTCAAATAGTTGCTGATCTGAGGATGGAGATGTTACGTACGAAGGTCATACGCAACCCGCTGACACCAACTGCAGCGTTGCAACTAAAATGTGTCGACTCAGCAGTCTCATTTTACCGGAGCGTGGAAAACAATAGAAAGGTCGTCATTCCACGCTCGGTACCATCATCGACCGAACGTCGTCTCTTTTTAGTTATAACTTAGAATAGATAAAATTACGATTCAGTTTGTACTTGAAATAATTAAAGTGTTTAAAAGTATTTTGGTTTTTTTTAAAACCATCGGCAGTGGCCTTCGTAATTCGCTAGTATACAAGGTGATTCACAATGTGTATACTATCCCAAAAGACTTATTCTGTCAAAAATACAGAAATAGGCGAAATCAAATACGCCTCCTTTGACTGGCCTCATAGCTCAGTTGGTAGTAACTCTGCCTTCTGCGCTAGAGGTCGCGGGTTCGATTCCCGCACTGGACAAACATTTGTGACTAACACAGATGTTTGTTCTGTGTCTGGGTGCTAAATATATATATATTATGTATATCAGTATCTGGTACCCATAGTACAGGCTATGCCTAGTTTGGGATCAGTTGACCGTGTGTGGTCAGAAATATAAAAAAAAACATTTTCTTATTAGAATAAAATCAGTGTTTTGGCATTTGTATCATCTTTATAACTGATGATGATCTCCTAGCCGATTTCGGCCATGGCGACTGATTTATTCTGGATACTCTTAATTTAATCTTGAAGGCATTGTTGTTCTGCCCTTATATGCGCTCTATAGTGGCTTGCGTACCCAGTTTTATTAATAAAGGTACGTTCGCATTTGGGACATGATAATACCTCATTGATGTAATTATATGAGATGGCCGCTGGTGGTCTGGCCTTAGGTTCCTCTCGTTTTATGTCGAGATCAAGCCGACGCTCTTCCTCATACGAGTTTACCTGCAGTTGGATTTGCCGCCTCCATTCAAGACGTAGTGCTGCATTTTCCTCCCACTTGGATGGCGCTATCTTGCATCTCTTCATGTGTCTTCAGAACATCCTTATATCTCAGGTACTGGCCACTTACGCTTACTGTACTGAAGTTCTGAAAAGAAGATGCGCTTTGCCACTCTGCTCTCCGACATACGAGCCACGCCAAATAATTAAACGTCAGGGCAGTTCAACATCAAGATTTCTACCTAAAATAGCAGAATAAATTGAGCTTGAACTGATTCGACTCCAAAACAAATGATTTGTATTTTCAATGAAAAATTACGAATTTCCAAAAGTCGTAGAACAAACTTTATTGTAAGTTGGGTTTGAAATAAGCCCCTTTTGGTATAACATACATATTTTGAATCACCTTGTAGATCAAACAACTTTCCTTCTGACTGTACCATGTACAAAGTTATGCGTAATTTCAAGGAACTTCGGGAGTGATGTGAACAATAACCGAACTTGCCCAAAGCCCAAATTTGGATCCCGTCTGAGTCTGTCAGACCTTCATTACAAATGAGTGAACTTTAGTATCAGCAAATCAGGGCTCTTGACAGCCTACATGTCGTGCACATGCTACCACTGTTAGGGCGGTCTTGCATATGTCACGTCCGTCGGAAAAAGTCAGCGCTCAAAAATGGTGGCATACATTTTTATAAGCCTTAAATAATACTCGTATAAACCAATAGCATAAGTATCTCTGCAATCGAAATAGAGGACAGTGTTGCCAACTCAACTAAAACAATCGTTTATCTCTCTGTTTTCCTCAAAGAGAATAAAATCCTTGTTGACAACACTGGTTCCGATAATCCTACTAATATTATAAATGCAAAGGTTTGTGAGGATGTATGTATGTTTGTTGTTAAACGTTGAAACTTGGAACAGATAAAGTTATTTACCTGGAATAGCATATAGGCTACTTTTTATGTAGGTAGTAGTACCACGTGAGCAAAGCTAGTTCTCTTTACAGGTGATCTAGCAAGAAGGTTCAGTATGGAGAAAGCTGAAATGGAGAATTTATTCGAGAAACCATGTCATCGATTCAAATATTTTTCAAAGTATAATCCTAGTATCCTATATCAATTTCAAATTGATACGTCAAGCCATTTCTGAAAAAAGGGCCTTGACAAACAGACAATCAGACAGACGGACCACAAAGATACGGGTTCTATTTTTACAAATGAGGTACGGAACAGTAATAAGAATACGAGCCCAAGCTAAAAGCCATTGTGTAGGCGAGTCTTTAGCCTTATCAAAACACACCCAACACGCACTATCGCACGCCAAATATCTTAATTTCGCCTTTATGTTAGAGGGTGGGCAAGAAGTAAGTACTGCTAAAATATACCGACGTAGTTACCTATGTAGACAAGCATTACTAGCTGGGTGTAGGAGGTAAGGTAATGAACTGTGTGATAAGTGTTCCCACAGGCGATATGCTCCACTCAAGACAATCTGTGACATCTTACTACAATTATAAAAGTGAAAGATGGATGCATGGATGTTTGTTTCGCAGAATCGCGCCTTCTTCCAAGGGGCAAGTAGGTTGATAAGGAGGGCTTCATCAAAGTAGAAAGGAAGAAGAAGAATAGAGCAAAGTTATGATTGCAACAAAATTCCGTCATTGCCGTTGCCGTGTTGTTGTCGGTGTACAACGAGTGTTTGTTTTGTCTAATATTAGTTAGTTTAATCAAAATGTAAATTAAACAACCTTCAATGGTACAAATTAAAAACAATTTACAACAACAGCCCAATTAGCCATCATGCTATCGTTAAGTGAAACTCATTTGGGCCATATAATTTTTGTGTAAGCAAGCAAACCCTTAGAAAAGGTTAGTGCTCTCATAAAACTCAGTTATAGGCCTCTCAGAGATGGACAGCTAGCATAGCTGTAGAGTGCGATCATAAAGGTATGAACAAAATAAGAAAATTGAACAAAATTAACTCCCCGCATACATGGTCTACATAAGGGCTCGCACGTTGTCAATAGATTTTTTGAAGGATTTTCAATGAAAAATATCGCTCACCGTTTAAACTCACATTTTGATATCAGATTCATTTATTACATTAACAAAATATAACAGAGCAGAATATTGACAATACAGTACAAATAAAGAGTTATAGGAGTTATTAGATCTACGTGTTCCCGTAATTTAAGTATCCACAACATTGCGAAATATTTATACAAGTTGATTCATTTGTATCTCGAAAGGGACTTATTCTACATCCATTAGGTAATTAAGTTCTACGAATAGGGAAATTAGTAATTTTTCATTAAAAAAACACGATGTAAACATCTGCAGTTTTGGGGTCAAATCAGTTCAAACTCATATATTCAGCTGTTTTCGGTAGCAATCCAGATGTCGAACTTCTCATACGATGGATGCGATAAAAAACAAGGTAATTTGAATACGTTTGAATATAAAAAAAACACAAAACAACATTGAATTTTTGTTGAATAATTTTTTTTTTTGTGATTCTTTCTTTTTGAGAGAATAACCTAATGAATACTTTACCAGAGTTAGCTGATGTTACTCCGATAACCTGACGTGATGAAATATGACGATAAAATGGGCCGTCCAAGCAATTCAATTAACATTTAATCTATTATGAAGGTAACATTTATTAAAGCTTATTGATAAAAAAAGTAAACGGGGTACGATGTTGTTGATGTTCGAAATACAAAGAGAGGGTTTGATATTTTTAGGCTTGCTTGCTTGTCATGACACTTATTCCCTCTTGGTCATCCTGTATTAGATCAGTGACCAGGCATGGTGGACCTGAAAAGGGCCTATAACCGTCGGTGATAGAATCAGCGTAGTGAAAGTATTAAAGTGCGCCACTTAGAGGCTCCTTTCGTGCACATGTCAGATGTCTTTGAGTTTTTAGGTACTGGACATGCCGGTTTCCTCAAGATGTTTTCCGTCTCCGTTCAAGAGCACAAGTGCAGCGGACATAAATTTTCCGAATTTAAAATTACTCACTCACACGACGCTGTAGTGCCTGGTACATGTTTGATGGAGTAGACTTGCCCAGTACCTACCATCCTCTCAGCCTAGTCAACCTTATCCACAGGAAAGTTATGGTAAATACGTGTGGAGCTGACTAAGATGCGGTTATCCTCATGATGTTTTCCTACAATTTACATAATACACAGAAATCCATCTGTGAACGAGCTGGATTTTAACCCACTAGGCCAAAACGGCTTTTTAGGTTTAGATTATGATTCAAAGCTCGTCAAGGAGATTATCAAAGTACCTATACGTAGGTATCTACGTAATCAATGTTTTCCCGACATGGTAGATATTAAAATTGGCACTCAAATCTCTTGTTCAGTTCATCATCATTGGCCCCATTTGTTTGTAGCTTACGAACTGGTTGCTTGGAAGGCAAGCAGCTCTATCAGTTCACGACAAAATCATATTATATAAACAAGTATTGATGCCAGTATGGACCTATGGTATTCAGCTGTGGGGCTGTACCAAAAAAAGTAACATCTCAATATTTCAAAATAAAGTGCTGAGTAACATTGTGAATGCGCCTTGGTACATAAGAAACGAAGATCTCCACCAGGACCTTAACATAGACTTCGTCGACATAGTTATTAAAAAATACGCAGAAGCTCACGAGCGTAGACTTCATCATCTGACCGTCGAGGCAATCCAGCTCCTCGACAACACAGATATAGTGAGACGACTCAAAAGAACTAAGCCTTTTTAGTTAGTATGATGTAAAATAATAGTGAAATGTAGTGAAAATGATAGTGCCTACCTATAAAGAACACAAGAACAAAGCTGTAAGAAAAGTGCTATTGGACACATTCTTAGATATAATTTACCTTATAAAACTATGTTAAAGTAAAATTGCTCATTGGCCTATTTGACTAGATTGCAATACTACTTAGGGTACAATATTTTGTAAACTAGGATTTAAAAATATTTTGGCCCCATTAAGTCCACTGCTGAAAGGCCACCCGAAAGACTGCCAAAACGAACGGTCTTGAGCCTTCTCCATCCACCCACTTCCCACAGCGTTTACAATGTAGTCGGTCCATCGGGGCCTTACAACACTGCGTTTTCCGGTTCGTAGTCGCTATTTCTTCCAGAACCTTAAGTATTTATTCTTTCCATTTTTACCTTATTCAAGTACCAATGTGTCTGTAATTTCCAGATTAGCACTCAAATACAAGTAATAATGTGTTAGTTCAGATTTGATACAGAAACACGTAACTAATGTGAAAACTTTGAAACTGTATGTTCAACGGAATGAGCTAACTTTAGCTATTCGACGAAGCCTACACAGCTTTAAAATTATTTCAAACTGTGTTAAAAACTTTCAGACTCCGGTATTCTTAGTCGTTGATTTTGTTTTCACTCCACTCTCACAGACTCAATGTATCAGCTGTTGATAGCAATATTGATGCCGAACTTCTCGTGCAATCAATTAGATTTAAAAACAGCTAATATATAAATGTTTGGAAAAAAAAACTATTTTTTTTTTAAGATTTGTTGTTTTTTTTAGCTTAGATCCTTTCTTTTTGTTGATAGCATAATAGACCCTTTCGGGATGGTATACATAGGTGTTATGAATAACCTTGTACCTAAGTATAATAGTATATAATGATATTAATAGTGTCCGGGTCACTTCGGGACGTCTGTAGTATCTGGGATAGGTTTTCTGACTTATCTTTTTATAGTAATATAAACAAAGTAATACAGCTGATTTTTGTAAATATAGAATTATTTATTTCAGTTAAAACAGCAAGCTTACAGTATATACCAAAGTGCTTACTGTCTAAAATTAGGAGGAGGTAGGGCACAGCGAGATTTTCTCGTTCTGAATTGGAGCAGCCCGCCTGGGGAGGTACCTCCACCTTACAGAAGATCGCAGCCAAATAACATTATTTGTTTCAAATAGTGTTGTGTTCCTGCGATGAGTAAGGTTGCCAGAGGGGAGGGGGTTCGGGGTCGGCAACGCGCGCGTGATGCCTCTGGTATTGCAAGCGCTCATAGGCTACGGTAACCACTTACCAACAGGTGGGCCGTATGCTTGTTTGCCATCTCAGTTGTATAAAAAAAAAAAAAAAAAAAAAAAAAAAAAACTTATATGTACTCATAGCGAATTAAATATTTTACAAATGCTATCATTAAAGATGTCGACATGTTGGACCTCGTGTACATAGGCATTTAAAAGAGTGGGAGCTCTTAAAGTTGGCGCATTATGAGCGTGACAAGTTCGCGGCGTGTGGCAGGCGAACAGTTGAAGTCGACGGCGGCCACAGCGCTCGTAATCGTCAGGCACATATAGTGGCATCATGCTCAAAGCGGTTGGATTATAATAAAATGTAGGACAAGGCACACATTCACCATTACTCCGAGCTCTCGTTGAAGGTGTCCATGGGGACGCAAAACGGAGCAAAACTGCGGAAAATACGTAAAATCGCTGACATTCAAGATGGATTATATATTAGAAATGATGAAGAAGATTTGTGTGGTGTTGAACTTCGAAGAGCAGCGGAGAAAACTTGGGAGAGCATTAACTTGGAAAGAGGTTGCAAAGATAGTTTTGCGAAGGCACGTAGAGAATTTCGTTGGGAGGCCAAATAATGAAATACCGTATCCGAATTACAATCGTCACAGTGATATAATATTGGCTGAACTTTCATCTCATCTTTGCTTTCATCCCACTTTTATTATAAATACGAAAGTCTGTCAAGATGAAGATGTTTGTTACTCTTTCTCGCCGCAACCATGAATGGATTGGAATACAATTTGAATATGTAGTAAATAGCTTGGAATAACATAAGGATTTTATGCTATTTCGTTGGGAATTTGTAAATCTACTGCAGCAATAATATGAACGCGCCTGGGTCGCGCGATTCGGGGCTTTAGGCCACGGTCGAGAATGGTTTTTGTCGGGTACTGACGATTGTGTTATTGTTGGCATTCATTATGTGGAAAAAATATATTCAAAGAGCGTTATAGTTATTTTACAGTGCTGTTTAGGGTTAGTTTACACGCATGTGGAAGCTAGTTATTTAAATTAGATTGCAAAACCACAATTGATGATAAAAGCTGCTCTTTCAAAAGGATTTTTATGAGACAATCGTATAAATCAAACCCGAAAATATTTTCACGGCGTTGAGTGACAGAACAGCAAGATTGCCTCTAAATCCCGCGAAAACGGTATTCCAATAAACAGAAACCACATCACTCAGTGTAGGTTTAGATACGTCAACCACACCATCACGCTTTACAGAATATAATGTCTGATAGGGCATATCATGTACCTACGAGTAGTACCTTTGTATAATTTCTTTGAGTCATTAATGAAAAACCCATATGGGCCATGAGGAGCTACGGTACTCTATAAATGGGTCATGATCCAATCAATTTGTAAATACTGACGATTAAATTTGAAATATTTCAAGCCATATTTAATAGGTAATATTTTACACTGGCCAAGCTCAAAAGCAATTAAAATAAGTTCCTTAGGCCAGAATTCATCCCTCTATGAGTTTCATCAGCCCTTACAGCAAAGGCCGTCGATTTTCTGAGCTATGGTTCCCGCCCACTGCCACTTCAGCTTGCTAATCCTCTGGGCTATGTCGTTGATTATAGTTTGTCTACGGATCTCCTCATTTCTGATTCGATCTCGTAGAGAAACACCAAGCATAATGATAGCCCTCAGTATAGCTTGTTGAGCGACCTTGACTAAGACTTCAATGGTTTTAGTCCTTCGCAAATAGCAAATATAAAAAAATATTCTTGGGTGTTTATCGAAGTAAGACATTATTACAAAATTATTTTCTTACCTTGCGTCCCAGTCGCAAAACCAAAAAAATAATAACACAATTTTTTACGTACGCTCACTAAATGAAATGCACACAAAATACGATAAGCAAAAACTGCGTGATCAGAGCCTTGATCATCAATCCCTAAAAAATGGATTGTCTGACTGAGAATGCGCAGCAAAACTGCCAGAATTTATGGTGTTGAAAAATTTATGGCCGTGCAAGTACGTAAAAAGATAAACACGCATTTTTAAAGGAGGAAAAGTTTTCCTTTTTTGTAGGCAAAATTGGCAGGGTTTATAATTAAGCTGTTATACAACAAAGAGACTGTATAAAATTGTTGATTAAAAAAATACTTTGTGTTACCTGTCTACATTACCTTATTCGCTGCAGCATATAGGTACCTACTGATACCCATATTAATTCTCATAATTATAAATATAGTACCTATCATAATTTTGAATTTATACTCATTTTATAAATTCAAAAGTTTCTTTTGTACGTAGTTCATTACTTTCCATCTACATGATTGTCTGTCTTTTAATATTATACTAATAGATTTTTTCTTAAAACCATCTAGAAATATATGCTCGACACTCCATTTAGTCTGAGTTCAGTTACGGAATAGCCGAGCCTTCATTATCAAGAACTGCCTACTTTGATCTTGTTTCTCACAACTTCTGAAGTAGGTGAATTGATTCAATGAATCAGGCACTCAGCCTATCAGATCAATCTTAGTAACAAGGTTTACTAAGTTTATCTGATTCATATCTTTAGCTCCCTACATCTGTAAAGACAAATACCTGATGGATAGTTCCCGGAATTAGTACGAAAATAAGATATGTTTTGTTTTAGGATTTTCGAAGCTAACAAGGAGTAATATTTGTGATGGCCGCCCACGGCTTCGCTCGCGTGATGTCCAGATAGAAAAGTAACCTTAATTCGGCTCCTTATCTATACCTAAGTATCCATAATCAGGTCGTTCCTATGCTCCGTTGCTTGCAATAGAAGGACAAACCAGCCAACCAAATACTAAACAAGCACACGAATACTGATAAAAAGATAAAAGGTCTGACGAACCTACGAACTGTAGAGGAATACCAAATCTAAACAAAACGTGCTGTGATTAATTCTAAGCGACTGGTAGCGGAGTAAAATTCTTTCAGACGTAGCTATCTAGGTGAGGTCGACAAGATAAATGGCAGTGATCTACTACGATAACTCTCTTCTGGGACTATAAGTAGCTGGTTTGTTTATGGATCTATAAATTTTTGTTAGTAACCTTTTCTCGAATAACGATTAGGTATATTATTTACTTTTAAGAAATATTAAATGGACTACACGCTTTGATAAACCGGAAAAGAACATGGACATATCAATAGTGACATTTAAGTATATTTTTTGTTTTAACGGAACATTTTAACCCGTGTGACTAGGAGGTCTAAAATAGTCACTTTTGAGAATTCATAAAATTATTTGTTTATTTATATATTATCTTTTTGACACGAAGCAATTCGTATTTTGTGAGCAATGACGCAAATCTCCATAAAAACTGACCACCAACCCCCCGGAAAACTGAATTTCCTTAATTCATTTTGATAGACATTACTGAATGAGGAAGTAATCGAGGAAAATTCCACGAGATAATAACGTGAAATTTGTAAAAATAAAAATTTGTGAAAGACATTGAAAGAAGAGGTATGGGCAATTTTCAGAGAAAATCCGCCTGCATATAGTCCAATCTGTATACCAACTAAGTCTAGCTTACGGTTAGTTTATTGTCAATTTAACCGTAGTCTTGAGAAATATTGTAGTAGTTGCTATAATGAGTGTCTTGGAAGAATAGATAAAAGCTCTACAAAGCCGCTGCAATGATATTAAAGAACCGAATGTCTATCTCTGACAGAATAAGCTTTTGTGTCATTGTTTTGTTTTAAGCATTGAAAAATGAAATCAAATGATATAAAATGTTTTATTTTCAAAGTATGGTAGATTATGTACAGAGTATACAATGTTCTTAGGTTAGGTTTATGTTTTGAAGTTAGAAGTTTCTGTATTTTTAACAAGCTTAAAAATGTAGGATGGTATACTACAGTTTTTTTCAATACTATATGGATCTGAGTGTTGGGCAATCAAAGGGACGGATGAAAGAAGAGTGCATGCTGCGGAAATGAGAATGTTGAGATGGATGTGTGGAGTGACTAGAATGGACAAGATACGGAATGAGTACATCAGAGGAAGTTTGAAAGTAGCGCCAGTGACTGAGAAGTTGAAGAGCAAAAGGTTAGCGTGGTATGGGCATGTCATGCGGAGGGAAGAATGCCATGTGACTAGTAGAGTGTTAAATATGAATGTGGAAGGATATAAGGGGAGAGGTAGACCAAAGAAAAGATGGATAGATTGTGTGAAAGACGACATGAGTAAGAAAGGAGTGAATACTGATTTGTCGGCTGATAGAGGGGAGTGGAAGAGAAAAACATGTTGTGCCGACCCCACATGAAGTGGGATAAGGGCAGGGAGATGATGACTGAGCACCTGACTCCTAATGTTGTGGTGGCCCCGGTTGAATTCGTGAATGTAGTAAGAGATGACTAAGGAAAAAAAGCTAGGGGATGGGCAGCAGCGTCCCCTATTTTCACAAAGATAGCTCTAACTGCGCACGCCAACCCGATCGCACAGCTTGAGTACGGGCAACTCACCCTAAATGATAGCAAGTCGCTTTGAAAACCTGTGGCAATATTTAGCAGTGGACGTCCTACGGCTGAAATTATCATGATGATGATGACTCTAATATAGGAAATGACTCCATACTCCGGGATTCCCATGCATAGGAAAGACATGCTAACTACATTGTATTTTAATCCCGATGGTCATGTAATTGATGCCCTTGAGACGTTTAAAGTAGCGTAATTATAAATTCCACAGAATTGCTAAGTTTTTTTAATAAATTCAGAAAACAAAGATCATTCGAAAGATCAGCATTGAATTTAGTGTTATATTTACTTGTTATAATTTGATACGCAAGATGATGAATTACAAAATCAATTACGCTGTTCCCAATACCTTCCAAAAATAGATATTTAAAACCAATATTGTTATATCGAGTTTATTCTTTGAAGCGAATGTTTTGGTTTGAAGATAGGTCGGTAAGCCGTTATCAATTGGTTGGAAAGTCAACTGAATTTTAGAATAATACAACTTGGTTTTATTATCATACTAGCTAGTACCCGCGGCTTTGCTTGAATGGAAACTTGATAAAAAGCAGCATTTATACTATTTTTGGTAAGGAACTCTATCTATTCCATGTTTAATCGAAATCGGTGTCGTCGTTACGGTGTGATTGAATCACAACATCCTCACAAGCCTTTCGCATTTATATTATTAGTAGGATACTCAAAATTTGTAGTTTATGCATACATTCGTTAAATTATAAACATTTGCACAAGCGAGCTACACCGGAATTGGAAAGCTAAAAGCATAATATTATAGCGTACAAATCGTTTTAATCCCATCGGTAAAATTCTCTGAATACGCGTCAATTTGCGCCCATGTTTAACATAGCGTAGGAAGAACAGTTGAATCAGTCATTGGTTGGACATAATTTAACACAAGTCCTTGACATAATAGAATGAGGGTTCTTTGTTTGTTTCACATCTACCACACCTTGACGAACCGACGAACGAAATGTAATTATTATGTAATATATAACTCACCTAAATCTATCTACTACTACTTACTCTCTTTTTATATAAGTACCTATCCATACCTACTATAATTATCCTTATTATATACCTACTATAAATATTATGTTTATTGATGTTCGTCACGTCGAGTCGCCTAGGCCCCGTCAGAAAACCTTATGCTGAGACGGGACCCATTTGCCTCACACAACGCATACTACTTAGCCTACCACTTAGACACCTACCTACCTACTTTTTTATGTTTTCTTACTGCGTTGTGTATTACCTACCTATAAAGTATTTTTCTATGTACCCACCTACCTACTGTACCTACCTGCGTTGTGGGTCAAATAAACAATTTTTCTTTCTTTCTTTCTTTCAAAAGCTCTCTAGCTGTGTGTGACGAATTGATCTAGCTATTTTTAATATTCTGTGCGTATGGATAAGTGTGATATCGAACACGACTTTTTCATTGAACAAATTGCGACGTTTAAAGGCACTCGAAATTGTCATGCAATCGTTTCGCGGAATGAATCACCGTATAGCCACTCGGGAACGAGGAGATTCTCAATTTTATTAAGCTGTATCTCTTTACTTTCAAGACCTTTCAAATAAAATCCTTATTCAAATTGTTGGCGATGAGCTTGCAGCCCGTCACGTATGGAATGCTTACTATTGCAAGATATGGCTTATTCCAAATCTTCGGACATGCCTCTGACTAGCCTCCTTGGACATCTGATCGCCTGGAGATTTGAAAGGATGTCTATCTTGGGAATAAAAATCATGAGCATATTTTTCATCCTTTTTAGAAACGTTTTTAAGTCCCAGCATTCTTTTAAATCCTGAAACCAGAGATATTATATATATATTAAATTAATTTAAAGTCACAGAATCGTGAACATCCTCCTTATTTTGGCGTCCGTTAAAATTGATAAGAATTTTACTAATATAACCGCGAATTCTAGTTATCTCGATAATCGTCCTCTGGAATACGCCGAATAACCAAAAACCCTTTTAAGTATGCAGTACCTGTTACTATGGTTAGGTTAGATATGAGTTCGTGTTTACGAATTGATTGAACTATTTTGAACTAGAAAATCCCAGACTCGAATCAGATAATGTTTTGATATCTTATTCATAGAACATTTACGATAGTACCTAATATAAAAAACATAAATATGAATGCAAAATGTTTTAATCAGCCTTGAGGTTTTCATCAAGTTTAAAAATGTTTTAAATTTTCGACGATCTCGGTGGCACAGCGGCCGAGTGTCCGTTTCAGACGCAAGGGTTCGATTCCCGCTGCGGGACTGGCAAATATTTGTTCCGGGTCTGGATGTTGTGGTACCGTGG
The DNA here is from genome assembly GCA_947579855.1 of Anticlea derivata. Lineage (NCBI taxonomy): Eukaryota > Metazoa > Arthropoda > Insecta > Lepidoptera > Geometridae > Anticlea > Anticlea derivata. The sequence goes on from OX388264.1 coordinate 10,428,098, forward strand.
TACTCGTAGTTTCTGATACCCAAAGGAATCCTAGTGTGGGGTCAGGACTACGAATATGACTGTTGTGTGTAAGAAATAAAATAAAATATTGTTATAAGTAATAGGTAGGTAAGGCTTTCCAAGCCAGATAAAGTGAAACCCTTGTATAAGTGTACTCGTAGAACACCACACAAACACGCACGCCGACAATTTCTCTCTAATAAGTCACATAGCATTTACGAATACGTAGGGTTGTCATTTCTATGCGCATCTGCCGGCAATGGGTATTATGGAAAATGGGAGAGTATAAACATTCCAAGTCAAACTAAAATAAAATCAGCTAGCTAATAAAATTGGTGAGTACGGTAAATGTATAAGCAGCAGCCCTTTTTTATTGGCCCAAATCATTAAATAATTAGGCATTATAAATGCGAAAGTTTTGGATTTTTGGATATTTGAGGTTCAAACACGCTGCGACAAGGGCCTGATGAGATTGTCAGATAATAAATCAAACACGGCATTATTTGTCAATTCTTCAATTCTTGACAACCTAGGCTGTTGTACCCACCCGGGTATTTATTTATTTAATTCGACAATTCGCTTGTCACAAAGCTAACAAAGCAAAAATCGATCATATTATGTTCACCCTAAAGTTCAAATCAGCGTAAAACATTTCTAATATTAGGAAAGTCCGAAGCAATTCAACTTTCTTAAATTTGTGTAAAAAAAATGTTTCTCAGTTGTGCACGTCAATTTGATGTAGGTATATTTAGAATGATCACTGTAAGTTTTACTCTAATTTGAACTTAAGCGTGAATAGAATAAGAACTTTCATGTTTGTAGCGAATCGCTACCATTGTCTAGTTCACTGCTAATCCACAATCAACACAAAATCTAACAAAACAATGCCCCAAAAACTCTGAAAATACACTTCCAAGTTTTGGCGGGGTGCCAACCCTAGTATTAGGCTTAATAAAATAGTGTCCTTTATTTCGTGGGCCTTAGTACTCAGTGTGAAATTAACCGTAACACCGTAAGTGCCGATCTCATGGCAATGGCCCAAGGCTCTTGTTTAATTGGTTTTCCTTTGCTCTATTTACATAGGGTGGTTTAGTGGAGCTCTGAGCACTACGCCTAACTAATACAGATACGAGTAGATAGTAGTTTAGCTTTATGTTCTGATGTCGCTGTTTATTAGAATGAAGTACTGACGAGTTATCTATGCCATTTAAATATAAATATTCCGGACATATTCACACAGTCAACTGATCCCAAACTAGGCATAGCCTATACTATAGGTACCAGAGACTGATATATATATATATATATAATAGATAAATATTTAACACCCAGACACAGAATAAACATCTGTGTTTATCACACAAATGTTTGTCCAGAGCGGGAATCGAACCCGCGACCTCTAGCGCAGAAGGCAGAGTTACTACCAACTGAGCAATGAGGCCAGTCGATTAGCAATACTCAAATTGTGCAATTATAATAACCCTGGCCTTCGTAGCTCCATAGTATTCAGTCACTATCAGCTATTATTTAGCAGACGGGCCTGCCACCTGCTACGTATGGAATACTTACTTTTGCAAAATGAGGGCATGTGCCTGGCTACGCCTACAACTTAAACACTTTCAAGAATCTGATCGCCTGGAGATCTGAGAGGATGTCTACCATTCTTAGAGATAAAAGTATGCAGATAAGAGCGCTTTCAAACTAGCGTTTTTTTGCGCGTTTCGGCATACGCGTTTAAACGCGCGCCTTCTCGAACTAGCGGGGAGGCGTCTCTCGCGGCTCGCGCTTATACAAGCTTAACAACGATCGTATGAGTTGCGCGTGTGGCCAAAGCTTGTGTTTTTTTTTATACGGAGGCAAACAGGCTTACGGCCCTTTTGATGGTAAGTGGTTACCGTCGCCTATTGATCACATCAGCAACACCTGGAGCATTGCTAATGCGTTGCCTGCCGAACCCCTCCCCCCCTAAAGAGCTCTGGCAACCTTACTCACCGCAGGAACACAACAGTATTTGAAACAAATAATGTTATTTGGCTGCGCCTACACGCGCTTCGGAAAACGAACTTATACGTTCGTATAAAACGCTAGTCTGAAAAGGTTCTAACGGCAGGTTTAACAAAGCACGTCAGCCTTCAAAGTCTGCAACCTAGTACTACCCGGGGGATTCAAGTACATCACCTGTTGATGTTCTCAAAGGTTCGCAAACTAGTAAATTGCACGGTACTCTAACTTTAAATCAAAGGTAAACTTTTTTAATAAATTGGTGGATTGGCTCAAAGGTAACGTTAATTGTTGATTTTACTTTTAAACTTTGTAAAAATTACCAAGTTTTCAGTGTAATAACAAAGGTGAAATACAGCGAACAAGTTCTTGAAACTCAGTATGGGTAACAATATTTTCGCGGCATCAAATTAGCCTTGTTTTTGTGTACCGTACAGAGTTTGGAAAATTGGAACACTCACTTAAATTCAAGTGCCTAACTTGAATCCTAATATAATATTATAAAAGCCAAAGTTTGTGTGGATGTTTTTTATATTTGGATGTTTGTGGTACAATCACGCCGTAGAGCCGCGAGTACAGCTTGTTTTTTACATTTCATCATCATCATCAGCCTGTGGAAGTCCACTGCTAGACATAGGCCTCCCCCAAAGAGTTCCATGACGAACGGTCTTGAGCCTTCTCCATCCACCGACTTCCCGCAACCTTCATTCCTTTCACATTTACGTTTCAATAATGAGGATACAGGTGACTGGGCCCACTACAAAACTGGGACCGCGGTCCCAGTTACCTGATTAGTTTTTTCTTGTTTATTTCGTGGGTGGTGTAAAATTTGATTTAAAAAAGTGTGCCACAGTTTGGTGGCGTTGGACTCTTTTTAATTTTTTGAGTTTTTCAATAGGTTCACTTGCTGATATTAAAATAGGTACATAGGTATTTGGGCTGAATAAATACTGAAGTGTGTTTAAAATAAAAAGATAAGATAAGGCATATAAAAGATATTTCAAATTTATTAGGTACAACTATTATTCTTATAATTATATCCTACGAACGCACAAAGAAGGGAAATTCGACCCCCGAGGGGCTGCGTCGGGGCTAGGCCATATAAGGAAATAGCTCCATGCGAACAAAGCCACGAGCGTTCTACTAGTAAGCTAATATCTTCTAAATTTAAATGAAATAGTAGTGTTTAAAGAAAAATGCTATTATTATTATGTAATTAACTGAGAATTATAATTATTACCTACTTAATTTATATATGAATTATATAAAATACAATATAATAAAATTGTTACTTATCTTAATATGTAACATTCGACTTGTAAAATCTGCTTTTACTAATAAAATCTTGTATCTTGTAATAAAAGAGTGAAATAGACAAGAACTTTGAAACTTTCGCCAGTATCGGAAGATAGGAAACCTCGATCGAGGTTAATTCAATCTAGTATGAGTTTTAGTTTTGATATCATTTCATTTTGCACATTTACATTGAAAACTTGCACCGTTCAACTTGTACCATTCCTTACATCCATCATCATCATCAGCCTGATGAAGTCCACTGCTCCCCCAAAGAGTTCCATGACGAACGGTCTTGAGCCTTCTCCATCCACCGACTTCCCGCAACCTTCACAATGTCGTCGGTCCATCGGGTGGGGCCTTCCAACACTGCGTCGCCCGGTTCGTGGTCGCCATTCGAGAACCTTTACTCCCCAACGGTTGTCGGTTCTGCGAGCTATATGGCCTGCCCACTGCCACTTCAACTTGCTAATTCTGAAAACTATGTCAGTGACCTTGGTTCTTCTACGGATTTCTACGGATTTGAGTTTTATAACTCATACTTACTTACACTAGAATAGAAGCTTGCTAGCTTCTATATCAATAAACGTCTCTGCGAACAACAGTATTGAATAAAACTTTTTTCAATTTGCTCCCCCGTGTACTTACTTTCCGATATAACTCACTGGTATAAGTGACGACATAGCTACCCATAGTAAAACAGTATACAGCTTGATTGAATTTTATCTTGCGTGAAAATTTGTTTTAAAAAGATCCTTACCTCTACTGAATAAAGTCAATTCTGAGTTTGACATTCTAGGGTGTGCGATATAGCTAAACGGTATCGCAATCTCCTATAAGTCGAACTCATTTATTCATATTCATTTATTGCCAACATGTACATGGATACAGCTTAGGTGTAAGGGTAGCTTAAGTAAGTACATGTACCCTGTAGGGCGCTGCAAATGTCTTGTTTTACATACATTTAAATAATAATAATAATTGGTAACTTATTCATTAATTTCAAATAGCAGTGTAGTATAAACAGTCAAAAATAGCATTGGTTAAAAACAATTCAGGTTAAGCTAGGTATCTATTTATGATGTCGTCAGTCGTTTATTTATTACAAAAGCTTATCAGATAGGAATTCTTCCACCGAGTAATAGCATTTTATTAAGAGTAGATTTTTTTATTTGTTATGGAATACGGAGTCTTTTAGCTCTTTTTTAATAATGTCAGGAATTTTATTGTAGATATTTATTAACTAAATTCAGGACTTTTGTCGAGTATTTTTATCATCATACTTTTTATTGCCTGAAATACATGTTTTATAGATGTTATACATTTTATAAAAGTAGCAATGTATTCTGCCTGTTCAGGCGTGCAATTTTTAAATAACAATATAAATTAAATCAAAATTAGATAATATAAACTAAACATGTAAAAAATAAAAAAGACAACAATTCGAAACATCTTGATAAAATTTAATAATTAACTCAAAATTCACTTTATTCAAAAGATGTAAGAATCATTTTAAAATACATCTTGGTTGACCGCAATCAACCGCGTTCAACCCGCGTATAGGCAATTTCCCCCTCACAAGATACGAATCTGGATATCTGTTTGGGAGCAACAGTGGACATCCTATTACTAAAATGATTATGATGATGATAAAAATACGCGGTTTCATTGTAGTGAACATATTTTTTAACACTAATCGTGAACTGATCCATGAACATTCGAGTGCTTCAAAGTTAATCCTAACTGCGTAAATTTCCGCTAAAGTCTATACATTTTCTATTAATTGCATTTGAAATTCAAACATTTTACTTGCTTTGATGAATTTACTTTTGGAGTTATGGAATTATTGAAAATATGCTTTGTGGTTCCCATAAAATATTCGTTTGATGTAAGTTAGTACTAGAGTTTGTCTAAGTTCGGGATTTTTGATTATTTTATGATGTTTTCCCTCCTATGAGCCGATTGGCTTTAGTCCTCAAGCATGGTAGATATCCTTTCAGATCTCCAGGCGATCAGATCCTTGAATCTTCAATCTGAATCTTGGATCTGTCTTAGTGTGTTAGTCAAAGGCACGTTCTAACATTGGCAAATTCCTACATTTTGCAGAAGTAAGTATTCCATGGTAGACGGTATAGAGGTCTCTGAGCATTACGCCAAGGTCCTCCATTATAACTATATCATCAGCAAATCGAAGGTGAGTGATGTATTCGCTGTTGAACATTCATGCCAAATCCGTCCCAGTGCCAAAAACATCCTCCAATAAAGTCAAAGTCAAAGTCAAAAAGCATTTATTTGAATAAAATCACTAGGATCACTTTGAAACGTCTTAGAAACTAGGTGAAGCAATGCCTGTTCCTCGCAATACAGAGGTGAACAGTTTCTGAGAAATTACGTCTCCCTGTCTCCCTTTTTGCAAATGGGAAAACATACCGTTACCGTATAAAGGTAATTTCACAAAGACCGTGCTGTGTGTAAAGTAGGTTATAATGGGTTCTTGATTTGCAACTATTTGATCTCATATAAATTTATACATATTTTATATTTGAGGTAACTACTTAATTTTAGGCGTAACGTAAAATAAACAAGCCTAATGGAAATCTAATGGATGCCTATCATTTCGCAAAAAGCTCTCAATTTCAAATGAAATTCCTAATTAGTCGTAAACAAATTCTTTACCTGACTGCCCAGAGGAGGGTAATGTTTTTCGGGTGTATATATGTTTGTATGTCTGTTCCTTTAGCTAACCCTGTGACTTGAAAATAGGGACATTTGGATAAATGAGGTATTGTTGGATTTTTGATGGGACAAAGAGTGTGGCAAAGGATATTATAAAATGTCAGAAAATTGATGATGGTAGCTATAAGCCATAATGAATTTTCTGTTTTTTTTATTTGTGTATGACTAGCTTACGCCCGCGGCGTAAGCTAGTCATTTTTCATTTTCGGCGTTGCTTGCATGGTATGTTGATAAAAAGGTGCAATTTTGAAAAACCCAAAAGTCCGTATTTCATTATTTGACTTTATGAGTATTTGTACCAAGTTTCAGATTACACTGATGAGAATACCTCATAAAGCTATTTTTATCAGCGCTAAATCTCATTATAACAACTACTTAAATCTCCGCTGCGGTCGGAACAGTTGAAAGCTTTGCAAATAAGGGCCAAAAAGTTCCAAACTTTTAGACACCGTGTAAATATGACATCGGTTTGTGAACATTACGCATAACAATTTTGATAAACGATGCTTGCTTATCGTCGTGTCACTGATTCTTTCTTGGTCATCTTTTATTAGGTCAGTGACCAAGCACGTCAGTGGGCCCTTTTCAGGGCCACCATGCCTTCAGCATGGTGGCCCTGAAAAGGGCTTATGACCGTCGGTGAAAGAATAGGTGTAGTGAAAGGATTAAAGTGAGGCTCCTTTCATTTCACGTTTTAGGTTCCAGGAAATGCCGGTTTACTCATGTTGTTTGGTAATTGTAATAAATAGTTACAAGCAAAGGTTCAGAAAATTCAGCTTTGACATATAGACGATAAACCCCCAAAATCACATACAATTTAGGTATCATTTGTATATATGAAACTTTTTGCTTGACTACACATCCTAAAACAATAAGACAAAGCATGTTGTGGTGTGGGGCTGTACTCTATCCTCTCCCAAATCACCCTTAAGGGCTCAAACTTCATAGCGGCGGACAGTAATTTCTATGTAAATACTTCCTACGCAGATGATAGGCTGATAGACTACACATCCTAAAACAATAAGACAAAGCATGTTGTGGTGTGGGGCTGTACTCTATCCTCTCCCAAATCACCCTTAAGGGCTCAAACTTCATAGCGGCGGACAGTAATTTCTATGTAAATACTTCCTACGCAGATGAAGTCGGGGGCGTTCTACGGGCGCCCACATAATTCCCTTTAATTTCTGATAGGCCTCAAACCACAGAACGCTATTTGTTCCAGCGCGGCGCCCTTAAGCTTGTCCGTCGTTGGTTCTCTAACAAGCTGAGCGATGATCTAAGCGTTAAAAATATTTCTTGCAAGGTTAACGGCTTGCGGCTACTCGCCTCTGCTCTGGGCCGCGGGCCAGCTAACACATTGGACCTAGTAGTGGTAAACTATTGTAAACTCGTACTTGTAAACTTTGTAAAATACAATTTCGGTGTATTTTCAGAGACATCGTGGCTAAGAAATTTGCCGCAATTCAGCTGTTTACTAGCTGTAAGATAGGCAGCTTTATGTTGAACAATTATTTATTATAAACATCATAAAAAATGATCTTTTTCTCTGATACTCTTTCGGTATTGTATAATTTTTATGTATCATCATCATCTCGTATTTGGGACAGTAACACCTTAAAGCGACCGTTTCACGAGACTTTAAATGTACCCGCTTGCTCATCGCTCCGCTTGACGCTAAGCTCATGCCGCCTGTACACCTGTAAGTAAACCTCATAAGCCATTAAAGACTAGAATAACATTGTCACCATCTAATTGTTTTGATTCGCATAGAATATGCTTGGCATTTCCTGAAGTTAAGGCAAAGTTGTAAACGTTAGGAAAACAAATGAAAACACCATAAAATTCCATGGTAGGCTTTATGCCCACCATTTAAGCCGCGTACAATCGCCGTGTGGTATCTCAGCTGAATTATGTTTAAATTTTATTTTAAAGTATCCTTACAATAATGGGTTTGACATTTGGGGGGTACGATATAGCTCAACGATATCGCAAGCTCTTCGCAAAGGCAAACTAAAAATATGTAGACGTAGGGATCTTTTAGATATTAAATTGAAACATAATTCAGATTAGATATTGCACGCCGTTTAACTGGACGCGACTTAAATGCATAAGGCATACCATTAAATTTTATGGTGTTTTCATTTGATTTCCTAAGCTTTTACTGAACATCACTATGAATAGGTATGTATTAAATACAAATACATTAAAATTTTGAAATAAACTCTGAATGACTTATCGCATTACGTTTAAACACTGCTTCAGATGCGTAGATTTCATGGAAAAATTGCGGCGTTCTTGTCTACCTATCCGTAAATCGTAACCGGAATGTTAACCGCTAATAACATCACCGCTTAGCATAATCCGGTTATTTTGGGTTCTCACGGCTCGTTTACCCGTAATATGTTGCCGGAATATTCGGGAATTGTTAATCGGTGCCAGATCATGCAAACCTATTTATTTTTATATCTTTATATCAAACCTACCAACTTAAGTTTATAGCCTCGTATTGCTGTGTTTCTAGGTTGCATTGTAATGCAGGATCATTACCCTAAAAACATTTTTGTTTACTCCAAGTCCTATATGGTACTTGCGGTGGCCAATCTTCATTGATGTGTCACTAAGTGGTGTCTTTTGGAAAAAAAACTCACGTAGTTTTACACAATCATATGCAGTGTCACGCAGAGTCACATAGTCTCACGCAGTCTCATGCAGTCTTACTCCATCTAACGCAGTCTGACGTAGTCTCACGCAACCTCTGGCAGTCTCATGCAGTCAATCTCAAATATAACTATCACTCTATATTTTAAACGGTAATTAACTAGCTCCCACGTCCAGTCCACCTGAACCACCCGTAATATGAATTACCGCTCAGTATCTTACAAATCGCTGGACTTACTCCGCCACAGATGAATTAAACTTACTATCGTAAAGAAGTATCACTCCGAAGACTGACACTGATAGTTCATGATGTACCTATCTGTTCACCACAAAAAACACGTAAATCTTTCTCGATCTGGACATTTTTATCCATAATCTATGATCTAAGAATAATCACAATCTCGACAACCTCGGTGGCACAGCGGGCGAGTGTCCATCTTAGACACGCTTTCGCGTTCGGGTTCGGGTTCGGTCGTTCCCAGGGTTCGATTGCCGCTTCGAGACAAATGCTTGCATGATCTACATAAGTATTTGTTCTGGATTTGGGTGATGTGGTACCATGATACTAGTAGTTTCTGATACCCACCCACGATACGGAATCCTAGTGTGGAGTCAGGATTATGTATGTGACTTTTGGGCTTGACTTTTGATCTTAGATCAAAGACCCATTAAATATTCTATTTTTTGCAGAAGCCTGGCAGCTTGTTATCTGGAAATCGGAATTGCAACATTCCTCATATAAAATTTATGGATTCAGATTCAATACTGACCGCTATTCAGAGTGACTGAGTCCAGCCATAACTCCAGACGCCAGATTTATACTATTTCCGCCAAAGCTATCCTCCCTATGATACCTTCATTTGTTAAGTTTGCAAACGGCATTAAAGGATTGCGAATTCGATTTAACTGAAGAAGTCCACGATAGGTCGTGACCCACGACCATTGGGTACTTATTTTAAAGTGGTTGGTTGCTTATTATAAAGTACCTAGGTCATTCTTAAATAATGATTGGCGTGTAACTAGTTTCCGACCGATGTCCGCTAAACATTGATGCTTCGATGATCGTTGAGGCACAAATTAAGATAAACTTTGAAAATCACAGTTTAAGCATGATCTAACTAATAACTAATATGAAATACGAAGTCATTGAAACTTTAAAAAATTGGGAATTGACGTTGGGTTTTAATGTTACTATTTTTGTTTTATTTCAAAAACCATGTGGCCTAGAATAAAAATGAAAATCGTTTTGGAATGTATGAACAAAGTTATTTCATATGAAATGAAGAATGACTATACTGTCGGTCTGTTAACACAAAAGCAACTTACATACCCTATAAACAACTCATTCAAACACAAAACTATACGAGTTCAGCCATATTTGCCCATACAGTACACAACTTAAGTAATATTACTTTTTCCTCAAGAGTAGTTATCGAAAACTTGTAGCCGACAATCTTGACTGTAAATCTTGTTACTAGGAAAGGTTTAACGAACATAAGCTTTGTTTTCACGCTCCAGTACCAATTAAATCAAGGGCTTTTATCAGTCGAGACCAGTACAAAACAGACCTGGGTCGAGCACACAGTAAAAATTTACTTCGCAAAACAAATGCGTGTGTTTTTTTCATTTATGCGTTGATATGTGATGACCACTATGTCTATTTGAGTCAGACGATTCAACTAGGTAGGTCCAACTCCGACAAAGAGGTCAACCGACGAACCCAACTCGGATGGGCAGCGTTTGGGAAACTTCGTCATATCTTCTCGTCGCAGATACCGCAGAGCCTCAAGACGAAAGTCTACAATCAGTGCGTGTTGCCAGTGATGACTTATGGCACTGAAACTTGGTCGTTAACTATAGGCCTCATATACAAGCTCAAAGTCGCGCAACGGGCTATGGAGAGAGCTATGCTTGGAGTTTCACTACGTGATAAGATCCGAAATGAGGAAATCCGTAGAAGAACTAAGGTCACCGACATAGCTCTCAGAATTAGCAAGTTGAAGTGGCAGTGGGCAGGCCATATAGCTCGCAGAACCGACAACCGTTGGGGAGTAAAGGTTCTCGAATGGCGACCACGAACCGGGCGACGCAGTGTTGGAAGGCCCCCCACCCGATGGACCGACGACATTGTGAAGGTTGCGGGAAGTCGGTGGATGGAGAAGGCTCAAGACCATTCGTCATGGAACTCTTTGGGGGAGGCCTATGACCAGCAGTGGACTTATACAGGCTGATGATGATGATGATGTGATGCTTGCTTCTGGTGTCACTGATTATTTCTTGGTCAGCCAGTATAAGGTCATTGACCAGGAACGATGGCCCTGAAAATAGTCTATGACCGTCGGTGAAGGAATCAATGTAGTTAAAGTGCGCCTCTTGGATCGTGCTCCTTGGGATCAGTCTTGCGACTATAAGCAAATGTGTTGTGGGTGTTGAAGTGTCGTTTGGCTTGTGAACAATGCCTTTAACTAACTGCTATTACCTCTGGTCTAGCGTTTGAATGTAACATCTTTTTAGCCGTCTTTAGAAGCTGGGTAGAACCTGCTGGGCTGCTCGCTGGTTAGGGTGATGTGTTTGACACTTTGTATTTCGCAGCAGTTTTCCTTATTCGTATATACATCGCCAATCTACTGTGGCGGATGTCGAACAAACGTTGAATCAATCTTCACAAACAGGACTTTAAAACTGCAGTAATTACTTCAGAACATGCTAAAAGTGCGATTATTCTTCTTCTTCTTGTCGGGTCACTGATTCTTTCTTGGTCATTCTGTCTTTGGTCAGTGACCAGGTTAAGGTATGGTGGCCCTGAAAAGGGTATATGACCGTCGATGACAGAATCAGTGTAGTGAAAGGATTAAAGTGCGCCTCTTAGAGGCTCCTTTCGTGCACATGTCACATGTCTACGAATTCTTAGGTTCTAGGACATGCCGGTTTCCTCACGATGTTTTCCCTCTTCTTTTGAGAGCCCTAGCATAGCGCACATAAATTTTCCGAATGGAAAATCCATTGATGCACGACAGGTTTCGAACTCACGACCTGTGGATCGGAAGGCGACACTACCACCCCTCCACCAGTGTTTCGCTATGAGAAAATACATATACCTAGGGAGAATAGTATAGAAAACTTTTGGAAGGAATATACAAGTGCGATTATCAAAGTTTATCTTAATTGTGCCCGAAGCACCAAGGTTTACCGGTCATCGCGAGATCTCAGTTCGGGGCGAACCACTAGTTTGACAAATCCCTAGGAGGTACATTACACACTCGTGTCATCAGTAAACTTTGTCAATCATAAATAAAATAAATAAATAACGACCAACAGTCACATAGCTACCATAGTCCAGTAATATCTAAGTTCAGATTTATCAGAAGTTCATAACAAGTTAACTTGTCCATCTATAGTTGATAGTTCACAGCTTTAGTTGGCAACGTAGAGTCGGAGTAATCAAAAAGATGTAGCAGTACTTATAATACAAGGTTTTTCATAACATGTATACCTACCATACCGAAACGGTGTTATAATATCAACATGAGAAAGATTATAATCGAAACATTCATCATTTTTTTCCTGAAACTATGTAGCTGTTTAGCTGTTTTTGGTATTTGTAATATCTTTATAACTAATTACTAAACGTACAAGAAGTCAAGGCAACAAGACATCAAGATTACTACCTAAAACAGCTGATTCATTGAGTTTGTACTGTTTTGAGCCCAATACAGCTGATAATTGCAATATGCATATTTCATTCAAAAATGAAAAATATCGAACTTATAAAAATGGAGCTCTACAAAATCAACAAATCCCATTGCCAAAGTGCAACTTGAAACCAAATTGTGAATCTTAAAAGCAGACGAGGTAGCATATTCGCGACGGAAATACTCCAATGGAATTCCGTCCGTCCAGATTACTCGCTATGCTTGCTACGCTAAAGTGCCTTCAATAACTCCGCAACTTCGTTTGGCCCATTGTTATATTCAATGTCCTGATTCCAATAACTTTGGCCTGAGTGTTTTGATAAGAATGACAGTCAGATTCTTGCAATGAGGATTCTTGTATCGAACAAGCAAAGTGAGCGAAGATCTCTCAAATAATATGGATGAATTGACGTTTTATGTTTATTGGTTAAGTGGGTGATAGACGTGCGAGTAAGTTCGCGAACTTGTGGCTCTACGACCTTTTTCGCTGGTGTGTCACCCTAAGTACGCGTACTTTAAAATCGCCGAGTAAGTTCGTTGGCGATCCGACAAGTTTGAAATTTTGCTCGTAACCCGCCTCTGCTCGTACGTTCAGCAGCACTGCGAGCCGCGAGCCGCCATTTTCTTCATACACTGTCTCAGGCATTCTGAATAATTATGAAAATCTTCCTTCTCATCACGTAACTCACTAACACTAATAACACAAATCTTCTTCTGTCGATGATATCGCAATACAGAGTGAGTAAGCTTCACGTGTGTCACCGAGACGCGACGTCCAGCGGAGTAAGTTCGCGATCTTAAAAACCGCGTACTTTAAGTTTGCACGTCTATCACCCACTTATGAGTTTTTTGGTACTGTCGAAATTACTAAAAGACTGGTAAGAATCAGCTAAGGGGTTGCTAAGATAAAGGGGTCCAAAAGGGGGTTTTAAAAAAAGTAATGCAATTACGTGAAGCCATATGAAAGAGGTTTGCTTTCTAAAACAATTTTTATTTTTATTCGGGATGGTTTTTGAGATAGAACAAAAATAGTAACAATAGAAAGCCAATATAACTTGAGCTCCTACTTGGTAAAGTTTGAATGATTTCGTAGCTATGGTAAAATTGGATAATAGTTAGATCATGCTAAAGATGCGATTTTCATAGTTCATCCTAATTGTGTCTCAACGATCATTGAAGCAGAAACTTTTACTAATTATCGCGAGATCTTGGTAGCTTAAAATGAACCACTAGAAGCTTTAAATTAAAATAAAACTCGTCAATGCTATTTCATACAATAATCAACAGTGAATTGCTATTTTCGTAGGTGTTAGTTGAATTTTCAGACCGAAAGTTTTTAATTACGAGCTACTGTTAAATAGTGTTGCAAAATTGGCAGCTAGACGGTGAAATGTTACCGTCAAGCGGCCAATTTTGCAACTCTACCGGTACCTATTAGCTACCAAACCCACACGACATAATTATATAGTTTGTCCTCATACAATTTCCCGGTTATAAATCATTATCATTTCAGCCGTAGGACGTCCTCTGTTAAACATAGGCCTCCTCCATAGATTTCCAAATCGACGCTCCATTATGTAGGAGGAATGTGCCCATACTCGTGTTGGCGACCGCAGTTACTAATAATACGCACAGCAGATTTTGCTGCTAAAATGGCCGTTTTTCGAAAACTGGTTCAAATTCGTAAGTTCCGTGTTATTTACAGAATGCGTTCAACAACTTGAAAGTTGTTGCACGTTCGACATAAATCTCGACTATCTAATAGAAAATAATATATATACTGACTGTACAATTCACAGTAGTACGCGGAACGTCGAAAATCCAATTTAAAATATAACAATAACTTAAACTACAGGCAAAGCGCCAAGTTCAGTGTCGAGAGCCAATAGCATTTTTTGATTATTTTCGACGGAATTGCTGACTTTGATTCTTTGACCTCTCAAACTTCCAATGGTCTCACGTGGTCTCACGTAGTTTCCATTGGTCTCACGCAGTCTCACGTGTCCTCACGTGTCACGCAGCCTCACGCGGTCTCACGCAGTCTCACGTGATTTCACTCATCTTAGGAAGTCTCACGGTGAGACTGTGTAAGCCCATGAGAGAATCACATATTCTCACGCGATCTCACGTAGTCTTGCATAGTTTCAGGTGGTCTCACACAGCTTGTGTGTTCTTATAGACAAGTAGAATACTACATAGTTTTGTGGCATTTGATACCAGCTATCTCTAATAACCTTCTACTTACTAGCAAACTCACCATTTTACCTTGCGTATAACAAGATATACCTATAAATTCCGACTTAAAATATTAAAGCCACGATTCCTAGTACAAACACTGCAAGTTTATTTACCTAAATCCTAGCCTAACAAATTGGTAGCATTAAAATTACGTTCGCCAAGGAAAAATAATATTTAAACAGTTGTTTTCGTTATGTTAATACTTTGTTTGTTTAGAAGAGTTCGCGGTCGCGGAGATTCCTCGCATCCTAAATCCGGCTGAGCCAAACTTTTTAAGGGAAAATGTGTTTTAGAACTTGCTAACTTTTCTGGAGCTATGTTGTACTAGGGTCTTGTGTTTGAATCCTGATGAGACAATCGGAAACAAAATCGAACGTGCAATCCCGGCCTAAGCCTCATTTATTTTGCTTTTTGATAGAGACGTAGCTCTGCTCCTTCCTAGCTTCCCCAAGACGACGCTGGCTGCATTGCCACATTCGGTGGCAATGCTAATCCGTTGGGCCAAATAGCAGCCAGGGGTCTAGTCACGCGTCGCTTCGACTAAACGCCCTGTATATAGTTTAGATAATGATATAATTGACTAAAACTGCTGAGTCTTCTATATATCACGGTCATATAATGGTTACAGTTATATGGCAACGCTGCTGCCTGTATTGGAAGATTGATCGTGCGATCATTAATCATAGCTAGTGACTAGTGCCTACTTATTCCGCGCGCGGTTTTTATCAACTTGCGAACGGGTGACTTTTTATAATTTAAAGTCTAAACAACGCTATCGGACTTAAAGGGTATTCCAGAATCGGTCTGAGTGATTCCGAATAAATAAAAGAGCTTTATTTAAAGTTAAGGAATTTGCTCTGTCTGTGGGGGAGGCCATGTTCAGCAGTGGACATCGAACGGCTGAAATGATGATGATGATGATTTAAAGTTAATTTGAATTTTTTTGTACCTAACACTTCCGCCAAATATCGCAAAGTCGAAGTCAAAATCTGGCGAAATCACTAGGATCGTCTAGGATCATGCTGAAATATCTTAGAAAATATGTACCTATGTAAGTGATGTAATCACGTGTCTCCGCATCACACGAAATCGTGTTTCAAAGTGAATTGTGTTTCATTATATAACATAGTACAACACGCAGAAATTAACTTGGCACCTGCGTAGATTGTGCTTCCCTGTCACACCACACCCCACCGCCTACCGCTCTCGCGAGTGAGAATGAGGCAAAACATTACAGCGAGGTGCCTCGTTAACATTTGCGTGTTGTATTGTTTCACAATCCCACAGAAATACTACCCATTTTAGACAGATTGAAATGCGTACAGGTGCCTACTAATTATTATCCACGTCAAATCATTATCCTAATGCTCACAACAAAGCAATATAATATTATACAATAGTATAGCCTACCTACCTCATCATCATCGTCAGCCTGTAAAGTCCACCGCTGGTCATAAGCCTCCCCCAAAGAGTTCCACGATGAACAGTCTTGTGCCTTTTCCATAGCTTCGTAGACAGGCGAAATACACATCGAATTCGTATTTAGTGTGTGGAATGTGGGTGTGCCGACGTACCGCATTACATGGCTTTTTATATATAAATATTAGTGCGGAAGGTTTTTATGGGGAATAAATTAGCGGACTAAAAACATCTTTACCATCATCATCATTTCAGCCGTAGGACGTCCACTGCTGAACCTGCTGAATAAGCCTCACCCATAGATTTCCAGCGCGACCGACGGGGTGATTTACCCATACTCGCCAAGCTGGGCATGCGGGTTGGCGAGCGCAGATAAAGCTACTGTTGATAGGGAACGCTGCTGTCCATCCCTTAGCTTTTTTTCCTATAGTCGCCTCTTACGACATCCACAGGTACATACATACATAGATATGGCCTATTCTTCAGCCGGAGCCACCACGACATACCTTTAAAAAAATCTAACCTCGCTAAGAAGTATATAATTTGAAACTGTAAGTTGCTTTGAATTGAAAATTTCTTTGTGCATTTGCACTAGCAAGGTTTTGAGTTTAGGGTATAGGTATGAAGCAAAAATCCAAGATGAAAGCGCAGATTACGGGGACCCGTGGTAATATTTGTGTAAATATTCGGGCAGTGACCGACGAGCAAGACTTCAAAGGATTCCTCTGAATAATATTCAGCAAAGACATAGATTGTTATCGTCCTATATATTTACCTATTATTTTCGCTTTCTCGATAGTTAATAAGTGTCTCAAAGATATTTCAAAAACCTAGGTAATGCACGTGCTCATAATCCAGAAATAATTCGATTAAACAGACCACAGACTATGACAAACGATGTTTCTGACGCGCTGACTGGGCGACTTAGAAGCGCGTCGCAAATGAGCCGTAATGTCGTGATGGATGGCATCCATCGGACTTGCTATCCATCAACAAGCTGCTCATCTTACCTATCCATAGATAGCGAGAAACTGATAACACCCTAAATGAAGATCAGCAGGCTTGTAATCCCTCACACAACGCTAGGCCCCGTGCGGACCGTTGGGATTTGCGGCATTTTTTTGCGCTATGTAACAATTTCTAAGCATCGAACAGTCAAGATAGCTGGCAAATAGCTGAATACAATCACTTGAATCA
The DNA here is from genome assembly GCA_947579855.1 of Anticlea derivata. Taxonomy (NCBI): domain Eukaryota; kingdom Metazoa; phylum Arthropoda; class Insecta; order Lepidoptera; family Geometridae; genus Anticlea; species Anticlea derivata. Next base: position 10,445,332 of record OX388264.1, read on the forward strand.
CTATGGTTATCATTGATATGGTAGGTATCATGGAGTGATTCCTGCGGTTATCACATGAGTGTTACTACCTAGGTACCACAAAGTGAGGCTTAACGCTGTCACGCGAAGCAAGTTTCCAATAGAGGCTTAGCCCCGGAGAACACTATGCGCCATGCGTCAAAATATAATGTGAAATGATTTATTTATTTATTTATTTATTAATTTATTTATTTATTTATTTATTTATTTATTTATTTATTTATTAAGATAACAACATCATAACAGGTTTTTTTATTAATCCCTAAGGCGATGTTATATCTAGGTACCTACTTAACTTAATTTATTAACAATACTAATTATTATATTTTGTCTCAATGACAAGCTGTGCCATTTCCATGGCTTTCGGCAGGTTTTGGTAAAACACATCTACACTGTTTTGGGACAGAATATTGAGTAAATAGATAGCGAGTGACACGGGAGAAAACTTAAGTAGGTTGGTCCTACAGCTGGGTACCTCCAGCATGGCGGGGCGGCGGCGGAGGCCCAAGTAATCTATCTCCTCAAATATAATATTCTATGCCCTTGTGCCGTCTAGGGATCACGTTTAATCTTAGGATTGTGGTGTGAATGTCTGAGCATTCTAAGCAATTCAGCATGAAAATACTGCTTGGTATATGTTTAATATACAAGATGATTCATAATATATTATGTATGCTACCCCAAAAGGGGCTTATTCTATGCGAGGTACGGCATTCTAGGCGAGATTATCTCACTCTAAATTGGCAGCTCGCCTGGCTTTTTAAGGGGGGGTTCGGGGTCGCCCTCTGGTATTGCAAGCGTTCATAGGTTACGATAACCACTTACCAACAAGTGGGCCGTAAGATTTTTAAACACCTTAGTAGGTATTATACAAAATTGGAAATAATGTTCTAGGTATGTAATAATGGCCGTGGTGGCCCCGGCTGAAGAATAGGCCCCTCCATATCTACCTATCCGCGGATGTCGTAAGAGGCGACTAAGGGAAAAAAGCTAGGGGATGGGCAGCAGCATCCCTTATTTTAACAACGATAGCTCTAACTGCGCTCGCCAACCCGCATGCCCAGCGTGGTGAGTATGGGTAAATCCCCCCACATGATAAGGAATTTGCTCTGTCTGTGGGGGAGGCCATGTTCAGCAGTGGACGTCGAACGGCTGAAATGATGATGAATGTTCTAGGACTTTTGGAAATGCGACATTTTTCATCTAAAAAACTCCATGCAAAAATCAGCTCAAACTCAATGAATCTAATATTTTTGCAGCATAGCAAGATTTGATTCTGTAGATCTATGGGGGATGCCTGTGTTCAGCAGTCGACGCCCTACGACTCAAATGATGAGGCTCACGCATCGGCTTATACAGCCATCAGATAAAACCTCAACCTCCTGTTTCTACCCAATCAGGCTGGCTGGTAGATAATGCCTTGGCATTAAGCCCACCTTTTCTACATTGTTTTTTGTGTGCATTAAAGATTAAATAAATAAATAAATAAAATGGTTAACCCGACCAAACACAGGCACTACTTAAATCGTCTATATGCGACGTGAAGACCGATGATGATGATGACTGGTTAGACTACCTACGTCGCTTCAAGAACCTATACCTGTCTCCAAATTACTATGAGCTGTACTCGTACTGTACTGTACTTTTTTGGGAAACTTCGTCATATCTTCTCGTCGCAGATACCGCAGAGCCTCAAGACGAAAGTCTACAATCAGTGCGTGTTGCCAGTGATGACTTATGGCACTGAAACTTGGTCGTTAACTATAGGCCTCATATACAAGCTCAAAGTCGCGCAACGGGCTATGGAGAGAGCTATGCTTGGAGTTTAACTACGTGATAAGATCCGAAATGAGGAAATCCGTAGAAGAACTAAGGTCACCGACATAGCTCTCAGAATTGCAGTGGGCAGGCCATATAGCTCGCAGAACCGACAACCGTTGGGGAGTAAAGGTTCTCGAATGGCGACAACGAACCGGGCGACGCAGTGTTGGAAGGCCCCCCACCCGATGGACCGACGACATTGTGAAGGTTGCGGGAAGTCGGTGGATGGAGAAGGCTCAAGACCGTTCGTCATGGAATTCTTTGGGGGAGGCCTATGTCCAGCAGTGGACTTCTACAGGCTGATGATGATGATGATGATGATGTACTCGTATGAGCACTTTCAATGGAAATGTGATTAGTGGGGGAAATCTCTGGCCCACGAATCAATGACTCCGTGCCTGTGATTCGATTTACCCGAATGAAGTTTTTATTGACGTTCCATGTTCGGCTTTACGCTGCTGAATAATTGATGAAGGCGTGGAGGGATAACACACCACAGAGCATGATAATTCTCTGGGTCAGTTTTCTCTCACTTTGATCTAGTATGTAGCTACTTACTTGAAGAATGTCCAAATACAAGATTTTTATTTAAAAAATAACTAGATTTCCCATATCCTACTATTTGATCCTATGAGTACTTGATCATTATAATTTATCGAGCGAGCGAAGATAGCTTTTTTTTTTATACATTGCAATACATTGCAATACCAGAGGCATCACACACGCGTTGCCGACCCCGAACCCCCTTCCCCCTAAAGAGCTCTGGCAACCTTACTCACCGCAGGAACACAACACTATTTGAAACAAATAATGTTATTTGGCTGCGATATTCTGTAAGGCGGAGGTACCTCCCAGGCGGGCTGCTCCAATTTAGAACGAGAAAGTCTCGCTATGCCCTACCTCCTCCAAAAATAAATAATAATAGAGCTAAATAAATAATAAATAAATATTCCGGACATATCACACACGGTCAACTGATCCCAAACTAGGCATAGCCTGTATTATGGGAACCAGAGACTGATATACATAATAGATATATATTTAACACCCAAACACAGAACAAACATCTGTGTTATTCACAAATGTTTGTCCAGTCATAGCTCAGGTCAGCTCAGCTCAAACAACTAGGGCAAATAGGCGTTGTATGTGTGAACATATGTTTATTTATAAGAGCTTTCGAACCGTCAACCCGATCTCCATGGAATTTAGTGGGACAACTAACAGGTTGTCCTAGATCGCGAGGTCTAAGTTTGGGGCGAACCACTAGTAGTAGGTAATATTGCATTAAATTCTACTTAGCTTCTAATTACTTTCGCTCGCTGATGTGTGAAAGTTTAATTTGTAAATAATCGGTTTGTATTCTAATATTCCATTCCCTTAAATTGCCTAGTTCTCTAATATGCCTCACAAAAGCGTCGGTGACAACCAACCTTCGAGTACACTCGCTGATAATAACCGCTTATTTTGAAGCCGGTTGTACCCATCGTTAGTTCTTGCTGCTTATAAAAGCTACTTATGACCGATGTCTTATCCGATAAATAGACTTTATCACTTATGAACAACTTTATTAATCAGAAATGAGATGCTTGAATTCCACATGTTATCCTTTGCAAGACACTATATTTTGCCTCTTTGCGAGCGCGATACCTTTAGATTGTACAAAACTCTCAAGCCAAAGTCAAAAGGTTTTTATTTCAATAGGATCCCTACTATCACTTTTAAAGTCTGAGAAACTATTGAAGCTAAGCTCTTTGTGGCCAGAGCACGAACAATGCACGAAGCGTGATGCTTACGATACGATAGCAAATGTCAAATATTAGCCATTAAAAATGTATCGCGATCTCGGTCGCTCGCTCTCTCTAAGTATTAGCTTTATTAACCTATTACCTACTAACGGACAACATGCTGAGTAGATTTTTTGGGTTAAGTACCGGAAGGGAAAAAAACAACCCGGGACGTTGTTGACCATTTATGCGAAAGGGATTGTAAAAACTGTTGAAGTGACAAATAGTTCTCGACCCATAAAAACAGTTGTATGATCTTTCACATCAACTTTATTCAAACAATGTGTCTTTCTATAATAGTCATTAATAAGACTTACTAATGACTAATATAGAAAGACACATATAAATTATTTATATTTACTAAAATACAAACCTTTAGACATTCGGACAACAAAGTGACCCTATAAGGGTTCCGTTTTTTCTGTTAAGGTACGGAGCCCTAGAAACAAGTGCGTTAAAAATAAACACATTTGTTTCTAGGGCGCAGCATCGGCCGCCACGGTGATGACAACGCATTTTATGAAATCATGGCTAAAAATACATAATATTTTAATAGCATGTTCTTTGATGATTTCTGTTGACTTCTGAAACTAACGAAGTGTAGGCGAATTTCTAAAACTAACGAACTGTCGGTGACGACAGATAAAAATTCATAAAACTAATTTGACCGGCTGCTCTACGAAAATACATCGGCGAGTGATACACCGAGATTAACCCTGGTACTCATCATCTTCCTGCCCTTGTCCCACATTATGTGGGGTCGGAATAACATCTTTTCCTCTTCCACTATCTTCTATTAACCGTCATTTCTGCATTCACTTCTTTCTTACTCATGCCATCTGTAATACAATCCATCTATCATTTCTTTGGCTTTCATAAAAAAACAAAAAAAAACATAATTTAAATTAAAATATTATAAATACGAAAGTTTTTGAGGATGTTTCGATTTTCATGTTTGTGGTTCAATCACGCCATAACGGCTCAATCGATTTCGAAGAATCTTGGAATAAATAGAATGATCTGCATGGAATAGCATAGGTATAGATAAAAATTACTATTTACTGTTTGTTTCCCAAATAAAATAATAAAAAATAAAAATAATAAACAACAACTGATCAACATTTGAGTCAATTGCCGTAAAGTTTGATTAAGCAAAGTTACAAATTTGTTGAGTGACGACTTAGAATAATAGAAATAGGCTTATTCGGCCATCTTATGAGATCGTAAGGGGAAACTGGAGAAGAAATTAAAAAATAACTGCTTTGTGATAAAAGTAATCTTAGCCTGATGCCAGGGAATATATCAAAAATCCTTAGACCTCGGTCTTTGTTTTCTTTTCAAGGAAGTGTCATCCTAGTTAAATATGAGGACACGTATCTATGAACCCATTACACAAAGACAAGATAAACATGAACCGAAGAACACCCAGTGTCTCATGTTTATTTAAGCGTGAAACACTTTTGTGCTACACGTCGAGAACCAACATACACTAGGGTAAACCATGCAGTAACTGCCTACAAAAGCAACTTGGGACAATTTAAATTACTGTAGTTTTACCGTAGACCCGCCGTTAACTTTTTGTGATTTTTATCGAGAGTAAGTCTTAATTGAAACAACATCATTATTCAGCATTTTAGATTGCAAATAAAATTACTTATACAAAATTACTTAAGCATTTTTTTTGAGGTAGTATTTCATTGGAATATTGGCAGAAACTGAAACTCAAAACTAAATAATTATGTAAATAGTTCTAAAATTTTATACGTAACACCAGTTGCCTTGAACGTTTTTATGAAAACTGGTTTGTTACTGAAGGTTGCCAGTTACTGCATGGCTTACCCTACGTGTCTGATACAGTAGGGTTACCATTCGTTAGGAAGTTTTAAATTCCGGTTCCAAGTTCCGGCTACATGATAGGAAATCGCTCTGGAAATCTATAGGGAGGCCTTTGTTCAGCAGATGACATCCATCGGCTGGAATAGTGATCATGATGATGATAGAGTCCAAATACAGCATGGCGCTACAATGGCGACATTTAATTAACATACGTATCCAGTTACCCGTTTTCAGATTATAGTAATCGTTTTTATTTCATTGAAATGTATGATTTCCCAAAATAACACAATTTTGTTTATTATCATCTGGGAGCAACCTGTACGCAAGAAACTGTAGCGCAGAGGTCATCTGCCGGGGTCACGGATCATAACACCGTATGAAGAGCAAATAAAGTACTGTTAGAATGTTCTCGAACCAATAAGTGGCGGCCCAGCTGTGCGACGTGCGGCGGCGCGGCGTTGCCGTTCAGTACCGTAGTTACGTAGCGCTCACATAAAGGATGATTTAAATTTTGGTCCTGCATGTATCATTTAGTTTGTTTGAAAATATCGAAAATTAAATTATCGACTTTTATTATCAGATATTTTTTTTATGATTACTGATAAGTAGCTCTACACGTGTGTTAATTGAATGTCGCCATTGTAGCGCCAGGCTGTATACCAAAAAAACCGTTAGGTTTGGCTGTTCTGTGGTCGGTCTATGTGTTCAGTCAGCACTTACTTGTTTAACTAATTCTATTTTTTCACGCCTCTCACAGAATCGTCAGACTGACTGGCATTATTTTCGTAGCAATTACTGTCTTTGATTATTTTTAGGGTTTCGTGCCTTTGGAAATAAAGACGGTCAAGTGCGAGAACTCGCGCCCTGAGTAGTTCCGTATCATTGGTCTTGGGTTCGAATCTCGGTCGTGCACCAGTGGTCATGATCAGAAAATAAAAATTCTAAGTGTAGGAATTGAAAAACTTATATTTATTTATATTTCGCGTAGTCATTGTATGACATTGACCGCAAATATAACTTAGTTTCCTAAAAAACTTCGAAATTCCTCAATTTTTGACTTTTCCCTTAAATTGTGTTACAAAAGCTCCTAGCATTCCAAATTTCAGAATTGTGAGGAAGTACCCTAGTGGTTTTTCATTTTAGCCATTTCTATACAAAAATTATATATTCATTGCCATATCTTTTTAATGCATTATGCTAGAGCTTTGATTTTTAAACGGCACCATAAGCCCCAGACCTTAATAGGTGGTATACATTTCAAGTTTCAAGTCTTGACAGACGGACAGACAGACAGACAGACCGATGGACAACAAATTATATATTTGATCCTATAAGGGTTCCGTTTTTGCAAATAACCTCATTTGTAAAAATGGAACCCTATAAAAGTATTACGAAAATGAAATATCTCTCTATCAGCCTGGCCCAAGTTTGAAAAGAACCTTTTTCTTAAAAACGGCTGAAGGAAAAAAATATCATAAAGTGAAAGAACGATAATTCGGGATGACCGTGAAAGAACCAGTGACTCACGCCACGCAAGCAAAATCATATACTTCAGTATGCAAGCAAAGTTGATAAGTTGATGGTACGGGCTTAGCCAGTTTAGGCCCAATTCCAAACCCAAGCACGCCTTCGTCGGACTTTTAATCTTAATACCTACTAAGAAAATTCGTATTCATAACAATCTCCAACTCTTTCTCACTCACTGACTCACTGACGTCAAGAGTTATTCCTGTACTACGTTTACATATTTATTAGGCGATGAATATTTTCCTTGGTAAATGAATGGATAAATTGCTTTTTAACTCGTCAGATGCTCGTTTTGTTTTGGAAGTAGATGGAGATCCTCGGTCTGCGGTATGTACCTAGCTGATTTTCTCTCCTTATTGCATCGAGAATCATCTCTTGGAAGAGATAAAGATTTAAAAAAAAAAATTTGTTCTGTTAATTCAAAATCAGTCTCAGATTAAAAATCAATAACCCTAATTTTGTTTTTTACCCCATTGTTTGTAATACTTTTTTCAGTAATTCAGTAATTCATTTATTGTTTGTGAATCACGTACATTTAACAGTCAGTTCATAGGACTAGTCTAGATCGCTAGATTCTGCCACTTGGGCGTACAATCATTTAATTAACATTTCAATTATTAAATCATGCCTTAATTTAGTTATCTACCTTTATAACATCGTCAAAAATTAATATACATCTACAAAAAAATTAACATAGGTAATAAAAAAGTAGGTAGATGCGAGTAATATGTCAGAAAAATATTTAAGTGAGTCAAATTAATTAGGTCAATAACTATGCTAAACGGTCATTTATTGGTACAAAATTCATTTACAGTATAATATGCCTTGGCAATTAAAAAATCATTAAGTCCGTCCCTAAAATGGTTACTGGACAATTCACGAATCAATTTTGGAGTTTTGTTGTAGAGTTTCGGTGCCATACAGAATACACTTGCATGTAGCAGCTTTGTTCTGCTTGGTACAAAGCGTAATCTACCCTCAGATCGACTTCCAATTGCAAATTCCTCGAAAAGGTCAAGATTGTTTTTTACGAAAATCGCTACCTCGTAAATATATATTCCTGGAAATTTGAGCAGTTTTAGATGGATAAAGTGATATTTACAGGAGTCTCGTCTTCGCAAGCCACAAATTGCTCTTTGGCATCGTTTTTGTGCTTTAAATACTCTAAGATTGTCTGTGGAGTTTCCCCAAAACATGATGCCGTATCTTAAAACGGAGGATACATGTCCGTGATAAGCAGTGAGCAAGGTAGATATATTAGACACTTGACTTAATTTAAAAAGAGATACGTAAGTATCTAATATAAAGAGAAATACGTAAGTATCTAATATATTTCTATTCGTGAGAACCTGTAATTAGCTCTCTAAAGCTAAACAAATGTTCAATCGAATGATACAAAGCTGTTTCGGTTCTCAAAAAAAGTAGGAAGTAGGAACTTATGCCAAAACTAGCATCCTTCGCGGCTATTTGCTACATTATTTATTTTGCGTTACTATTGTTTCTTTTTTTTTGTTAGAGCACAGATACCATAATGGTTAGAGTAAGCCTGTTTTACGGTAGTAGATACTCGTATACTACTTACGCAAGACGTTTTATATGTTCCTTTGAACAACTCGCGAGATGGTTATCAAAACTAATAATAGGGATTATCATTTTCATATATTTCCGGGATATTATTCAAGTAATAAAAGGAACAAATAATGTAATAATACGTTATCTCTAATGACATGTCTTCATACGGTTATAAGGACCTGTAATCGTTAGATCGTGAGGAAAGCTGTCATTATTCGTAAAAGCTCAATGAATCAGCGTTCACGAATGCTGATAGTTTTATAAATTATTATTGATAGCAATTGATAGCAAATTATTATTGACTGGCCTCATAGCTCAGTTGGTAGTAACTCTGCCTTCTGCGCTAGAGGGCGCGGGTTCGATTCTCGCACTGGACAAACATTTGTGACTAACATAGATGTTTGTTCTGTGTCTGGGTGTTAAATATATGTATATCTATTATTTATATCAGTCTCTGGTAACCATCGTACAGGCTATGCTTAGTTTGGGATCAGTTGACCGTGTGTAATATGTCCGGAATATTTATTTATTTATAATTCAGTTATGTTTTTCAAATCATCATTATGATAATTTCAGCCGTTCGACGTCCACTGCTGAACATGGCCTCCACAGACAGAGCAAATTCCTTATCATGTGGGGGGATTTGCCCATACTCACCACGCTGGGCATGCGGGTTGGCGAGCGCAGTTGGAGCTATCGTTGTTAAAATAAGGGACGCTGCTGCCCATCCCCTACCTTTTTTTCCTTAGTCGCCTCTTACTACATCCGCGGATAGATAGATAGAAAACTCTTTATTGCACTACACCACACAGTAAACAAAAGTATCTTAAACAATAATTAAAACTAGAAATAATTGTGATAGTACAATGGGCGGTCTTATCACTTTTAGCGATTTTTTCCAGACAACCTTTGGATGGAGTGGAAAAATTAAGTACGATAAGGGCTGGTGGAGTATAATTAAAATATGATAGGTAGATATGGAGGGGCCTATTCTTCAGCCGGAGCCACCACGGCCACCACGGCACGGTTTTTCAAATACTTATTTTTAACTAAGTACATTTTTTTTTATTGGTGATGGTTAGGTAACCACGATCTCACTTTTGCAAGTGAGATGTGGCCTAAGATGGAGCACGCTTTACCAGAAGGAACTTATTCACTCTAGATTTGAAGACTCCTAGATTGTATTCATCCGGAAAAACGGACGCTGGCAGATCGTTCCACTCTTTGCCGGTGCTTATAATAAAGGTGGTGCAGAAAAATGTTATGAAACCTACCAGTTATGACATAGTGAAACTCCGAGTATAGCTCTCTCCGAAAACCGCTTCGCGTCTTTGAAGTTGTGTTGTGGTCAATAGTTAGCGACCAAGTCTCAGTACCATATGTCACACTGCTAACACGCACTGATTGCAGATTTCGCTCGCAGAACCGACAAGCTATTCACTTTTCACGTATCAGGGTGACAAGTGAGTAACCCCGAGAAAAAGTTTTTTTGGGGTACCTGTAAAGTAGGGTTGTTTTGTTTTATGTTTGTATACCCCTTAGTGCGCTCACTGGGCGTTGAATAAGTCTTTTAAAAATGTGTGACTACCGTACTACCGAAGTTAAAACTACGTTTGGTTAAGATTTACACGTGTACCGTTTGTGTACCCATACATATTATTTTCAATTTTTCGTAAACACCGGCCATATTTTGTCTACTTTCAGGGATTTGTAAGACCAAAAGTTTGTAATTTGTTTGTTCAAAGTTGCGGTGGAATTTGAATAAATGCAACTTGAAACAAACAAGTCGAATTACGGTGATCGTGGGAATTTGTAGTAAAATATTCTCGCCTCTCATTTATCTTCATCAGTATATATACTTACAGGGAAGATTATATATGTGAAAACTTTTATTATGTTTTTCAATAATTCTTTCAAAAAAAGAGATTAATTAAGAGATATTCATACAAAGAGGCCGTGGTGGCCCCGGCTGAAGAATAGGCCCCTCTATATCTACCTATCCGCGGATGTCGTAAGAGGTGACTAAGGGAAAAAAGCTAGGGGATGGGCAGCAGCGTCCCTCATTTTAACAACGATAGCTCTAACGGCGCTCGCCAACCCGCATGCCCAGCGTGGTGAGTATGGGCAAATCCCCCCACGTGATAAGGAATTTGCTCTGTCTGTGGCCATGTTCAGCAGTGGACCTCGTACGGCAAATGAGAAATGGGATTTGGTCACTAACTATTAGTCTCATACACAAGCTCAAAATCGCGGAACTTGCTATGGAGAGAACTCGGATGCTCGGAGTTTCACTACGTAATAAAATCTGAAATCAGTTGAAGAAACAAGGTCACCGACATAGCTCGCGGAACTGACAACCTTTGGGGAATAAAGGTTCTCGAATGGCGACCACGAATCGGACGAGTGTTGGCAGGCCTCCGACCCGATGGACCGACAACATTTTTAAAGTTGCGGGAAGTGGCTGGATGGAAAAGGTTCAAAACCCTCATGGTTTTGAACCATTTGGAGAGGCATATGTCCAGAAGGACGTCTACAGGCTGAGGATGATGATATACCTACTTCATACTAGTTTGTCAGTTTATCTCTTATCTCCTCCCGAAATGATAGTAAACGGAACGGAATCTCTATAAAAGAACATCTAAAAGTCCAAGGTTAAAACAAATCCGTAAAAACAACGTCAAACAAAACCAAGTTAGTATCTCTTAGCACAGTTTATCGTCGATCATAATTACCTGTGTAACGAAGCCTATTTTTGTGAATGGCCCTCAGTTAACAATCATTATTTATGAGCTCACCGCAACAGATTACCTGAGAAATAGAGAGAAGACAGAGAAATAGAGTCACCACCTAAAAGTCGGATTTTAAGCAACCGGCCTGTCAATTTCAGTTGAACAACACGGTATGAAAAAATGCTTTCCTTCTTTTATGCACGAGAACGATTATCACCGTAGTCGTGATGATATTTATATATATATTTCGTCAGCCGCTATCAGTCAGTGTAAAAGGACATTCGTATAGTGTCATAATGGTGTCGTTTAGTGTGATTTTTTTTCTGGTGGTACAGTCTCCCCTTATAAGGCAAAAAAATACGACTTTCTTTACGAATTTCATGCTGAAGTTTAAATTTGCGTAAAAACTTACCATCAATAAAATAAATAAAAATCTATGTACAAGCATTAATTTTCATTGTTTTCTTCTACTTTTCTTAGATAGATAGATATAAAATTTATTTGGCACTACAGACACACACAATTAACATAGATAAACAATTTTAAACTAAAGTACATACAATAGGTAGGTATAAATAATCAAACTAGCAATTTTTTAAAAGTAGGTATCTTAGAGTAGGCTTAGAGTTGCTTAAAAGCAAAAACACTGATTTTCTTCGTTGTGTCATAGTATGAACAAAATAGCCGGACAGATCCTGTGGCTCGTAGCCAGCCCTAGTTGTGCGTCAAATATCCGCAATTAGGACATTAATCAATCCCTTCAACTGAGGTGCTGATGGATTAATTGCTTTACATTTACAAAGTAGAGCATCTGTGAAGATTTCTTCGCAAAATATTATAACAATTTGGAAATAAACAAATTGAACTTCGCAATGAGTAATAAAGCAGTGAGGGAAGGAAAAGGTAAGTTATTTAAGTGGTCGATGGCGGTACAGTCGCCTGCACTAAGATGTATACAATTGATAATTTGAAATCAAAATGATGCCACAACACAGGTAAGGTTGGTTGTGTAAATGGTGTAAATTTTACACCATACTGTAAAGTTTACAGGCCTTTTACTGAATTATTGAATGAAAATGCTTTATTGTACACAAATGAAAAAAAAAAATACAAAGTAAAACAGAAACGAAAGACCATAAATGTACAATGGGCGGTCTTATCACTAAAAAAGCTATTCTTCCGTCTATTCTTCCAGACAATCTTTGGATGGAGTGAAGATAAAATTAGAGGAAGATGAAATGAAATGAAATGATATGAAATTTATTTGATATACAACAGACTTAACAATAACATGCAATATTAAGTTTTATGTAATTAGTAAACATAATGAACTATAATATTCCTGGTTGGACAACATTGGTACCCAAACTAGGATTGCCTGTGTTATGGCATACCAATGCCCTCCGCCAAGCCATTTGTGCAAAGAAGTGAATACGCAGTACAGTATCTAATATACTGTATCGCTGTTAGATTGGTCGGGGTGGCCTTTTACTGTTTACAGTGTAAACAGTAAAAGGCCTTATAACTAACGACAAGCGACCAAAGACGCGTACTTTGTACTATCTTAGCATATTTTACGTCTTACTAATAAGATAAATGCAAAAGTGGATTCGGTTGTTGGTTGTTTAGTTGGAGGGTATTATCTTTTCTCCATATCCACCTATCCGCGGATATCGTAAGATGTGACTAAGGGAAAAAAGCTAGGGGATGGGCAGCAGCGTCCCTCATTTTAACAACGATAGCTCTAACTGCGCCCGCCAACCCGCATGCCCAGCGTGGTGAGTATGGGCAAATCCCCCCACATAATAAGGTATTTGCTCTGTCTATGGGGGAGGCCATGTTCAGCAGTGGACGTGGAACGGCTGAAATTATGATCTTTGAAGAGTATTATATGGCTTTTAGCCGTATTGGCCCCGGCTGAAGAATAGGACCCTCTATTTCTACCCGTGGATGTCGTAAGAGGTGACTAAGGGAAACAAAGCTAGGGGATGGACAGCAGCGTTCCCTATCAACAACAAAAGCTTTATCTGCGCTCTCCAACCCGTATACCCAGCGTGGCAAGTATGGGAAATCCCCCCAATGATTGTTTCTGGTAATCTGTGGAGAGGCTTATGTTCAAAAATGGACATCCTACGGCTGAAATATATGGCTTTATATTTTGGTATAGCTCGAGCGAAGCCGTGGGTGGAAACTATCCTGATAATAAAACTACCCTGCTGTTAGACAAGTGCTCTCTTGGGTGTGTTTTGGTATACATTTCTAAGGGCAGTGGGACCTTCGGGTGAGATGCTCTATCGATTGGCTTTCTAACCGACCTCATAAAGAAAGGCGCTTCACTTTCCCTAGAAAATGATGTTAATAATTTATTTCGATAGGCTCCTGCAGTATTTGGGCGTTTTATTTTTATTTTATAGAACTGAGTTGGCAAACAAGCATACGGCACACCTGTTGGTAAGCCGCTAGCGCTTGTAATACCCCTGTAATAAATTTAGAGGCATCACGCACGCGTTGCTAACCCCTCCCCCCTCCCCCCTAAAGAGCTCTGGCAACCTTACTCACCGCAGGAACACAACACTATTTGAAACAAACAATGTTATTTAGCTGCGGTCTTCCGTAAGACGGAGGTACCTCCCAGGCGGGCTGCTCCAATTTATAACGAGAAAATCTCGCTGTGCCCTACCTACTCCATGTGGTATGCCAACTGTTGTTTTTGGACGTGCCTCTGACAGCCCCCTTTAGTCTGCAAGTATCAGCGGGTCAGCAATATGTAAGCACATTTAGTTTGATAACATCCAAGATTTGAATCCACGACCTTTGCATCGGAAGCCTGGAAAGATCCTGAGGCCACGGCTATTCGTATTTCAATCTGCCCTTAATGCCACTGACCACGCAGGATGACCAAGAGAGAACCAGTGACACGAAGAGCAAGCAACATGGATATAAATATTTTCAGGTAAATTTCACAGTATTTACACAAACACTAGTAACTTCAATTCATTTTAAATACCGAAATACGGGTTCTTGTTTACCGAAATAAATCGGCTCTGATATGTGGGTACAGAGAGCAACAAAAGTGCTCCTGGGTATTTGCTTTCATAATTACCTACCCCACAACTAGGTACTTATTTCTAGTAGTGGCCCCTATAAAACGTGTTCCGCAGTGTAAGGGACTTTATTTCAAAATAAAAATTGCAGAAAAAAATACAGCCGACTTGAGAACCTCCTCCTTTTTGAAGTCGGTTAAAAATTACGAATAATTTACATAGGAGAACCAAAGCATTCGACTTTTGCACAGTTTCTTTCCAATGGAAAGTCGATTTACCAAAAGTTTTAGGATAAAAGCTATTAGGTACCAATTGGGTGTAGAATAAGTCCTTTTAGGGATAGTATGCATATTATGAATCACCTTGTATATTGTTTCAAATGATTTTGTGACAAAATCTTTATTCATGCGTTTCTATTTGTGCTGCCCACAACATCTGTACACCATCTCTATACATGAGATATTATTTGTGCTGCCCACAGTACCTACCATTGTAGATTTACTGGATAAAATCTGCATACCAGAGCATTTGGTGATTCGATGAGGCACAATTAAGATTAACTTTGAAAATCGCTGCTGAAAACTAAAAAAAACTCTTAACAAAACTACGAAGTCATTTCCACTGTAACAAATGGAAGCTCACTTTATACAAGGTGATTCATAATAAGTATGCCATCCCGAAAGGGGCTTATTCTAAACCCAATTGGCAATAAAGTTTATTCTACGACTTTTGGAAATTGGACATTTTTCATTGAAAAAACTCTATGCGAAAATCAGCTGTTTTGGGGTCAAATCAGGTCAAACTCAATGAATCAGCTGTTTTCGGTACCAATCTTGATTTCGAACTTCTTGTAAGTTTAGTTATTGGTTCTAAAAATGATAAAAATACCAAAAACAGCTAAGTTGAGAAAGTTTTAGAAAAAAAAAATTAAAGATATTGAAGTTTCTTTTCGCTATAATTATTTATTTTCGTTGATAGAATAACCCCCTTTCGGGATGGAATACATGTTATGAATCACCTTGTATAGGTTTGCATATATTAATTTTTTCGTTATATCTCAAAAACCTTGTGAAGGTTATGATCTAAAAAAAAAAAAAATACAGCCGACTTGAGAGCCTCCTCCTTTTTGAAGTCGGTTAAAAATAAACATACAACGCTGATTCGTCCAAGTTTTTTGAGAGATCAGCACTCGTCTCGTTTGCACAATTAATAAATTTAGAAGTAGGTATTTAGTAGGTTTGTTAATCTTTCACGCTGCACGCAGTGAACCGATTGGCGTGTATGTAGTAAATAGTGAGAATTTTTGTATCATTTTGATTATACTGTAGAGATATTACATTCAAATGCTCGAAGGGCCGCTTGAAGAGAACTTACGGTACTCACTGTCCAATTTAATAGTTTGCCATACCGACACTCTTCTCACTCAACAGCTGGCATCGATCCAAAGTCATGCTTTGTTTATTTATCCCACATTTCTTGTTTACTTTTAATTTGTTTACACAAGCTTATTGAAACCAAAGATAATTTACTAGCAATCAAAGTTTATCTATATGAAACCCTGACTCGCTTTGATACAAACATGTGAGGAATTATTCAAGCGATTCAATGTGGATTTCCTTGTAATGAAGATCTTGTTTGTGTTATAAGCCGTGGTGTTAACATTTCAGATGTTATACGTCGAATGATATCGTAATCATCATAATATGTGAGAGTAAAGGCGATTTTATAATTGTTTACCATTGGAAAATTTATGGCGATTCGGGGTCGGTGCCGTTTGGCGGGCGCACTTTAAGTTTGTACGGGCATCGATGAAACGTTTCCATGCTTATCTTTATCCACAGCCCGACACCCACTGCTGTATATAATAATCTCTGTCAAGCCTCGTTCAGGTGCGGCTGCGATGCTTGCTATACCATTACGCCCATCTTGCTGCTTGAAGACCGATGACATTTCTGGATCCATTCTTTGGACCTCATTCAGTTTAACGCATTATTACTCCACCCCATCAAGTGTAAAGGGATAACTTAAAAGATGCTTTTTTCGTATATTATGTAAAATAAACAAAAAAACTGCGTACCTATGATGCGCTGCGTTCATACGTAGCAAGGAACGCGTACCTTTAGGCTTTTTAGATGTAAAACTTTTCTTCAAATGGGATTAAAAGGTATAGGATAGTATCTAGGTTGTCCAGTTTTTATCCCATGAAATATAAATTTGATTACATGAACCTAAGCAAACATGCTGCCATTAGGTCGAATCAAAAACAGATTAGCAACATCAGTCCGTTAGCTTTACCTTCGTTATATTTAATTCTGGACTTTTGTAAGGTTAAATAAATACACAATTATTTTGAAATTGGGAGGTCAATGTGAGTTTTAAAAATCAAAAAATACTCGGAATCTTATGGCATTTCAGTCATGGAAATCGGCATGAATATGCCTATATGAATGCAGTTTCCGTGCGTGTAGGAGATTATAAAGATACCAAGGCTAAGTGACAGTCCATATCTCCTTCGCCTTCGATGCAGTCAAATCTGTGAACCTCAGTTAATTCGATTGAGGTTTCGAATAGTAGGTAATATGAGTGCGTGAACATGGCCGCTCACAAAGAAATCTTGCATAAATAAAAGTACCTAGTACAAAGGGTAATGGAGCACGCCAGTTCTATTGTATGGAAAGAGTTGACCCATCCTAACAAATTAACAATAAGGAATAATACGATTTACAGATTGCCGCACCGCACCAAGCTTCAACCTTTATAATGGACAGCCAAAGAGTGGAACTTATTGCTGGCATCTGTGTTTCTGAATACCTATAATTTGGGTGTCTTCAAGAACAGACTGAATAGGTTTTTTCCAGGCAAACGTGCTACAAGAACGAGCGTATTTCCAGCGCAAGTTATTTCGTTTTCGCTGAGACAGTGATATGTTGAGAACGCGCAGGTTGACGAGTTTTCAAAAACGAATATTTACCAACGCGCCGAAAAAACGCCTGATCTGAAATGGTAAACTTAATAGCAGCGGGTCCAGGCTGGATGCGTTTGATGTGGCATCTATTGTTCGATTCCATTCAACCAGCTGTAGACGATTTAATGATGCTTTTAATTCTTAAGAAGTGGCGCCCGTCATATTCAGACCGACCCAAACTTCTTTTTCATCGTAATTTTTAGAAATGAGCCTGAATAAGTCCATTTTGCGTCTGAGAGTGGTAAAGAATATCGTTTGATTATGACATATAGCACACTCAAAGACTTATTTCAGTAGAAATTTTGAATTAAGTATACACTGTTGTTTCTTATGTTTTAGAAAAATTATCTTGATTCAACATTATATCGATACTCATTCCAAAATAACGCCCATATAAAAATAATTAGCCCATTCTGATAAAAAATGTCTTGACAGACGGACAGACAGACAGACAGACGGACGGACAACAAAGTGATCCTACAAGGGTTCCGTTTTTCTAAATGAGGTACGGACACCTAAAAATATCGTTCACCGTTTGAACGCGTGTAGTTTAGAGGAGCCTCTGCCGTTTTCAAAATTCAAATATTTAGGCACTCCTTGTATTTTAAAGTCGTGAATGGTAACTACGGTAAAAGTTTCGTAGAAACCAATTCATCATTAGTACGAACTCCACTTGCTGAGCATTATTAGGAACGGAGAAACTTTTTACTGATTTACAAAACACTGGATCATTGTTTGCAAAACTAGGTTGTTCAACAATGGGAAAGTGCTAAAGTCTTGCTCTAAGTATAGCTATAAACATTCAAAACAACATTATGACAACAAAATGCCAAAGCTAAATAGAACTAAAAAGCTAGAAGAGGTAAACGCAGTATACGGATTCATTGCTTTGTATAGTTTTCTATAGAACTGCATTTACTAACTTAGAAAATCCGCACTGGATTATGAACAAGATCTGCAGATGTCCAGGGGCGTATTTACCCCAGGGCCATGGGGGCTATAGTTTATTGCCTCAGGCCCAGGGGGCCTGGGTGCTTTTAGGTGCTTTTCACAATCGTTACCTTTTATCTTTTGTTTTATTGCACTTCGACTGTAACTGCCTATTCAACCTTATATTTAAGTTTTTACTGCTTAACAAACCTTCAAGGCCCAGGCCGCTGAATCTTTAAATACGCATCTGCAGATATCGCCTATCCATGTAAGCGATCCACAGAAAACAATGCCAAATTCAGAGACAATATTCATTAGGTACCTCCTTATGTAAACAATGCGAAAATAAACACAAGATAAATCACCCTCATCAAATAACATCGAAGATCATTAACAAAGCACCTGGGGCATCCCCCGAGTGCGATTTATAAGCGTTTCCGGATACCATCAAAATCGATACAGACATAAATTTTAAATTTTCCAATCGCAAAGTAAAGTCCCGAGGGTCCTAAAAGCTCTACCGCTTAGATATGTGGCGATCGGAGGGATAGCGATAAACGAAACGAGGATTGACACTTACCTCTTTTGGCAAGCTATTTATATAATATAATATATTATTTATATAAGTATTATTAATTAAAAAATAAAACGAAACTGCAAAAGTTGCACACGTTAGAAATTTATTAAAATAGGAAATACGCAAGATATACCCGTTCGAATTCTATGTATGAACGTAAGCTTTTTTCATATGGCTCTTCATAATCATTTGCTTTCAATATTTGATAGCACAATAATTTTGCTGAATTTAAAATCTACACTGCATCAGGATCTTCATAAATGTGATTTAATATCTCTTTTTCGTTGACTTAACTTATTTTCTTTCTTTCTTGGAGAAAGGGAACCGGTAAAGCGTCAGTCATCAACGCTGTTCCTAATATGACGCTAGGATTGTCACTTGTTGTTGCGTTGGTTTACGTTGAATTCATTCCTCAGCCGTTATCTGTACCAGACGCTTTTATTGGTTGCTCTAAATAAGTTATTGCTCGTAAATTCTTGCGCTAAATATGTTTATTCAAATATCTTATCGATGTTCTTTGTTAACGATATCTGTACCTGGACCTCATATTTTTGAAAAATATCAGTGTCAGGTCACAAATTTTAATAGGAAATCTCAGCGAATGGGTGTTCTTTATTATTAACTAGCTTCTGTCCGCGGCTTCTGTCGTGTCATAGGTATCCTGGACAAAAGTACCATACATTTTAATCTAGGCTATTTTCTACACACATGCCTCATTTAATTCCAATCCTTTCAGTGGTTGCGGCAGTGTCAGTTATATCCTCATTGGGTTGCGGTGTGAAATAGTAACAAACATGCTCACAAACTCACTTGTCTAAACTTCTGTTTTAGTAAACTACTGTTTGTAGTACTTACTTTTTTAAATTTACAAGAGGTATGATCATCAAGATCTTAATCTAAACCTTATCATCATCATCATCATCAGTCTGTAGAAGTCCACTGCTGAACATAAGCCTCCCCCAAAGAGTTCCAAGACGAACGGTCTTGAGCCTTCTCCATCCACCGACTTCCCGCAACCTTCACAATGTCGTCGGTCCATCGGGTGGGGGGCCTTCCAACACTGCGTCGCCCGGTTCGTGGTCGCCATTCGAGAACCTTAAACCTCCTTCTTCCTCTAAACCTTATGCTTTAACTTATTTGACTCTAAACAGCAGATTTCTATAGAGATAATTATATTTCCTAAAATTGTACAATAAATCGCCCATTGTATAGGTAGAGTACCAAAACATAATATTCCGGAACACCAGTGCTGTTTTCAAAATGTAGGTATGTGTAGATGTACTGGGTCAAACACTACAGGTACCTTCCTAGTACAGTAGTGTCATTCATTTCGTTTGTTGGACAAATCCGTGCGTGTGAAATAGATAGGCAGAATTGGCAGGCCGAATTGAGTAATTGAACAGTGTCCATTCATTTATTTTCTCCTACAGTAGAGGCATTGTGCATCGAACTAGAATGTTGCGCAATAAATCAAAAGGTACTGGATTAACAACAATAGATATATTTATAACCATAGAGCACCGGTGGAGTGGTGGTAGTGACGCCGCCTTCCGATACATAGGTCGTGGGTTCGAACACCAATGGATTATCAATTTGTTAAATATATGTGAGCTATACCGATAACCGTTGGGGAACAAAGGTTCTCGAGTGGCGACCACGAACCGGACGACGCAGTGTTGGAAGGCCCCCCACCCGATGGACGGACGACATTGTGAAGGTTGCGGGAAGTCGGTGGATGGAGAAGGCTCAAGACCGTTCGTCATGGCACTCTTTGGGGGAGGCCTATGTTCAGCAGTGGACTTCATCAGGCTGATGATGATGATGATGATGTGAGCTATACTAGTTATTTCGAAGGTGAAAAAAACATCGTGAGGAAACCGGCATGTTCTAGCACCTAAAAAAATAATTCCGATTCATGTGCACGAAAGGAGCCTCGAAGAAGCGCACTTTAAACCTTTCACTACACTGATTCTTTCACTGACGGTCATAGGCCCCTTTCAGGACCACCTTAACCTGGTCACAGACCTAATGCAGGATGACCAAGAAAGAATCAGTGACACGAAGAAGAACAATAGATAGAAACAACAACGCTAGCGATTTATCATCTAAAGGCACGTCCACATCTGCAAAATTATATGCACCGCGTGCAGCTCGCGAGCAGTTGCATTGCATTGGCGTAGAGTTCATCATCTCGTACCGAAACACTTGGCCCATTTCGTACGAAAAGTAATTACATTAATAATAGGTATTATTGTCCGTCCCAACTCGTCCCATATTTTAACCAACTTCAAAAAGAAGGAGGTTCTCAAATCGGCTGTTTTTTTTTTTTGTTAATACAGATGATTTCACCTATGTGGTAGCTAGGCGTTGTAATTAATGATGGAATATTTATATAACCTATATTTTTGACACAATTTACTATTTTTGTAAACCTTTAAAATTGCGTCGATTACATCGCAAACGGAAAAAAATGATATCACTTTATTTTCCCTCGACACTAATGTATCTTAACTCAAACATCCCTTTTGACAATTTTCTAGTGATGAGATATAGCAATTTGCAAGGAACTTCATCGTAGCAGTATTTTTTTTGCCCGATATTTGTCTTTTTGTTCGCAAAATACTTTGTGTATTTCATGAATAGTATTTTTTTATTGCGTTGCAGTTTCAAGGCTCGAATAAAATCAGAGCCTTCATTTCTATTATTTTCATGATTTTGTGTTATTTCTGAGTAGTATTTTATCATAGTTTCTGGCTATGAACAGCAATTTTCATTTTTCATAAACAAAAACAAAATTCGACTCACTATTTCTACACAACCATCATCATCATTATCAGCCTGTAAAATTCCACTGCTAGACATAAGTCTGTCCCAAAGAGTGCCATGACAAACGGTGTTGAGCCGTTTCCATCCACCGACTTCCCGCAACCTTCACAATGTCGTCGGTCCATCGGGTTAGACTAGTTATACGTCATCATTATCAGCCTGTAGAAGCCCACTGCTAGACATAAGCGTTGAGAGACACAAAGAGTGCTATCACGATTCTTGACTTCCCGCAACCTTACAACAGCGACGGTCTAGGTATCGGAAATTATTCCAAATTCTTGGAAATACCACTCAATACTCAAGTAAGCTCACTTGTAATGCTTAGTGACGCACTTCAAGTTCTTGGAGAGCGTCACCAACATAAATTTTAAACGCTTACAAAGATATCAAGATTTCTAAACTTCACAAAATTAGCACTTATCTCGATGTCACTAAGCCCAAATTTTAAGCCGTTTCCTTGGAACTCTGGTTTACTTTATGCTGAGATATCTACCAAGATTACTAAGAATACGGAGTCTTAGTAATCTTGGTAGAGGTAGGTTTTCCCTGGCATTATGGCTAGTTTCATTAACCTCACGTAAGAGTGACATTATTAGAATGGCGATTGCTGCAAATATTTTTTTAATTTCCTCTCAAAATTCCTCTCATTCTGATGATTAAGAATACAATTTATATTAATAAAGCTGTTTTCCTTTTACGTGCCTCCGTTATTTACTTGTTTAAATACAGGTAGGTACGTACCCTGAGTTTGAACAAGCGCATACTTACATGCTTATTATAAAGAACAAATAGGATGCGTACATCTTTTTGTAGTCTAGTGACTGTTTTTTTATTGGTGACAAACAGGAACCAACTGAAAGTTCTGTAGACTAGTCAATATCTAGTTACGGGGGGACAGACGAAACTTTATTGATTGCAAAAGTTCTGTCTCTACCCTCTGTCACTTACAGGGGATAGATCACACTTTTTATCCCTATTTGTCCCCCTTAGGGGACAGAGTAGAAGTACAAACGGGAATAATTTGTATTGGGTAACTATATAACTATAACTACTGGGCTTTACTAGATATTTGATAACTATGCTCGTAAAAAATTCACAGGTTTGAGGAGTTCGATTGCGAGTCTCCGAAGAAATCCGCGTTCTGACGATCGAAGTTTATCCCATCTTTCATATGGGCATCTCGCTCTAGAAAATTTCCAACGCGCATAGCTTTGATCGTAGAACTGAAACGCTTTTTTCACTCAGCCAAATTTCCAATCGCTGTCGCCTCACAATCATTCAATCTCCCAATCATCAAACCCGATTGGTCCAGAAGTATGATTGACGCTGGTTATTGGGTAAAATTGGCCGCGCGACTGAATATGCTAATAGAAGAATCATTGCGAACAAAATGTCCCGTTTGATCGACATTGAATCCGATGCAAATTGAAAACACGCTCACATACATATTTGGGTCGGAAAGGACGAAACGCGTGAATGTTTTTTCCTTAAATAAATCAATTTCTTACATAGATAATTCATTCATCTCAAAATATCTAAATAAAGTACCATTACTATAGAAGAACCATACCATACCATTAACATCTAAAAAACATGCTTATGCATAATAAAATTAGATGAATTTCATTATATTAGTAGGAATTCAAGCTTAAGTGTAGTTCAGGGCGTACTCGATGCTTGGCCCATCATCACTGTCGCACAAAACTTGTGCTATGCGCAATCCCCGTGTCTATCATCGTCAATCACGTGACAGACACAGGCAATCACGTGACAGGCAAAGATAAGCTAACTTGGTAGGTAAATGTTTTAAAAAACAAGATTTCAGTCATGATTATAATATCGTTGTGAGATATAGGTAAGGTACGGGGATTAGCAGTGTACAAAGGCCTGCGAAATATCAGTAAAAAAATCATAATGATACTTACGTGTACTGAATAAAGTTAATTTTGAGTTTAACTTTGAGGGGTGTGCCATGTAAGCACACTGAAGGAAAGAAGAAGAAATACCGAAATTAAAGGCGGTTCCTTATAAAGCCACGTTCAAACAGCGTATGACCTGTTTGAGCGTGGCTTTATAAGGAACCACTTTGCCGATTGACTCATAAGTCAATTATCAGTTGGCATAGTCGAAATCCCTAGAGAAATTTGTGCGGTAGGGGTAGTATACCTTATTATTGAATCAGACAAGGCTTGCACAGCTAGCTTTTAAGCTCTTGCAAGTCTGAACATCAAAACCCAACCAATGTGACTATTGGGTATAAATAAATAAAAACTATAAAACTGCTCCACCCGACATTGACATTGCTCCAGAGGCCCGAGTCCGTAATGTTCGTGATATACTCTCTGTCACCGTGAGGCGTGAAAAGTGAATAGCTTAGCAAAAGCACCCCTACAAACCCGATGACATGTGAGTAACGCCCGAAAACTGAAATAAGTGGTGATCTAATTAATGATTGAGTATACGATTCTGAACGATAATGGCGTCTCAAATAATTAAACCATCTCAAATAGTTATGTGACTTTTCAGTATTCGGGCGTAACTCACGAACATTACGAGCTTGGGACTCTTTTTGACGTCATGTCTGCAGCAAGCATTTTATAGCGTCTTATTTCTTAGAGATTGTCACGAATGAAGAAATTATTAAATACGTATATTTGACACTAATCGCTAGCTTGGAGTCTTGCAAAAGAACACCTACAAAGGCACTTAAAACTAGACTGAAATGACGTGTGGTTCGCGCGACACGCCATTTTCTGAACCGAAGCATTTATATTTTAAGTTTTTATCGATAAACATACCATTTCTCTACTCAAAAGCTAGGATCATGGGCGCCGGCATGATTATTTTCAGGGCGGATGCATACTGTATCTTGTTTTATTCAAACATTGACAAAGATAATAAAAAAATGTTAAATAAATATTTTATTTGTGTTTTTCAATGGGTGCAAGTGCGCCCCCGAGTAAACAGTGTGTGCCCGGCGCACATGCTAGGCATTATTACATCTCATCATCATCATTTCAGCCGTACGACGTCCACTGCTGAACATGGCCTCCCCCACAGACAGAGTAAATTCCTTATCATGTGGGGGGATTTGCCCATATGCCCATATGCGGGTTGGCGAGCGTAGTTAGAGCTATCGTTGTAAAAAAATGAGGGACGCTGCTGGCCATCCCCTAGCATTTTTCCCTTAGTCGCCTCTTACGACATCCGCGGACAGGTAGATATGGAGGGGCCTATTCTTAAGCCGGCCACCACGGCCATTATTACATATATTATCGATTTAAGTCAGGTGAAACTTTGTAGTGCCTAAGTTGATCGACAATATCTCTCTCTACCTTTGTTTTCTAAAAAGCAGCGACCGTCATTATATGCAGGCAATTTTTAAAAAAACTTAAATTCCAATATTTAAATCCGTCATAGAATTTAACCTGTTTTGCGGGAGTCCGAGTCAATCCAACAAAACAAGTTGTGAAACTTGTGAAACATTACATACTCATTCATAACGTCACACATCTTTGGAAAACAGGCTCGTAGTTTTTAGGCATGTCTGCCGTAGCCAATGTTCAGTTCAAGTACAACCTGTTGCTCTGTCAATATTGAATCTCGAGGTAGAAGGAATTTACCTTAACTTCTGACATTTCAATCGTGTTTGAGTTATAACTAGATAATCAGTGTTTGCTTATTGGTTTTATTGATCCTGTATAAATACACATACTTAATCAACTACCTAATATTGATAGACGATCTATTATTATCGTTGAATTTAAAGTGTGGTCTAAAATTGCGGTCACCGTTTCTCAAAACAAGAAAATGTTCCCAATAAAAATGTCTTGTCTCACGACTTACGGATGCACGTCTCATATCTCTAGGCGATCAGATTCTTGAAGATTTCTAAGGGGGTAGTCAGGGGCACATCCATAAACTTTGTCATATTATGCCCGCATTTTTCAGTAGTAATAGTAAGCTACACCATCCCATTAGAATTCGAAGTTAGTACAGGCAAGTTTTCGTAAGAGGCGACTAAGGGGAAAAAGCTAGGGGATGGGCAGCAGCGTCCCTCATTTTAACAACAATAGCTCTAACTGCGCTCACCAACCTGCATGCCCAGCGTGGTGAGTATGGGCAAATCCCCCCACATGATAAGGAATTTGCTCTGTCTGTGGGGGAGGCCATGTCCAGCAGTGGACGTCGAACGGCTGAAATGATGATGACAGGCAAGTTAATTAAAACGATGATCACTTCTTTAAAGAACGCCACTATCATTCCATAGATGTAGGAAACAGATTTAAAACCAATCCTGCCCTATTGGAAACTATCCTAGTTCCTACTATGCAAAACGTTGTGAGGATGTTTGGATGTTTGTGGTTCAATCCAACCGTAACGGCTCAAACTATTTCAACAAAACTTCGAATATATGAAGTTCTTAACCTAGATTAGCATACAGGCTACTTTTTATCTAGGTACCGAGCGAGCGAAACCGCGTGTGCAAGTAAGTAAAACAGAAATCTAATCAATTATATTACGTGTTAGTAAGATAATCAGACTTTAGAATTTATCACTCTACAAACGGGGTAAATTCTTGAATTGGCGTCGCCCGGTATTCCGAGAACCATACCATATTTGCTTATCTGGTCTATTTTTAGTTCCACGCAAACACCGCAGCTGTTGTGTGCTGTAATATTACATAATATAGTATGTATATTTAGACTGCTAGCGATTCTTCCTACTAATTTCATAAATGCGAAAGTTTGTAATGATGTTTGTTACGCAATCTTGGAATGAAATTTGGCGAGTATGTATTAAACAACCTGTAATAATATAAAGGTAACTATTTATCCGAGAACACGGAGGCGAAGCCGTGAGCCTAAGCTGGTAATTAAATGTTTTTAGGTAATTAAGTACTAGGTATCTTTATATAGTATACGTACTCTATTTATGTAGTGTTGTGCTTTTTTAAGGTTTGACTTTTTCGCCGGCTGGTCGCAGGTGTCTGATATCATAAAGTAACTAAGCTATAGAGGTGTTTCAGAAAATCAGAAATTATAAGTACTGTAGGTATACTAGGTATGCCTTAAACAGATCATGCAATAATTTGCCTTGGAGCTAATGTCAAGCCCGCACATGGTCTCTTCTGGCTACTCGCTCGCTCACCGGGGCCGACTAAATTCATGCGTAGAATTCAAGATTCGTAGAGTTTATGATTTTCATTTAGGTATATGATTAAGATTTCTCGCGCGACTAAATTGCACCGTTTGCTAGTACGATTGTTAGCCAGCCTTAAGCCGCGGCCAAGAGGTAGTTTTTTACACTCATTACGGATCCGTTGACATGACATCACAGCACGCAACACAATGCAAATTAACGTGAAAATAATGACCAAAATAGAAACTGAGTTGACCTTATTTTTTCACAAAATTGAATGTAGAGTTCAACTTTAGTGTGCTGCAAAAGGAATAAGGTGAGGCTCAAAAGGTTAGGTACCTATGTACCAAAAGTTTTTAAAAATGTGAAAAAAAGACAAATGATGAGCCTTAGCAAATGCGCAGATAACGCTACACTTGATAAAATTTGAGTAGGATCTCCATTTTAGTTTATTTATTTATTTGTATGAATGGAAATTAGCCTTATTTTTATCAAAACTCCCAAGAATGTTAGCATGAAACCCTTGTAAATTTATTATCCCTTTACACCGAGACGTGCCTGTAGGAACCGGCTTAACCGGATCGCGGAAGGATCTGGCATCCGGTTTACGAAAAAAGTTATTTCTTGAATTTTGGCTACCACTCTTGGTGACCGCGTACTTCCGCTAAGAAGGCATTCTCATGATAATGAGGCATATCCGTTCACTTATTTAGTTAGCTTAGTATTTTGCAATTTTAGTCTGAAGCTTGTAGCAGGTCAGGTTTTACTAACACACTATAATGTTTTTTTTTTAAAGTTCGCTTTGTTTATAAGTTTTTTTTTTTTTTTGTTCCTAAAAGTGGTACTTTTGTACCTTAACAGTGGAATTTCCATTGATTAATTTAATGTTTCTTCAACTGAAATGAAGCCTGTCTGGTTGTAAATGTGCGGGGTTTTTTATTAGGTTTCCATTGTTTGGTAATCAATTTTATTTCAGACAGATTTGAGATCGGTTCAGTCTGGATCACTTGAAAAGAAGACGTTCATTGTCCTAGCTTTCTGTCTATTTTTTTCTGAATTCTTTCTTGATTTTGGTACAACTGATTTTTATTCTGAGTATTGCGAATAGGTCCTCTGAATTTAGTTAATTTTGAGACCGCCTTCACACTATCGACACTGTCGTCTATCACGACGATAGATGGTCATAGGCCGTTTTCAGGGCCATCGTACCTTAACTTGGCCGTTGACCTAACATAGGATAACCAAGAAAGCACTAGTGACACTATAAACAAGCATGTTAACTCGTCAAAACATCCTCAAGGATCTGAACAGGTAACCCTAGGAGATTTTTAATAATGTTACGTAATTTTTATTTACTGCTCTGACATCCAAGCGTCAATAGGTGAGGGTTAAATTGTTTTATGATTTTTGAACTGTTTTTTCTCAATAACCGCAAAATGCACAGTTTTGATTTTAAGACAAAGATAACTTGAGCATTTTATTTACCTAAATCCAAGACAGAAACACGATGGGTAAAACTTTTGTCGATAGATTTATTTTTTAAAGTTCTTTTAAAATACTCAGAAACTATCAATCATGCATAACTTTTTTTAAATATTGTGTTAGAAAACACTTTAAAAAAAAATACTTAGTTTTTAAGATAATCAATATTTTCTCATATGTCGATAACGTCGATTACTTTCGAGCGCCTTCTAACGCTTGCTATCTCTTTCCGCATTCAATTATAGTACGTAGCGCTGTCACTTTCTTCACTCCGCCCACTCGACAGTTTATTATGATTCTCATAGCGCCTTAAGGAGGATATAAAGTTTTCTTTAAATCCAATGGTTAAACAATTCTAGGTCACACAGAACAAATCCTCTTGTAGTTGGATTTCACAACGAGCTCGTAAACCATCCACTCGTTTGTATTGAATTCTGGTTTTAGTAACCCTAGTCTCTTGTCTCTTTGCGTCATAAAACTCCATTGTGCAGTGTTCATATCAGACAAGTAGATGGGAGAGTCACTGAACTCAGGTATGGCTTTGGTGGGTACTAAAACTCGATCCTGATAGCAGTCTGTGCAGCGGTATCTTATAAATGGCACTTAGCACTAACGATTTACGACTTTGTTGTGTGTAACAAAATTTGTGAGTAGGCACGTAAAGTGTGGGTAAAGAAACAAAAGGCTTTTGACAATTATTTTACCAATGACCGAAGGGCTGGTGCTTACCTCGGACAAAGGATCAGTATAGCGATCCAACGAGGTAACGTCGCCAGCCTTTTGGTCACACTGCCTGTGGTTGGTGATCTGAACTCTGTTTTCTACTTGTAGTCGTAGTCGTAGAAAACAGTTCATTTAGAGTATAATATTATTTTAGTTTAATTTACAACTGTTATTATTATTATTTTTCTGTTACTAAATAAAAACACTTTATTGGTTTAAAGTAAAAAAAAAAATACACATAATATAAAAAATACAAGGTAAGTATTTTTAACATTTATTTTGTGTGTAAAATAATTAAGGATAAAGACAGAAACTTTTTTAAAATGTTTGTACTAGTACTTTTAAAAATTTTAGGTGAAGATAAATTTAAAAAGTTGTGATAAACTGAAATTGCTTTATTCTTTGGGATTTTTGTCTGAACTAACGGTTCGAACGATGGACATGCGTAGGTAATACTATTTTTTTTTTGTTCGTTAAGGTTTAAAAAAAATGATTACAAACAACTTTATTGAAATTTGAATAGTACAACATCGGGTCAGCAAGTTTGTTTTTTTTTTTCGAATGTGCATCTGTTTCTATCACTCACGTGATATAACTTAACTGGTGTGAACGCGTCATGAAGTGCAGTTCATCTCGCCAGAAACACTGGCTCATATATAAGACGGTTTAAAGCAGCTCTTGGAAAAGTGTTGATAAAAGTTTTTAGCTGTTTAACATTTGCCGAACTTTATTACTCTTTAAAAATTGGCCTTGCCTGAAAGTAATTCCGTTTACTTTGGTTTCCTTAGCCCCTGGGAGTAGGAATCAAGAACCTAAAATAATAATATGAGACTCTCTTTCCAGATAGTTGAAATATTTGGCGATATTTTGCATTGGCATCCTCACTATATATTTCGATATAAGTCCACATTTTGCAGTAGCTAGAATTCCATACGAGGACAGCCGTAAGCTGTTAATAAGAATGGTAACTGGTTTCCTCAAAATGTTGCACTTGTAAATGAGCAAAACATTTTTTATACAGAAAGTTTGGTGCACGTCCTTCGGATCTAAAGTCGAGGCACCAACACGGCTCTTATGATATGTAATTTCTCCAAAACATCTTTTAATTAATCCCAAAGCTGCTGACTCCTTATTTATTCGTTCACAAAGCCACAGCGGATCGTTAAGGCGGATTCCTCTAGCGTCGAGTCGCGAAACGTTCTTATTATTATGGAATTCAATATTCCGATAAATTCTCGTAAGCATACCCGACAGGGTTGTATTCAAGGCTCTACATATCAAACAGATAACGTACGGAGGGAATTACTGGACTAATCAAGTTGAGTTTTAGCTTTCGGCGGTGTTGCACAACTGGACGAATCCATTGTTAGCCTTATTTTCACTTACCATAGGGTGAGATACGTTGTATAAATAGGTGGACCCTTTTAGTCTCCCTAAAATGCGCCCTGACTCGAATTCTTATACGCAATATTCCAGTCTGATAGTCCGGATGAGCCTAAATAAGCCGTATCAGACAATAAGCAGAAAAATACGGTTTTTACGCGTTGTGTGTTTATTTTGCTTCAACAGATTCCTGGCAACTCCAGACTATTCCTAATGATGAGGTCTGGGAGACGTAATAATCTCATGCAATTTCGACAATTGCGTTATTGACAAATGCTTCGTTTGCGCCTCACATTGTCATTAATGTTTCAATTTGTTTTAGTAGAATCAGGGAATTTCATTCAAAACTGTTTTTCAACAGAACCCAGTGACATCTATAGGTAGGTGTGATTTTTTGTGAATTTACGCGGTGTACCTACTTTTTAATTAGCAATGTTTAAAATTTAACATTGAACAATAATGCTAGCACAGTACCTATTAATTACCGAGTCAATCTGTCGGCTATTAATTCCTTCGTTCCTCGTAACTTTAACTATTAAAACTTCCATAAAATAAATTACAAGTCAAAGACAAAGTGTCCCAAATCTACGACATTGTTCCATCGGTACTGTAGAGTCAAGGAGAAAAGGTGGATGTATTTTTGCAGTAGAAGGAGAGAAAGAAAAACAACTAGCTATAAATATGAATTATCGTATAAAAGTTGAATTATTGATAGTGAAGGGTCGTAGGAAAAAAGAGGGTCTGCCTTTTTTACGGACGTATTAATATTTGGTCTCTGACGACCTATGTAGCGTAAGCGGACTATTGCGAGCAGCAGGCGCTGCGGCCGAGAAACGAGCACAAGGACGCCAGATAGGTACGGACCTCGGCTTGGGTCATCGTAAGGCATGGCTGTTAGAGCATTGCCCTGTGGGGAACTCGGAGGGACGGGACGCCGTGAATGACCCGCCGTAAACGACCCCGCCAACGGGGTCCTTATGATTGTGAAGTGTCATTGTGTGCGAGCTAGACTAAGGGATCGCCTCTATGTAAGCGGAGGTAATCAGGTCATCAAGATCGCAAACAAGCTTTTATAGTCCTTGAACAGTGTTCCAAGCGACACTAGTCGGGAGCTTTTTAAATGTTTACTTTTAATAGGTTGATTTTGAAACGAATTTTAACGTGATCAGATGTAGCGTTCATTCTATTACTTCTGTCAAAAACTTTACCTAGGGTTCAAAGAGATTAACCCGATTGAAATGAAATAATTTTACGAGTGATTTTAACAGTTCCTCCTTGTTTTGCAAATCAATGTATTATATACACTGCCTCACATTGTACCGTTATGGGGTTCGATTTGGGAAATTACGATATATTTATCTTGTTAATACAGTTTTCTCTGAAGGGATATTTTCTTTATAAAGTTTATATGTGATATAGCTTCGCTAGAAATTGTGGTGTACAATAAAATCGGAATCTATTTTTTCAAGGACTTTGATAAATGACCCCCCAGGCTTGAACCCAGGGTGGACTTTTTGCGAGTTTTGCTTATTGTGGTCAAAAATTACCCTAGTTAACGCTAACATTAAAGTGTGATAAAAAGAAAAAAAAATATGTTCTTAAAGTTTTTTATTGCGTAACCTAGACAATTAGTAGTCTATTTTCTACTGGTACCACGTATAGCTCAATCGAAACGATTTGGCATGCTCTATATGAGTTCATCAAAATCACGTTTCGGAATGGGCGCCCACGTCCGTTGTAACAGGTGAAAAAAAATATCTGGTGTATGTACAGCATCCATATATGGTAGAGCTCTTCTTTGTAGCATATCCCATGCGTACTCGATTGGTTTTAAGTTTAGCAATTGAGCAGGCCATGGTAGGAGGCTAATGTTAGCTTTGGCAAGTGTGTTTGTAACGACTCTGGCGGTGTGTGGACGTGCATTATCATGCTGAAAGGAAGCACCCAATTTGGTCTGCAAAAGAATGACAACAACTGATACAATCATTTCAGGGTAAATTTGAGCATTGAGATTGCCTCTGATCCAAATCAGTTCTGTTCTTCCAACGACCCAAATACCCGCCCATATCGTGACTCTTCCACCACTATATGCATTGACTTCTGGCACGATTTGAAACGTTTTTGGCGTCTTGGGGTCCTCCAATAACGTGTACGTCTAGTATCTGGTCTCATGCTAAAGCGAGACTCGTCAGAAAAAAAACATAACGCCACTTCTTTTGCCCAATTTCTGTGTTCACGAGCCCATTGTAAACGGGCCCTGCGATTGCGGGGCACAATAGGTGGTATACGTAGCGGCCTTTGGGAACGGAGATCGACTTCATGCAAGCGATTTCTAATGGTTTGATCACTTATTAACATCCCTGAAGAGTGATGAAGCCTCGTAATCAATATCATCGCGGTCATTGTAGGATTCCGTCGAGCAGTAATTTGTATGTAACGATCTTGTCTGCGTGTGGTGATGCGAGATCGTCCTCCATAGCGCTCAGCGACCCTACCAGTATTGCGGTAGCGTGTCCAAAGACGACTTATAACACTCTACTTAGTTCCCAAAGCGATGGCCACAGCACGTTGCCAAGAACCAGCTTCCAACATTCCTATGGCTCTGGCAATTTCGTCTTGGCTCATGTGATGTCTTATCTCCATAATGACGTTCCTTTGTATTGATTTGACTCAAATTGTGGCAGAAATGGTACTGATTTGGTCTCGAACCCGTTGTAGGATTATATAGGACAGTAGATTTTCATCTTTTAGGCAAAATTCAATAACTGTTTCTTCTTATAATTATGAAATTTATTAAAAACAATCTATAGGAGTTCAAAATTGAACTATTTAAGAACCTCATTTGGAGTAACTCGCAAAAACGTTGTTAATCCCCAGACACTTTTGATGTGTGTACCTAGTATCTGTCATTAATTATCTACCCACAGAAATTTCAACTGGGACATTCTGTTCCGAAAAACAAGACGCTCATTTCACATACTTTGCTATTTATCACCACACCCCAACGCGCCCACATTCTTTACAAGGATGCTGCCTCTCAAAATACTCGAGATTCGACGCCGCTTGAGATTTGAGTGTCATCGCTTTTATATTACCTTCCAATATGCTCCACGATAATAAGATTGGTATTGTGGTACTTACTGATACAGAGTTTAGATTTTATCCATGTATTTTGTCATTAAAGCCGTTCTCAATCAAACGGCTTGCGATATGTCATCTGAAATTCATATTAAAATATGAATTATGTAAATTTTCAGTTTGACTTTTATGTGATTGCGAAACTGTTGAGCAACTCGTATTTAACTCAAAATTGACTTGAACCAGTAAACTTTAAATATATTCAGAAATAAATTTATAGCATATTTTAGACTAGCTTCCCGTGGATTCGCTTGCGTGGTACCTATGAAGATAAAAAGTAGGCTTTATGCTATTCCAGACTATAATCCATCTCTGTGCCAAATTTCGTCCAAATCCGTTCGGCCGTTTGGGCGTCATTGAACCACAAACATCCAAACATCCTCACAAACTTTCGCATTTATAATATTAGTACGATAGGATAGGATGTCATATCGCATCGTTTAAGTACGCTTTCAAGCAGTTAGAATATGACTTATAAATAAATAAATATTCCGGACATATCACACATTGTCAACTAATCCCAAACTAGGCAAAGCCTGTACTATCAGAGACTGATATACATAATAGATATATATTTAACACCCAGACACAGAACAAACATCTGTGTTAGTCACAAATGTTTGTCCAGTGCGGGAATCGAACCCGCGTCCTCTAGCGCAGAAGGCAGAGTTACTACCAACTAAGCTATGAGGCCAGTCTGAGCTATGAGGCCAGTCTTTCTATAAGTCTTTCTATAAGGCCAGACTTATGTCATAATATCACCCTGAAAAGTTTTTCGGACAGCTAAAGTTATAAAGTTATTCGCATGTTATGTGTCAACGAATAGGTACTCTAACTTTTTATAAGGTTCCAGCTAAATGTCTAACAGGGTTGAACAAAGAAATAAATTGCTTTAAGTTGAGAGTATAAGGTTGTGAAGGACTTTGATAAATGTCGCCTGCTTCTAGAATAACCTAGGAACTCTTAACAGCAACCGTGATATTGCCACTTAAGTTTATTGGAAGCTAGTTCCTTATATTATTAGCACAAGAAAGGTTCTGATACACCGATAAGTTGCCCAAGCCGGTGCGCCTGCCACATCCGAATCGCGTCAAAATCGGTGTAATGTGAGCACATATTATTAGAAAGAACCAACGCCTGTCTTGTAACTAAGCTCTAAGCACTTCGGAGCACTGGTGGTACACAGGGGTTGTGGGTTTGAATCCCGGTCGTGCACCAATGTATTTTCCATTTGGAAAATGTATGTGGCCTTGGTGGCCCCAGCTGAAGAATAGGCCCCTCCATATCTACCTATCCGCGGATGTCGTAAGAGGCGACTAAGGGAAAAAAGCTAGGGGATGGGCAGCAGCGTCTCCTATTTTAACAACGATAGCTCTGCGCTCACCAACCCGCATGCCCAGCGTGGTGGGTATGGGCAAATCCCCCCACATGATAAGGAATTCGCTCTGTCTGTGGGGGAGGCCATGTTCAGCAGTGGACGTCGTACGGCTGAAATGATGATGATGATGTGCGCTATATATGTACGCGCTCTATGTATAGCATATTAAGCAAAACTACCGTAAGGGTTAAACGGGCAAGGAATACATCGTGAGAAGACAAGTGATAGGTTTAGTCCACTTTCACAACCATTTTTCAAACAACTAGAATAAGAAAAAACACTTTTTATAAATGTGCACGAAAGTAGGCTCTAAGAGGCGCAATTTATCCTTTCACTACACTCATTCTTTCACCGACGGTCATAGGCATATTTGCAGAGCTACCACACCTCAACCTGGTCACTGCAGGATGACCAAGAAAGAATCAGTGACACGACAAGCAAGCAAGCACCTTCTCCTCACTCCGCCTACAGAATTCTCTAACCCTGGTATTCTTAGGCTCGAATGTTTAATCCTCGTGAGTGTAATATTACCCTAGAGTACCTTTAGTTCTGGTAACATGACATAATTTTGTAAATCGATTTATGATATGATAATATGTACCACTTGTTCCAAACAAAATTGGTCCACGTTTCACGAGAAACTTCAGTACAGTTGGCGAATTCTGAAAGCCTGCCATTCAATAATACATTTACATAATTTACAGCAAAGTTCGTTTTTCCCTGACCCTGTCGTAAAACACGGTTGAAAATATGCCCGACATTGCGTAGTGATACCGCGGTCGCCTTATTGCTAAAACGGTACCGGTTCTCGCAATGAAATGGTTATGTATTGTTCCCCTCTGTAGACACCAAAACAGCTTTTGAGATTATTTACCCATTTTTTTGAGTTATTACGCGGTTTCGATTCCCGCGCTGGACAAACATTTGTGTGATGAATACAGATGTTTGTTCTGTGTCTGGGTGTTAAATATGTATCTATTATGTATATTAGTCTCTGGTACCCACTAGGCATAGCCTGTACGGCTATGCCTAGTTTGGGATCAGTTGACCGTGTGTGATATGTCCGGAATATCCGCATGCCCAGCGTGGTGAGTATGTGCAAATCCTCCCACATTATATATAGTGGGGGAGGCTATGTTCAGCAGTGGACGTCGTACGGCTGAAATGATGATGATGATGATGATTTAGATTACCGTGTCGTGTGTAATTTGTAGAGTATTTACTTTTATTTTTAACTGTATAAATACCTAATGGTAAAGGAACCAACATTTTCTCGTAACAATTTCACTGTAAGAGGCGGCAAAAACTTAATCTTTTTCGTTGTCACATAGACTGGGCTTTCCCGACGGGAAAATTCCAGACAATTATTTAATTTACAAACTTGCCGAAGCTGTTAAAACATGAACACTTACAAAGTTTCTTGCTTGAAATAGTCTCAAATTAGGCCCAATATTTTGATGAAAGTGTTTTTCTGAAACCCCTTCATCAAAATGCTACTGCTGGGGAAAATTAGTTAGTCACCTGCCTAATATTAATCAACGTAGGTACTGACAAAAAAGCAAATTACCTTTTTTTTATGGAAAAAGAGGCTTTATTTACAGAAAGAAACTTAAAATTAATCCAGCGTGGCAATTCCGCCAGCGTCTTGGGGACGCTTCCGACTGGTAGTGATCTGGATCTTTAGATGGCTCAACTGTTTATTGTGTATTTTGTAAATATTAACTTGTATTAGTTTTAAGTTTATTTCTGTAAATACAGGTTAATATTTACAAAATACACTAGAAACAGTTGAGCTACAAACGATCTATAGATAGCTCAATTGATCCAGATCACTACCAGTCGGCAACGACCCCAAGACGCTGGCGGAATTGCCACGCTGGATGGCAATGCTAATCCGTTGGGCAATAACTTATTACAATAAAGAATTTATTGTTCCTATAACTTCGACTTCAAAGAACTGTGTTATCTAAAAAATTCGCTACTTAAAAACTTCGGTTACTGTGCGAGCTCAAAACACTTTTTCTTCCCTCCAATAGGGAAGGATGTTCAAGGATCAAACCTCTTTAATTAATTTTCAAGATGACAGCCTTTAGAAATTGGGACTGCAATTAATTCAGCCGTTCTTGAATAAATTCGGCGTTGAAAATAGAGTTTTCTTGTAGATTTATCAAAATACGCAAGAACACCAACTGATCTAGGCTATAATTTATTGTTTTTTTAATAACACCCAACTGTTACGTCGTCCTGACCCCACGGTCTCCGGTGTCGTGGGTATCAGAAACTACGAGTACTATGGTACCAAACAAATATTGGCAGATCATGCGAACATTGTCCCGCAGCGGGAATCGAACCCTCACCCTTTGCGTACCCAAGGGCGCGCCGCGCCGCGAGACGGACGGTCGGGTTGCGACCGCACGGCGCCGTGCCGCGCACCCTAGGACTGGTTTTTGAACCTGGTTCTTGCAAGATACGTAACGTTATGGATCTGGTACGCGAAATAGCAAGTACAACCCATCTCTACACTACCATGCAAAAGTCTCTTCGCATTGTTCGAACGATCTTGCGATCAAACACAATTAACTTTGTTGAAAGTCCTAAGTTACTTGCTTTAGTAAATATCCAACTATTAAGATGACAAAAAGCTTGGGACTAAATATGCTCAAACTCGATTATTAACAAAGTTGTCAAAGGATAAATTCAACTAGATTTTAGACGCTACATAATGATCCTTGAGATTTCAATGAATAAATGAATATTATTGATAAAAATAGAAGCTTTTCAGAAAATGGAATAAGCCAATTTTTACATGAATTGAGCCCAACATACGAGAAAATAAAATAAGGTATCTTTAAGAATGGAGTCAAAGTCAAATTCATTTAGTATTGATCCAATCTTAAAAGCAATTTTCGCGTTGTGAGTCCAAGCTTTTATTACGAGTGATGGGGATTCGATAAAATGTTATTCATATAAGTACCTAAGTAAGGACTTTTAAGAGCATTTGTAGATAAACGAGCTTTACACCGTGTTCAAACGGAGTGCGATATATCATCAGAAAATGCGATATACTTCAATATCATCCTTACATCTACTGAATAAAGTCAATTTGAGTTTGAATTTTAAAGGCTTGCGATATCTTTGAGCTACGAGTATATCCCTTAAATTTCAAACTTAAAATATACTTTTTTTTATGTTTTACGGAGGTAAACAGGCTTACGGCCTTCCTGATGGTAAGTGGTTAAAGTCGCCTATAGACATCAGCAACACCTGGAGCATTGCTAATGCGTTGCCTGCCGAACCTCTCCCCCCGCCCCCCCCCCCCCCCCCTAAAGAACTCTGGCAACCTTACTCACTGCAGGAACACAACACTATTTGAAACAAATAATATTATTTGGCTCCGATCTTCTGTAAGGCGGAGGTACCTCCCCAGGCGAGCTGCTCCAATTTAGAGCGATAAATTCTCGCTGTGGCCTACCTCCTCCAAAACTTTAAAAATGAGACGCACGGATCATATTAAAGTAAATTTTTAATAATATATCGCTCGCCGTTTGAACGTGACTTAAGTGTCAGACCTATTATCTTGATTCAAGTTAATAGCATGTCAGTTAACAGACATGTGGCAGCAAAGAACGAGGGTTCAAGCTCGCGATTCATATGTAGGCGAGTTTATTTTACAAATCCTATAAATTTGGTTAAAGGGCACGTTGATCCCTAGAGTATACTGCCTACCCTTATCATGCTTAGATAGCATTACACTTTGACCACCTTTAGACGATTTCTAAGAAAATCCTTTGGGTGTAATGAGGGAGCAAACGAGTATCTTTGTTTAGTGTTAGGTGAATGTGTTGTCTGATTTCTTCGAGGTTTTAACAGACTTAAGAAAAAAGTTGGAGTTTCTCAATTCGTCTTTTTTATGTGTGTATGCTCGATATCTCCGCCAATTGTGAACCGATTTTAATGATTCTTTCGCTGGTGTATAGAGCTACCTTGAGGTAGTTAGTCATTTATAATAAAAAAATGGGATAGATATAGTATATCTAAGGGATAGCTAAGTAGTGATTCTTCATAAGTAATATATATCTATATAATATTGATTAATCATAAGATCTTTCATAAGTAGTGATTAATCTACCCTAATTTTCTTCTCCTTTGTTGCCACGTCATCGGTCCATCGGGGCCTTCCTACACTGCATTTCCTGGTTTGGTTATTCTATTTTCTATTCTATTTTCAGCCGTTTATATCCCACTGCTGGGCAAAGGCCTCCCTCCATATTTTGGTTGGTTTGGTTATATAGTATTGAAAAAATATTAATTCCAAATAATATAAAAATAGGATATAGAAGTAAAGATATCTCACCGAGTCTGTCCGCCTGTTCCACTGTAGCGCAAACAATCATTTACATTATTTACCATTGACTAATTCCTACCGAAAATTATCCTGAATTGTCGCCTAGTCCAAGTCGCAGTGTCGCAAGCTAAGACCAAAGTATAGGCCTTAATCCCTGTAAAGCGGGTTTCCTATTACCAGGAGCGTTCATATTTACTTAGGGGCTTCAGAGGAAAACCTCCAGCTTTTTATTTACGTTTCCATTTGGTTCAAAAAACAAGAGCCCGTTTGAACGTTGAAATTTAAATCCTTTTTGCTGTGAGTGACGATGCTATGAGGTTAAGTGGTTATACATAACTTATACTATCAATGTGAATCTTTTACAAGGTGATTCATAATATGTATACCAGCCCGAAAGGGGCTTATTCTATCAACAAAACGAAACAATAGTAGCGAAAAAAAAACAATAAAAATAGTAATTGATGGTCTTTTAATCACCTTAATAAATAGGTCACAATAGGTTGGCTGGCCTCATAGCTCAGTTGGTAGCAACTCTGCCTTCTGCGCTTGAGGTCGCGGGTTCGATTCCCGCACTGGACAAACATTTGTGACTAACACAGATGTTTGTTCTGTGTCTGGGTGTTAAATATATATATATTATGTATATCAGTCTCTGGTACCCATAGTACAGGCTATGCCTAGTTTGGGATCCGTTGACCGTGTGTGATATGTCCAGAATATTTATTTATTTTATTTATTTACAAATATTTACAAATCCAATATAACGAGAGCCAACTTTTTTTTTTATCTTATTCGGAGGCAAACAGGCTTTCGTCCCACCTGATGATAAGTGGTTACCGTCGCCTATTGACACCTGCAACACTTGGAGCATTGCTAATGCGTTGCCTGCCCTGGAGAAATCTTTTTGTTTTATTGTTTTTTTCCATTTGGTAAAGTTTAAATGACTTCGTACTTCAGGTAAGACTGAATAATAATTTCGTAGATTGAACATGCTAAACATGCGATTTTCACACATCAAATTCAAATTATTACCTTATATAGAGCAGATTGCTAAAAACAAGCGTTTAAAAACACACTGGCTGGGTGACCCAAAAATAACCTGTGATATGAGACAATTAGGGTCGTTAGATATCCGAAATAGGAAGCAAGTACCATTCAAAACGTCCTAAATTTCGTTATCATGAAAGTAATCTCGACATAATCGGACGGTTGTAATATTGCCACATCCTTTTGTAAATGGCAATATCATCCCTTTTGTCGAGAAGGGGTCGTAAAAGCTATAATAGACATAAGAGGCATACAAAGCTTGTATAAAAGACACCGAAAGATGATGCGCTAATTTATATTTATGACTAGGAACGGCAGTGTTAGTTTTGTTTATAAGCCGAGTTGGCCTACTGGGAGGTACATTACTTTACTTACATTACTACACTACCTTCGGATCGAAAGCCGCGATCCGAAGGTAGAGGTGCCGAATCTCGGCTGTGCACCAATTGATTTTTCTGATGTTGATGACGACATTGCGAAGGTTGCAGGATGTCGGTGGATGGAGAAGGCTCAACACCGTTCATCACGCTCTTTGGATTTTCATTTTAGAATGTATGAACAAAGCTCTTTCACATGAAACTCCACATCATGTATTGGATAGGTAACTATTATTTAAAACCCCCATGTGGACACCTATATCTTAGCAACCCATCGCCTGATTTAGCTCATATTCTTACCAGCAAATTTTAATAGTACAAGCTGTTGTTTTACTAAATTCCATGCAGATCGAATTGATGGTTCGAAAGTTATGCCTTAACAAATATACCTACATACAAACATACATACAACGCTGATTCGTCCAAGTTGTTTGAGAGATCTTCACTCGCTTTGATCATGCGATTAATTAAGCTCAATATAATGATTTAGAGTGGCCGCGCAGAAGAAATTGTATAGCAAAGCAATACATAAGCTCCACGGAGTAAGATTAAAATGAAAGCGCACATGACATGTGTGGCCCTAGCTTAGAGCATCGTAAGCAGCTATTATACTAATGAACTAATAACATGTCGACACACTCATTAGCGTGACGAACAACATACGAAGGCAGGGAGTGTCAATATTTGTTTTCACAATGTAAAGTAAAATTATCTTGGCAATACAAACTGTACCCATAGACGTAGACATCAAAATCCACAAAAAAACACGTGAACGGCGCAATACAAAACAAAGATTTATACAAAACAAATGAAATGAAAAGAATGAGGTATTAAGTGCTGTGACCCAAAAGTGGCTTATGAATTAACTTTTATTTTATGACTTAATTTGTCTTCTGACGCATCAAACTCGACCCTCATCAGAAACAATCAAATCCGCAACTCGATCGGACCGGGCGATCGGGCGTTTCCGAAACACGAACTGACTCGAAGTCGAAGTTTTTTTTCCTACAACTAATGTGGCCAAACTTACGGCCCGTCCCACCTTGTTGTAAGTGGTAACCGTAGCCTATAAACGCTTGTAGTACCAGAGGTATCACGCACCCGTTGCCAACCCCGAACCCGCCCTCCGCCTATGGAGCTCTGGCAACCTTACTCACAATTTTAAACAAATAATATTATGCTGCGATCTTCTGTAAGGCGGAGGTATCTTTCCAGGTAGGCTGCTCCAATTTAGATCGAGAATAACTCGCTGTGCCCTACCCTGCATAAATCGTAATCGACCGTTTTACAACTAAACTTTTATCCACTCACTCAATCTCAAGACACTGAAACTATATATTTATAAAAATGAAAAATTTCCGTCTCAGGTCCGACTTATTTCAGTTCCGTTGACAGAATACCCTATCTTTTACGCAACCCTAATTTCAATGAGGCTGGTTCCCAAAACTGGGACACACCGGAGATTTCCACAGAGATTTCATTTGAGTAATAAATTGCGATGCGTTACTTACCCTAATGAAGTTTTAAAGTAGTTATACCTAAATGACTTTGAAAACCGTCACTAAGCTGTGTTGACCTAGTGGGAGGCATCTCGGCCTTATATTCGAAGGTAGGGTTTGAATCCCGGTCCACCCAATAGACATTTATGTTCGGAAAATTTATGTGCGCGTTAACAGTGAAGGAAAACACGTGAGGAAACCCGCGTCTTAGACAGCTCCGTACATACTGACCATGTCTTTCCTGTGGATAAGGCTAAGAGGATGGTATAGGTGCTGGGCAAGCCATCCATCTAAAACTTGTCCCAGGCACCTCATCCAGTTAATGAAACGTTAACATATTTAAAGGTCATGGTAAGAATTGTAGTAGGTAATCTTGTTATAAGCTTGAAACAAAACGCTCCTGCAACGTGATGGTTTTCTATAAGCTTGTGGTAGGGCTCCTGTAAGTGCGTGTAAAGTACTAACTGACGCTGAATATCTAGAATAGGCCGAAAGGCCTTAATAAAATGACTTAAATTAAACGGGATATATTGTTACATTATTTGTTTTCAAATAGTGTTGTGTTCCTGCGATGAGTAAGGTTGCCAGAGCTCTTTAGGGGGAGGGGGGTTCGGGGTCGGCAACGCGTGCGTGATGCCTCTGGTATTGCAAGCGCTCATAGGCTACGGTAACCGCTTACCAACAGGTGGGCCGTATGCCTGTTTGCTTGCCACCTCAGTAGTATAAAAAAAAAAAAAAAAAGTGATGTTTATTCTATCGTAGATTTTTTATTTTTCCACAGTATTTGTTCAACATCGCATGCAAGGGAGATATTACACTTACACAGTGGTATTACAGCGACAGTCTCACGAACCCTTCGTTTCCAAACACAATTAGATGTAACAATGTCTATCCAAACTAGCACGCGACTTGAAGTCCGAATTTCAGGTTTTGAATAATAAATAAATAAATAAATATTCCGGACATATCACACACGGTCAACTGATCCCAAACTAGGCATAGCCTGTACTATGGGTACTAGAGACTGATATACATAATAGGTATATATTTAACACCCAGACACAGAACAAACATCTGTGTTAGTCACAAATGTTTGTCCAGTGCGGGAATCGAACCCGCGACCTCTAGCGCAGAAGGCAGAGTTACTACCAACTGAGCTATGAGGCCAGTCAAAATAATCTAAATATTTTGTACTTTGAATTATTTCCATTTTGTAGATAGATAGATTAACACTTTATTGTACACGAGGATTACATATTAAATCTACAACAAACTTAATGTAGTACAATGGGCGGCCTTATCGCTGAAAGCGATTCTCCCAGGCAACCTTTTTCCCTTATATCCTTTAGTAGTCCTAGACTACATGAGAGAGTGGTAAATATGAATGTAAAAGAATATAAGGGAAGAGATAGACGAAGGAAAAGATGGATGGATTGTGTGAAAGACGACATGAGTAAGAAAGGAATAAATACTGATATGACGGCTGATAGAGGTGAGTGGAAGAGGAAAGCATATTCTGCCAACCCCACAAGGGGTAGGAGATGATGAGTAGACTCAACGGATGCGGTGTACAGTATCTACGATCCAAACATCTGATTTTTTGCCTGTAATGTATATATTATTAATATTAGGTACTAATTGTTTAACTAATTATACACAACAGGAAGAAACGCGGTTGCCGTGGTGCCAACGGAGCTACCACGCGTGCGTCCCGCCTGTCTGTCATCGAGTTAGCTTTATTTTCGTTTTATTTACATCTTTAGGGAATATTAATTGTGATGCCACAGTGTACACAACCGTTGGTTGCAAGTAGGAATGTTCCTGGAATCCATGCTGTCGTGTCTGTGCCCAACCTAGTTGAGTGCACGCTGTGTTCCCAAGCCCGCTTCTTCAAGGGACAGAGAGGCCTCAAAATTCATCAAACAA
Organism: Anticlea derivata; assembly: GCA_947579855.1. Lineage (NCBI taxonomy): Eukaryota > Metazoa > Arthropoda > Insecta > Lepidoptera > Geometridae > Anticlea > Anticlea derivata. Next base: position 10,489,401 of record OX388264.1, read on the forward strand.
AAATTCACAACAATTCCATTATCCCGCTGTCTGCTCCGGTTGCAGGAGCGGTAGATATTTCGGTGCAAAATTCAAATGCTTCGCCTGATTTAGTTCCTTTTTGGAAAATTATTAGCCAATACAAAAGTACAACCCCAGTTTTGAAACGTATTCCTCGAGGTGCCCGCGTCTCTGTCGCTTCTGCTCTCTCAGAGGCCATTCGGAATGTTGTATCTAAAAATACGAAGCAAGCTTGGGAACATTTGCTAGTCTTTCCCTATAGTGTACTTCACGTACAAAAAGATTTAGGCAACAAATTATCACTCACTATTCGGATCAAACAAAATTGTGTTAGGTACACTTCACGCGATGAGCGCACGCCTTTCTTGTACAACGATCAGGACACACAAACAAATTCAAATTCTCTAAAGCCAGTCGCTGAGTCTACTATCTACAAACTTGTGGAGAGTAAACTCAGCGATGGAGACGTCAAGGGTGCCTCCCGTATTTTATTCTCTAGCGACACGATAGCTCCAAATTCTAATGATACTCTCATATCTCTTGAGAGTAAGCATCCGTCTGCAGGGCCAGATCTCCACCTCCCCGATCCACCGCAAGAGAGTGATGACGCTGTTGGCGCGACCAGCCAGGACGTGCTCAGTGCCGTTATGTCGTTCCGGAGTGGCTCTGCCGGTGGCCTGGATGCTGTGACTCCACAGCATCTAAAAGATCTGCTGTCTGGCGGTTCTGGCCATGCAGGTGAAGTCCTTCTGGGGGACATGACGGCCCTGATCAACCTGATGTTGTCAGGTCAAGTCAACAGCGAGATCACAGAGCTCCTGTATGGTGCGAACCTATGTGCACTCAAAAAGAAGGATGGCGGGATAAGACCCATAGCCGTGGGCACCACCTACCGCCGCCTGGCGGCTAAAGTCTGCTGTCGGAAAGAAGCCGCCTATCTAGGCGACTATTTCCGACCTGTCCAGCTTGGCTTTGGTTCGCGAGGCGGTTGTGAAGCCGCAGTACATTCTCTTCGTACTTTTTTGGACCAAAATTATGGGGAGGTGATTTTGAAGGTAGATATAAAAAATGCCTTCAATTCTGTAGACAGGGGCGCCTTGCTAAAAGAAATTAAAGATAAAATTCCCGAAATTTACCCTTTTCTCTGGCAGTGTTACGGCTCACCTTCTAAATTAATCTATCGGAACAATGTAATTCGGTCTGCTGTTGGTTGCCAGCAAGGCGACCCTCTTGGTCCGGCCATCTTCAGCCTTGCCATCCATCCGATTATTCAACGTCTCCGATCTAAGCTTAATGTTTGGTATTTGGATGACGGAACTTTAGGTGGAGATGTGAACACTGTTTTTGGCGATCTAAAACTCATCATTGATGAATTCCGGCATATAGGTTTAGAATTAAATTTTTCGAAATGCGAACTTTTTGTTTCCGACACTTGTTTAGATAAAAATTGTATCATTGAGAAATTCAATAGTTTGGCTTCCAACATTACAGTAGTAGATAAATGTTCACTTCGCCTCCTTGGTTCACCAATTTATGACGAATCTTTTCCAACTTTTGTTGATGAGAAAATTCAAAATTTTAATACCACCTCGGACCGATTACTTAAAATTAACAGTCATATGGCTTTTACAATAATTCGGTTTTGCCTTTTTGTACCAAAATTTACGTATTCTTTAAGATGTTGCCAACTGTGGAAACACAGCGAGCTGGTGGAAGGCTTGGATAATATTATAAAGAATACTTTATCGTCGGTTTTGAATATAGATCTGGATGACAGGGCGTGGTCGCAGGCCTCCCTGCCTGTCAAATTGGGGGGCTTAGGTATACGGAAAATTTCAAGTGTATCTCTACCAGCGTTCTTGTCTTCCGTCTATAGCACTAGCTCTTTGGTTGAGAAAATTCTATCTCCGTCTGTTTTGGCTCTTTCTGGCACCAATCTTCAAATTTCTTATCTAGACGAGGCTAGAAACGCTTGGCATAGTGCTTGCCCTAATACTGCTCCTCCCCGGTCTCTTTCATCTCAACGGCAATGGGACGGGCCTCTGTGCGAGTTGACACGGAATTGTCTGTTACAAACGTGTTCATGCTCCGCAGATCGTGCCCGTCTCCTAGCCGTTTCTAAATGGGAGTCAGGACTTTGGCTGCAAGCACTTCCTTCACATCATATTGGTACTTTAATGGATTCTGTCACCTTCCGTCTTGCAACCTGTCTTCGGTTGGGTGCGCGTTGTTGTGCACCTCATCAGTGCCAGTGTGGTACAGCGGTCGATCAGCTCGGTCACCACGGATTATCGTGCACTAGGGCTGCCGGAAGAATATCCCGCCACGCTAGCCTTAATGACATCATCCGCCGGGCTCTTACCAGCATTAACGTCCCAGCCATTCTCGAACCGAATGGTCTGCTACGTGATGATGGTAAGCGGCCGGACGGTATGACTTTGGTCCCTTGGGAGAAGGGTAGGCCTATGGTGTGGGACGCTACTTGTGTTGATACACTAGCGCGCACACATCTTCCGGGGACATCAGTTAGGGCGGGTGCGGCGGCAGATTCGGCCGAGGATCTCAAAAGGCGCAAATATGTTAGTCTTGATAGGGCTTACATATTTGAGCCTTTTGGGGTTGAGACCCTGGGTCCGTGGGGAAACGGGGCCCTCCGGGTTTTCAAAAAGATATCAGGACGTCTGATCGAAGCGACGCGTGACCCGAGAGCTGGCTCTTATTTGGCCCAGCGCATTAGCATTGCCATCCAGCGTGGCAATTCCGCCAGCGTCTTGGGGACGCTTCCGACTGGTAGTGATCTGGATCAGTTGAGCTATCTATAGATCGTTTGTAACGGTCTTTAGATGGCTCAACTGTTTCTTGTGTATTTTGTAAATATTAACTTGTATTAGTTTTAAGTTTCTTTGTGTAAATAAATAATTAAAATTATACTAATTATATATAAATGTTATTACTAATTGTTAAATTAATTAGTGTAACTGGTTTTTAATGGTGCTAATTAATTTGAAATAAAAATAAATAAATTTATTATTTATCAGCATGGTTAAAATTTGCCACCTTACGCTGTATAAATCATCCGAAATAAATGTAAAGCCTCAAATTACGAAGATCCGAAATAGACTAAATAACTTCGATACTCCAGCTTGTTGATTTCACGGTTAAAGAAATATCGTTAATTGATAACCAGCGAATAACCCGATCGTTCATTAGTGTTGATTTGCGTTTGCTCTTCAATTCCCAGAAATTATATCAAAAGATGTAAGATCAAAAGCTTTTATAAAAATAATTTTGTTGCGTGGTTGACTGGCTGACAATCAACGTATAGTCAAAAGTCGTGCTCAAACAGCATGCGATACGTGAGCTAAAATATGTTTTTAAATTATTTTCATATGATCCCTACGTCTACTTATCCTCATCATCATCATCATTTCAGCCGTACGACGTCCACTGCTGAACATGGCCTCTCCCACAGACAGAGCAAATTCCTTATTATGTGGGGAGATTTGCCCATACTCACCACGCTGGACATGCGGGTTGGCGAGCGCAGTTAGAGCTATCGTTGTTAAAATGAGGGACGCTGCTGCCTATCCCCTAGCTTTTTTCCCTTAGTCGCCTCTTACGACATCCGCGACATACTTATCCTAACTTCCTACTAATATTTTGTGAGGATGTTTGTATGTTTGAATGAACGGCTGAATTGATTTCGATGAAACTTGGAATAGATAGAGTTATTTACCTAGAATAGCATACAAAATAAGATCTGACTCATTCACTGGGTTAAAATATACTCATTGCAGAGTATAAACCATTAGTCCAATACAAAATACAAATAACAATACGATATATTGGAAAATAATGTTCTTCCGGGAACGGATCTTATACGATTATTCTATTCAAATTTAAATTGGCCCTGGCGTTGTTATCCTAAGTCCTTAACATTTTATCACTCGCAAAGCACAGTTATTTTTTTTTCTCTGAAAATACTGAAAGGGTCTTAATGATAATTAAGAAAGTTATTGATCATGGTCTAAATTATTACAATTAAGATAAGAAGGGGGTTCGAAGTTTGTACTTTGTTTATAAATTAAAATATTTATTCAAAACTTTGTTAATATATTTTGAATAACAAGCAACATACGAGTCTAAGCGTTTCCTGAATATCCATGTTCAAAGATGTTAAAACATTGTTTGATGTTTGAATAAGAACAAAAGTTAAAGGCGTGTATGTCCTCTAATCTGTAACATAAAGCTTTAGAACTTTTTAGAAATAAAATCCATTGTAAATTATTAGATATATGTTACAGTAATTTATTATTGTTTAAGAGCGTACGAAGTTTGTAAAGGGGAAATAATCAAATGCAGGTATTAGTTGATCGAATGAGCGAAGATCTCTCAAACAAACTGGACGAATCGGTATGGAATTAAATAGCTCAACCGGTTGTACTATCAAGCTTACATGTATGAATAAAGCTCATCATATTCGAGAGTCGCTCACATTCCAAAAGGATACGAAAATAGTAAAATTTAAAAACGATTATTAACGAATGTAACGTGAGCTCCGATTTAGTAATGCTTAAATGACTTCATAGTTCAGGTACAATTAGTTATTTGTTACAACATGCTAAAGGTGCGATTTTCAAGCACCGATTCCTACCCGACTTCGCGAGATGTCATTCGGGGCGTAGAACTAGTAGTTGTATAAGTAGGTACGTATCAAAACAATTACTTAGATCTTATTTTTATGCTAACGTGTAAATGTATACGTCCTCCCGCCATGTCTACACGAAAGAGGGAATGGCTTAGCTTTGGTTTTCTGAAAACCGGCGAACGGCAAAAGACGGCCAATAAAATATTTTACGTTATTTACGCGTACTGACTTACATACACAGTCATGAAAATATACCTAACATTAGCGCCTCCGGTGTCTCGTCCGATGAACCTTCTGAATTTGACACTGTTGAAACGACAGTTGACTTTACATTTACTTTATATACTGACCTCATAGCTCAGTTGGTAGTAACTCTGCCTTCTGCGCTAGAGGTCGCGGGTTCGATTCCCGCACTGGACAAACATTTGTGACTAACACAGATGTTTGTTCTGTGTCTGGGTGTTAAATATATATCTATTATGTATGTCAGTCTCTGGTACCCATAGTACAGGCTATGCCTAGTTTGGGATCATTTGACCGTGTGTGATATGTCCGGAATATTTATTTATTTTATTTATTATTATTTATTGAGTTTCTGCATAGGTATCAATGAAATATAAAAATAAAACTAAGAATCACGCGCACTCGCGGCCATGTTGAGTTGTCCAATATTGTCACTTGAGGCGCTAGCAGCGCGCCCGCGTTAGTAATAGTGTTGCACCTCTGCGATCAACTAGTGTTGGATTATGATAAATCGATGTCGTGCTGCGACAGACACCCTTAGGGAACATCGACCCACTGACTATGGTGGCGGCCGCCGTTTAGGGAATCAGGACTTAAGAAAGCCTTATCTATTATTGAGAGAGCTCTTGCGTAAAATTGTTTCTGTAACAATTTCGTTCAAAGCTACAGGAAATACGTTACGTTAAAATTAAGTAGAGGTTTATATGAATGACAAATAATCAGAATGAATAGAATCACAAAACACAACTGTAATTCATAAAAGTTGACGCACACATATAAACAAGGTGATTATGAATATGTATGCTATCCAGAAAGGGGCCTAATAATCTACACCCAATTGCCAATAAGGCTTATTCTTCACCCAATAAAGTTTATTCTCCGACTTTAGTAAATATGATCTTAGTGGAATTTGAGGTTTAAGTCGCAATCTTGATGCCGAACTTCTCCTACGTTCAGTAGGTGTTAGCAGTGATTAGCAGTGATCGGAATTATGGGAGCTAAAATACCTACTGCTCGAAAAATAACAGAGGCAAGTGGAGACCCCTTAGGACTAAATATTTTTTGTCTCGGTTTTCGGGATTATTACTAAAGTACATCTAAAACGAATTCAGTAAAACTATCGAACTAATTTTCTGTTTTTGTTTTCAAAAAACAGTAGGTAGGTACGTACGACTCGTATTATTAAAAAAAATGTGATTTCCTTTTCGTTCACAATATTATTATCATTAATATTAAATGTACTTGCTTACTGTGACAATTGTTCCAATTTGCGGTCCAATTGGGCCGAATAAAATTGTTGTAAAGGATAAAGGAAGTCTTCACTTTTTTTGCCTCTGTTCTTGAACTTTAGGTATTTTAGCTCCCATAATTCCGATTATTGGTAATTAGTTATAGAGATGATAAAAATACCAAAAATAGCTAATTCAAGAAACATGTTTTTTTTGTTGACAGAAAAACCCCGTTTCGGGATGGTATACATGTTATGAATTACCTTGTATTTTCCTCTGTCACAATATAAATAAAAAACAATTGTATTGTTTGTAACAATCGTCGTAATAAAATCAGTGGCATAGAAGTTATAACTTTTCTAAGGTGTACCCATATACCTCTTACATTCAAGAGAAAACCAAAGATTTTAAGATTACGGTGCCGTTAACTATCGGAAATTTGTGAGGATGTTTGTGATTCAGGCACGGCCGTAACGGCTCAACCGATTTCGAAATGTTTGGATGTTTGTGATTCAGGCATACCGTAACGGCTCAACCGATTTCGAAAAAAACTTGGAATACATAGAGTTTTTTACCTATAATGGCATACAGGCTTTTAAAGGTGTTTAGGAGGAGGTAGGGCACAGCGAGATTTTCTCGTTCTGAATTGGAGCAACCCGCCTGGGGAGGTACCTCCGCCTTACAGAAGATCGCAGCCAAATAACATTATTTGTTTCAAATAGTGTTGTGTTCCTGCGATGAGTAAGGTTGCCAGAGCTCTTTAGGGGTGGGGGGGTTCGGGGTCGGCAACGCGTGCGTGATGCCTATGGTATTGCAATCGCTCATAGGCTACGGTAACCGCTTACCAACAGGTGGGCCGTACGCTTGTTTCACACCTCAGTTGTATAAAAAAAAAAAAAGGTAAGATATATAGGCGTATAGACTTTTATCTAGGTACATATCATGCGAGCGAAGCCAGGAGCATAAGTAAGTTATATAAATAGTCTTAACAGAACATGGGACTCGGGCTATAACAAATTAGTCGTTTTCATGTAACAAGTAAGTACTTAGATTTGGGTTCTTCCTCTCAAATGGATAATAACGCGAAATAACGCACAGATTTCCGCAAAAAGGGATCAGCTATCACGACACGTGACACGAGGGTCGTATCAACTCGGAGATACAGGGTGTTCACGAGCTTCAACCTTCTGACAGTATTTAAAAATGTCACAAAATAGTGTAAGTCACAACCACGTAGTCATCTTCATCACCATAATTTCTGCCGCAGGCCGTCCCTTGCGGAACATAGGCTTTCCTCCATAGAGTTTCAGAGCGACCGATCTTGTGCAGCTTCAACCCAACGGCTCACAGCCCCTTTATTAAGTCGTCTCTCTCTCCATCTAGTGGGGGGCCGTCCTACGTTGTTTTCGGTATATTCGTTCACCTTTCTACGACAACGTCCGTTGGCATTTATTTGCCACGCACATTGCCACCACGTGGGTACCGTAAAAAAAGTGGCATTGCTTCTTGTGCGACCTTCTTGACAATCTCGGTGGCGTAGCAGGCGATTGCCCGTCTAGAGACACAAGGGGTGCGCGTTCGATTCCTGCTGCTGGTCAAATGTTTGCAAGATCTGTAATTATTTGTTCTGGGTCTGGGTGGTACATGGTAGGTACTCGTAGTTTCTGATACCCACGAAACAGGGAATCCTAGAGTGTGGTCAGGCCTATAAGTGAGTTGCGGGTTATTTAATTTACTAAGCAATAGATCTAAAACAGATCCAGCTAATGGACACTCTGTATTATCCACTAGTATCCAAGCTTGACAAAGCGACAGTATATAAAATGAATGACCCTTATGGAGATAGAAACTTTCATTGTCTGCAGATAAGCGTTGAGGCTGGCTCAGTGGGACGGGGCGTTTTGAACAATATGACAGGTGCCAAGCCATCCTTGATGTTCTGTTCTACCTGGAGTAAACAGCTAGATTACCGCAAAACTTCTATTTTACTGAAAGAAATTCACGATAAATTGAAACGCTGATTTGAAAATGAAGAGTTTTGAGTTTAATGATTTTTGGCGTTACAAAAATATGATAACAGCTTTTTTTTTATATTATCTGCAATTGGCTCTCCAGCCATAATCAGATGTTGTCTGGGATGAATGTTAAAAGATAAACTTCTTTAAGTATCTGAGGCTCGTATTCAGAGACACGACTCAAGCATAGATTTAATCACAGATCAGCTGAACTCTACTTTAGTATTGAATCTCTTCTCAAACATAGCTTTTATTCAAGAACGGTACCTGAACTATTCTCAGCTGAATCGAGTCTCAAATCTGTACTCAAATGTTCTCGTTTACATTTTGATTTATTTATAATTTTCGATCCGTTTTACGCAGAAATTCAAACAGCCAGGGTGGAAATAGAATAGCACAATAAAGTGAAGTATAAATATGCATCAAAGTACGTGTAACGGAACGAAAATGTCATTTGATTAATGTCAAATCAAATCTAAACTCAAGCACCGATTTCGTCTGATTGACGTTTCAGAATAAGCATTTACTCAGGTGAACTGTGATCATTGAATCTATACTTAAATACTGTTCAAGAATTAGAATCTCGCCTCAAATCGAGATTTAAGTACAGATCAATGCTCGAGTCTTGTCTCTGAATACGAGCCTAAGACTCAACCTAGACTCCTAATGTATCTACCTTAGACTCAACGTAGACTTTGTCTATGTTACAAGCTCTGCACGACCTATTTAAGCCTGACCTGGTTTACAATTGTCAATGACATTTTATTTTAATATTATTTTATTCTCTTAGGAGTATAGTATTATGTTATCTGTGCTTAGGATAACTTACAGCTATTCGCATGGAATAAAGTTTAAAGATATTGATGGCCATATAAAGGTTTTCACAAATATTCACATTCTTCGGGATAATGCGATATTATCTTGATAAAAAGACTTTTTAGAGGAATCTGTGGACCCTGTCGCTAGGTATGGTATCTATGATAGCGGGTTCGATTCCCACTCCTAACTAGGTCTACCCTGATATACATATTAATGTAATACATACTACTCGTACCAACTATATATTTTTTTGTTCTAGGCACTCCGATGCGAGCATGCTAGACGAGCCGAGTCCGACGCTGGCGTTCAATGAGTCCACCTCCTTCAGCGGGTTCCCCAACTTCTACGTCACTCTCTTCGATGAGGCCAGCCAGCGATATGTCAACAACACTAGAAGCAATTCTACAGAGGTACGGAGTACTGATGCTTTCGAACTTGAGGTCAAGCTTGGACCTTGTTGGTCAACAGGGCATATGGCATAATTCAACTTCTAATTTATGTATAATCCTACTTCTCCCGTCTCTACATTCTAAAACTGTTGCTTGCTTGTCGTGGCACTGATTCTTTCTTGGTCATCCAGTATTAGGTCAGTAATCAAGACCGTCGCTGAAAGAATCAGTGTAGATACAGAATAAAGTGCGCCTCGAGGCTTGTTTCGTGCACAATAAAACTGTAAATTCAAGCAACTTATAATTTCTAAACACAAAACAGTAAACAGCTGCTCTATTATTCTAATTTATTTTATAAATTATTTAGTAATTCTTCTATTATTTAAATTGCTAACAGTGAAATTAATCGTTGAATTACAATTATAAATATAATAGTACAAACATTTGATTTTAGAAGTTGAAAATCATGTAAATGTAACCTTAGATTTATCGTAGCTTTAATTATGCAGAGGTGAATGCCCCAATTTGAATTAATTCTCGAATCACTAGATTATTTAAATTGTGTAATTATTCTGAAAAAGGTTTTCTTTCGTTAATTTTCTTCTTTTGTTTACAAGTTAGATTTGATTCGAATACATTCTCTGAAATAAAGCACTTTTGTCACCGAACTTTCTCAAAGTATCTGTTTCTATTGTTTTCATAATTAAGTTTGAAGTGATTTGACCCTAAAACAGCTGATTTTTACACGAGCTTTTTAATGAAAAATGTTGAATTTCTAAAAGTATTCTTTATGGCGAATTGGATGTAAAATAAGCCCCTTTCGGCACAGCCAATGCACAATACACCCCATCGCGGGACATCAGTCCAGATCTTATTCCCCCATTTAGAATTAGAATAAGAAGCCCCTTTCGGGATACCATACATATTAAGAATCACCTTGTGTTAATAGGTGATTGTAATTTCCTAGTATTTTCTCCAGGATTACCAGTCGTTCATCCTGCCGTGGTGGCGGCAGGTGGTGTGGACGCTGCTGTTCGCCGGCATGGTTGTGGTGGCCACCGTCGGCAACCTCGTCGTCATATGGATAGTGCTAGCCAATAAAAGGATGCGGAGCGTTACTAATTATTTCTTAGGTTTGTACCAACTATTTACTTAATCATAGTCTTAGCAGGGCTGCTGTGGCGCATCTGTGGCTGTGTGACTGACTTCGAACTTACCTAGTAGTAATACGACATAAAATCCAATGTTTGAATACGATCCCGCGGAACCAAGAAATCCTTTTTGGTGCTAAAATAAAAATACTTTGCCATGCCGTCCCGGTATGCGTAGGCCATAATTGGTATACGTCCCTTACTGCGTACGAACGCACAAGCGCTACGTTCATACGCAGCAAGAAACGCGTATCCTTATATAAATTATACGCAAATTTCGCAGACAATGGATTATTTTTTCATCAATAAACGTAATAATAGTAATCGCTACATCCCTCTTGGAGGATCGTTTGACATCACTGATATTTCGTATTTAATTGCCTGTTCTCCCCTGCGGTTTCACTGCTTACAAAGCTTATTGTAATGTTCAAGGTATCTTATAGGTACTTATTAATCTGACCACTCACCTTATTTTGGCTGGGATTACTTATATGAGTGCTAAATTATTAGGTATTATTGGTTTTGCTATATCGCAATTTAAATTTTAACAAAATTCAGCGTTTTTGAGACTTTATGCCTCATTCGTTTAGTAAACAAAATTAGATTTTATGTTTACGTCGAGGCGCAAGCAATGTTGTCTAACGGCTATCTTGACCTTATGTCAATGTGGGGAACATTGACATTAGGTCAAGTTAACCGTGAGTGGGATTTGAAGCTTCGTTCGAAAGCAAACCAAGTCTAGTTTTACTTTACTTTATAGGAGGAGGTAGGGCACAGCGAGATTTTCTCGTTCTGAATTGGAGCAGCCTGCTTGGGGAGGTACCTCCGCCTTACAGAAGATCGCAGCCAAATAACATTATTTGTTTCAAACAGTGTTGTGTTCCTGCGGTGAGTAAGGTTGCCAGAGCTCTTTAGGGGGGAAGGGGGTTCGGGGTCGGCAACGCGTGCGTGATGCCTCTGGTATTGCAAGCGCTCATAGGCTACGGTAACCGCTTACCATCAGGTGGGCCGTAAGCTTGTCTGCCACCTCTGATGTATAAAAAAAAATTTAAAAAAATATGCTTTTTTCACCCACAGTAAACCTATCAGTAGCAGACGCGATGATGTCCACACTGAACGTTACCTTCAACTTCACATACATGCTGAACTCGGACTGGCCTTTCGGGCATTTCTACTGCAAATTCTGCCAGTTCGTCGCCGTGCTCAGCATATCTACATCTGTGTTCACCCTACTTGCTATAAGTGTAGATAGGTAAGTTTAGTAATTGTTTCAACTGAAAGTCACTCTGAACGAGGTTATTAGGCCTCCTGCAGAGCCTCTATCAGGCTCACTTAATGATACTGACCTAAACAGTACCTATACTGATAGACACGTAGACTGGCTTTATAGCTCAGTTGGTAGTAACTGCCTTCTGCGCTAGAGGTCGCGGGTTCGATTCCCGCACTGGACAAACATTTGTGACTAACACAGATGTTTGTTCTGTGTCTGGGTGTTAAATATTTATCTATTATGTATATCAGTCTCTGGTACCCATAGTACAGGCTATGCCTAGTTTGGGATCAGTTGACCGTGTGTGATATGTCCGGAATATTTATTTATGATTTATTTTATTATTTATTTATAAAAAACCTACTTTGAGGTCATAAAGTCGTGTTGGCCTAACAGTAGTTCCGATCCAAAGGTCGTGGTTTGAAGCCGCTCGTGCAGCAGTTTATGTGTTCGAGAGACTTAAGAGCGCATTAACGTGCTTAAGGTGAAGGTACACATCATAAGGAAACCAGTATTCTTATAAGCGGCGATGTGTATGCAATCTTTCATGTATGGAATACTCACTGAATAGATGCAAAATGTGGATATGCCCACATGTGTCAAAAATTTTGGACGTGCCTCTGACTACCCCCTTGACATCTTCCATGATCGCCATCCGAAAAGCCTATTTCCCCAACGGTGGTTGGTTCCGCGAGCTATAATGGCTTGCCCACTGCCACTTCAACTTTCTACGTTGAGATCTATGTCGGTGCTGTTAGTTCTTCTATGGATTTCCTCGTTCTGGATTCCATCACGCAGTAAAACCAAGCATAGCTCTTTCCTTACCAACGGTTAGTTAAAAGGTTGTTATTTTCAGGTATGTGGCAATAATGAGTCCACTACGGCCGAGGCTGGGGAAGCGGGCAACTCTCGGCATCACCGCTGCCATCTGGGGATGGAGCTGCTTCATCAGTAGTCCCAACCTCGTGTACTTCACTACAGAGTCCGACCCATTACCTGATGGGAGTGTGAGGTAAGCTCGTTTTCAAATAAAGCTAATTTCTGCTATGTTCTTGTCCATAGTAGTTTACGTCCTCACTGAGTCCCAGATCTGCCAGGCTGTTGCGTAAGCGAAATGGTAACGAAGATCGCAATTTTAAGTATGATTTTATCAATTATAGCGACATCTGAAGTTTTTCCAACATGAAAAGGAAGAAGCTAAGGTCTTGAAGTTTTCCCTTGTCAAGTTTGGAACGTTTTGGATGTTGGTAAGATTGTTAAAATTACCCCCAAAGTTACGAACTTCATTGCCATTACGCTTAGGCAATTGCACCACTGGACCCGAGAATGTCTACAATGCACAGGATTTACATTGTGATCGCTGATTTGTCCTGTCTAGTTGCTAATATGTACAGCTGAGAATCTGTCTAAGAATGAGAATCTGACCAGATGCTCCCGAGGGCTTGTTTTGACCATGACTCCATTCTACAAAGAACAAACTTTACCTTTTTGCCCATATCACCTCATCGAGCAGGAGCCTTGTCTGTTGCGTTTTCTGGATTGAAGAAGATTGTCGTTTGTTCACCTACATATTAAATAGTTACAATTTCATGCAAGTTAATTTGACGAATAAACCTAATTTTTACCCAATAAATTATTGAAATACCGAATAGCAGATAAATATGCAGCCCGGAACGGTAATCACAGCTTAATGGGGTTTTAATTTTAATGATGCCGTTAATACGCGGAGTAACGGTGCAAACAGATGATATTAAAGGGCAAAGCAAAGGTTTACAACCGTTTTGTTACCTAATATGGATCAACGAAAACGTTATTAAGTACTACAACGTGTTCCATAACTAGTATATTATCCCAAAAGGGCAAGAAAAAAACGAAAACATATTTTTATATTTTTTATTGTTTTTTTTTAACTTTTTCACATCAGCTATTTTTGATCTAACGTACGAGAAGGTAGACGTCAATATGCTTTCTAAGAGGCACAACTTTATACTTTCACTACACTGATTCTTTCACCGACGATCATCATAGACTCTTTTCAGGGCCACCATACCTCAACCTGGTCACTGACCTAATACGGGATGACCTGTATTAGGTCAGTTATTAATTAAGCCAAAAGCCAAAAGCCAAAGCCAAAGTTATTTCCAAAAAAGAACCATTGATACGACAAGCAAGCAAGCAAGCAAGCAACAGGAAGATGAACGTTATTAAAAGGTCTTTGGATGGCATCACTATCAAATACCAGGGGTTTTTGTTCCTTAAAATAAATACATTATCTGTCCATAAAGGTATCCCACAAAGTACCTAAGGCTTATCCATTACCGTTGGAAGAATTAACGCCATTTTGTTCCAGGAGAGTGTGTTTCTCGGAGTGGCCTGATGGTATGACCACACAGTCGCAGTTGGAATACATGTGAGTAGAGCTACGTTGAAACCAACGCGACCGCTTCAACTCAAATAAGCTTTCAACATTTAAGTAGAACTTTTTATGTGCTGCTAATGTAGACTAAAACATTGTGTTACCCACATTTTATACGCTTAGGGATTTAACTCAACTGTCACTAGTTTGTTTTACTCTTTGATGAGTGCTAATAGGGTGCAAACAAACTTGGCAATTTGTTAGTTTTACGAAATATAAAAACGTCTGTTTCGAGGTTTATTAGCGACTGCTGAAAATTGAAATGGTAGGCTAGTATGGCTCACGAACGGGTCTAGATTTTGGAAGGGCTTTAGATACCGTTAGTTTGAGCTTTAATTTATCATAACTATACAACTATAATTTACTTCTATAATAGTTCCAACACTCACCTTTTTATACGATACCATAGGCTCGAGTCCGTAATGTTTGTGAGTACTTACTTGTCACGGTGAGTGGTGAAAAGTGAATAGTTATTTATATAGTGTCACGTAAAACACCCATACAAAAACCTGATAGGTACAGACATTTGTCCCGCAGCGGGAATCGCACCCATTGCGTCTCAGACTCACTTAAAGAAATGAAGCTCTTATCTACTCGTATCCTAAACACCTTTAAGCTAATAAACAAAAGGATAATTTTTAACTAAGTTAAACAGCATGCGAGGAAGCTTTATCACATCTTATCTTGTGTCATGTTTCTTCAACAGGTACAACGTAGTATTCATGGTGCTGACGTACTTTCTGCCCATAATAGCGATGACGTTCGCGTACACGCGCGTCGGCATCGAACTTTGGGGCTCTCAGTCGATAGGCGAGTGCACGCAGCGACAGCTCGACAACGTCAAAAGCAAACGAAGGGTAAGTTCATAATCGACATGCTGGTAAAGATGGGCCAACAAGGCGATTGCCCTTAAAATTCCTCACCTCAAAACATATCGGCAGCGCCAGCGCTATTACGTAAATGAAATCGGAATGAAGTTCTTAATATTTAGGATATTATCAATTTTAGCAATAAAAAAAAAACTTTGTTGGGCAAATCTTCACAATCATTATCTTTCTTAATAAGCACCGCGGGTTGGTTAAAACATTATTACAGTTCCAACTTTTTACTCGCAGGACCCTATAGTGTGACATGTTTATGAAGTCCATCCTCTGTGCCTAGTTAGCCTTATCCGCAGTTAAAAGACCCTGCGGCCCAATATAGGCCGCAGGTTTCATTTACACCTCTTAAACGTGGCACGCGAAGCCAAGCGGGCTATCCCGCCATGTACTTTCCCTGATGACCCTTATCACAAAGCCATAAGACATTTACGTCGAGTAATTATTTTGTGTTGATTTTAAGCCTGACCAAATTGAATCAGTCCTTGCGACAAATTAATGTTTGTCGTAATTGGTTGGCTCTCCAAGCTTAGGCAATTTACGGGTTGAATGAAAGACGCTATAAAAATTTATTTGCCAATTTATCTATACAAGATGATATATATATATATATATATATTGACTGGCCTCATAGCTCAGTTGGTAGTAACTCTGCCTTCTGCGCGTTCGATTCCCGCACTGGACAAACATTTGTGACTAACACAGATGTTTGTTCTGTGTCTGGGTGTTAAATATATATCTATTATGTATATCAGTCTCTGGTACCCATGGTACAGGCTATGCCTAGTTTGGGATCAGTTGACAATGTGTGATATGTCCGGAATATTTATTTATTTATTTATTTATATACATATATTATCCCGAAAAGGGTTATTCTATCAAAAAACAGAAAGAATATTTGGGAAAAAAACATCAATTTTTCAATATTTTTTACAGAATTTTCTTTATTCTTTAATCTTTATTGTACACAAGAAAACACAGATTACAGCAATAAAAAAGAAAGGTATGTACAAAGGCGAGCTTAACCCTAAAAAGAGTTTTTCCCATATCTTCTCAGCTGTTTTGTGTTATTATGTTATTGAAACACGCCTAAACGGCTTTTTTAACACGTCTTAAGACGTCTTTTTAATACGTGAGTGAAACCGCGGGTGAATTTTTTATTATTAACTGAAAAAGCCTTGTTAAAATTATGCAATTTAAATAAGGCTGCTACATGACATTTTAAATTAATCCTTGTGTCCAATAATTAAATACAATTTTGAGTTTGACTTTTAGCGTCTTGCGATATCGCAAGACATCAATGTCAAACTCGAAACAGACTTTATTCCATAGATCCTCCACACTCCTTAATTCTGTTGATTTATGGATTTTTTGAAATAAATTTTAAGCGTATGATGACATCGCTCACCGTTTGAACACTGTTTAATAATAAAACTTCATTTTTGGAAATGTTTATTATCAATCTTACAGTGAACGCGCACTGCCTAATTGAGAATTGCTGTTTATTTCAATACCACCGAAACCACCGTTTGAAACATTTATAGCGTAGGTACAGTCGGCTGCATTGATACCACAACAGTACTGAAAATAAGGATGCACACAGCAACACCTCAAAAATAACCATCAACTTTTCACCACCAACAGCCATTTTCAATTTTACTTTGTTCACCAGGTTCATCTGAGTTGTGGCATCTTTTTGAAATTGAGCCGACTGTACATACGACCTTGTATGTGTGAAAACGAGGCAGGTTTTCGCACAATGTGTCGGAAATTGAGCGTCAGTAATCTACATAATCTACGAGGAAAACGAATAAGTACACACTCTTCACAAAAGAAAGCGTACGGTGTGATTTTAAAATAAAGGCTGCTTTATTTGCAAATTCCCTACAAAAAGTCTTTGAAAAAGCGAACGATGGAAAACCTTGCAAAATGGAAGATGAAATCTCTGCTCATTAAAACTTCTGGGAAAATGCTGAGCCTTTTTTAATCGCCTTAGTTTAATAGTTTATTGGAAGTAAAGCTTATCAAAGTAATTATCTTGTCATTCACCGATCTCCATCTCGGAAGGCAATTATTTCTTCAATCATCAATTTATTGTTAGGGTTCAATAGTCCAACAAAGAATCCGTATTATCTCCGGAATTATAACTTCTGATTTACACTGATAATATTCTGTAGAGGTAAAATTTCGTATGTAGGTAGAGGTTAGCTCTGGAACTACTGAACCGATTAAAAATCTTTAAAAAACTATCAATGAGTAACACAGGTAAATTATTATAAATACACATTAATTACGACGAGAGCGAAGCCGGAGGCGGAAGCTTGTTCATAATAGTAATAATGTTTACAGTTCCTTATATTGCTTATAATAAACATAACCTTGCTAGGTATAAAATTAGTAGGTACGTAATAGTACGCGATAGTGAAAATTACCTACCTAGGTACCTATATAGTTTTCACTGCGCTAAGTGGCGTGCTAGGCACGAGTAATTCACGATAGCCTTACGCTTACGATACTATAAATAAACAATATAGAAAGGTTTGAATAAAACGTCGGTTTTTTTTATTATATCATCTCGACTGACGACGGGATTTGAACCCGAAACCTTCCCCTAGATACGGGGATGCTCTAACCAACTAAGCTACGGAGCCATTTCCCGTCCGTGCGAAAATCGTTGGGACTTCCAATAGGCTTATAGCGCCGTAAGCGCCCACAGAAGAGATAATTGGTTTCCATCTGCTCAATGACTAAAGTTAGATAGTTCATTGACGAGAGGTATCGCAGCTTATTAAATTTTTATAGTAATAACCCACACTAAAGGAATACTCTGTTTTTTTTTAATATCCCGAAAATTTGACTCAGACGGGATTTGAATTTGAAAAAACATAGTACCTTTAGGGTTATCACTATAATAATAAACAAACGCTAGATAATTATGAATATGGTAAATTGGAAATATCCTTTTCGGCGTTTTCTTTTGGAGCTGATTTCCCTCGGGAGTTCGAAGGGGTTCACTAGTTGTGTGATCTGATCCCATGTAGGTACACACTCGTTGTTAATGTTATACGGGTGTGACGAGGTCAATGTATATTTTATTTGGTCAATTCTATTCGTGAAGGTACGATGTGTATAGAGATCACTATTTTCCGCCCGTGGCTTCGCCTACCTGGGTGAAAAAAAGAGCGCAAGAAACGCAGCGTGTGTACGGTGCGTTCATTCGCACGCAGCAAGGAACGCATACCTTTAGGAGTTTTTGTAAAAACCTTACTTAGCAAAAATATGTGTTATCGGAGGGTCGTATGTTTTATGAAGTACCTTTATTCTGCTCTTCAACAGCGAATCATAAATGTGAAAACCTTGTAAGAATCTTTGAATATATTCTAATAAGCATCGTCTAGTGGCTAAATCGTTTTTCCGTTCTCGATCCTTGCTACTGAGCATTATGAATGGAAAAAAATTATATCCATTTTGGACGTTTGCTTGTGTTCAGCTAGAATATTAAACAGATGACTCACAATAAAATAGAATAGGTACCTATTATATATTGAGGAAGGTTGTTCGCATGTTTAGATGTTATATCTTCATATACACCATACGAGCGAAGCCGCGGGTGGAAGCTAGTTGTTATTATATCCGTAAAACTGTTCTCGATTTACGCAGATTTTTGGGAGCTAAAATTTGAGAAGGTTCTTTTGAAGGCGGCTGGCCAATTTATATGGATGCCGCTAGAAATGAGATACAACTCATTTTTTATCCACGGAGTGAATTCGATATACCTCCTTATTCGGGTAAGGTTGAGTAGGTGAAATAAAACGTATAGGTACCTAAACTTCACTTTTATTGTGGCAAACATTTTTCTTTATAATAAATAAATATTCCGGACATATTCACACGGTCAACTGATCCCAAACTAGGCATAGCCTGTACTATGGGTACCAGAGACTGATATACATAATAGATATATATTTAACACCCAGACACAGAACAAACATCTGTGTTAGTCACAAATGTTTGTCCAGTGCGGGAATTAATGGTCTTAATTATTATTGGTCTCTATAATGACGATACTTTACAAGGTGATTCATAATATATATACCATCCCGAAAAGGGGTTATTCTACTCCCAATTGGCAATAAAGTTTGTTTTACGACTTTTCGAAATTCCAAATTTTCATTGATAAAATTGCACTATGCAAACATCTGCTGTTTTGGGGTCAATTAATTTCAAAGTCAATTATTCAGCTATTTTAGGTAGCAATCTTGATGTCGAACTTCTCGTACGTTTAATAATTAGTTATACCTAAAGATGATAAAAATACCAATTTAAGCGGATTTAAAAAGTTCGGTATACTGAAAATGAACTAATATGTATTTATTTTTGTTGATAGAATAATCCCATTTCGGGATAGTATACAGAACAAGTTGTTTACCTACAGAGATAGTGCTTTCAGAACTAAAGCAATTGAATATAATTATCCCCGATATGCAATTCAATATTGCATAATTGCATAGCAAGGCTATCTAGAACCCCAGACTAGATTCTAAGTCTCCTGTGGTTTGCATCCGTTTGCATAAACTCTTCAAACCCCATTCCGTTTATGACTGTCTGGCGCTTAACTGTAAGCTCCAGTTTCTGAAGTTTTCGATTGCACTCGAGTCCATCTCAAACGCTATGGATGTTGACTATATACTATTATATATATAGGAATACCATCATCAGCCTGAGCATCGTGAGCACTGATGGAGTGGTGGTAGTGGCTTAGCCACGACACTCCTTGAGCCTTCTCCATCCACTGACTTTCCGCGACCCTCACTCAAAATCATTGATCCATAGCGTAGGGGGCTTTTCTATTCTGCGTCGTCCGGTTCGTAGCCGCGATTTGAGAAACTTTATTCCTCAACGGCAAGCGAAGCCCTCCGAATCACGCATACGCTCAGGTTGTTACGGTGAGGGTTAAATTGTTTATGATTTTTGAACTGTTTTTTCTCAATAACCGCAAAACGCACAGTTTTGATTTTTATGACATAGATAACTTGAGCATTTTATTTACCTAAATCCAAGACACGCGATTGGTAAAACTTTTCTCGATAGATTTATTTTTTAAAGTTCGGTCCTCTGCAACAGTTTTTTCGAAAATACTCAGAAACTATCAATCATAAATAACTTTTTTTTTAAATATAGTGTTAGACAATAGCATTGGGTACCTAAATCAAAGACACTTTTTTTTTAAATACTTAGGTTTTAAGATAATCGATATTTTCTTATTTGTCGCTTACGTCGATTACTTTAGAGCGCCTTCTAACGCTTGCTATCTCTTTCCGCATTCAATTATAGTACATAGCGCTGTCACTTTCTTCACTCCGCCCACTCGACAGTTTATTATGATTCTCATAGCGCCTTAATGCTACTGGCAGCAGGAACTATTATTAGTAGTACCGTGGATGGACTGCCATTGGAATACTAGTGCTACGACAGTTTAGATCTATCATAGATGACTATATTTTGTTACTGGTTTCTTATGAGTAGCGTCATGGACGAAGGGGTAGGGAAAGCGTAGCGTTTGAAGGCACTTAAATGGTTTAATTTCCAACAGGTGGTGAAAATGATGATAGTAGTGGTCGTGATCTTCGCAGTCTGCTGGCTTCCGTTCCACGTGTACTTTGTGGTGACGTCATACTACCCCGACGTCGTGAACTACGCACACATCCAAGAGATATACCTCGGCATCTACTGGCTGGCTATGAGCAATTCTATGTACAACCCTATTATCTACTGCTGGATGAATTCTAAGTAAGTTTCATTTGAACTTCAATAAAAATAGCGTTTCAAGCTAGCTTCAATTTTTGGTGCCATTTTAGCAAGTCGTAGAATCTATTTTGTTTTTAAAGTGTAGTAAAAATGTGTGTAGTAAAAATATCCCACACTAAGGAAATAATGTGATTATTATAGATAGTATTAAAAAAAATCTCTTCGGTTGGGTGAAAATCTTTTGGGACATCTAAAGATTTTCGTCGAGACGGTAAGCGGCTCGGTAACTTAGTTGGTTACAGCATCCCCATAATCAGAGGAAGATTGCGGGTTGAAACTAATATTTAGAGGTTGCGGGTTCAAATGCCGTCTGAGTCAAACATATTTGGGATATGAAAATCATAAAATCTGTTCTGCAATTTATTCACATTAAATTCAAATTCGAAAAAATAAGAAATCTGATCTCATCGGTACCCGGAATAAAGAGTCTATTAATATATTTTGTTCCTCAGATTCAGGCGAGGCTTCAAGCAATTCTTCTGGTGCTGCGGAGCCTTCGGAGGTGGAGGCCTAACAAGGCACCGACCATTCGGGACTGAGAGGATGGACAGATCTGTTCGCTCTATCTCGCCCACCAGAAAAAACGGTACAAGTAAGCGAATTCTTTTTTAATTTGCTGCTTGTGTAGCCAATAGTGATGAGTTTGCAGCTTAGTTGCACCTACATAGATTTGTCGGCACAAGTGTGATTCGTTTGGCTATAAGACTGGCTATTTTGTTGATTTTTGGCACAAGGGACAACAAAATGTAAAGAATTTTGATCATTGGATTTGACGTCTTCTCTATTCACAGACCATGACGTGACCTCGGTCCCAGTTTGATCGTTATGTTGTTATTTCTGTGACCAGTTGCAGAACTAAGCATCGCCTTATGTTTTTGATTGCCTCATAGACAAATGATATTCTTCTAGGTCTATTCAAGACGACAAAATTCATCAAAAACCCACATGGCTCCCCCATCTTGCTTCATGCAAATAAAATTAACAAGTAAGATATTAAGCCAGTTATTGTATGTGGTCAAAAGGCTATTTTCAATAATGACTCATTGAAAATGGCCGAAAGACGTGGCACAACCGTACGGCTTTTGTCAAAGTAGTTAGGCTCCTCGACGTCTTTATGCTTCTCATTGCGTGCTTCTAGTTCCTTAGCCGTTCTAAAATCTATCACCGTGAATGACCGGTTGATCGTAAACCTTAATAAAATGGTGAAAAACTTTCCAGGCACGATTCGAATTTCGATGAATAGCACGATGGTGAGCGCCGCCTGACATAGGCGCGGCGCGTCCGGCCCGCACGCTGACTGCGGCCCGAATGACGCGCCTAATGTGGAACGCACGTGGATATGACGCGAGACCCGCCCCCCGCGCGTGCTACGCACCCCTCAGGACCTCTACGCTTGAGAATACGTGCAAACGTACTACGGCACCGCTACGCAGTCCGCGTAGAGGCTCTACAAAGCCCGTAGAGCCTCTACGCTGCGTAAGCGCAAGCGCATCGAGATGGATAGAAAAAATGAAATGGAAACGTGTTTATTTATTATGTGTGACGTCAGTAATGAACTGTTTATAAAAATTGTATAGTTAGCATATTATAATTTAATTAAATCTAATTCATAGGAAAACCATCCATACAGGGAGCCACTACACATTTGTAGGTTATCTTTTTAATATTATATGGATCACACATTTGTCAAACGCAGTGTGTAAAACACTATAATGCCGTGTGCGCCAAAGCGATTGGAAAATTGTATGTAAATATAAATAATATGTAAATTAATACTAAGAATACAATACTTAATTTTCATAGCTACAGTATGCACTCTAAATTGAACTTTTACGATACAATGAGAGTGTTCAAATGGGATTAAGTTTTTTACAATGCAAACAAAAAATACTCTGCTACTAACTGTAAATAATTTAAATAAGTACTGATCTACGAATATGTACTTTCAGATATTACAATGTAGAACATTTTACAGCAATTTTTTCGTTTTTTTAGCCGTTTCATAAATAGGAGAAGGCTATGTATTCCGAGGATCTGTTTTTTCTTCTTCATTATAAGTATACTAGCTTCCGCCCGCAGCCTCGCTCGCTTGGTACCTAAATATAAAGTAGCCTATATACTATTTAAGGTAAAGAACTTTATATATTCCAAGTTTCAACGAAATCGGTTGAGCCGTTACGGCGTGATTGAACAACAAACATCCAAACATCTTCACAAACTTTAGCATCAATAATATTATATATAATCACCTAGCCGTTTTCGGCTACAGTGACTTGGACTTTGGACTCTATCAAGTTTAGGGGCCTTGATGTTTAGCCCTTAAGTGCCTGGCGTACCCAATTGCCGTGAACGTGCGGTCACAGGTAGCGCACGTCAGGGTACCGTTCACATAATTATAGTGTATTTTGGAGGGCAGCCTTGCTTTTAGTTGATCTCGCTTAAGGTCTAGTTCTCGCCTTCTTTCCTCCTCAAAAGCATATACCTTCTCCTGCACGTGTCTTCGCCATTCTGGCTGTTTACCAGCACTAGACTCCCAACGAGAGGGTTCTATATTGCATCTCTTCATGTATCTTTTTTGAACATCTTTAAAACGTAAGAACTGGCCACCGCGTTCCCGCTTACCAAGTTCGAGTTCAGAAATAATATAGAGATCAATAATATAAGTAGGATACTGGTTACTCAACAGAGACCTGTGGTGCACAATACAATACAATAAAAACACCTCCAGCACCTTCCACCCGACCTAGAACTGCAGCGGTAAATTTGATAATCACTTATCCAACTCCGGACCAAGGTTGGCCGCTGCAAAGATAATCTAAATAAATCCTACTCAAAATATGGGCCACATGACTTCATGTCCTCTGCGCCCTACCAGCTGTACCCAGGACGACCTGATTCAGGCTACCGATGTTGGAATAAAAGTGGCCTCTTACTGAGTGGAATATATTTAACTTTAGTTGAAACACTGAAACTATAGACGAAAACTGGTTACTCCGCATCGGTTGATCTGATTTCAATGTTTTATGGTACCGTGTAGGCCCGAAGTTGTCCCCTAAAAATAGTGTCTATACTGGATTAGAAGTTTTTTTTCTTCTATAAAACACATCACACACGGTCAACTGATCCCAAACTAGGCATAGCCTGTACTATGGGTACCAGAGACTGATAAACATAATAGACAAATATTTAACACCCAGACACAGAACAAACATCTGTGTTCATCACACAAATGTTTATCCAGTGCGGGCATCGAACCCGCGACCTCTAGCGCAGAAGGCAGAGTTGCTACCAACTGAGCTATGAGGCCAGTTCTTACATACAAATTAAAAACTAAATCATTTTAGGCTGAAACACTTTTTTATTGTAAAGATGACTGGATGACCTAGAAAGAATCAGTGATACGACAAGAAGAAGAAGAAGAATTGTAAAGTTCTGATAAAGATCTCAATAATATGGAACAACATTTATCTTTGAAGTAGGTCGGTATAAAACATTTTTCTGGGTCATCGATATCACAAAATGAAAGTTTTCAAAGGTTCTTGTGGTAATAAACTTTTGCTTTTACATCTAATGAAAATTGGCACAACGTGGCACTGACCTGCACCCTTCAGCTATTGGCAGCTGAAATCCCCAAAGACTTAAAAAATCTTTTTAGCATAGAAATACTACACATTTTATGTTGGTTTAGTTGGCATTCACACTCGTCTAACATTGTGCTTTATTTTGAACACTAAAGGAGGTTTGGTTGTTTACACAATAGTACAGTCACCTCTTATAAGATGTATCCCTTTCATACCTAGCTTGTTAACAGGACAGAAATGTTTCTATTTTTTTATTTTTTATTCCTTCTCCGCAAGCAAGCAGTCTCTTAGCTTCTACATGCGAGGACATATCAATGGTTACGTGTTATTATTTAAGTTTATTTATAAGGTTTATAAAACTGTTTGTTCTCCGAATACAACAAAATAAAATAAAATAAATAAAAATAAATAATTTTAAAATGTTGCCACAGTAATGGACACTGAAAAATCTCAAAAAGGATGCACCAAACCAGCAACTTTTTTTTCTATACCCCTAAATGTAGCAAACACGCTTACTGCTGGTAAGTGGTTATCGTAGCCTATGAACACTTGCAAAATTAAAGGCATCACGCGCACGTTTCCGACCTCGAATCCCTCCCCTAAAGGTACTGCGATCTTCTGTAAGGTCATTTGTAACTTGTGCCAATTGCAACAATACTCTGTAAGTATGTACCTAACATCGAAAAGAGTGTCGTGGCATCATTTCGAAAATTATGAAAGTTATACTACTGGTACTACTAGGAAAAAACCCTCAAAACTGCACATAAAAATAGTACAAAGGTGAACTTAATGCTAAAAAGCATTATCTTCCAGATAACCTTTGTGTTTGTGGAGAAGATGTGAAGGTAGTGCACAGGAGAGAAAACAGTTGATATCATAAAAACGAAAATAAAAGGAATTATGATGCTAATTACTTACTAAAATTTTGAGAAATTTAAAACATACTATTCCATAGAAAAAAGCCGATGCTGAAAAGGTAATTTAGTATAGCTTGGCCCGAGTGCTACGCTGCTACGCCGTAGGCCGTTCTACGGTTTCTTTCCACTCAAACTTTTGTTTCGATTTCCAGTGAATAAACTCAAAGTTTTATTTTTTTCGCACGCAACCTCTTTGGGTGATCTACTAAGTGGAAGAAAAATTTCCACTATGGAGTTGTTTTTAAATCTAAGTAACTTGGTATTCAATTGTTTATCTTTTTGAAGATTACTAGTTAAAAACTTTATTTACAGAAAGAAACTTAAAACTAATACAAGTTAATATTCACAAAATACACAAGAAACAGTTGAGCCATCTAAAGACCGTTACAAACGATCTATAGATAGCTCAACTGATCCAGATCACTACCAGTCGGAATTGCCACGCTGGATGGCAATGCTAATTCGCTGGGCCAAATAAGAAGATTACTATTGTTAACCGAAAAAATGCGGTGTTTTACATCAGAAGAATCATTCGTTGAGGAGAAGCAAAAATCCCACTATTTTTTCTACGACTAGAAAAAAAAGTGGGATTTTTGCTTCTCCTCAACGAATGATGAATTTTTCAATGAAAAACGACGTATTTCCAGAAGACACATTTTTGCCAATTGGGTGAAGAATAAGCCCCTTTCGGGAAAGTATACATATTATGAATCACCTTGTATATATAGAGTATTATGAAAATGAATGAATTTGGTATAGAAAATTATATGGGTGTCATTTTCTTGTGTAGGCTTAGAACGACCCACACAAAATGTAAATATAGGTAAGTAGGTCAGTAGCAAATTGAAGTGGTATTGGGCTGGGCATATAACCGGAGAACCACCGACGGCCGTTGGGGTAGAAAGGATCTTGAACCCACGCGCTGGAAAGAGCAGGGCGGCCCCCCACTAGATAGAAATCTTTCTATCTAGTGGGGGGCCGCCCTGCGCTGGGGGCTGACCCAACAAAAAAGTTGGTGTTGGATGCAGGCCGCACATCAGAACCTTCTTTAAAACTAGGGGTTCGCCCTGAACGCTAGATCTCAATACCTGGTAAAAGTTCGTGCTTCTATGATCGTTGAGGCGCAATAAAAAAACATTGAAAATTCAATATTATGCATGTTTTAAATAATACCAATCTTACTTGAACTCCAAAGTAACTGAAACTTTACCAAATGAGAGTTCATGTTGCAATGATTTACTAATTTCATCGTATCTATGACATACACAATATTATGGCCTAGAATAAAAATAAAAATCGTTTTGGAATGTATTTATAAACAAATCTCTTTCATAATACACCCAGTTATGTATGTGTATAACTTTTTTAACCCATTTTCGATCCCTATATCTATCAACCCCTTGACCAATTTAACTTATTTTCCATCCTAACCAGTAAACCTTGATAGTACAACCTGTAGCTACTTAATTCCATGTAGATCGTATTCACGGTTCGATAGTTATTCTCTAACAAATAAAAAACGCCAATTCGCCCAAGTTGTTTGAGAGATCTTCGCTCGCTTCGCTTGCTCGATCAGATTAAGCTAATAAGCTGTGTGTAAGTACGTAAATGTAAATAAAATATCAACATGCTATTTGCCTAATGTCTAATTATGTACGTAATTATGTAAATATAAGAAAAATCGTATATACTTATAAGAAGTTATTCGATATAAGTGTAAATATTATGTGAAAATTGTATGTTGAAACTATAATCAGATGTTTATATAATCTATGTGCAACTTTCAATAAAGATATTATGTTTTAAAGGTTTTTGTATGACCCTATAAATAAATAAACTTCCAACCATTTTTGTAAATTATAGATAACTAGTGAAAGAAAAGTGAAGGTTGAGTTTTGAGAATTCTTTTCTTATTAAAAGGGACACTAAAACGAACATACCCTCCAAATTTCAAGTCTCTAGGACCAATAGGTTTAAGCGCTGCATTGTCTGTCAGTCAGTCAGTTACTGTTTTATTTTAATATAAGTACTAGGAACTTTCATATCAACTTTTTCACCCCTTTAGTGGTTAATTTAGTGCTTAAAGTGCACAATGAACCTCTATGCCAAATTTCAAGTTTGTAGGCCACGAAACCTACGTAATGAGTGAATCAAGGAGTGGAATACTCTTTACTCTTACTCGAATGTAGATTTGAAGAAAACAAGAAATAATATTGCTAACTTACTCCACACAACGTAAAACAAGTAGACTGGGTTATTTGAACCCGACTGACGAAGAGTTTATTTTCATCAAAGATATGACAGAATAAATAAAGTTTTGAATCTTTTGAGAGTTTGCTCTCAGAGAATTACATACTATTTCGAAGTTTTGAAGTAAAACTTCTGAAACAAAGATAAGTAAATGAAACTAACGAAGAAAGACCTCATTACACTATAACTTACTATAAGAAGCTAAACGTTGATGTACCTATATGTATATTTGTGTCACGTATATGTTATGTATGAGACATTGAAACACCGAATAACAAATTCATAGCATAATCTCCACCAAAAAGCCAAAAACTG
Source organism: Anticlea derivata (assembly GCA_947579855.1). NCBI lineage: Eukaryota > Metazoa > Arthropoda > Insecta > Lepidoptera > Geometridae > Anticlea > Anticlea derivata. The sequence continues at coordinate 10,517,330 of OX388264.1, forward strand.
TACCGAGCATGAATCATTCTCGATAGCTTTACGCATACGATACGATAGTAAAATAGTCAATAGATAAAAAAGTCAAATTGTGGCTACAATTGGCCAAATTGGCTAATGACGTCGGCGATGTTTAAAAAAAGAATTTAATTTTGATGATCTTTTGACATTTGCTCGTATCGTAACGCTATTAAATTAAATAAACGCGCAGTAAATTATTCGTTCTCCACAGTAGGCAGTTTAGGAAACTACAACTAAAATTGAGTCCAAGAATTCTGCAGAGGATTGTTACGTGGAGTAGGTAATTTCACTAGCGAGCTCATAAAGATTTCTGCTCCAATAAATACGGGAGCAAGCTACTTAGATCATTTAAAAGACGAAATTATCTAAACGTCGCTTTCCCTCAGAATTTTACCCTCATAACTTAACCACTGAACGGATTGGATTGGTTTGTTTTTGTGATTAAGTAAATCTACAACATGAAGAGCTTGAAGAAAAATACAAAAAGATTTCTCCAGGGCAGGCAACGCATTAGCAATGTTCCAGGTGTTGCAGATGTCAATAGGCGACGGTAACCGCTTACCATCAGGTGGGCCGTAAGCCTGATTGCATCCGTATAACATAAAAAAAAAATGACTTGGAGTGGAGTAGGCACCTATACCTGCAGGGCTATTCAAAACATCCGAAAAATTTCCGATCGGAAATGTCTGCTGAGCAGGATGTCTGGAATTGATACCTACGCTAAAAGCGTAACATAACGGTGACTTCACATCACCATGACAAGTTCACTACATTTTACGATACGCTTTTAGCGTAACCATCTCAGGCTCGCCATACTTCTTAAAGAACCACTACAGAAACATGGCAATTTTGCCGCAGTTATAAGTAACTTACAGCCAACAGCAGAAGTTGATGACTTTTTCGGAACTTAGAATTTATTTATTGAGCTGATGGATAGGATTCCCTGTGTCGTGGGTATCAGAAGCTACGAGTGGGTACCATGGTACCACAGCACCTAGACCCGGAACAAATACTTGCAGTACATGCAATCATTTGTTCCGCAGCGGGACTCGAACCCGCACCCCTTGCGTCTCCAACGGGCATTCGCCCTGTACGCCACCGAGGTCGTCAAAAATAATTTTCGATCTTGCAAGACTGTATCGGCGCTTCGCGTTGGAACGTCAGTATTCGCTCGATTTAATACTTCTACCATACTGGTTCTGGTTATTGGCCCTTTTCAAGGCCACCTATCTCAACCTAGTCGATGCGTTGACTTGATGCAGGATGACAAAAGAACCAGTTACAGGCAAGCATGCAAGTGTAATGGAATCGGTTACTCGTAACCACTTGTTCTACCTATCGAACGCAATAGTCCATAGAAAACACCAGTAGGTAGGTACCTACTTATTTGCCAACCTAACAAAGAGATATTGGTTCAGTATCGGTGTCGACAACAATGGCGCCCTGTTTGTGCTTCCTGTAATTCGCGATAATTAGCCAAATGGTTTGTCATTTCCCTATTTTAGTATTATATTTTGGTGCAACCATTACAAAAATGATTGGACATTATTATACGACATGCCAGCTTCTTAAAGAACATCATTCGAGGAAAGGTAGAAGGAAAACGAGGGAGAGGAAGACCAAGATTTAGTTACATGGGCCAGATAAAAGAGAAGATTGCCGTCAAGTCGTATAAGGAAGTAAAGGCGTTCGCATTGGAAAGATCAGAATGGAGGAAATTGCATCATTAAACCGACAAGAGCTGAAGCAACCATTACGTTCTGCTTAGTTAGGTACCTACCTACATGGGTTAAGTACTTACTACTTTTCCCGAAGGAAGTTCCTCAGGCAAGGGTACATACAGGGGGCTGTCATTGTGTTCATGAGGACCCCCCCCCCCCCCCCCCCCCGCTAGGCTGCGCTGTATCTTTTGTAAAGTGTCCGTTAAAAAAACACGCTACTTATTCAACTCTTACATAATATGACATACATAATATGTAATCTGTATATACAGTAGAAGGACATTACATAATATGACTGGCCTCATAGCTCAGTTGGTAGTAACTCTGCCTTCTGCGCTAGAGGTCGCGGGTTCGATCCCCGCACTGGACAAACATTTGTGTGATGAACACATATGTTTGTTCTGTGTCTGGGTGTTAAATATATATCTATTATGTTTATCAGTCTCTGGTACTCATAGTACAGGCTATGCCTAGTTTGGGATCAGTTGACCGTGTGAATATGTCCGGAATATTTATTTATATTTATTTATTTATTTATAATATAGTATATGTATAAACTAAGTTTCAACTATATAAAGTTACCTCAAGCGATTTCTGAGAAAGAGCCTTGATACCAAATTAGTGATCCCTTAAGGTCCCTTTTTACCAAACGAGGTACGGAACCTAAAATCCAAAGTTCGAAATTGCTGGAAAAACATGGTCAGAACTAATCCGTAGGTATCCAGGTATTTCGTTCATTTCTTTCACATACCTACTCATTTCAACGGCCACTGGGCTGCTGCAGCAAATGCTCATTGGCAACGTTTTTTTTCGTCGCTTTTTTATACCAATAGTCACTAATTTAAGTTTTAAAAATTATTATCACATTATGTGACGGGAAATACATTATTTTCTTTCATTATATTTATTTATTTTAGCAACCCAAATTTCTCATTATTGTATTCCACGTTGTGCTACATACACCTAGGTAGGTAGGTACCTACCACACTTCAATAGCAGTTTCACGAGTGCTCCGAGACATCCAATTAACATTTGCACACTGCACGCTGCGGATCGAACCAATATCGCAAAATGAAAACCCAGACCCATGTCCGCTCTCCCCGCTCTTCGAATGAAATTATTAATTTCTGCGGTCTCACCTCAGATTAGAAATTAATGTGGTTCCTGTTTGTAGTGTAGGTAACGTTTAATAGGAACGTTAATTTTCATAAATGATACCTAATTTATGATGTTTCGATGTTAAGTACGAATATATTTTACCTACGCACCTAGATACTTGATATTATTTTTATTCATTCATTATAAATTAACAATTGGATTTATAATTTTTTGTTAGCTAGTCTTCATAACAAACCTTAGATATGATGGTATTAAGTACCTATCTAAGCCTACTTTACGCCTAAATTAATACAATTCAAATAAAACAATAAAACGTATTATGCTTTGATAATATATTATCTAAGGTAATAAGTTATGAAATAATAATAATATATGCCTATTTATTCACTGTCAAAAATACAATGTTTTAAAAAAGCTCTGCAGCGGCGTAAAAAGCCCATGTTTTATTTATTATAAGCTCTGCTGAAACGGCAACGTCGGAAAGGTTGAACTTTGAAAATAATAAATAATAAAAAAGCGGAAAACTAAGTGAGAATTGACCGACCTCATACCTACCCAACCCATAATTATCAAGCCTACTGACCTAACGCATTCGCGTCCTGCGGTGTCTAACAAGCAGTGCTATTGTGTAAGCGAAATGGAAATGAAGTTCGCAACTTTGAGAATGATTTTATCAAGCGGTTTATGGTTGGTGATCTGAACTCTGTTTTCTACGTCTTGTAGTCATAGAAAATACATAGAGTTATTTCCTAGAATCAATTTAGTATAATTTGTGATTCTTTTTATTAAATTATTTCGAGTCAAACAAAGTGAGATTTATATCAAACATAGGTTTCTAACATGAAAAGGAAGAAGCTAAGGTCAGTTTTCCCTTGATAAATTTCCTTGACAATTCTTAATTCTTAAGCATTTTGGGATTTCGATTGGATTGTTAAAATGATCCTCAAACTTACGAACTTCATTCCCATTTCCATTATGCAATAGCAAGCTGTACCTACTGTGATAGATAAGTTACCTACCTACCCCCATGGGTAGTCAAGTAATATATACCTATAAGTATTTAGCTAGCCTATGATGTCCCACTTTTGAGCAAGGCCACCCCCACCCCGTTCCTTCCATATGTCTCTGTCAAATCCTGCCAATCTGTGTAAGCCTTGCCTGGCCCTGCCTGACCTCACACTATCGGAAAACGTCTATCAGAATCAGAAAAAATTATATCAACCAATCAGAGGAGATACCTACGAACTTAGAAGTAGAACTGCTGGATATAGGCCTCCCCCAAAGAGGTCCATGACGAACGGTCTTGAGCTTTTTCCATCCACTGACTTCCTGCAACTTTTACAATGTCGTCGGTCCATCGGGTGGGGGGCCTTCCAACACTGCGCCGGTTTGTGGTTGCCAGAACCTGCGAGCTATATGGCCTGCCCATCCTTGGTTATTCTACGGGTTTCCTCATTTCGGATCTTATCACGTACTGAAACTCCGAGGCTCGGAGTCGGAGCACAGCTCTCCCTATAACCTGTTTGATATTGCAGGGTGCATACAGACAATGTGGCCTGCCCACCCCATTTTAGCTTGGCAGCCTCATACCCTAACAAAGTTTAATGTGATAAAAAAAAAAATAGTAGGTACATAATATTATTATCTAAGCTTACATAATATAGAATATAGATCTGGATGACAGGGCGTGGTCGCAGGCCTCCCTGCCTGTCAAATTGGGGGGCTTAGGTATACGGAAAATTTCAAGTGTATCTCTACCAGCGTTCTTGTCTTCCGTCTATAGCACTAGCTCTTTGGTTGAGAAAATTCTATCTCCGTCTGTTTTGGCTCTTTCTGGCACCAATCTTCAAATTTCTTATCTAGACGAGGCTAGAAACGCTTGGCATAGTGCTTGCCCTAATACTGCTCCTCCCCGGTCTCTTTCATCACAACGGCAATGGGACGGGCCTCTGTGCGAGTTGACACGGAATTGTCTGTTACAAACGTGTTCATGCTCCGCAGATCGTGCCCGTCTCCTAGCCGTTTCTAAATGGGAGTCAGGACTTTGGCTGCAAGCACTTCCTTCACAACATATTGGTACTTTAATGGATTCTGTCACCTTCCGTCTTGCAACCTGTCTTCGGTTGGGTGCGCGTTGTTGTGCACCTCATCAGTGCCAGTGTGGTACAGCGGTCGATCAGCTCGGTCACCACGGATTATCGTGCACTAGGGCTGCCGGAAGAATATCCCGCCACGCTAGCCTTAATGACATCATCCGCCGGGCTCTTACCAGCATTAACGTCCCAGCCATTCTCGAACCGAATGGTCTGCTACGTGATGATGGTAAGCGGCCTGACGGTATGACTTTGGTCCCTTGGGAGAAGGGTAGGCCTATGGTGTGGGACGCTACTTGTGTTGATACACTAGCGCGCACACATCTTCCGGGGACATCAGTTAGGGCGGGTGCGGCGGCAGATTCGGCCGAGGATCTCAAAAGGCGCAAATATGTTAGTCTTGATAGGGCTTACATATTTGAGCCTTTTGGGGTTGAGACCCTGGGTCCGTGGGGAAACGGGGCCCTCCGGGTTTTCAAAAAGATATCAGGACGTCTGATCGAAGCGACGCGTGACCCGAGAGCTGGCTCTTATTTGGCCCAGCGCATTAGCATTGCCATCCAGCGTGGCAATTCCGCCAGCGTCTTGGGGACGCTTCCGACTGGTAGTGATCTGGATCAGTTGAGCTATCTATAGATCGTTTGTAACGGTCTTTAGATGGCTCAACTGTTTCTTGTGTATTTTGTAAATATTAACTTGTATAAGTTTTAAGTTTCTTTGTGTAAATAAAAGATTTAGCTTACATAATATACTACTAGATGGAGCGCCCTCCTGCAACGCGTACCTAAATAATAGGCTCAGTCTGGCGAGCTTGTATGCGTGTCTCACACACATAAACACGCGCTTACATAGTCTAACACTCGCGCCACGCCATTAAATTTGTCACTGTGTGCGTGCGTAACAATATTTATACCAGTTGACAACGTGTTTCCCAGTTTATGGGGTAAACAGATCAATTGGGGTTCCACTTTTTTAGTAAGATGTGACTGCATTTTTTCGCACGAAAAGGTTTTAGTCTTATAAAGGGGTTTAAACTTATAAAATTGGTCAAGTGCGAGTCGGACATGAATTGATATTTTTGAAAAGCGAATGATATTTTTTCTTTATATGTATAGGTACTTAAATCATAATTGAATCTTGACTTTCAGAATTAATGTATTATTCGTAATCAGTTATTCTTTATTAGTCTAAATGGATACCCATTACACACATTACACATTATCATAAAAGCTTAAAATTCTAAAAAATAAGAAAAATAGCCATAAATATTGAGGCCCTACAAACCCTTCAGGACTTTACCATTTTTGACAAAAACCTTTTAGGTGCACGCACAGCCATTTACTAAAGTTTTGTACTAGGTACCCAATCTAATCGAACGAACAGTAAAATGCAAAGAAGGAAAGCCACCAAACAATATTGCGGCCTACTCGCACTTGGCCATTTTTCTCATAAAACCTCCTGGCCTAGGTAACAAATGCAAATCCAGAAAGGTACTAAAAAAATGTAGTCGGATGAACAGTCGATTATTGCAAAGAAGAACTACAGAGGCCTACTCGCACTCGGCTGATTTCTGGGGAGCTTTTTCCATATTTGTGGAGTGTACACATTTCTGCAGTAAACTTTTTTGAGATGTACTTAATGATGATGATGATTTATGTTAATCATGTTTCCTATTCAGCTTTACTAATCAGTCTAAACAACGATCGCGCACTCACATGAGAAATTATACATAATAAATACCTGGCAGCACTAACAAACAAGTCAATTGCGAGTTGAAATACCACGCGCAAATGTAATGAATTTTGTTATGAAATTACTTGGAATTACCCTTGAAATTAACTTATGGAAGGCGACTTCCCTCGACATTCTTAAACGTTCTCTGTAGTTTCTGCAAACTTTTATTGCGTAAGTCGCCATTGCAGACACAAAATCTTAATTATCAATGCGACCGTCCGCCACGATAGTTCAATTGACACTGAGAGGTGGGGAGCGACTCACCAGAATACTGTATACTGCTAACTTTTTCTACGCGTTGGTGCGATTCACACACGATCTAGGCAGTATATTATCTAAGTATCTAAGGTACATAGCTAACTTCTATTGGTGAGTCGTTATTAGATTGGTTTAACCCATTGTAACTGTACCTACCTAAATCTTCAAAGGACCAAAATTGACTTTGGGATTGGACATTGAACCAACAGAATTGCTAATCAAGATGGCTCCTGGTGGCTCAAGCAATAATACGCAAATGTGGCGGGCGGCAATTGGTCCATTGTCAATAATGGCCGTCTCTCGTTCAATGGGGATGCTACACACGGACAACTTCGAGCAATTTATTTAGATGTTCAAAATACAAATTGTGCCAAATATTCTGCAGTAGCTCAGTGCTTTAGAAACTTCCTTAGGTACCTAATAAAAGTGCTATAAAGTGAGTGAGGAGACATCGGGAGGTAAGAACTCATCATCATGATCAGCCTGTAGAAGTACCTACACTGCTGGACATAGGCCTCCCTCAAAGATTTTCAAGACGAACGGTCTTGAGCCATCTCCATCCACCAACCTCCTGCAACTTTCACAATGTCGTCAAGCATCGAGTGGGGGGCATTCCAATATAGGTATACCTACTGCGTCGCCCGGTTCGTGGTCGCCATTCGAGCTTATGCAGATTTAGGTACATAAATTATGTCCCTAAACCTGCATAGGCTGATTTTGGATTTATCTTGCCTACTTTACCTACTTAATATTTATTTGGTTTTACGAAATATGCATAAAACTTAAAATCAAATTTAAGCAATAAGTAGGATATTTAAGGTCGTGGTTGGGAATAAAAAATCCAACCCACTACTTAAGACATTTTTTATTCCACTTCACCTTAGATAAATTATCTAAGCACTTCACTAGGTTGGTAATTTACCTACTTGAAGTTATGAAATTCTTATTTTATTCTAAATAAATAATAATGTACCTAGGTTTTATATACTTAAGTAACAGATTATTACCTACCTTTCTAGATATATCAATCGCTACGTACACAAATGATGCACAATGTGATCATGACATCACAGAACATTGATGTTATGTAAACAAATTAAGCAGCAGTGACGAAAATTGCCAAGTATTGCTCAATTTTCATCGTCCGTATGTCAGCACATCACAATTTTGAGGATCTACAAGACCGACGGGATTTGGCGGGTCTAATATTGACCTTGTTCTTTTGTTGGGCGGCTGCGTCAATCGAGTCTAATATGGAATTGGTGACCCCGGCTCGGGGTATGCCTGTGGGTTGGGTGGTTAAGCTTGGCTAATCTTAAGTACCTACTTAAGATTGCTGTAGTTACCTACCTACCTACCAATTCATAATCAATGACTCCTCGTCTTAAAGATCACGGTCCTTTATAAGAAAACTTTTATATTGGAGGCAATAATAGTAGATTATGCAACAAGGGCTTAAAGTAGTGTTTTATGTCCCGGGCGCTATATTGAACCCCGAGAACGGGGGATTCTATGGTTAACTCCCGAGCGGAGCGAGGGAGTTAAGGCAAGAATCCTGAGTACGAGGGGGTTCAAGATCGCCCAAGACAAATACACATTTAAGCCCACGACGCATACTCTACTTTTTATACATTCTGCGAGGCAATTGAAAACAATGACTGTTAAGTAGAAAGAAATGATTTTTCTGGAAGTAAGTTTCCAACTAAACCAGAGGCTTCAGATTGTATGCATTCTGGAGTCTGAATCAAAATCACTGTCGTCATCACTCGACATTTTTTAGAAGTTTATTCCAATCGAAACTGAATTTCGGTGTAGATAACAGCACAGCAGTTTGAGCGCATGGCGCCTTTATTTCTTTTTTTGTAGTCTATTCTGTAGTGGTCAGTGCGACATTCGAATAAATTCTTTTTCGCGCGGGTGAAAATGAATTTTGTAAAAAGTTTTCATGTTTTTCTTTTTTTTAATTTGTAGGCAGTGCAAAGAAAATGATAACATACAGATCAATGAATTCAAATAGGAACTATAGGTATTACTAATTTTTCTAACTACAATATCATCAAGTCAAAGTCAAAAGGCATTTATTTCAATAAAATCACTAGGATCACTTTGAAACGTCTTAGAAACTAGGTGAAGCTATGCCTGTTCCTCGCGACCAAGCCTAGAAGAACATCAATTATTATAAAACAAATTCAATCTGAATCTAAAGCTCATTGAACTATAGTTCAATCTCAGCAGAATACAATGCGAGAGTCATAAATCTTCATGGAGAAAGTGACAAGAAAATGGCCGGTTTAAAAAATGCTGACTGAAGGAAGCTAGAAACTTTTAAAACTTTCCCGCCAATTTTTTAAGGTTCAGCGCAGACTGTGACTTGTTTGTGAGCTTGTCATTGTGGGCACATAATATATTATCTGTACGTAAAGCAGAAAAAGCAGCCCATTCAATCCCGTTTTGGCCATAAAGAGTGTGGTGTGCTCATTTCTAAAAATTACGATGAAAAAGAAGCTTGGGTCGGTCTGAATATGACGGGCGCCACTTCTTAAGAATTAAAAGCATCATTAAATCGTCTACAGCTGGTTGAATGGAATCGAACAATAGATGCCACATCAAACGCATCCAGCCTGGACCCGCTGCTATTAAGTTTGCCATTTCAGATCAGGCGTTTTTTCAGCGCGTTAGTAAATATTCGTTTTTGAAAACTCGTCTACCCAGTGATATGTTTATCACTGTCTCAGCAAAAACGAAATAACTTGCGCTGGAAATACGCCCGTTCTTTTTTTTTAAATACTATATAGGCTAACTTTTGTCCACAATCAAACCTGTTGTTAAGTGATGATGTTGTCTACGGTGTAGCACGTTTGCCTGGAAAAAACCTATTCACTCTGTTCTTGAAGACACCCAAATTATAGGTATTCAGAAACACAGATGCCAGCAATAAGTTCCACTCTTTGGCTGTCCATTATAAAGGTTGAAGCAAAGCGCTTGGTGCGGTGCGGCAATCTGTAAATCGTATTATTCCTTATTATTAATTTGTTAGGATGGGTCAACTCTTTTGGGTCAAGAAATGAGGTTTTTCGTACTCTGTGGCCATAAACCAGAGACAACTGTCAAAAATATCAGAATGACAGCACGACGGATGCATGACATTCATCCATCCATCAACTCAAAATTTTGCAATATGGCCGACGCGACCGCTTCCAATGGGGCTTTTCGCTACAAATCACATTTCACGGGATTTTGTTTAGGTTTAGTTCTGCTGCATAGTAATTAATCCTACTCAATCTAAATATTCTTACAGGATAATGTAAGTCTATGTGCCTAATGAAGGCTCAAAGGTAAGAATCAATGATGTAGTTCTATCTATCCGGCAACATCCTTGACATGGGAAAGTTGAGAAGTGGCCTCAGTATTCTGCGTATAACTTTTTGATGCATTAAATTTCAGGTATACTGAAGATGCCAGTTAACTCTGTGTCAGAAAATAAAAAAGGTATCGAAAAACCTAGGTTTTCGCTGTCACTCAACAAAAAGAATGCGACTTTGAGAAACGAAAATCAAAGACCCTTCGAAAATTCTGAGCATTCTAGGCCGTGTGCCAGCAAGGATAAGGAGAACAGGCCAGTGAAGCGTCCACTGAACGGGACATACTTGAACACAGTAAACGCTGCGAAGAGATTAAAGCCTCTAGCAGAGGCATCTAAACTTACAGGTGAGATTGTGTAACATCTATTGCCCTGCCGTAATGTCCGGCGTTACTTCCGGTAATTGTTTTAAATAAGTCAGATAACCATAATCCTGTTTGAGTAGTTACATTGATATTCAGCAGTTTAAGCTGATGAAAGAAATTGTCTCACTTCATTCACTAGTTACTACCACTCCCTCATAGTGTTAAATATGAATGTAGAAGGATATAAGGGAAGAGTTAGACTAAAGAAAAGATGGATAGATTGTGTGAAAGACGACATGAGTAAGAAAGGAGTGAATACTGATATGATGGCTGATAGAGGGGAGTGGAAGAGAAAAACATGTTGTGCCGACCCCACATGAAGTGGGATAAGGGCATGGAGATGATAAAGCTAAATTGGCTAACTTCACACTCGCCTAGATGTACTGTATAACATGACAGCTTTAACCTTATAAACAAATGCAAGTGACCTAGAACAGGTGTTATACATGGTTCATCATCAGCCTGTAGAAGTCCATTGCTGGACTTAAGCCTCCCCCAAAGAGTTTCATGACGAACAGTCTTGAGCCTTTTCATTCCACTGACTACCCGCAACTTTAACAATATAGTTGGTAGATTATCCCAGTGCAGTGTGTGGTCAGCATTCGAGAAACTTAACTCCCCAATGGTTTTCTGTTCTGTGAGCTATATGGCCTGCCCACTGCCGCTTCAAAATATGCTACCTCTGATACAGTATGTACATATCTTAAGATACAGTGGCCATAACAACCAATACTGTTTTAGATTGGGAAGTGGAAAGAGAGTTAGTAGTTCTGGATTCCAAACCTCCACCGGCCATGTTGAATGGCCACCATCCATCACCAGCCGACAGTCAGTATGGATCCGCGGCATCGGTTGTGTCAAGGAAAACTCCTATCGCCACTCTCTCTAACCTGGGGAACACTTGCTTTCTCAACAGTGTGTTGTATACTTTACGGTGAGTAATTATTAATCTTATTCTTCTGGGCTTGGTTGTGGAACTATGACCCCAGTTTCAGTGATGGTTCATTTGACCACATGAAGAGTAAACTACAAATTTCCAATTGACTTCCCCAGATTTGCTCCCCGTTTTCTCCACAACCTGCATCACCTAGTATCGGACCTCGCCAGCGTGGAGCAGAAGCTCGGCAGCATCAGGTTGAAGAGTTCCTCTCTAGGTCGCAGTGCGGCCGGACTAGCATCCTCTGGAGCAAGGTCCTGGAGCAGTAAGGATCTGCTCTCACTTGGTCAGGCAGACACGAGTGGAAAGAGTAAAATACAGGTACATAATTATGATTGGCCTCAGTGGCGGCATAGGATGGGTTGGAACCCAGGTTGGTTTCCTAGCACCCCCAAAATAAAACAACAAATATGTATTAAATTTACTTTTCTGCCCTTTTTAATGGACAATATGGAAAGATTTGGAAGTCGTGTTTGGCTCATTGTGAATCTTAAGTAAGATTTTATCAACTTTAATTTTAATTCTTATGCGATCAAAGTCATTGAGCGGCTACTTAGCTGCGCGAGTGAGTTGTCACCACGCTGTCACCCCTTGGTGTTTGGCACCCGGGGCGGACCGCCCCTCCCCCCCCCCCTTACGCCGCCACTGATTGGCCTGCTGTCTCTCATTTCTGGGAAAAGGTCTGCCCTTGATCTCTCCAGTTATATCTCTTACCCAGTTATTTTGACTTTAGCGCGAGGTGCCTCTAGACAACGTGTTCCAGAACTAGTATATAAATAATTCTAACTTGCTCAAAGAGGAACATTATTATCTACCAAAAAATTGTAGCTGTGGGACAAATGTTTGCATGATCTGCAAATATTTGTTCTAGGTCGAAGTTCTGGCTACTGTCACAATTCTACCAATATCCGTTTTATGCTAGTGGCATAAACCTTTATGGAGAAAGTGTCAAGAAGATGGTATTTTCTGGTATTTTCAAAAATAATATGGTCGGTCCATTGGAAAGAGAATCAACCAACTCTTAGGAACTAGGTGAAGCTTTAGGAACTAGGTGAAGCTTCCCTGTAAACAGATTATCCAAGGCATATGCAAGTTGGTACATGCTACATTGGGGTGGTAGTCAGAGGCATGGTCAAACATTGCATTTTTCTTTCGTTAACATGTAACTTGTATTGATCCACAGATAGCAACAGAGAAACTGCACGAAACATACCTAAATCTGCGCGTTGCGGAGTCCAAATGTCTGAACAGCAATGTGGTGGATGCCAGCCCGGAGCCCTACGCGGCTGACGCCTTCCTCGCCGCCCTAAGAGATGTCAACTCTACGTTTGAAGGTATAAATATTATGTCAATTGCTCAAATAAAAATGATCTCGAAAATATGCTTTCTATTAAAAACCATAAGTTTTCTGCTTTTTATGTAGCTACCACGCGATCAAAGCCGCGAGCACAACCTAGTAATTCGCAAGCTGAATATAATTTTTGCTGCGTGTAACTAGTTGTAAATCGAAATTGGAAGTCAAATTGAATAATAATAATGTCAGGAACACAGTTTAAAGTTTTTTGAAGAATTCAAAATCTTCTAATGTATATTGTATTTTGGCAATTTTATGCCTGTTACACTCCGATAATGCGGGACGATAACCTAACGCAGGGAGACAAAAATTGATATGCTAAGTAATGTTGTAATGATGCAAAACGACGAACGGTCTTGAGCCTTTTCCATCCACCGACTTCCTGCAACCTTTACAATCTCATCGGTCCATCGGGTGGGGGGACGTCCAACACTGAGTCGCCCGGTGCGTGGTCGCCATTCGAGAACCTTTACTCCCCAACGGTTGTCGGTTCTGCGAGCTAATAAAAGATCAAAGATTAAAATTAATAATCAAAGATTCATTTAAACGATTAACTCGTGAACATTTTCTTAAGAACATATAGCATCTACACTACATGTTAATAAAACACTTGTTTTGTACTATCTGTTAATCTATTGCAGTGTATTATATATATATATATATATATACATATTTAAATATAGTGTATGGTTATACATAGTATAGTTTTTAGTTAAGTTAAACAATCTGTCGCACGCCAACCTCCTGTTTCTACCCAATCAGGCTGGCTGGTAGATAATGCCTTGGCTTTAAGCCCACCTTTTGTACATTGTTTTCTTTGTGTGCAATAAAGATTAATAATAATAATAATATGGCCTGCCCACTGCCACTTCAGCTTGCTAATTCTGAGAGCTATTTCGGTGACCTTGGTTCATCTACGGATTTCGTAATTTCGGATCTTATCACGTAGTGAAAATGTTATGTCTGTACGACAAGTGATTTCAAATGTTCGCAGGTAACAGACAACAGGACGCACACGAATTGCTGGTTTGCATATTGGACAATATAAGGGAAACTTGCAAGACGCTCAGCCAACGAGCCTCGAGGCTGCAGCTTCAGGAAAATGGTGAAAGGTATACAGAATTAACAAAATTACTAGCTATCCATATTAAAAACATATTTTTTTGGTTTAGGTTTGCCGACCTCGGTGGCCCGTCTGAGACGCAAGTGGTTCGATTCCCACTGCTGGACAAAAGTTTGCATGATCTGCAAATATTTGTTGCGGGTCTGGGTGTTGTGATTCCATGGTAGATAGATAGATAGATTAACACTTTATTGTACACGAAGGATTACATATTAAATCTATACAATGGGCGGCCTTATCGCTGATAGTGATTTCTTCCAGGAAACCTTATGGTACCCATGGTACTCGTAGTTTCTGATGTATGTACCACGCGAGCGATGTCGCGGGCGGGAGCTGTTATATGTCCAATCATGTAATTGTAATCAACAAATAACTCATTTTCAGCAACGGTATAGGACGCCAGCCGAGCTTAGACGGCGATGGGAGTAAAGCAACACTGAGCAACATCCGAAAGTCGTGGAAGAAGCGCCGGGAAGTGAAAGACAAGCGCAGCTCTCCCACAGAGGAGCGGGCGCCGTCGCCGCAGCCCGAGAAGGATGAACGATCTAAACCAGGCTGGGACTTTGTGGCTGAAGATTTTGAAGGTACGTTGAACCCTCGGCACAAGCCGTTTTTATAAGTAGCCACTGTATGAGGCCAATAGTCAATATAAAATAAATAAAATGACACTGACACTTGGTCGCTAACTGTTGGCCTTATGCGAAAGGTCAAGGTCATGTAACAGGCTATGAACAAAATTATATGAGAGAGCTCGCAGTTTTTCTACATGATAAAATCAGGAAATCCGTAGAAGAACCAAAGTCTCAGAATGAGCAAGCTCAAGTGGCAGTAGGCAAGCGATATAAACACAAAAGTGTCAATTTTAGACACACTTAAAAGGAACTTATACGAACTTCGTCGTTTTCAGGTACAATGATAGTGCGCACGATGTGTATGGAATGCGAGGCGGTCACGGAAAAGGCGCAGGCGGTGTGTGAACTCTGCGTTCCGGTCGGCGACGACGATGAAGGAGAGCCTTTTCGGGCCGCCTGCCTCTCTACAGAGTATCTGCGAGACGCTAATAAGGTAAAAGCTGATAAAACTCAGTGTCATCATCATCATCAACAACCTATAGAATAATAATTTATTTATTTCACAACATACACCTACCATTACAGACGCACCCAATGCGATAGTGTACTTAATTTATCTATTCACTACCTTAATAAGTAGAGTCAAGGTCTCTATACTAATATAATACTAGGAAATTGTCAGCAGTGGTCCGATATTTCAAATAACAAATTAAATTAAATTTAAAACTACAACATAAAATAATCAAAATCAATTGTGGCAAATTCAAAAAACTAATAATAATACGACAATAACAATTAATTAAATTATAAATAGGTAGGTCACACGACATTAAAAAATAAAATAAATAATACAGCCCTTGCCAACTCGTTCAGGGAGCAGTGAAATACATCTATCTTCTCTGCAATCAAATTGAGCGTGCGAATGCAGCTCAATCAAATAGAAGTCCACTGCTGGACATAGGCCTCCGCCAAAGAGTTCCACGACAAACGGTCCACCGACTTCCCGCAACCTTTACAATGTCATTGGTCGGAGATCGGAGAACCTTTACTCCCCAACGGTTATCGGTTCTGCGAGCTTTATTGCCTGCCCTCTGAGAGCTATGTGGTGAACCCAGTGTCAGATACAGAAAACTATGATGGGACACTTTTCTTTTGTACATAAAAAGAAGCTTACAAATGTTATCCCCAAGAATGGTAGGCATCCTCTCAGATTTCCAGGCGGTCAGATCTTTGAAGATCCTTGTGGGTCTTAGAAATTTTTTTACTACAATGATAATTTCCTATTAGTTCCCTGCACACATCATCGCTAACTTGGCCAGACAAACACTGAAGAACCTATGTATTTCCTAAAGAACGGGGAATAGTTTTTTTTCGGGTTATCTCGGTTCTTACGGGATCGTCAGTTCCTGGGACTATACCCTAGGTGAAGTCTTTGTCCATGTTGGGTGTTTATATACTGATTTATTCCAGTACTGGTGCGAGCGGTGCCTGCGGCTGAACGAAGCGCGGCGCTCCGTCGCCTACTCCCGTCTGCCGCGACTGTTGGTCCTGCAACTGAAGCGTTTCAGCGGTGGAATGGAGAAGATAACGCGCCACGCGCCAACGCCTCTGCTAGTGCCGTGCTTCTGCGAGCCGTGTAATACTCGCCCAGCTAAACAGCCGCCAAAACACAGGTATCGTTATCATCATTCATCATCATCATCAGCCTGTAGAAGTCCACTGCTGGACATAGGCCTCCCCTAAAGAGTTCCACGACGAACGGTCTTGAGCCTTCTCCATCCACCGACTTCCCGCAACCTTCATAATTTCGTCGGTCCATCGGGTGGGGGGCCTTCCAACACTGCGTCGCCCGGTTCGTGGTCGCCATCGAGAACCTTTACTCCCCAACGGTTATCGGTTCTGCGAGCTATATGGCCTGCCCACTGCCACTTCAACTTGCTAATTCTGAGAGCTATGTCGGTGACCTTGGTATCGTTATAATGCTGGTAAAATGAAGACGATTCAGTGCGATTGGAGAAGATAACGCGTCAACACGCCTCTGCCGATGCCGTGCTTCTGAGAGCCGTGTAATACGTGTGCGACGGAACACTTCGATAGATCTTTGTTTAAGCATCTCTAATGGGCAGGTGGTCTTATCATTACATGTGATAACACCAAACCGTTACTTAAAAAAATACTTTATTAATTTCAGATACATCCTATGGGCAGTTATAATGCATCTCGGCCAGAACCTAACCGGTGGGCATTACGTAGCTTACGCGAGGGACACGACCTGCGACTTCAAATGCGAAAGAGAAGGTAAACTTGAAACTAGAGTTTATAAAGAAAAACTTTTATTTTTTATTTCTAGAAAAAGATCAATGCCTCAAAACAAAAGCTGTCAATGAGGTCTAATTCCCTAAAAGCTTTATGTAAGGTCTCCTTTTTTGGGGTTTTGTACCTAATAATAGAACCCTTAAATAAATATTTAGTTATGTTTTTAGTAGAAAAAATTGTGTAAAGTTAGTTAAATAAATAAAAAAATTAAACAATATTTCGGACATATCACACACAGTCAACTCCCAAACTAGGCATAGGCCTGTACTAGCCTGTACTATGGCTACCAGAGACTGATATACTTAATAGATAAATATTTAAAACCCAGACACAGAATGAAAACAAACATCTGTGTTCATAACACAAATGTTTGTCCAGGGCGGGAATCGAACCCGCGACCTCTAGCACAGAAGGCAGAGTTACTACCAACTAAGCTATAAGGCCGGTTAAGGAACAATAAAGGCTATATTATTATTATATGTTGTCAGGTTCGGGCGACGCGAGCACCACAACATCGGGCTCCAGCTTCATGCGCAGCCTGTTCAACCGGGGCCGGGCGCCGGCCGCCGGCTGCGCCGCGCGCGATTGCTGCGTGCCGCGCGCGCGCGCCGCCGCCTGCTGGCTCGCCTGCGACGACGACCTCGTCAAGCCCATCTCCGACGACGAGTTCGAGGACCTGCTCTCCGCGGAGCCCAAGCTGCGCTCTGCTGCGACGCCATACTTGCTCTTCTATGTCAAGACCGACGTCGGCTAGTGAACTCTATGTATGCGTTAAAACGATTAGGCCGGCTTTCCAGTGCGTTTGTTGACAAAAATTCATAAAAGTGACGGTCTGATGCTTGGTGGCTGCTGAGACACGATGATCTGGTCATGCCCATCTCCGACGAGTTCGAGGACCTGCTCTGCTGCGACGCCATATCTGCTGTACTATGTCAAGACCGACGTCGGCTAGTGAACTCTATGTATGCGTTAAAACGGTTAAGCCGGCTTTCCAGTGCGTTTGTTGACAAAAATTCATAAAAGTGACGGTCTAATGCTTGGTGGCTGCTGAGACACGATGATCTGGTCAAGCCCATCTCCGACGAGTTCGAGGACCTGCTCTGCTGCGACGCCATATCTGCTGTACTATGTCAAGACCGACGTTGGATAGTGAACTTTATGGATGGGATAGTGTAGAATCACAACTTGTTCTACATCAAGACCGAAGTCGGCTAGTGAACTTTAAAGGATAGTGTAGAATCACAACTTGGGTGGTTAGATTAGGCCAACTTTCCAGTACGTTTGTTGAAGATAAAATTCGCGGAAGTGACGGTCCGATGCTTGATGGCTGGTGTGGGATAACGAACCGCTCAGACCCATCTCCGAAGAGTTCAATGATCTGCTGTCCGCTGAGCCGAAACTACGCTCCGCAGCTCCTATCTGCTGTTCTATCTATGCCAAGGCCGACGTCGGCTAGTGAACACATTATTTTTGTATACATGTTCAATGATAAGTAAAAGAGTATCACTACTCAGTACTCATACTTTTACAATGTGTTCAAAAGAAAAACATTAACTTTTCTACCCTTGGGCTTTGAGCAAATGTCTACAGCTGATACTTAAACCAGAAAACTCGCGTACTTACGCCGGCCGTCTAAAGACGTTCTTGGAAAGTGGGCCTAACCGATTTTATGTATTCTTGTGGTATAATTTCTTGTGTATGGTGTTGTTTGATAGCAATGGAGAGTTATTTAGATGCTTTAAAAGACATGTACATGGCCTTTAGTCTACAACATGACAGGAAAAAGCTCAGGTTATGTGCCAGACTGGCTCTTAAGTGTACAGTAGGCACGGACTATATCGTGTTTCGGCCTGACGTGATATTATGTAGCAGATAAATGTATAGAAAACTAAATATATTGTATAGTGTAACATTCACGCATTCTCATTGTAACTGACAATATGGACTATATAGTATCTTGATTCTCAATATACATAGTGATGTATTAGATGTTGATTCTTATGAACTGTGTATACAATTAGGGTAGTGCGTATTTTGCTCACGCTAAGGTCAGATTGGGCTAGATGCGATTTCATTGATCAAACGGATACTACGGCCCGTATACATCGCTCTCGCATTTGCACGCTATCTTAAAATCGATCGATTGATTAAAATTTGAAATTAGGATGATCTCAAGATCGCTCTCATGTTTCGGAACGGATTATATGGGCCTAAGAGCGTTGTCGCGCACTGCTTTATTTGTACAAAGTTATATATCTAAATTCTAACTGTTCCCATTATTTTTACCAAAAATCTACGATTGAGGATGATGATAGCTTCTTCCCAGTACTCTTACCATTATGTATCCATAATTTTCATAATGAGTGTACTTTTTGACCTGGTTCTCTTATCGGTGAAAACACTGGGAAGCAATTTATCATTACTCTGTCGAGGGTTTTAAAAGTAAGGATAATGGAAAGAGAATTCCCATTATTCATACTTGTACTAATATTTGGTAAGAATACTGAGAATGGTCGCTAAATTCATTATGGCCTAAAGTTGATTAAATTGAAATTTATTAGATAGAGTAATATTACAATCCATGGTCCAACTCCCGACGCTTTCCGTCAATTATAGCAAAGTTTCTTTCAGACCCTAAAATTATGGAGTATCTTGAGCAACACGCGCTAAATATTTTTCTAGTGTGAACATTGTTGCAAAGCTACTAATTTTAAGCAGAGTTCATACCAGCCAAGCCAATGGACAAGTGGCAGATTTGGTTGACCCGTCTGTTTAGATTTCTAGTCGCCTGGCGTAGTTCGAGAGTGCTTGTAACTTCACATTAAAAAAATATTTGGCATATATCGTACTATTAAGTAAGTCCCGTAAAGTTCAAAGTAGTTCTAATTTATTAACAAAGAGTAAGAAACTGTTCTTCCTAGATTTCTGATGTGTATCACTATATCCAATAGTTTTTTCTGTATGAATGTTGTTTCAATATTATTTGAAAATTATCGCTGTAACCATTGATTTTGTATAATTTAATCAAACCACGAAGTTTGTACTTAAAGGCCAGAGCATACCGGATGCGTGCACCTGACGTGAGCGTGCACGCAGCTGATGTATAAAATTCTAAGGAAGGTGTTGGACCATCTGCGTGTGCGTGACGGGGAATTTCATATATTACAACCGCTGGCGCTGCGTGCACGCTTACGTCACGCGCACTCCTGTTTACTCTGGCCTTAATTATTCGCGATCTAAAACGCTTTTCTTATAGTGAGTAAGATCATCTTATGAGGCAAAATGCATTTGGTATGTCAATATAATCCATTAATTTCATTATGATTTCATTATGTAAATATAAACGCACATAGTATGTGTAGTTGAAGGAACTCGTCCACTAATCCTGCACGGACATCGAAGGGATTAGTGCAGGGGTACCACGTAGATTATCATTATGACAAGACTACAACGATACGACCTGCTTGCTAATACGACTTTCTTTTTTATTGTATTTACTTAACTATTTATAAGACTTTGCTAATCTGAATACTGTGTATTTTTCTATGCGGCAGCTGTGAATTTTTTATATCTCGATTATTTAGAGCTTTGCTGGACCGATTTTAATAATTCTTTTTAAACTTGCAGAAGTATGTATCTCTAAATATGTGCGCTAAATGTATGTATGGTGTTCATCTATTTAAATGGGTTTAATGGATGTGTTTACCAAATTACAGCCAATTTCAATATTCAATCTATCATTACCTAGCAGTCGTTATATTTTGAAAAATAGAAGTTACTAGGATCTATTTGTGTATTTGAATATTAAAAATGGCTGTGAAAAAGTAGTCTAGAAATAATTTTACCCTGTGAATAAATAAATGACAGTATCTTATGACTTACCATCAGATTACTATTTTGAAAGTGGTGAATGGGAATATACCTTTAGGTTAAAAAGGTACACAAATTGACCTAAATTACTCAATTTATTTATGTATTTGTTGCGAATGCCATTCCAAACCTTTGAAAAAGGTAAATAATTCTTGTCAGTAGCTTATGAGTTATGTTTTAATAATAATCTGACAAATTGTTATTATCATTCATTTTCATTGTAAATTGGATTTGGATAATAAAATAAATTCGATGACTTTTTGTTTAATTTTCTTGAACCTCGCAACATTTAAGGACTAAAATAGAAAAAGAGTAAGTTGTTGTAAAGTATTGGTTATGGTGACCTTGGCTCAAGAATAGGCGCCTTCATACCCGTGGATGTCGGAAGAAGGGAAAAAAGCTAGGGGATGGGCAGCAGCGTCTTCTATTTTCACAAAGAAAGCTCGAACTGCGCTCACTAACCCGCGTGCCCAGCGTGGTGAACATTGGCAAATCCTCTCCCAAGTGATAAGTATTCGCTTTGGAAATCTGTGGGGAAGGCCATTTTTAACCGACTTCAAAAAGGAGGAGGTTCTCAAGTCGGCTGGTATATACAGTGGTGGTCATCTAATTAGAAACACCTACCTGGGTTTATATTTTTATTGCAAATTCCCTTTCGAACTAATTTTTAACGTATCATTGAGTGTTCCTACGTATTAAAATCGATGTATCGGATATTATATTGCATTGTTATACATACCATTTTAATAACAGAAAACAACGGTTGTTTTTCTAAAACTGAAAGTTATATTAATAACAAAATAAAAAACGAGATACAAACCGGACAACTAATTAGAAACACCAAAAAAATCATTACTTAAATCATTTTTAATTTGAACAAAACCCCAATAGTTTTGAAAAATACTAAAAATACTACATCCTTAGACAATTAGTATTTGGTAGGGTAGCCTTTATTATCAATAACAGCTTTGCAGCGACGCGGCATTGATTCAATCAATTTATAACAAGTTTCTACAGGAATACTTCTCCAAGCGTCTTCAAATGCACTGTTAAGTCTATGAATATTAGTAACGTGTTTC
Organism: Anticlea derivata; assembly: GCA_947579855.1. Taxonomy (NCBI): domain Eukaryota; kingdom Metazoa; phylum Arthropoda; class Insecta; order Lepidoptera; family Geometridae; genus Anticlea; species Anticlea derivata. The sequence continues at coordinate 10,539,241 of OX388264.1, forward strand.
TGCGACAGGTTGGTCTTTATAGTGTGCCACAAATTTTCTATGGGATTTAAATCCGGACTATTGGCAGGCCACTCTAATACTGTCACGGATTGTTCTGTAAGAAACGCTTTAACGCTGCGTGCTGTGTGCTTTGGGTCGTTGTCATGCTGAAATATCCAAGTTACTGGCAAATTTTCCTCGGAATATGGAATCATTGTCTCTTCCAAGATCTTTTTGTATTGATATTGATCCATTTGCCCTTCAATCTTTCTCACGGGACCAATCCCGTACCCTGAGAAACATCCCCACACCATTACATTTCCACCACCGTGCTTAACTGTCTTTTTAGTGTACTTGTTATTCAAAGCCTCGTTTATTGGTCGTCGTACATATCGTTTTCCATCGGAATTAATCAAATTAATTTTAGTTTCATCTGAAAACAAAACTTTTTTCCATTGATGAATAGTCCAACTGCCATATTTGCGAGCGAATGCTAGACGATTTTCTCTATGTTGCCTGGTTAGTAGTGGTACTTTTCTAGCGATCCTTCCTAACAATTTTCCTTCAACCAACCGTCTACGAACTAGTTTAGTGGACACGTGTCGAGGACCGTCTTCTGAAAATACCTCTTTTCTTATAACATTGGATCCTTTAAAGGGGTCCGCCTTAGCTAATCGAAGCATAAGCCTGTCTTCTTGAACTGTAGTCTTCCTGGGCCGAAGTTTTCTTGGCACGTTATCTGATGTTCCGTGTAGTTTGAAATGTGCGAGGGCGTTAAATATCATCTTTACGGAACATTCCAAATAATCGGCGATCTTTCTGTAACTCCATTTTTGTTTTAAATGAAAATTCACTATAATTTTTCTCGTTGCTGCATCACAGCTCTTATTTTTACCCATTTTTAATAAAACAACAATAAATAGTAACTTTTCGTAATGAGTTAGAAATGGCGGCAATATTTACAATGTGATTGACAATTGTGAGAACTGTATTTCAGTTTAAAAAATCAAATTTTGAACCAAGTCATACAATGTTTCTAATTAGTTGTCCATTCTGCCAGTCCTAACGATATTGATACTTTTTGTTTCACTGATATTTATTTTTGTCGTCTTGGTTGTCAAATATTATTGCTTGTAATTAAACTAGAGATATTAAAGTACATTGTAAAGTAGTGAAAAAAAAATTACCTCCTATTAAATGCTATAATAATGTTAGTTACTTTATAAAAATGTCAGGTGACTAGGTGTTTCTAATTAGATGACCACCACTGTATATCTTCTACTACAGTCGCAAGCGAGTATGGATTTGTGTAAACTCATGGTACTGCAGTGGGTGAAGGTCTTACGGCTGAAATAAGTATTAAAAAAAATTACCGCCGTATGACATAAAAAAATGAAGTACAGGGTGTCCAAGAAATTAGTGTCAAGCTGACTGCCTATTATGCCTTATTACAGAACCGATTTTGAATTTCAGCTATGAATGTTTTTATCGATAAGATCAGCCGAACACAATAACTACTTCTAGCTATGTAGATAACGGGACTAGTTTAGTTGAATTTATTGGCAGCCGATAAAGATAAGAGGGTAGGTAGGTACCTCTGCTGCTGCCTGTCTGTGTTATTATCAGTTCCCGACAACCTTCACGCCGGGAAACCGATCTAGACTGACAAAGTTTATCCATATTTTCCATTAAATGAAGTAGTGGTGTGTAAAAATTCAGAATTAATTATCAAATACCTACATTTTTGTATACTTTTTAAAACAAAATGAAGGCTATGGATACAAGGAATCAATTTAGAGTAAGTATTTTTTTTTATATAAATTACATGGAATAACACGTCACACAATACAAATTGAATATCCATTTTCATTACTATTTTTTATCGTCTGTTTCTTTCTTGGCTATTTGCTTAAATTTTTAAATCATGACTCCTAAAAATCATAGATAGATTTATCTAATTAGAATTTTGTATGTAAGTAATAAAATGTACTAACAAACAAAATATGTTACTAAAAATAATAACTATACGTAATCGTCAGGTGTTGGAAACCTTGCAGGTTTGGTAAGATTAATGATAAAATTATTGTCATGTTTGTAAAACCTGAGCCATATTTACAGAAAAAAATCTTATAAAGGAATATCATAAATGCAGAAAAAAAAAATTAAAACTATGTGTACAAATCTGTATTTGATTTAACAAAATTACTTTAGAACATATAGATATTTTAAATTACATTGTGCCTAATATTTGTTGAAATGAAATGAAATGATTTATTTTGCTAGAATCATGCATGTTGGGATAAATCAATTTGAGTAAGACTCGCACGATGAGGCCGAGGGTTCCAAATAGTTAAATTCAATCATTTTTTTCATATAGTGACATCTAGTTATGAAATTCGAAATAAATTACAGGCCGTTAAAATATACTTTATATGCCTTAACTTTGTTTATTTTTCCTGGAAGATATACAAAAAAACCTCTCTTATTTTATTTGTCATTTTTGCTTATACAATAAAATTATGGAACTTATAAAAAAATAAGTCAAAATGATAATCCACTAAATTGCTGTCTGTGCGCTCACGCAGACATTGTCACGGATTCTCACCATAAGGATTCTGGTATTTCTTCTCTTAGCGGAACCCTAACAATGTATTGCATGAATACAGCTCCACCTGATTCATTTTGTCTATGACATTGCTTTGACCTCTAAAAGTCCTTGCACTTAACTGCTGTCAAACAGTTGAAGAACGTCTGGTCTGACTGCCGGCATTCTATTATTTTTACAAGTTTATACACAGGAAAATAATTACGTAAAATGGCATCTGTAAGTACATTATAATATACATAAACTATAAAGATTTCACGAAAAGCTTATTTAGTACTTAGTTGATTTCAGAGCATTCGTCGTCAACTAACAATATGTAGGTGTTAATCGTGTAAAGATTTGATGAGTAACAGCCCTTATAAAATAAAATTGCAAGCTTCGTGTAATACACATCCGTTAAAAGATCTATTGCATGATTTAGCAGTGTAATTATCTATACATATCAATAATTAGTCATTTTTTTTAATTTTATAGGTAATTTTATAAATGTTCTATTTATTCTTGTTTTGTGGGTATAATTGTAGGTAGTTCCTACTTATTAACAAATAAATTAGTTAAATACCACGTTTATGGCTTGCTTGATAAAAGATTACTTACTTGAAAGTTGAATTGAAACATAACCTAAAAATAATTAGTGTAAAATTAAATAACTACTTTTAGAATTATATGTATTGAATGATGAAAAAATAGTAGTTATGTAAATTTTTATGATATTATTTATAAGAAGGTTGGGGAAAAAAGTATTATTTTGGTAAGAAAATGTTATGCTAAGTATACATTTTGTTTATTCTACACTACATTGGACCATCATGTTAACTTATATTAAAATCATATATTGTATTAAGTAGTAACCATTACAAATTATGAATACTTAATAGGTTTGAATACCTACATAAATGATTTTATAATAAAGCTGAGTGTTGTATAGCATGAAATAAAACTGAAGTTGTGTGATTTTTTTAGGCGCTTTCAGGGCCAAGATAGTTATCACTTAAATAAAAAGCTTCAACAGTTTGCAGTAAGTGCTCAGAAAGCCAGTTTTACTTGATTCTTTATGCAAGTCCACTGCATAATTATATGCATAGGCACAAAGCAAACTAAAATGTAGTTAACTAAAAATAATCTCTAGTTGCTGATTGATGCAGATTCTTAATTTGTTAATCACTTCACAATAAAGTATTTAGGTACCTAAATATATACTTATTAATAGGTTTATTGTACTTAACTACTTACAAGCATTAACTATAATGTTAATGATGTGACAAGTATTCATTCAGTCAGGTTGTCCCTTGTTACTTACATATTTAATAATACGTACACTTGAGAGTTTTTCCTATTAGTGTAGGTATTGTCTTTTAATTTTGGTTTTGAAACATATTTTAATAACGGCAAGGTAGCACTGTACGCGGTAGGATACAATGCTGTATTGACACAATCGTATGAGTATTGTCTTACCAATAAAATAAAAAGACTGTGGTAGACGATGACTAACTTCCAACCTTAGAATAAATGTCATACTTAAAGGTAACGGTCTACTCAAAATTTTGATATCACCCACCGTTTAGATGACGGAAGTCATCTCGGGCACCAACAACCGCTCTTTTTATAGCCAAAGGTTGTCGATCCATGAAGTTCTGAATCTGAAAAGGTACTCGGAAGTAAAAAAACATACTTCCGAATACATTAGAATTCGGATATCCGGTCAAACCGGAAACAGCTGATACCGTGGGAAAATATCTGTCAAATAAAATGTAATGTCACGTAAAAAAGCGGTAACCGGCTAAATTGCTCAATTCGAAGTTAAAAAGTAATGTATTTCATCAAAATTTTCTTCAATAATCAATGGAAATTGAATTTATCGTGCCGAGATTTGGCTGGTAGAACAGTTGGCAAGTTTTCAATCGTTTAAAATTAGAATTGGTGAATCTAGTTGTCGCTCTTCGAAGGGGGTTGATATCGACAGCAGCTGTAGTTTGCACAAAACATTTGTTTGCTGAGTATATAGAAGTATCGCGAATTGTGTGAATTAGTTTTCGGTGGTTTACTCACCCTACGGTGGCCGTCGCGACGCGATACTGCGCGCGCCGCACTCGTTTCCGCGTGGAGTACGCAGCTCCGTCCACCGCTCCCCGCTGCGAGCTTCAGTTTTCCACTCGGAAGGGCAGTTCAAGATCACGAAAGCCGCGCGACCGATCACGCGTGGTGTTCAGTGAAAAATTCATACATTTCAACGCTGTAAAAATGGTTTTCCCGACTATCTACGATGGTAAAACTGAGGTATGCAATGCAGGGTTGTCTTTCTATTTTTGCCCATCGGGATACAACTATTACGTGAGCTCGCTGATTACGCTTCCCGTGTACCTTGGCGATTGTCATTCATGCCGGTTTCAGGCTGATTCATTTAGTAATTTGGTTTTGTTTGATAGCAAAATTGATTAGTGGTGCAGCCTGCAAACAATCATTGATTCTAGATTGATTCTATTTACAAAATTATAGCTAGAGCTTAGAGCTACCTACCTAGATAATATTATTACTTATATTTTCTTAATAACATACATAATATATTTTAATCATTCAATAGTTTTTTCAAATTTGTGGTGCGATTGTGTAAGCGTGATGGCAATGAAGATCGTAACTTTGAGGGTAATTTTATCAATCTTAGCAACATTCAAAACATTCCAAACTTGACAAGGGAAAACTTCAAGACCTTAGCTTCTTCCTTTTCATGTTTGAAAAACTTCAGATGTAGCTAAAATTGATAAAATCATCCTCATAATTGCGATCTTCATTACCATTTTGCTTACACAATAGCCTGGCCGATCTGAAAAGGTACTGGCAAAATCCCATTACACAAAAACGAGATTTTATTTGAACCTTTCAAGAGTGACATGGTGAATATTGTATGTTATCAGCTGATTATTTTCCACACTAAAATGCTTAAAGCAATCTGGTAGTATCAGCTGATACATTCTACAATCCAATTAAGTACTAATCGGAAATTATATTCTTTATCTTCACCATAAATACAAGAAAAAATTAAGAAATAATCATATACCTAGGATCATTTAAAATAGTGTGTGATTCGGAAGAAAAAGTATTTTCTATCAATGTTATGGTTCCCAAAGTCCTGCTTCGCTATTTTAAGGAGCTGGGCTGGCTGGGGTTGGGTTAGCATAGGGGGACAATGCACAAAACACCCCACAGCGGGAAGTCAGTGCAGGTCTAACCACCCCCGATTAGAATTAGAATTAGATGGTTCTTTGTAAAGATAAGGATGCGTCCATCACCTATTCAACGGGATAACTTCAAACTTCATCATCTTATTACCAACTATGTAGCCATAAGTCATTTATCACTTGATTGCATCTCAAATCTCAATGTCAAGTACAAGGCTGTTTACAGCTATTCTGGTCATCTTGACCAGAATATCTGTAAACAGTCTGAGTGAAGTTGTAACTGAAACTGCTCAGAGTAATAAACTGGGTGTATTATAGCACACTGAGCTGCTGTGGGTATGAACTATGTAGATATGAACTCTTGTTATTCCATACTCACAACAGGCTGAGTAAACTTTGGTTGTATGATCTTTGTGTATGAACAATTCACATGGCATTCCCACTCATACACGCTATACTATCAATTTTGTGATTTTGTTTAGGCGTTGACGTAAGTTGGCAGTCTCAATGATTTATGGTTCATATTGGTGTAATATAGCTCAGACATGCTCGCATTTGAATGGCGGTAACACGTCATGGTAGGGCTCTGGTTATGTCTACATGAATTGTGTCGTAAATATCTGATTTACACATTCCATCTAATACTAGTGCAAACATTTACCTATAATACTCCGTCTCGGTCACATGTAACTAGATTAGTTTCAAGCAGTTTTCAATGTCAAAATAGTTTTGTATTAAATTCGCTATGTGGGGTAGCAGTTTGAGAAATAAATTGGTCTTTGTGGCTCGGCTTATAGCAACAGTCAGTACTAACATGTATTTGCTATTATACTCTAGCTACAGACTCAAGCTAAAGGATGTTCCTATCTGAGCCGTATCATGTTTCAAAAACGTCTGATTCAACTGTTTAGTCAAGTTTCTGTTTACTTTGACATCATTAGCTTGCTTGTGTGAAACAATAGCTGACTAACGCAAATTATAGTGTAGTACCTGACTGTATCACTAGTGCCCTTTTCAGGGCCACCATATCTCAACCTGACCTAATACAGGTGACCAAGAAAGAATCAATGACACGACAAAGAAAGAAAGCATCAAATAAAACTTTGTGTTTCTACAGGCTGGGTCCGCAGACAAGCCGGCTGGGCAGCTGGCAGCCGCTAACGTAGGCTCGCAACTCCAGCACATTTGCGGCCTAGACATCGACTCTAAGGCGTCCTACGTGCGTCTGTCTGGCATCATCTGTACCATTGGTAAGGCCAACTTTCTAATGTTCGACTTTAGCACGCAGGGGGTAATAAGTAAATAAATAAATAACACCCAACAGTCACATACATAGTCCTGACCCTGCACAAGGATCCCCTGTGTCGTGGGTATCAGAAACTACGAGTACCATGGTACCACAACACCCATACCCGGAACAAATCATGCAAACATTTGTGGCGGGAATCGAACCCGCAGCCCTTGCGTCTCAGACGGGCCACTTCGCCACCGAGGTCGTCGTCGTAATCTCTGTCCAAGAATTCTTTCAAAGCTTCACTATACCTACCTGATTAACATCTAGGCTACTATTTCGCTTGGGGATTCAAGCTTTAAAAAGTCAAAAAGGAGCCATTTCATTCTGGGCCTGGTCCATGTACACTACATAGAAAAATTTGGAAAAAATAGGAGATTACAAGAAAAATACAATTTCATTAATTTTAGGACAAATGCTATGGTACAAGAATAGTTCTTCTGGTAAGTTTTTTACTATGTGAACACTATTTGAAGGTCGCCATGTTGGTTTATAATTGGCGTTTGACATGACATTGACATATTTTTCATGTCATGATGTTTTTGTTTTGTCAGATAAATGTAGGTTGTCAAAATGACATTTCACGCACGTCCATCCGCCATATTTTTGTAGCCCTGTGTGTTGCTCTCTTTGTCGAAGAAAATCTTAATGTACTTTAGAACGAAGTCAATTTAAATAAAATAACCAATTAAATACGTTTACTTTATTGCTTAGCCATATTTTAGAGGAGTGTACACAGTGCAGGCCCAGGCTCCATATATTGATGAAACGTCTCTTTTTTGGGATAATTGTATGCACTCCTATGGTGGTATATTAGTACATAGTTGTAGGTAGTAGGTATAGTATACACTCCTATATATCCTATATAGTGGTATACCATTGGCTGACTTATGTATTCTTCCTTCCCCAGGACCGGTGTCCCGCGATGTGGCAATCCTCGAAAAGATGATGGAGACGGGCATGAACGTGGCCCGTATGAACTTCTCGCACGGATCTCACGAATACCACGCGGAGACAATTGCCAACTGCCGCATTGCTGAGAAAAACTACAGTGCCAAAATCGGCTTCCCATTCTCGCTAGCCATCGCCCTAGATACTAAGGGCCCTGAGATCAGGACTGGGCTGTTAGAAGGCGTAAGTTACCTGTGATGTGATAATTGTAGAATTTGTAAGCCTGCGCCCGCGGTTTCGTACGCGTGGTACCTTGATAAACAGTAGCCTAGGTATATGTTTTCCTAGATAACGAACTCTGTCTATTCAAAATTTCATTGAAATCGGTTGTCTTTACGGTTTCGTTGAATCACAAACATCTAAAAATTCGCATTTATTATACGAAGATTGATAGTAAGAAGATAAAAGTGACCAAGTTTTGCCATCTGTTCACAATATGATGATATATTTATCAGATAAGATAAATCTTTAACCACAGAATAGGCACACTGTAACAGAAATAAATCAAATAAATAGTTTTAAATAATTCCCAGTACATAATGTACTAAACTAACTTAGTCATTTTAATAAATAACAAGACTTCAACAAGAATTTATGTCGGACGAGGAGTGGATGAGTAGCGCAATGGTCAGCGCATCCCCTAGGAGTCAAAGGCGCTGGTTCGAATCCCGCCGATTAGAAAAAAACATATAAGATGTTTTAAAAACTGGCATCCGTCCGCAGCTTAGCTCGCGTAGTGTCCGGCCAAATTGTAGCCTATAATATATACTACTTAGGAAAGTGTAATTCTATAAGAAGAAATAATATTAAAATCTGTTCAGTTGTTCTAGAGTATACCTACTACTTACAAACAAACAAAATTTATCTCATTATAATACTGTAGATTAATGTGAAATGTTTGCATAGAAACCGCCCATATTTACCTGAAATTATCTTATTTTGGTGTTGTAGTTATGGCACACTTTTAATTTCAAACTTTTTCATCTCAGGGTGGATCAGCCGAGGTGGAACTGAAGAAGGGTGGTAGCATCAAGCTGACCACCGATCCCTCGTACATGGAGAAGGGCACAGCCGCGGTGGTATGGCTGGACTACAAGAACATCACCAACGTCGTCAAGCCTGGCAACCGGATCTTCATCGACGATGGTCTGATATCTGTGATCTGCCAGACTTCGGCTGCTGGCACTTTGGACTGCATTATTGAGAACGGAGGTGAGTGATTCATCCACTTCTGCTTTACCATACTCAACTACACTCACCGGCAGAAAATGTGGCCCAAACATATATCGCGGTATTTCATTTTTAAAAAAGTTTTCAACTTTTCGTTTTGGGCCACATTTTCTGCCAGTGAGTGTAGATCATTAACCTTAGCGCAGGGCGAACTATACTTCAACCAGATTCGATTTGAAATGTTTGTAAACAAACAATAATACCTTATTATTATTATTTGTTTCAAATAGTGTTGTGTTCCTGCGCTGAGTAGGGTTGCCAGAGCTCTTTAGGGGGGAGGGGTTCGGGGTCGGCAACGCGTGCGTGATGCCTCCGGTATTGCAGGCGCTCATAGGCTACGGTAACCGCTTACCAACAGGTGGGCCGTATGCTTGTTTGCCACCTCAGTTTTCGTATTCTGTTGACGCTTACGGTAGCGTGGCGTGCGACCTCTTGCTTAGCAGTAAGCATTGAGAAGCAAGATGTGCGGGTTTGATCCCGTGGCGGGACAAATGTCTGCCAATATTTGTTCTGGATCTTGGTGTTGTAGTATCATGGTATTCTTAGTTTCTGATACCCGCGACACAGGTAATCCTATTGTGGGGTCAGAATATGTGTATGTCAGCAACGGGAATCGAACCCCTTGCGTCTCAGACGGGCACTCCTACGCCACTGAGGTCGTCGAATGATGATTATAATGATAGTTTTTGTACAGGTATGCTTGGATCAAGGAAGGGTGTCAACCTCCCCGGCTTGCCAGTGGACTTGCCCGCTGTCTCTGAGAAGGACAAGTCTGACTTGATGTTCGGTGTTGAACAAGGCGTAAGTAAACCCACCAAAACTCACGCCAACGTCCAAAATAACTAACTTTTTCTTACAAAATCACACTCATCCTATTCTATCTATCCTATCCTATGGTTCACCCCGAACTGAGATGTATGGTAAAAGTTGGTGCTTTGATGACCGTTGAAGCTGAAATAAGATAAAAAATGATTTTGCCTAGTGATTTTTAAATGAAAAGGCCCACAAAAATTGCAAATTGGCCCATAATAAGAATTCAGAATAAACCCCTTTTCGGGATAGCATACACAACATGAATCAGCTTGTATACTTTTTATCTAGGTCCCACCCACGCGAGTGAAGCCGCAGGCGGAAGCTAGTTTAGCTAAGTGTGATGTGATAGTTAATGTTCGTCACGTCGCTTGCGCCGTCAGAAAACGGGCAGCGCCGTACCGTCCATATGTTCGGTGCAGCTTTATGCGGAGACGAGACCCATTTGCCCGGTTGCGTCCCTTATTTTTTATTATTTTTCATACACATTTTTTTGTATTGCCTACTAGCTTCCGCTCGTGACTTCGCTCGCGTGGTACCTATATGGTAGCCTATATGCTATTCTAAGTTAAGAACTTGATCTATTCCAAGTTTCAACAAAATCGGTTGAGCAGTTATGGCGTGATTGAATAACAAACATCCAAACATCCTCACAAACTTTCGCATTTATAATAGTAGGATATTTTCTTTGTACCTACCTACTTACTGCGTTGTGGGTCTTTCTTTCTTTCTGATAGTGTTATTGACGGCATTGTATTTGTTGGCAGGTGGACATGATATTCGCCTCGTTCATCCGCAACGGCGCCGCGCTGCAGGAGATCCGCGGCATCCTCGGCGAGAAGGGCCGCAACATCAAGATCATCTCCAAGATCGAGAACCACCAGGGGATGGTCAACCTTGACGAGATTATTGCGGTAAGCGCCCACTAATCACATGATTTTTTTTAGCAGTTTTAAGTCAGTGCATGTCTAACCACCCCCGATTAGAATTAAGATTTTTTTTGAATTTATTTTATAATTCCTTATGAATTTATTTTATTTGCATAGCAATGTAACTACTATATTATTTTTGACATATCTAAGTGCATGTAACATGTGTATAGAGGAAAATAAATGATTATGATGATTATGATTATGATTAGTGAGGCTTAAGACTAACCTGTCTCTAACCTCACCGCATATCACCAAGGGGGAGAGGGGGTGTTAATAACTGCCGAAATATCAGCGAACAAATATACTTACAAATCATGGTATATAGTATAAGGTCATATGCCCTTTGCAGAGCCACCATACATCAACCAGGTCACTGACCTAATACAGGATGACCCAGAAAGTATCAGTGACACAACAAGCAAGCATGGTATATCCCGTTTTTGGTGAAAATTATGTTCAGAGCCATGATGATTCAAAAATTATACGGTCGTCAGATTAAGTATAAGGACTACAACAGTATTGACACAATTATTGAACTGCATAAGTCTAGTTTGTGTCTTGAAATAACCAGGTCAAAAGGCTAATGAACGGAAGGAGGCAATTTTGCATTCGCTAACGGCCACATGCGGCCTGCTTACGATCACATGGCAAATTGCAGCCTATGTCGGTCGCAATTGAGTCCAGATTTCACTAGATTCTGCCAGCTTACTGAGCTGGAAGAAAAAAGAAAAAATGAGTTGCTGCGAAATAATATCTTTTGACAGATTTTTATAAGTAAAAATAACATTAATCATTATCGACTTCAAGTAACATAAAAAGAGATTGTATTCATAAATACATTTGTTATAATATACAAGGTGATTCATAACGTATACCATCCCGAAAGGGGCTAATTCTATCAAGAAGATAGAATATTACGGGACAAAGAAACAGTTCATTTTCCAAACTTTTTGAATTTAGCTGTTTTTGGTTATTTTATCATGTTTATAAGTAATTATTAAATTTACGAGAAGTTCGACTTTAACCTTACTATTTTTATATATTTAATATTACGTTTTCAATTATAAATGTTGAATTTACAAAATTAGTAGCATAAACTTTAATGCCAATTGGGTGTTAGAATAAGCCCTTTTTGGGATAGCATACATTTTATAAATAACCTGTATTACAAAATTTTTCAGGAATCCGACGGTATCATGGTCGCACGTGGCGACCTCGGCATTGAAATCCCACCGGAGAAGGTGTTCCTTGCACAGAAGACCATGATTGCTCGTTGCAATCGGGTAAGTTTTAGTAATCAACTAGCGGATGCCTGCGACTTTGCTTGCAGTATTCTGGTATACAGCAGCTTATGTCCTTCAGGGCTTAGGCTATCTTCATACCAAATTTAGCCAAGATCGGTTCAGCCGAGAAATGGTTATAATGGTAGTTAGCAGCTGATGGCTTCGAGAATTGAACCTGCTGTGACAACAGCAAACATTTTATGGCCTGGCTGAAATGCAGCGTCATCATTAAAGATTCGGTATTTCATTACTGAAATGTTGTGTGTATGCGTGAGTTGAGTCTTAATCTCGATTTATTTTGTGTTTGGTTTTAGATGATGTACTATACACTATGCTTCTTTAAATTGACCTTTGAATTGACTGGCCTCATAGCTCAGTTAGTAGTAACTCTGCCTTCTGCGCTTGAGGTCGCGGGTTCTATCCCCGCACTGGACAAACATTTGTGTGATAAACAAAGATGTTTGTTCTGTGTCTGGGTGTTAAATATGTATATCTATTATGTATATCAGTCTCTGGTACCCATAGTACAGGCTATGCCTAGTTTGGGATCAGTTGACCGTGTGAATATGTCCGGAATATTTATTTATTTAATTATGTTTATATTGTTTTCAATAAGTCATCAACTAACTTTGTATCATGTAATTTTTAGTATACCTATCTGCAGAAACTTGTAATTAGCCGTCAACAAACATGCACTGGTCTTCCCAGGCATGTTATATTATATATATTTTTCATTTGATGTTGTGTAAACCTAGCTGTAAGTTTCTCCTAAGATTTTGAAATTAAATAAATATAATAAAATACCGATTCGCCGAATAAAGTTCCCCAACCCAATTTTAGTAGACTTTTGTTTAAGTGCCAAATTACTTTGTCTCTCTCTAGCTCTCTCAATCTACAGTTTCCTTACATAAAATATGGTCGTTACACATTATTTTCTACAATCCAGGTGGGAAAACCAGTGATCTGCGCCACCCAGATGTTGGAATCCATGGTAAAGAAGCCGCGTCCGACTCGCGCTGAGACCTCGGACGTCGCCAACGCCATCCTCGACGGCGCTGACTGCGTCATGCTGTCCGGGGAGACTGCTAAGGGGGATTACCCCCTGGAATGCGTGCTGACCATGGCCAACATCTGCAAGGAGGCCGAGGCTGCTGTCTGGCACAAGCAGCTGTTCAATGACCTCGCTACTGAGGTAACTATCTTGTGGTGTCACTGATTTTTTCTTGGCCATCCTGTATTAGGTCTGTAACCAGGTTGAGGTATGGTGGCCTCCCGATCCGCAGGTCGTGAGATCGAATCCCGCTCGTGCACCAACCAATGGATTTTACATTTGGATAATTTAGTCCCAAAATCAGCTGTTTTGTGGTAAAATCAAACTCAATTATTCAGTTGTCTTAGGTAGGTTTTCTTGATATCGAACTTCTCATACGTTTAATTACTTAGAAAGATGATAAAAATACCAAAACAGCAAATTTTAAATTTCAAAAAGAATAAGAATAAGAAAAATAATAGAACTGGAAATAAAATACAGAAGATTTCATTTTTTTCCTCTATTATTATTTCTTATTGTTGATACGATAAGCCTCTTTCGGGATAGTATACATTAGTATGAATCACTTAGTATTTCTAAAAAAAGATAATATAGTAGAAATTTTTATATTGTCTTTGGTATATATTATTTAATTTTATACTGTTGCAGGTGAAAGTAACGGACCCGGCGCACTCAGTCGCCATCGCTGCCGTGGAAGCTGCGACCAAGTCGCTCGCGTCCGCCATCGTGGTTATCACCACCAGCGGCAAGTCCGCGCACCTGCTCAGCAAGTACCGGCCGCGCTGCCCCATCATCGCCGTCACGCGCCACCCGCAGACCGCGCGCCAGGCGCACCTCTACCGCGGGGTGCTGCCCATCCTCTACCAAGGTATATTACCACTTATACCGCGGGGTGCTGCCCATCCTCTACCAAGGTATATTACCACTTATACCGCGGGGTGCTGCCCATCCTCTACCAAGGTATATTACCACTTATACCGCGGGGTGCTGCCCATCCTCTACCAAGGTATATTACCACTTATACCGCGGGGTGCTGCCCATCCTCTACCAAGGTATATTACCACTTATACCGCGGGGTGCTGCCCATCCTCTACCAAGGTATATTACCACTTATACCGCGGGGTGCTGCCCATCCTCTACCAAGGTATATTACCACTTATACCGCGGGGTGCTGCCCATCCTCTACCAAGGTATATTACCACTTATACCGCGGGGTGCTGCCCATCCTCTACCAAGGTATATTACCACTTATACCGCGGGGTGCTGCCCATCCTCTACCAAGGTATATTACCACTTATACCGCGGGGTGCTGCCCATCCTCTACCAAGGTATATTACCACTTATACCGCGGGGTGCTGCCCATCCTCTACCAAGGTATATTACAACTTATACCGCGGGGTGCTGCCCATCCTCTACCAAGGTATATTACCACTTATACCGCGGGGTGCTGCCCATCCTCTACCAAGGTATATTACCACTTATACCGCGGGGTGCTGCCCATCCTCTACCAAGGTATATTACCACTTATACCGCGGGGTGCTGCCCATCCTCTACCAAGGTATATTACCACTTATACCGCGGGGTGCTGCCCATCCTCTACCAAGGTATATTACCACTTATACCGCGGGGTGCTGCCCATCCTCTACCAAGGTATATTACCACTTATACCGCGGGGTGCTGCCCATCCTCTACCAAGGTATATTACCACTTATACCGCGGGGTGCTGCCCATCCTCTACCAAGGTATATTACCACTTATACCGCGGGGTGCTGCCCATCCTCTACCAAGGTATATTACCACTTATACCGCGGGGTGCTGCCCATCCTCTACCAAGGTATATTACCACTTATACCGCGGGGTGCTGCCCATCCTCTACCAAGGTATTTTACAACAACAACAATTGGCCTTTCAACACTACGTCGCCCGGTTCGTGGTCGCGATTCGAGAACCTTTAATCCCCAGTGGATGTCGGTTCTGCGAGCTATATGACCTTACATTTATTTTTACAAATGTACTTTCTGTATTTCAGAGCCATCAGCCAGCGACTGGCTGAAGGATGTGGACAACCGCGTGCAGAACGGCCTTAAGTTCGGTCGCGCGCGCGGCTTCGTCAACACCGGAGACTATGTCGTCGTCGTCACCGGCTGGAAGCAAGGATCAGGATTCACCAACACCCTGCGCGTCATGTCAGTATATACATTACTAGCTTCCGCCCGCGGCTTTGCTCGCGTGGTAACTACATAAAAAGTAGTCTATATGGTATTCTAGGTAAACAACTCTTTTTATTCCAAGTTTCATCGAAATCGGTTGAGCCGTGACGACGTGATTGAAGAACAAACATCCGAACATCCTCACTTTCGTATTTATAATATTAGTAGGATAACTATGTATTTATTTATTGAATTATCAATTATATATTAATTGATAATTGATTTATTATTAATTATTTATTCAATGATCGGTTATTTCTCATAATCTCATGTTATCCGAGCCTCCATTATCTGTTTGAATTATTAATTCGAAGTTTACATTTTCTAAATGTAACTTTTTTTTATTTACAGCAAAGTGGAGTAAGCCCAAGTCATCGCACATAGTAATATTTAAGTATTAGCGCAAGGATAACGCAATGGAACTAAGCAAATTCGACCGTATACCCACTCGACAAGATTCAAATTGTATTCAATACAATGTAGTTTCATGGTTCGATATCCAGTGATATGTATAGAAGGAATGTATCTCGATATTTTCTAGAACTAGTATATATTTATTTATACGGATAATTTTTAATTTACCATCGCATCGTATGTAAATGTAACTGAATGAGATAATAAATGTTGTAAATGTATTTTCTTTATTTATTCTAATACCTACCTTTAAGAATTTAATTCTAAACTAATGCAAGGTCTAAAACTTTAAAACCAAATATTTCTTTTAGTTTAGACTTCTGCTTGCTTGTCATGTTACTGTTTATTTTTTGCTCACCTAATACAGGTGACCAAAAAATAATCAGTGGGCAGTGACCGTCGATAAAGGATTAGTGTAGTGAAAGGACTAAAGTGCGCCCCTTCCTTTCATGCACAGAAATTTGTATGTAAGCTATGGCTATTACAGCGTGTAAACAGCAGCGTCATCTAACGGATGCCATTTAAAAATAAAATGAGTAGACTGTTTTTCATCCACTTTTCAACGCCACCGAGACACGTACGACTTGGCAACGGATGAAAAATTCTTTCTTGATTACGTAGATGGCGCTTTTTTTGAATAATTCATCAAAATGGACCTAGATGTCGCTTGAAATCGATCTATGGAGAGTATTCAGGATTTTCATAGATTGTTTTTACAATACGCTATGAAATAACATCAGTAACTGTACGTTTGTTTCGTCTGATAGACCGATTGGCCTGACTACCTAGAATCAGAAGTGGGATATCGAAATAAAAAAAAACTTCGTTTTGGATACCTACAACTGATTTTTTTACTGCAACATTACTCGTTGTAGAGTTAAGTGCTGAAACTACCCGTAATGTGTCAAGAAGCTGTCATTGCTCGTAGCAACTAGGCCGTATTCTGTAGCTTGTGTCCCCTAAAGAAAATAAGAAGTAGTTGTAGTCACCCCCTGCGTGTTCGCCGGCTAACCAGTGCCACCCCAGTTCCGCCGTCCAGTCGCCGCCAGCAGCCGTGTGTTCCCGCACAGTGTGTGACTAAAAATAACCGCGCACCAGTCAGTACCGCCGTAACTACCGCGCGCGTCGCCCGTTGCGCCCGCGCCCGCGCCCAGCCATGGCGGAGACTATCGAGGAATCGTACGAGACCGCGGTCACCCGCAAGGTGGTCCGCACCAGCCTCAAGATAGAGGAGGTGAGGAGACACCATTTTATGTAACGCCCGCGCGACACAAATATAGCCGCGCGCACGCACACCTGCTCACATAACAGATACACCGTTTGACAGTGAACACAACGCAAACACCGCGCACACACGGCGCGAACACGCGGGCGTCAGCCGCTGTCACTCGCTCCTCAAATTAGTTCTCACTCTTTCTCTACACCTCCGACGATAGAAGCCCGAATGTACAGAAGTATTCCCGGAAAACAAGCTTGTTTCTCCCGCGACGGCGGGCTACATAACCTGCGGAAGTGAGCGCGTGACGCGCCACTTAAACGTTTGCGGCGATCGGAGATTTAAATATAACAGTCGGTTGAATGAACATTTTCAAGCCCACCTTGACTTGTGCATCGACCTGTCTCGCAGGAACACTCCACGTGCGACCTTGCAACACAAACACAGTAGGACACACAAACACAATGAACTCTCATAACATGAACAACGCACAGTTAGGTACACACTTCTTTTCATTACACCATTAGTAGGAAATACAGCGGGCGTTTTTATAGTTCAGTGTGCTCTGTACTTTATGATTTCATGAAAGCAGCATAGTTGCAGACGTTTCTCGTCATTCGTTTCTAATGCGTTTGAATTTAAATTAAACAGTTCATTTACCGAAAAATAATGGGCATTATAAAATAAAGAAAGGAGTAAAACCTCTTTGAAGTGCAAATTCCATCCGTGAATTAACAATGAAAGTCTTGTCTGGTGTCGCGGCTACTACTCGTTTCCAAAGCGCGAAATCCAATGGAAAAACGCGCTGTGGCATATTTTCGTCTTGGCTCCCATCCTAGTTTATCTGCTACATTACGATGTTTATTCACAATACGAATGCGAGCATTAATGTGTGCGTTTGAGCCACTTGTCGGTCTTACAGCTGCTTTGGAGCAAGCTCTGCTACCTGCATCAATGCGTGGTTCTTAAAGCACATAAACCATCGCAGTTCCGGCTTCAGAACGGCGGCAAACGTCCCGGCGATATTGTTGTCTGTTTATTCGACATCATTGTCCTTGCATGCTTGACTCAAGACTCAAAATATTTGTGTGAATGTTTTTGGCAAATGCTCTTGTTTTTTTTTCTTGAGGAGCGATTTGTTTAGCGCATCAAATGGCACGGCATGACGATGGTATTTTGTAGTTACTCTACACAGATTCAAGAGATAACTCGTACACAGCTTCCGTTCAAATGTTTCTGGGTATTTATTCATTACTCTGTCCTCATCTATTTTCAAAAGTGTGCAACATGAATTCTGAACTGAATATAATTCTCTGCAAAACAATCCAGATCCTAAGATTTCCAGAACTTGAATTACCGATAATATGTGTAGGTATGTATAACTTACATATTCCTCCTCAGTCAGTAGACTGAGGAGGAGGAATATGTAAGTTCCTATGAGCTAGACACAATATCATACATACCTACACATATTATCGGTAATTCAAGGGTGACAATGAGGTACTCCTCATTGTTAAGGTTTTGCAATCAATGATTTCCTCCACTTTCAACGATATTAATCTTGGCTAGAAATTCTTCTGGGTTGTTCGCCCTCTCCTTTGCTAGTTAAGATTAGTCTTTGTGTTGTTAGCACTACGTGCGGTGTGACGGAAGTATTGTAGAATTCGCGACAGGACAATCATATTCTTGCAGAAATGATAGTATATTTCCTGACTCTACGTGAGTCATGAAATACCTATACTGAAAAATCATCATTATAGGATGTCCATTGCTGAACATAGGCCGCTCACAGATTTCCAAAACGATTAGATTGGATGATGTGGAGGAAGTTGATCATACCACGCTGGGCAAGTGGGATGGCGAGAGCAGTTAGAATGATCGTTGTCAAAATAAGGGACGCCGTTGCCCATCCTAGCTCTTTAACCTTAGTCACCTCTTACAACATCCACGGGGAGGTTGATATGGAGGGGCCTATTCTTCAGCAGGGGCCACCACGGCCAATACCGAAAATCCAGTAAAATAACGTTGCTCTATAAAATAGAATCTTCTTGAATTGAATCTGCCTTTACTAAAATATATTATGATACTGGCGCCACGAATTAGCAACAGGGAATCCTACTTCATCCCAGCCTCAATATTACGATTCGCAGGTTGCAACACAGCATTAGATAAATGAAGTTCTGAAAACGTGGTTCAAATTAAAGTTTAATTAGCTGTGTATGATTTAATCGAGGATTCTGAGAAGCAGTGGGCGTGAAAACACTGTAATTGGGACCGCTTCGGTCGTTAGTGTTTTGATTATACCTACCTCCACATTCGTATAGGTACATTACACTCTAGTAATGTACCTATATGAAGGTGTACTGAGTAGAAAAGAAAGAATAAATACTGTGATCCAACCATAACATTCACCTATAAGTCATGATATTCGCCGCAGAGCCAGTCTATCTTAGATCACATCTATGATTCCGCCTTACCTTATCTCTCTATTAGTACTTATAAAAGTTGATTCATAACATGTATACTATCAAAAAAGGGTCATTTTTTTATTGATAATGGTTAGGGGATTTGACACACACTTGACACTTTTGCAAGTGAGATGTGGCCTAAGATGGAGCACGCTTTACCAGAAGGAACTTATTCACTCTAGATTTGAAGACTCCTAGATTGTACTCATCCGGGAAAACAGACGCAGGCAGATCGTTCCACTCTTTGCCAGTACTTATAATAAAAGTGGAGCAGACAGGTTTGGTTCGACACTGTGGTATGTCGACCAGGTAAGGGTGGTATTTACCTGTGCGTCTGCTTGTCCGGTGGTGGACATACTATCAAAAATAAGAAAAAAATCTTCTTTTCAGATTTTTCTTTGAACACTTTTCAAAATACCTACTATCCTAGTTGTTTTTCGTCAATTTAACATACGAGAAGTCCGAAATCAAGATTGCTACCTTAGAAAATCGAATCATTGAGCTTGAACTGATTTGCCTCCAAAACAGCGGAATTTCGCATAGTGTTTTCTCAATTAAAAATAATGAATTTCCAAAACTCGTAGCACAACCATTACCTATTGCCGATTGGCAGAATAAGCCCCTTTCGAGATAGTACCTACCTATTCGCATACATGTTATTATGAATCGTCTTGTCTCTACAAGGCGATTCATAAGAAGAAAAGTCCTATGATCTCTACCATAGGACTCTACCTCTGCCTTTTTCTTGCAAATCCATGAATGTAGAGTAGTTACATTGGGTTATGCCATTTACTGTGACACTTGGATGGTTTCTCGCCAGCTTTGTGGCGAGAAAACTGGAAGGCTCATCTCTAGCTAGGCGATACTCGCGTTGTTTTCAAAAACTCGCAAGCGATAATCGTGCGCGTAGTTTTACTCGATTCCACTTTAGTATCTCCTTCCAGAATCCCACGAATAAATCGAATTCTGATTTTTAGGGCTGAATAAACAGTAGGTATGATTTTTATACGTACTAGAATCGCAGTGTCTGTATTTCTGTATAGGTATTATATATTCACCTTTCTCTGACAATTAAAATCTGTTTGTCCTTTTCAATTATATTGGACACACGTCCACCGTATTTGTGTCGTACCGATTTTATATTGAGCTAAATATAAGCCATGCGATGAGATTATTGCATCTTGTCACTGACCATGCTCAATCAAGTCATAAATATCAATTTGTCTCTATCTAATCTATAGCTTGATTGTTCGACTTATAAAGGTTGCCCATTGCGATGTAATTATAGGCTGCTAATCTAAGTACCACCGATTAGAAGTATTTTAGGAGTGAGACCTTTGTAAAGTATTGAACAGAGAACTGCCCCAAAGTTCGGAAGAAATAAATGCGTCTTTGCTAACCAATAAAGTACACAAAGCCTTGTAGTACACACTCTAAAGCGTGGGAAACCAGTTGACTCATGCAAGGAAGGATTAAAAGTTGGCAGTACAAGTGTTTTGTTTGAAACAAGAAGGCCTAAAGCTTAGAAGACAAAGATGAATCACGGATGCAGTGGAACTCCTTTATTTCAGATTTAGGGACTGACAAAGTCTCAAGGGACAAAGAAGGATTATTCAAATGATTCATCATTGTTTAGTGAGAACTCTGGCTCATGAATTTTGAACAATAAGAGGTCTATTTAGGGCCCCATGATCTACAAAATAGAACTGTAAGGAAGACGAATCAATGAATGGGATGTCTGGTTCAGAACTGCGCAGAATCTGAGCTAAGTAAATAATGGTGTTTGCGTCCCTCCACATAAAACAGAGATCTACTAACAAATGTAGAGCAACAAACAGAAACTTGCTAATAAATAACTGAACTCTCATCTTCGCTTTTAACCTTCAAAGTCCACGGTAGGTGAATCTCCAATGTATTTTTTCCGCTGTTGGTAAACACCTTGTACCTTTATCGTAAACACGCATTCGGATTTGGCATCAAGTCTTTCTTATAAGTGCAAATATATTGTTCAAAACAATTAGCAGTGGAATTGCGTTGATTCTCGCAAAGACTTTTGGAAGTCAAAAACTAGTTCTTGCCGATCTAGATCTTGTCAATCTTTGTTTTGCTCGACTATCCACATCTCTTTATTAGGTTGAAACATCTATATATACATGTAGGAAAATCATCGATGAGAAAATACAATGCAATGCACATAAAAACAAAAGGTCTTTGTACTCTGGCAAGCAAGTTTCCAAACGCAAACCGCCAAATAAGGGCATCGCAGCGTGCAACTGTTCCGCGAATCAGTACGCTCATATCTTTACAGTTGAACAACTGTCCGGGAACACTGCCAAATGTGCGATTTTGCCTAATTGACGAGCATGGAGCAGTGGCTTTTGATCCAGCCACGGCCAATCCTGCCATTAGAGATAAAGCAGCCGGCACCAAAGCGTGCTTGACATTGGTACGCTCTGAAAAATCTAATGCAAGGGTTGTTGATCGCAAATTGGCGTGGCGTTCTTTTTAATTTTAGCACGGGTGGCATAACGCCGCAGTCACTGCGCTCCGTCATGCTGTCGTGCTGCGTTCGACAGCCGATGGGTCAACATAGCTCACGGAAGCGCGTCGCGGGCGAAAATGGAACGCAGCGGATATTATTAAAACCGCACAGACAAGGCAAGCCTACGGGGGCTTGGGTAAAGGGAGATCGCGAATTCAATCAATTTCAGTCGTCCCGTGGCCTATAATGTAATCGAGCAGAAATATTTTTCACAGCTTTTACGGCTAATGACGCGGTGGAAGTTTTTGGAGCGGACGACTCAAAGTAATTATTTCCGCCGTAGATTTGGTACACTTTATTTATAAACGGACTCCTACAAAGCAAACTAGGAAGGGGGATGTCGGTCACTGACAAAAACAACGAAATCCGCAAAGTTGGAAGAGTTTAGAGCGCTTTCAAACCAGCGTTTTTTATGCGCGTATGGCATGGTACTGTCCTTTCGGCATATGCGCTTACACGCGCTCTTCATTACGCGCATACACGCGAGCATAAAAGTAAGACAACGCTCATACGAGTTGTGCTTGTGACAAACAAAAGGCACGCCTAGACGCTTCTATACGTAATTACAAAAACGAGCTTATACGCGCAGAAAAAACGCTAGTATGAAATCGCTTTTGAGAGTCACAACGTTAGATTCATATCAGCCCGATGACTATAGGCCGAAAACCGCTGAAAACAATGATACCTAGGTACTCATAAAATCCTATCTTGATTCATTTCTTGTCCGTTTTCGCTCGAGTGCCTCTAGTTCTTTCCAAACTCTACATCACTGTATCCTATCTCATTAACTTTTCGCGAGATTTAAACACTTATTTAAATCAAAAGTGACCCATATAGCACATGAATAACTGCTCAAAGTAAACAAATACTTTCGCTAAAATGTTAATAGGTTCCTTGCCTCCGATAAAGCTTAATTCAATGTCACACACAATGACGGGCGAAGACGGGCGTGTCTATTTCTAAAACATTTTATTTTCTATGAAAACTGAACCGAACAAATTCAAGAAATCATTGAATTCAGGGGTCGTTTGAATAGCACGGCTACGTTTATTTAGTTCAGTGGTCTTCTATCTCAGTTTGAACCTCTCGCACCTCTCCATCGCGCGATTATTTTCTGATCTATTGCTGACCTAGGCTGTAGCCGCTATCGTCGGGCTTGTGGTCTGCCCTGCGGTCGACGCCCATCTCTTGGTCACTACTGTATTGTCGTCCCGCCTAGCCAAATCTCCACTACAACATCGCGACTCGCAGTCTTTGGAAAAATTAAGTTATAGGCAACATTAAAATAATGGTACCTTCAAAGTTCACATGTTGTGCACGCAATTAACGTGTTCAAAAAGATTTTATTAGTATGCCCTTGCCCCACATCGACGGGAATTTATTTATCATCTTATGAGTATTTCATAACAAGAAAACATGGCCGCATTGGTGTGAAAGACTGTCGTAAAATTACTGAAATCATAGAAAACCTTAATTTTTGCGAAGCCAAACGGCTAACTTCACCTTTGTGATATTTTATCGAAAGGAAACACCACTAAAGTCCGAATCACCAAAGAAAATACGCGAAAATTGGCGGAAATAAAAAACTTATGCCAAATTCCGTCGATCACAGATGAATGATAGGCACTGCTCGACACCGTTGTACTAACCCCAGTTTTATCCTCAAAAGATTGAAAGATCCTCAAGCCAAAGATTACCTTTAATGGTAATAAACCAACTTTTAGACTAGAGGGCGACGGAATTCTGAGGCGTGGCCAACAGTTTCCGAACCACATTGATTGTAGCTCCACTGCCCTAGAGTAAAGGAAGCCAGTAACGTCGCATACGTTGATAAAATTAAAGTACTACATAGGTACATGTAGAATAATGTTTTTAAGCAAGTATAATGCTTACCACATGTCGAGCAAGACCGAACGTGAGCGTGAGTAGGCCGCACGCGTCAATCTACGTAAATCGAACACAACCGATCTCCTCAAGGTCTCAGACATGTGGTTAGATGTCGGAATATTTTTACTGTAAGATTCCTTGCAATCTCAAGCCATCTTTATCGATATGCTTTTGTTTTCGGTATTTTTATTTGCATTATTAAACAAATAACAGATGAGCTTTTGTTATTTGTTTATTATGTATGTACTTGTAATACAGACTTACGACTTTTGTAACAAGTTAATTGGTTACAAGAAACCCTTTGAAATTGGAGCACCCGTCATGGAGTTGCGAGACAAGAAACGAAACAAAAACATCAACTGACATTATTTTCATTGAAATTGGAGTCCAATTTGAATACCCAATCAATCAAATAATCAATATAAATTATAATCAATTGCCACATGTAGTATGACGGAGCATCCCTTGAGAACGGCTCGACCAAAAAGGCTAATTTCTTTTCCGATTTGTTCGTAATCGTCAAGACCAGGTTTGTATGATTAATTTATTGGAAAATCTACTGAGAACAAATGAGCGATCTAGCCGCGGGCACAAGATAGTTTGAAATAAAATTGCGCGTTTGTTGATTTACAAGGTGATTCTTATCAAGTAGGTATAGATACTATCCTGAAAGAGTCTTATTCTATGGGCAATAATGTTTGTTCTACGTCATTCGGAAATTCGACAGTCAGATGTTTTAGGGGTTCAAATCATTCATACTCAATTATTTTTCAGCTGTTTTAAGCGCGTCACAGACGGCAGCTATAATGTAAAAATGTATATTATAGCACGATACATCTCATTACATCTTGCCATAGAAACCGTCAGGAGACCACACACGGCAGCTATAATGTATCTTTTTACATCTTCGTATCTTCTGACAGTTTCTATGGAAAGATGTAATGAGATGTATCTAGCTATAATATACATTTTTTACACTATAGCTGCCGTGTGTGAAAGGCTTTAGATGGCTATCTTGATGACGAACGATGATAAAAAGATCAAATCAAGCTGAATTGAAACAGTTACAGAAAAAAAACCTGTTTTTTTTTATTATCTTGTCAGCTAGTAGTTATTTGTTTTTTTGTAAAATAAGCTCTTTTTGGTATACTTAGTAATGTTATATGAAATATGTTGTAGAATACAATAGCAGGCATTTATGGCGTAGAGGCCCTCTACGGCATAGATGCCTGCTATTGTATTCTTTACTCGTCAAGGATCTGATCGCCTGGAGAGAGGATTTTAGAGCGAGAAAATCTCGCTGTGCCCTACCTCCTCCGAAAATCCATCCACCGTATGTCCACCATTCTTGAGGAAGTCGTGAGACTATTTCTTTATTTTTTGTTTAAAGATTTCTTGGCCCTACACTAGACCTCGATTCCAAATTCCGACAGCGCGGCGCGCTCTTGTCCAAGGCAAAGACGCGCTAATTCATTCTGCCACAAAAATATTCATAAAAAAACAAATGTGTTGAAAAACCACGCAAAACTTCTCGACCATTGGACCGTTGTTCTACTTTTAAATATGATTTTATGCTATTTGTACTAAAAGCTGTTCTATTTGTGTACATTATTTACGGTGTATTTAGAGACAACTTCGATCGCAGTAAAGGAAGTCGAGTGTGTGTGCGGCGTTAGTCATAAGCCAACGAACCTTGGGCCGTGGATGTAGAGCTTTACTGAAGTCCTGTTTTTCAGTATCCTTCTAACTATCAATTGAATCGAAAGCTCCAGCTTTCGAACGTTCTTCTGAGAAAACTAGCTTCATCTTATTTCATATATGTAACTAGCTTATTCTAACAACTATGCTAGCTGGGAAAACTAGCCAATAATTGTAGAGATCTTGCATAAACTCAAAAAAATTGTTAAGTTTCATGCAATGGAGATTCCTAATGGTTAAGAAATATGTAGGTGCTTAGAAGAAGAAGACTGGATATATTATCTGTGGTGATGCCTTACCATTATACTTAATACCTATAACATTTAATAGGAAACTGATTGTGTACACTTTTGGGTGTCACCGTAATTTAGAAGATATGGTAGAGTAAACAATTTAACGATTTTGTTTACCTAGAACAAAATGCCCTTGTTAAGCATCTGCCTACACCTAATGAAATTAAAAACGTATAGTGATCGTATGTTAAGGCCATAGACAAGCAAGGTACCTAGAGCAAAACATTCACAGACACAGACAATGCGTTTACCTCGACATTGGACGCGCGGGAACGCGCTATTTCTGAACGCGCGAGAGAGCTCGTTTGTCATCTGTGCTTTGATTTTGTTTGCAATTTAATGTAATTCTCTCAAATAGTTAAAAATAACGCTTTAGTTCATCATCAACATCATCATCAGCTTGATGAAGTCCACTGCTGAGCATATATGATAGGCCTCCCCCAAAGAGTGCCACAACGAACGGTCTTGAGCCTTATCCATCCACCGACTTCCCGCAATCTTCCCAATATTCGTAGGCCCCCCATCCGATGAACCGACGACCATCGGGTGGGGGGGGCCTTCCAACACTGCCCACCACCGCTTAAGCTATGTCGGAGAGCTTGGTTCTTCTACGGATTTCCTCATTTCGGATATTATTACGCAGTGAAACTCCAAATTTAGCTCTCTCCATAGCCCGTTGCGCGACGTTGAGCTTGTGTATGAGGCCAATAGTTAGCGACCAAGTCTCAGTGCCATATGTCATCACCGTGCACCGTCAACACGCACTGATTGTAGACTTTCGTCTTGAGATTATGCTTTATTTATTTATTTGTATGTTGATCAATTTATCGCTGAGTACCTACCTAAGTTCTAAACATAGGTGTTTTTTTCATTTAAAATAGTAAAGGTCGGTAGGTAAATGATAAGTGTGTGTATCTGTAATGTCTGCTTTATCTAACTAAGGTTATGAAATTAAAATTAATTAAAAATTCCTTACTGCAATGCAACCAACATTTCAACCAAACGCATGCGCGGATGTTTAGAAACGCTCGCTCCATAAACAGCCTGGTATTTTTCGATTTGGGCATGTAGCACATGTGGGTTGCAGTTCTGGTTCAATTTACCTACTTCTACTTATGCAATTGATTTCTAAGTCATACCAAATAATACCTACATTGTAGCTATAGGTACCTTCTCCGGTTTTATCGTTTCTTGATGACTAGAAATCGCTTGATGACGAGTGCCGTGGTGGCTGAAGAATAAGACCTTCTATATCTACATAAGCGTAAATGTCGTAAGAGGCGTTGCTAGTCTTCCCCAAAGAGTGACAAGATGAATGGCCTTGAGTGTTTTCAATCCACCGACTTTCAAGAACCTTCACATTGTCGTCGGTCCATCGAGTGGGAGGAATCCCTAGTAGGGAGAAAGGAGGGGGAAAGGAGGGGGAAAGGAGAAAGCGAAGGGTAGGTTATCTCGCAGACCATTGTGGAATAAAGGTTCCCAAATAAAAATAAAAAATGAAATGAAATAAAAATATTTCAAAAACTTATATAACATACATTTAGTTGGTTCCAGCTCTTCTTGTTAGGTAGGTACCAAAACAATCATATTATTGTAACATACTTCCTACGTACAAAGGAGTATGTACCCATCTAAATAAAAATGCGACCACGACCTTTTTATTCGGGAACCTTTTTTTATTTATTTAATCTTTATTGCACACAAAAAAAAATAATGTACAAAAGGTGGGGGGCTTATGCCAAGGCATTATCTACCAGCCAGCCTGATATTCCATGTTTCAATGGTTGTTTATTCTGCGAGCTAACCTACTCTTCGCTTTCTCCTAACCGTATCATCTATCCATTATCATATCACGCATTATCCTGACTGTAAATAGTAGGGTATCTACTAGGTAGGGTACTATGCTATACCTACGTACATGTAAGTACTTAACGATTTTTTATTACAAAAGCATTTTTAAAAAAGCTTTATTTACAAAAGTTCTCCATTATTATGTTGCGCTACTCCTGAAACACCCATTGTTACGGATAAAAGCTACGATGACAGAAACAAAATGGCCGACACGAAACTGCTTCAGTATGTTAGCAGTTTTACGCGCGACCCAAATGCAAAAACTGATTTGTTACTCGGGATTGATGACACAGGCGGCAGGTCGTTGGACTTTGGGAGACCGCTGAGGAAAAAGCTCTAAATGTCTGGCTGGACTTCGACTAAATATGTGAACAGGACTGGCTGAAAAGTAATTGGGGGAATGGTTAGATATAGATTAAAAAAGTAAATAAAAAATACCAATTTTCCAAATTTTAAAAGTTGCTAGAGTGATTCGAATTTCGAAATGTAACTTTTTATTTCCAAATTCGAACGTAAGTATGTAGGGAAAAGTTTTAATCAAATCTTTTTTCAGATTACAAGTAATGTTGTATTAGGAAATTGCGGTTATTATGAATGTAAAATTCTTACGAAACCCACCCAGGTGCAACATTTTCACGCATCTGTAGCTTTGCAAGCAGCTACTGCAATAAGTTATGACGGCTAACTGCTATTGGTTTCGCCGAAGTGCGTTTGGTGTCTCCGAGGAAATAAAACGTTTAGCGGATGCTCTCTGAAATAATGGACGTTTAAATTTTGTTTCCAGAGCGAATACCTATCATGTAGTTTTTTTTTTATGTTTTTGATTGTCATGCAGACAACGCATTAGCAATGCTCCAGGTGTTGCAGATGTCGATAGGTGACGGTAACCGCTTACCATCAGGTGGGCCGTAAGACTGTTTGCCTCCGTATAACATAAAAAAAATGTGGGGGATTTGCTCACGGCTACCTACCCGTGGAGGATATACGTCTATCTAAGCTTTTAACATCGTGCAGACATTATAATTTTACTAATATTATAGGATCAAGGTGATTCATAATGTGTATGCCAGTCCAAAAGGGGCTTGGCAATTAAGTTTGTTTTACATTGTTAGGGAGAGGGGCTCGGAGTTGGTAACGCTTGCTTGATGTGATGCCTCTCGTTCATAGGCTACAGTAACCACTTACCAACAGGTGGGCCGTTTGATTGTTGGCCGCCTTAGCTGTGAAATTAAATTAAATGTTACAAAAAGAAAGTACCAATTACCTACGCTGCTACAAAAAGGTCCCTAACTCAGCATGGTCCCCGCTCAGGTGCCTAACGGGGCCTTATCTGTAACACGCAAACCGTAGACTCTGTGATAAACGCTTTTTGGAAATGCCGAGACAGAACGGTGGAACCGCGACCCAAAATGGGAATTCGGGATGAACCAGTTTTTAAGCTGAACGGTTAGAATGGTCATGCGAGTAACGTAACGACTCAGATGTTTTTATGCCATCTAAAATTAAAAATGATCCTTACGTCTTCTGAATAAAGTTAATTTTGGGATTGACTTTTAGGACTTAGCTTGCGATATCGTTGAGTTATAGCTATCCCTAAAATATGTCAAATACCTATTCTTATTCTTATTCTTTATTGTACACAGAAAACACATACAAAAAACAAACTAAATGAAAGGACATGTACAAAGGCGAGCTTAACCCTAAAAAGAGTTTACTTCCAGCAAACCTTTGAGGCTAGAGATAGGTGGTTATAGAGGTAGGGTTCGTGTACAAGAACAACGAGTAAAAAAAAAATACCTAATTGTTTTTTTTTCAGTATATGTAAGGATCAATTTATAAGACACTAACTTCTGCTCGCGGCTTCGCTCGCGTGGCACCAACATAAAAAGTAGTCTATATGCTATTCTAGGTAATGAACTCTTTATATTCCAAGTTTCAACTAAATCGGTTGAGCCGCTACGGCGTGATTGAATAATAAACATCCAAACATACAAACATTCAAACATCCTCATAAACTTTTGCATTTATAATATTATAGTAGGATATCAATATCGTATGCTGTTTGAACACGGCTTTATGCAGAAAATAATAATGGCGAAAGTCATCGTACTTCCTACATATAATAAAAACGCAAAAGTTTGGATGGATGGATGGATTTTTGTTACTCAATCACGCCAGAACGGCTGAAGGGATTTGAAATTTGGCACGGAGATGGAATAAAGTCGGGAATATTTGACTGGCCTCATAGCTCAGTTGGTAGTAACTCTGCCTTCTGCGCTAGAGGTCGCGGGTTCGATCCCCGCACTGGACAAAAATTTGTGTGATGAACACAGATGTTTGTTCTGTGTCTGGGTGTTAAATATATATCTATTATGTATATCAGTCTCTGGTACCCATAGTACAGGCTATGCCTAGTTTGGGATCAGTTGACCGTGTGCGGTATGTCCGGAATATTAAAAAAAAAAATAGCACCGAGGCTACTTTTTATCCACCCACGCGAGCGGAGCCACGGGCGGAAGCAAGTAAGAAATAAATAGCACAGCAGACGATTTTATTTCGGTTCCATCAATTGCATAATGTGGCAACAAGAGGCCAATTAATGATAAGCCAGATGACACTCGCCCACTCGGGAATTAACGTCTGTCTGTCACACAAATCACACACCCATCGCTAAAAGTAGCATATGGAGACATAAAATAAAAAAAAACACATGGAAAATGGGTGAGGTGACTGACCTATTACAAGATGACCAAGAAAGTAATTCAGTAATTCAGTAATTCATTTATTGCTTGTGAATCAGGTACATTTAACAGTCAGTTCATAGGACTAGTCTAGATCGCTAGATTCTGCCACTTGGGCGTACAAACATTTAATTAACATTTCAGTTATTAAAGCATGCATTAATTTAGTTATCTGCCTTTATTACATCGTCAAAAATTAATAACATCTAAAAAAAAAGAAGAAAGAATCAGTGACACAACGAGCAATCAACTGTGGCTTACAAATCAAACTGGTTGACTGTACGTACAAAACTGTTATGGTAGTTAGTTAATTATGCATAGTCAATCTTGATGAATGCGTCTCGCCCTCAGTTTTGGCATGAGACCGCGAGAGTTATTGGAATGGCCGTACATGTCGATCAGATTACCTGTCGGATCCGTGTCAGCTTGTGATTTATATGAAAGCAAGACACTTTTAGTAGACTTAACGTACACCGTAGCCCGTCACGGCTTATTCCTGCCTTAAATAAAAATTGCAAAGAGCACATTTCTATAATTCTACTAAAACACATTCTTTGACATGCAAAAATCAATTGGTGCACGTACCCTACACGACCTTCGGATCGTGTTACTCCTCCCACTAGGCCAACACGGCTGGACTATACCTAGGTACCTACCATAATATAAATAGATACTTATTGCAAGTCACTCAGCGGAATGGTAACAAGAACATGCCTTATAAATAAATAATTGGTGGTAACAGTTAGATAATTCAGTTTCCGTTGGCCAACTGTATTTTGGGCAAACTTTGGTAGAATTCTGAATGAGCTAAAAGATAATTATGGTGAGGGTTAAATTGTTTTATGATTTTTGAACTGTTTTTTCTCAATAACCGCAAAACGCACAGTTTTGATTTTTATGACAAAGATAACTTGAGCATTTTATTTACCTAAACCCAAGACAAAAACGCGATTGGTAAATCTTTTCTCGATAGATTTACTTTTTAAAGTTCGGTCCTCTGCAACAGTTTTTTCGAAAATACTCAGAAACTATCAATCATAAATAACTTTTTTAAAATATTGTGTTAGACAATAGCATTGGGTACCCAAATCCAAGACACTTTTTTTTTAAATATTTAGTTTTTAAGTTAATCGATATTTTCTTAAATGTCACTTACGTCGATTACTTTCAATTATAGTACGTAGCGCTGTCACTTTCTTCACTCCGCACACTCGACGTTTTATAATGATTCTCATAACCAATCGTTACGTCGTAATCTGTGTATAAACTTTTAAAAAAATCAACATCCTCCTTTTTTGGCGTCGTCGGTTAAAAATAACTACTTATTACCTACCTACCGCTAGATAACACTGAAAGTCTGAAATGGATCATTGGCGAAACAGGTTGTGTTGTACCTTTTCGTTTTATTTTCGAAACGTTTTCTTGAAAGCGTTTAGCGTTAACTAGTAACGTTAACTAGTTTAAACTAGTAGCGTTGAATAGGTACTTCGAAGGAAACGCTGGTTTCTTAATACGTCGAATAGATGTCGCTACATGCATTAACCTATATCGACTGCATAAACAAGCCAGTCGCGTCTCCTCTGCGCCTGCGCGGGCAGCTCTCCGATTATTTACCGATCAATGCAGGCAAAAAGACATTGATGAAAAATATATTTATTTATTTTCGAAATAAATAAAAATACTTATTAAAGCAACCATGTGACTGTACTTTAGACATACTAAGATGATAAATTTCATTAATAGCTAATATAGCTGTTAAGACATTTTAATAAGTTAATTAAGAACTTACATAAAGTCATTATGAGAACCATTAAATAAACGACCGAGACGGCGCGCCCCGGCGACACGGCGACGGCAACGACGACACGCCGGCGACCAGACTCTACCGTGATATACAAAACCTTATATATTTATTCCATCTAAGTACCTAAAAAATCGGATATTATTGATGAAAGTATAAATGTAGTATAGCTTACCGTTTTTGTATTGTGACACGAAAAGCGTCCTTACAAAAACCATCGATCTATTCACTATTCATGACATTCATGTCACTCCATCAGGAAAATCTCCATGAAAAATATGCATATTTTTTGAGCTTATTTTTTTTGCCCTCAACTCTAGTTTGCGTTATTTTGGAATAAGTAAATGATAATAAAAGCTTGAGCATTTGTGATTTGCTTGTGCCAAATTCACAGCGTCAGAATGTTCACGACCAACGTCAGAAGACTTAATTTCTCAAAATAAAGGGTTATCGACTTTAAAAAAAACAAAGTAAAAACGGCTCACATCAGGTAATCACCTCATGTGGGTAGGTAATTTTTATACTTACTTTGAACATTAATTTGGAAACTTTACATCTTTATTTTGGTCCTTTAAAAAGCTGACGACAAATCCCTTTTTAAATGTCGCATCATAACATGGATAAACATGGTGATTCATAATATGTAGGCTATCCTGAAAAGTGCATAATCTTCACCTAATGGCAATAAAGTTTTATCTAATACTTTTAGAATTTTTTTCACTGAAAAAACACTATGCAAAACTTAGAAAATCAGTTGAAACTCAATTACTTATTCCTCAAAACAACGAGTCGGCAAACCACTGTAAGGAATAATTCATTTTCATTTACCTACACACTTGTTTTGTTACATCAAAAACTCTCCGTTCGTAGAACAAATTATTCCTAGAACAAATTAGGGGTAGGTAGGTACATACCTACCTACTCTACACCACAATTCAACATTTTCAACTCTTTACTTACATATCAACAAACCGTTGGGACAACCGTTGGGGAGTAAAGGTTCTCGAATGGCGACCACAAACCGGGCGACGCAGTGTTGGAAGGCCCCTCAGCCGATGGACCGATGACATTGTAAAGGTTGTGGGTAGTCGGTGGATGGAAAAGGCTCAAGACCGTTCGTCGTGGAACTCTTTGGGGGAGGCCTATGTCCAGCAGTGGACTTCTACAGGTTGTTGATGATGATGACTTACATATCGTGCTTTGTCAATTAATAGCTACTAGGTATTTATTGCTTGCTATCTCTTTGATTGGAGCCAATTCCTACAATAGGTTTGCTAAAATTAGTTATCATCCAAATATGGCGGCACAATTAGATGAACGCTTTGAAAAAAGATTTTACTTTTATGATGGGTTTTTCTACAAGGTTTATTATTTTTGCATTGCTACCCTTTTATGACATTACTTGATGAGAAAAGATGTAATTAACTAATGTTTTAACAATATTTTATACCCTCTCTTAGGTATGTGCTTGAATAGAAACGGTACGTTTTTAGCGTAGACAATCCCAGACTCGATGCCCTGAGATATTTTAGTAGCTTCTGGTAATGGCGCGGGTCAATGGGTCGATATTTATACAAATTGTGACCTTTTAAAGCTACCTTATTATTATTGTAAGCCGTGTTGGCCTAGTGGGAGGTTCACGGACAGACAGATGGACAATAATTATCCTGGGTTCCCTTTTTTCCAAATGAGGTACGGAAGCAACGAAAGCTCTACTTGTGTTCAACTGGAAAAGAGTCAGTATTCAAAGCACAAAAGAAATGCGTACGATCAATTTGCGGTACCAAACAAACGGAAAGCTGGAAACCGTTCTTTACCCAATTAAAAATCCTAACGTTGGCATCAATGTACATCTTTGAAACTGCAGTGTTTGTTAGAAGTAACTTGAATCTCTGAAAAGTTTAGTAGTAAGCGCCTTGACAAGAAAATTTGTTGTCCTCCAAGTAATTCTGCAATGTTTAATAAGAGCATATTTTGTATGGCACCTCGTATTTATAATCACCTTCCAATATGCATAATTACAACCAATACAATTAATATTTTTAAACTTAGATTAAGACAGTTGCTGATTGAAAAGGCTTATTACAATGTAAATGAATATCTTATGGACAAATTTTAGGATAAGACAATTTATTTTATTTATAATTTGCCCACTGACATTGTAACAATTTAATATTACCAATTATGTTAATTTGCATGCTGTAAAGCTGAGCATGGCTGTGTTTATTTTATATTGTAATTGCCATCCCTGTAACCCATGTTTCGCAAAATAAATGAAATTGAAATTGTTTTCTGATTACAGGTAAGTCAAGTCACCTTGGCATACGTGATGGGAAGCCAAACAGGAAGATTCGAGCGGATGCAAACAATGCCACGTGAGTATTTCCTGTGGCGAGGGGATTCCAGAGCAACTAATTAGTGCGAAATTGGACCAGATGAGAGAAATGGTAGGTTACGTGTAGGTTGGGATGAATTTATTTGCTTCCTTGTCGTTGGTGTAGTGAATAGTATATAAAGGAATCTGCATTCCTTATCATAAGCTGTTTCCTCCTGGACAACTGACAGTGACAGATAACAGATGACACCTGAGATGGAGAGATGGATACATACTCTCTGGGAGTCAGTCAGTCTGTGGTCAAGTCGGCACGAGCAGGCGCGCGGGAAGTCACTTAGGGAGATATTGGTGTTGTATGTGAACAACAGGTTGTCCAGCTAGGAACCAGTGTGGCGTAAGGCATACACTACAGTTGTAATGTACAGTCGCCTTCACAAAAAAAGATAAGGTGTTAGTTGGCGTTCATGTAGTTTAAAAACCCTAACTTCCGTGCTAGTTAAAAAACTGTGTTACGGCAAAGGTGTAGGTACTATGAAGTAGGAAATGGCACAAGTTTATGTTATGGTACATAATTTTTGCGTTTTGTTGTGTACTTACATCTTTATTTGTAATACCAACCAAAGACAATAAAATAGTAATAAGTAATAACTATACAGACAGTGTCATCATTTTGAAAATTAATAAATAAATATCACCCATCAATCACAGACATAGTCCTGACCCCACATTAGGATTCCCTCTGTCGTAGCTATCAGAAAATACGAGTACCATGGTACCACAACACCCAGACGCGGAACAAATATTTGCTGATCATGCAAACATTTGTCTTTCACAGAGCAGCGAGTCTGGTATTGCTACGTATCGTTATGTGTATTTACGATACGCTTTTAGCGTAACAATGTAACAGTCCCGTCTGGTATTACGCGTAACCATGTTACAGTTCAAGTCTACAAGTATCTCAGTTTTATTGAAGTCATTAAAGGTTTCCACGATTTGGTTCGGTTTAGTGATTAAACTAGTGGTTTGCCCCGAACTGAGATCTCGTGAATTCTGGTAATGGTTGGTGCTTCGATGATCGTAGCACAAATAAGATAAACGTTGAAAATCGCAGCTTTAGCATGTGTCAACTACTTACTAAGCAATATTACGTAACTTTTTTTTTAAAACCTTCCTTTTGGACTCCTGTTATATTAATCTTAGCAACCCCGGTAAATCTTGAAAGTACAACTTGTTGATCTACTAAATTATTGTATACATGCAGATAGTATTGATGGTTCTAAATTTATGCTCTAACAAATAAACATACAAACACAAATATACAAACGTACAACGCCGATTCGTCCAAATTGTTTGAAAGAACTTCGCTCGATCAATAGTAATTGATTAGTTGTCGAACAAAAGATTTAAACGCGCTCCTTTTAACCGCACTACTTCAAAATAGCTAGTATTTTCAAATTTTTACCTATCCAGTTAATTTTCACGATCCAATATCTGAACGAATGTGAGACGGATGGAAAGGAAAATCTCCATGAAAATCATTTGCATAATTAATTTAGAAAACGATTTTCGCCGACCGAAAGCACTGGGTGACGTCTTCAGTTAAAGAATTGAGTTACACGACAATCACTATCCGTTTACAAATTTTATTAAATGATCACTCAGCTTTGAGCATTCTATCGTATGCAAAAACCGCTCAAATTATTGAATGACCTATAAACTTTTAAAACATCCCAATTTGTACTTTATTGCTAGAGTATAAAGTCGTAAATTTGAACACGTCACGCTGGAAGGAAAGCTTGAACTGTAGTGATGTGCCGGCGTTCGATACGAGACTCTATCGATAAACTATTAAAATAGCAACTCGTGCAGTATAATCCCTCGTAGCGGTACGAATTTAACGCGGCTGTTTGGAGAACCGCGTATTTATATTAAGTGGAGGAGCTTTCAGCGCCTACGCTGACGCCGCATCTGGATGGCTGCATACAACAGCTTACAGCGAGATTAATATTAATTTAAGTATAAATAGCCCTAGAACCTATTAAAAGGAAACATTACGTTTTGTAAGATTATCAAGAGACCTCGGTTTTCTGGTACACGTTATGCATTTCATCACATTGCTTCTGCAGCTATTTAGGTACCTAGATAATATAAGTACCATAGCCTATAGATTATTAATTTCTGACATACCTAGTAATTATGTTAGTATATAATTTCTTCATCACATAGGAGGAATCTTTTTGAATATTTACCAAATTTTAATTTAGACATAAAACTTTGATGATCTGCCAAATCTGTTACAAGAAAATTATCATAACAAAGAACTGTTTCAGTGAAAAGATTAAATCAAAAACAATTACATAAAAAAAAACTTGACAGCCTCTCCATTTGTAGGTATATAATCGATCTAACATAGCATTAAAAGGTGACAATAAGGTGCTATTTACGCCACAGTAAATTCAATAAATTCAACAAAGCGCGCAATACCCTGCAATGTAAAATGACAAGTCAGTATTTCGCAGCGTAAATAATAAACGCGGAAAACAGGAATAATTCCTGGATTAATTCATGTTTAAGGTCGTAGTGACACTTCAACTCTTTCGGCTAGATCGTCCAACTAATAATATTCTCGCACGTGAAATGTTTTGGCTGGTGCTTTTTGTTCGCCGCGGTTATTTCAGTTTTCCAGTAGGATTTTATACAACATCAGCACTGGCCGTCTCCGCGGTGCAGCGGCAGAGAGTGCTCCTGTCGTAGTTTATCGCGTGCTTAGTGGTGTTTTCTAGTGCTACCTGGATGCAATGGATGCACCGCACAACGACTTTAAAGGATACGTCGAAATCGAAAATTGAAAAAGCTTTTGCTCAGAAGCTCACCTGTCAAATAAACGCGTTTGGATGTGGTGCTTTATAAGTGCGGTGAATGTGTGTCGGAAGCAGTTTGGAGTTCAGTGCAGTGGGAGATAAAGGGTATAACAGATATGACGGAATTCTTCGGATCATGGAACGGCCAGTCCGACAAGGACGGGGATTTGGTGGAGACCATGGAATCCGTGGAAACCATCACCACTACTACTACAAGAACGCGTTTACCATCAGTAAGTCTTTTTGTATGACTCACGCCTTCCACTCCAGGCGTCCTTGGTCATGAATCGCACCTCAGGTGTATTTTTGTTCCAGACAAATATTTAAACAGTCGTAACGAATGAGTTAAGAATTCGAT
Organism: Anticlea derivata; assembly: GCA_947579855.1. NCBI lineage: Eukaryota > Metazoa > Arthropoda > Insecta > Lepidoptera > Geometridae > Anticlea > Anticlea derivata. The sequence continues at coordinate 10,577,224 of OX388264.1, forward strand.
CATAAAAAATATAATATTCTGATCCTATTATCTGAGAAACCTTCTGTTAAACGAAAGAGAAAGTGAATAGCGATAGCGACACATTTATTTTTATTGCGTCCGCCTGTATCATTGTTAAAGGTGTTTATTTTGGACAAGTCCAACGCGGGTGTCACGGGCGCTGTCAATGCTGGCTCCCCGTGATACAAACCAGCGCCTGGTCCAAGGTGAAGGCGAGCTCTATCAGCCCACTCTCAGCCGTCAACTGTCACATCTCTTTATAAATCAACTGACGCATTAACTCACATTCTCTAAAAATACAAAATTTCTATTCAGAACTGCAAAATACAACACATTTTAATGACCTACCCATTTATATTTTAAGGAATAAAACGTTAGTATTATAGGTTAATACTTAGTTATATAAGAGTCTGGAGAAAGTACAAATTTTATAAAAATAAGTCAACAATGTTTTTATATTTTTTTCTGAACATTTTGGCGTGCGTCTTGGAATGAGCTTGTGTAGTCTTTACTGATATATATCCCAGCTTTATGGCTCATATAACATAAATGTCTCGTGAACACATCATTTCTGCGAGATGACCTTCAACCTGCTGAATATTGCTTTAAGCTGTAACACTACAATAAACCACAAGTTTTGATGTCAAAGCTGTCCTATCTAACTACAACATCGACATCGATAAAATCTGTTTTAAAAGAATCGATCTTATTGCAGCTCTATGGTTTTCATTGAAAGGTCTTGTCATCTCATAACGATTGTCTGACTTTTGCAATCGATTGTCTCTTGTCACGACAGTATATTCGTGATTTACGAACAACAGTCGTGCGAGACTTCAACTCCTTGAGTAGGCACTCACTTTTAAGTGTGCTATAAGTGGATGGAGTGCAGCCCGCCTGGGAGGTACCTCCGCCTTACAGAAGATCGCAGCCAAATAACATTATTTGTTTCAAATAGTGTTGTGTGTTCCTGCGGTGAGTAAGGTTGTCAGAGCTCTTTAGGGGGGGGGGGAGGGGTTCGGCAGGCAACGCATTAGCAATGCTCCAGGTATTGCTGATGTCAATAGGCGACAGTAACCACTTACCATCAGGAGGGCCGTAAGCCTGTTTGCCTCGGTATAACATAAAAAAAATGGAGTTTCACTTCGAGTTGTTACTATCGATTGTATTAGCTAGGTAAGCAGTTTTGTAAATAGCCCTTTGTTCCAATACAATGGATAATTTTGTAATAACATGTTCATATTTCTGTGAAATGAAGAATCGATGGGCAAGGATGTCGTCCGTGATATGTCGTATTCCGTTGCCGTTTGATAGGGTAGTATAGCAGTAGTTATTTGAGCGGCCAATGATGATGATCATGTTTCTATTTGCGTATGGATATTGTTCCACTCTTCCATGAAAAAGTACTAATTAATACCTATTCTAATATTAATACATTTTCTCATGCCGCGCTATTCTAAAAACAATGTTTAATGCAACACCACGGCTTGTAAACATCGCGGTATGATTCATTAGGTCGCTTGCTCTACTTCGGAGTAGGTTTCCTTGAGACAATGTTCGGGCGCAGTGTGCAGAGCTGGCCAATAGAGGTATGAACCGATAATTCGGGTATGAACACCCTATCAATAAATGTATAAGCCCAAACCTCTGTTTGCTAATAATAAACCTGAAATAAAAACCGTTTATTTCTATAAAGCATTTTTTTCTCAAAATGTAGACCATTGTTAATCCAGAAGACAACAGTGTAATTTGGTTTCAAAAGTACAGAAAACGATCAGCATCAGGAAGAGCCAGATAACAATGGAAATGAACACGGAAGAGAAAACCAAAGTGTAGCCTCTTCTTACAACTATGCCCTACTTGGCATAGCATTGCGTCCGTCATGTCACACTGAGTCGAATAAAATACCCTTCAACCATACCCTTCCTCAAGAACTCTCATAGGTATATTTAGCAACTAACTATGATTTATTAGAATGGCTAATAAAGAGGCAGGAATACATTGTTGTTAAAACCTAGTAATCAGGCCGAATGTTATGAAGCAACATTCATAGAAGAAGTTATAACAGTACTATGTGCCCGACTGTTAGAGCAGTTGCAAAACGCCAAACCTACCGATAAACTAGAAATTCTTCAAAATCTATTTGCAGATATTCGAATTCGTGATTTCTTACCAAGCGTGACGTGCACCAGAAACAAAAAAATCACATAAAAAGTTGTTTTATCACGTATGTAGTATTGTATCTGAGTGTTGGGCTGCCAAAGGGAAGGGTGAAAGGAGATTGCACCTGGCGGAGATGCTAAGGATGTGCGGAGTGACGAGAATGTATAAGATAAGGAATGATTATATAAGAGGAAGTTTGAAAGTTGTGAAAGGAGATTGCACGTGGCGGAGATGCTAAGGATGTGCGGAGTGACGAGAATGTATAAGATAAGGAATGATTATATAAGAGGAAGTTTGAAAGTTGTGAAAGGAGATTGCACGTGGCGGAGATGCTAAGGATGTGCGGAGTGACGAGAATGTATAAGATAAGGAATGATTATATAAGAGGAAGTTTGAAAGTTGTGAAAGGAGATTGCATGTGGCGGAGATGCTAAGGATGTGCGGAGTGACGAGAATGTATAAGATAAGGAATGATTATATAAGAGGAAGTTTGAAAGTTGTGAAAGGAGATTGCACGTGGCGGAGATGCTAAGGATGTGCGGAGTGACGAGAATGTATAAGATAAGGAATGATTATATAAGAGGAAGTTTGAAAGTTACGCCAGTGACGGAAAAGCTGAAGAGTACCTAATAGGTTAGCGCGGTATGGGCATTATGAGGAAAAAAACTGTCGATGAAGAGTTTTAGGGATGTGAATGGATGTAGGAGTAGAAGTACGCCAAAGAAAAGATGGATGGACTGTGTGAATGTGCTTCTGGGTAAGAAAGTGAGTGCTGAGATGACTGCTGATAGACGAAAGTGGAAGAAGAATACATGTTGTGCGAACCCCACATAATGTGAGATAATGGCAGGAAGATGATGATGTTTCATCACAGAAAGACTAAAAATGTCAATAAAAAGCTCTAATTGAGATAAGAATTTTGTAGCTAACTGTAATGAGCTTCAGAAGAGTTTGGAAAAAGACGATTATGGGCAGAAAACGAGATTGGAAACTGGCTAGTAGTGGAAAGTGCCTTATTAGGTCAAGTAAAGAGATCAAATAGCGAAAGTGACCAATTGCAACCCATACTGTAAAGATTATACGTGTTCCGTAAGTAGTATTGGTACGTACTTATATTGTCCCGAAAGGGGCTTATTCTCTAAACAAAATGAATAAATATAACCGAAAAATTATCCAAAATTTTGAATACTTTTCGCGTCGCCCGGTTCGTGTTTGCAATTCGAGAACTTTTATTCCCCAACATCATTTGCAAAATGTTTGAACGTGCCTCTGACTATATACCGCCTTTCTAGTTTTCACTAACTAGAAAGTGTTTCTCGCAATAAAATCTGGGAAGCGTCCGCCTCCAGACTCCAGCGGTCATTGACCCCGTCCTCTTCCCAATGTTTACATTTTACACCTAATTCGTTGTTTGAAATGCAGTCAGACGCTTTTAACTTTCAGTGGATTTTCCAATAGCCTTAGATCATTGCACTCAAATTAATAATATCTACTGCGACCGACCGACGACGTAGATACTAATTATTTCACGATTTCGGCAGTTAAGGCCATGACGATGAATGTACCTACGTCATTATTTGACATAAACTGTCATTGGTTCTATATGTATAACTAGCATGCGCCCGCGGCTTCGCTTGTGTGGTACCTAGATAAAAAGTACCTACTAAGTTCAACATCAAGATTGCTACAAACAGCTGATTAATTAAGTTTGATTGCACTGATCTGACCCGGAAACCCGTTTTTATTGTGAAAAATGTTTAGTTTCCAAAAGTCGTAGAACAAACTTTATTGCCAACTTTATAGAATAATCTCCTTTCGGAACAGCAAACATATGAATCTATATATAGACCTAGGTCAGATAATTATACTGAATATCGAAATTTACGATTTGTTTCGTAGATACGCATATCCTTAGTAGGCCATTAATATTAAAGGGTAGAGACAGAGTGCGATATTTGGCATAATTTGGCATCGAAATTACACATTCATCACACTAATTGGATATATTAAATCATATCTTATTATTTTAGGACCGTTTTTGATAATATGTATATATATATATATGTATATCAGTGTCTGGTACCCATAGTACAGGCCATGCCTAGTTTGGGATCAGTTGACCGTGTGTGATATGTCCGGAATATTTATTTATTTATTTATATATTTTTTATGTTATACGGAGGCAAACATGCTTACGGCCCACCTGATGGTAAGCGGTTACCGTCGCCTATTGACATCTGCAACACCTGGAGCATTGCTAATGCGTTCCCTGCCCTGGAGAAATCTTTTTTTTAAATTATTATTAATATATAAATAATCGCGTGCGTGATGCCTCTGGTATTGCAATCGCTCAAAGGCTACGGAAACAGCTTACCAGCGGGTGGGCTGTATGCTTGTTTGCCACCTTAGTTGTATAAAAAAAACCCCAACATCCACTAAAGTAGCGCGGGCCGGGTTTTTGATTTTTGTTTTAAAATTATCCACAAAAATACCTTGGCATTATGAAAAAAGCACAGTAAACACAAGCGGTAAGAGATTATGAAATCTCATCACAATTGCACGATGACAGGCGACAAAAGTTCTAATTACTGCGACAACCAACTAAACGCTGGTGTTGCGAGCCAAAAGCCAATTACACACCGAGATCTATCTCCAATAATGTTTGCAGTAATTATTCGTAAATTTTCTGGATTATTCCTTAGAAACATTATATCAAATCCTACGTTGTGTACATTTGTGATGTTCATAGGCATGCAAAATTACAACAAACTGAAGGAAGGTATCAAAACCCACAACACAGGTTTTTAACCTAGCGTGGTTTTTGATGCAACCTCAACTACAATAGTTTTTATATGTTTTAGAGTACCTATAACAGCGTAAAAATGTAACACGTTTGGCATGAATAAATTCTATTCTAAAAAAAAACTCTTCAAAAAAGTTTGTATGCCTTATAGGCAGGACTAGTGAAACTTCTGAATATTCATGAACTACTCTGTACTTAGATTCCACGAACAATAAATATCTTTATATTTATCTTTATCTCTTTTTGTGGTACCTAGTTATCTATCTATTTATACCTAGATATTTCGTTTGATACCTAGATTCTAGATATAGGCACAGGTACCTATTCATAACAAAATTCATAGTGCAATAGATGCTCAAGTAAAATTTATTACGAAATAGAAGTCAATAAAAACTTCAGTCACGTCTCAGAAATAAATATGACCGAGGGTATCGAAATGGAAAATAAAAAAATCTGATTTTGTATTACACACTGCATCGGCAACAATGAAATAAGTATCTTCGCTTTAGGCGATAGAGACGGAAATCGTTCGACAGGAGAGTTTTTAAATACGACGTTTTTAAATTGAGTTGTGTACGATCTAAAATAGAATCAACCGCACGGCTTCAGCGAGATACGTACATTTTTGGAAATCAAATAAATGTCTAAAAATAATGTAACAAGGTTGTGTGTAAATAGAAAGTGCGCTCCTCCTTCCGGTGACTCACGCAAAGGTCAACTTTACGTTTGTTTAGAACTGCCTACTCCAATCATATGGCTCCAGATATGACTCTTCATTCATATATTTGGAAGTGATAATCTGGAATCATTATTTCAAATGCCAGCATTTTATAACAAATTGAAAATGTATAGAAATGCCCAACGCTCCCTGTGTTCAGAGCAGCTACCTACACGCGGTAATGACGTCATTCGTCTGCTCTACTCATTGAACAGGCATCTAATAAAATCAGTGTTTAACTCAGTTTTCGAGACAATGGACGTTTTGAATTGAAAAAAGTAGCTTCTAGGATTTTAGCTTGCGGAGTTATTAGAGGTATTAAAGTAGGTTACATACCCAACAAGAAAAGAGAAAATATTATTAATTCTTTGACGATAGAAAATAATGATGTTCGTAGGTGTTTAGTATTAAAATAACATGCAATTAATCTGCAGAGTTTTGCATATCTGAGTCGCTTTGATCAATGCCAAAGAAATTACTTGGTATTTTTCTACGTCACAGTAAGAAAAAAACCAAGTTTGATTATAAGCAGTAGGAAACAATAGGTACAATAGTGAGAGACAAAAAGTTTAGTCAAAGGTTCAAGGCTGAACAAATGCCAATGTGAATAGAATCTATCTACTCGTTTGAACTAAATGAAATGATTCAAATGCACGAAAGCGCGGCTGGCGTCACGCCCGTCACTAATCCCGGGCTAAATCTGCATTACCGACGTACCGTGTTCACAAACAAGATCTTAGTTCTCATGCAGAGCTTACGAGTATGAATGTAACTAGAATTTATGTGCATTGAAGAGAGTTTAATCTTATGTATGTAGGTTCTGTTATTTATTACTCTTGAAGTTGAAATCGCGAGGAAACAAGACCTACCCTATTGAGTGGCGATAGGCTTGCAACCTTTCACGTACACATGGAATGCTACTGCAATATGGGGCCATATGGCAATTGTAATGTTAAGACGTGCCTCTGACTACCCCCCTTAGACATCTTCAAGGGTCCGAGTGCCTGGAGATCTGAGACGATGCTATCGTAAGACGCGAGTGTCCCTATTTTTTTTTTCTTTAGATATTACCTACTCATTGCATTCGCCGCACTGTTTGGTTTTTCATCATCATCATCATCATCATCATCAGCCTGTAGAAGTCCACTGCTGGACATAGGCCTCCCCCAAAGAGTTCCATGACGAACGGTCTTGAGCCTTCTCCATCCACCGACTTCCCGCAACCTTCACAATGTCGTCGGTCCATCGGGTGGGGGGCCTTCCAACACTGCCAACAATACATACTTATACTGATTCTAAACTAGCTTACGCCTGCGGCTTCGCTCGCTTCGTACATAGATAAATGTAGCCGATATGCTATTCTAGGTAAAGAAATCTTTCTATTCCTTCCTAGTTACATCAAATCCGTTGAGCGGCGTGATGGAACCACAAACATTCAAACATCCAACCAAATGTTTGCATGATCTGCAAACTTTCGTTTCGGTGTTGTGGTGCCATGGTACTCGTAGTTTCTGATACCCACGACACAGGGAATTCTGGTGTGGGGTCAGGACTATGCATTTGACTACTTGGTGTTATTTAATGTCTTCCTTGATGATAAACCGTGTTTCATTGTTTTGTATGCATTCGCTTCAAGCTTCATAGGTACCTTTGTATAAACAGTAGCGTAGTATAGGAGCATCTAAACCGAAGAAGTCATAAAGCTAATTAATCACTGGCTATGATTAAGCGTGGTGCGCCCGTGTGCCAACTGAGGTGATTTAGATGGTGGAAAATGGCTTCCTATATGTATGTATGTATAAACAATTCCATGGAAGCACGAAAGCACTGGCTTTTTTGTCTTGGAAGGCAGTCATGTAGACTGAAGCTCTACATCCCATATTGCGGAAAGGTCCGAAAAAATGATAAGGCTAGGTCCAGCTGTTGACTTCCTCAGGCTGATGATGATGTGCTGCGTGTTCATAAATACGAAATAATGAAACGTTACACATGTAACGTGTGAGCTATCGTAAAAACTTCGAAAAAAGTTTGGGGAATTGGCAACAAACACGGCTCGGTGTCAGCCGTGTTTGGTGCTTGATTCTTCTAGGCTTGGTCGCGATGAACAGGCGTGGCGTAGCTTAGCATCAAGATTTTAAGATGTTTCGAAGTGATCCTAGTCATTGTATTTTTTTATTTATAATTATAACACCATAACAGCAAAGCCAAAGCGATGTTATAATATGAGTATGTTGATGTAGTAGGTACCTATACTACATCAACATATACATATTATTCCCCTAGGACATGTGACGCTTACTGCTAACCAAAGGTAGGTAGCACTTATTTGTAAAATTATCTATAAAAACAATATCTAGGTTAGCATGTATCTGCAATCCTTTTTAGAGTAAAGGGTGTACGAAATAATTAGTTGTCTTCTGTTTTTGTTCGATAGAATCGATTCTCATTTAGAATGAAAGCCACCATTCAAAAGTTCCTATTATAATCGTGTATGTCCAACGTCCTAGACCTTACATCCAAGAAATGATATGTTAGATTCATTTATTATTCAGTGTAGGTGTTTTAACCTTGGCAAAACTCGGCCGAGGAATGTCCATCCAGGCCCGTTTATCCTATTTATTATGCTTTATAGTGACATTATGTGCTGTAAATAAACTTAAGGAAGATGATTTCTGTGTAGATACCTACTATTTTTGTTTTGAACTAAGTATTTTAATCTTGTTTGCTGTGATGGCCCTAGCTGAAGAATATGCTTCTCCATATCTACCTACCCGTGGATGTCATAAGAGTTGGCTAAGGGTAAAAAGCTAAGGGATGGGCAGCAGCGTCCCCTATTTTCATAAAGATAGTTTAACTGCGCTCGCCAACCCGCAAGCCCAGCGTGGTGAACATGGTCAAATCCTCCATGATAGGAATTCTGGAATCTGTGTGGGAGGTCATGTGTAAGTGTGTTCAGCAACCTATAACAAAATCACAAGCTTTAGTCTCTGTACATTTTTGGAAAATTGGGGCGCGCGTTGAAATCTTTTGTTTGGGACAGTTAGCGTTTGGCATGTCGTAGCACTGCGTAGTAGCATCGTTGAAGATTTTGAGCTTTTTAATGGAACACCTTATAATCCATTTGCAATGTTTATCGCAATGCTACCTACTACTGCTTGAACTAAGTTCTTCACCTGTTATCTAATTACGTTGTTTAGCGACGAGATGTAGGTGAATGATACCATTTATTTACAAGTACTGCTACGCTAGGTATGTGATTTGTAATAAGATAGTACATTTTAGTAAGATACTTATTATCTATATCTTACTTCAACATAATTCAACATATTATGTTGAATTACCTATGTGAGCAGAAGGCGGGCAACACAATTGTTTGCGTTAAAATTACCAGTGCAAAACTCTAAATCCATTTTCATGTACACATTTGTGAAGAAATAATATGTTCTTTCATGTTAACTTGAAAGAATCAGTGATTCTTTCATTGACGGTCACTGACCTAATATAGGATGACCAAGAGAGAATCAGTGACACGACAAGAAGAAGAATGTTAATTTGTAGTCATCGGTAATTCATACAATAAATTTATAGCCTTAAACACTATTCGATTATTTGTTAACAATATGCTTTCACTTTTTAAACGCCATTTACCGTGAAATTAATCAGCTGTGTCCCTCAGCAGCGGATCAATCGATTACTTGATCAGTTGAGCAATTCGGTTCGCATTCGATTTTAGTTGGTAGCGGCTGTCATGGTGCCAGATCAGAAGATGACGTGTTGTTTCTGAACTAGGGCAAACACATGGGAAACCTACCTACTTATCTGTGAACTGAGTGAGGGAGCTACTGTCTTCATTTTCTAAACAAAACTGTGTCTGATGACAGCCACTCATAGAAAATGTTTAGTTCTATCATTCGCCCACTTTACATACAAGGTATAAGACTAAGTATTGATTCGATGTGATTCAGTATACAGGCTGGTCTGCAGTGTAGCTTTTTTTAATACAACAAAGGTGTCAAATAAGCTTACGGCCTACCTGTTGGTTACCACAGCATATGAACGCTTGAAATACCAAAAATGCTTGCTAGTTAAGTAGGTCTTCACGATTACCTTGCTCAGTGACCATGTAAATTGCTTTAGTACCCGATCTCATCTCTACATTCAAAGATTTATTGACGACGACGATCACAAGAACCCCACTTTTTCCTGACTTTTATTCGATTTTAATTCAGACCTAACGGTTTCTTCTCGTTCCGTTTCTCGTAAAAGTCGGACACCATATTAATTTATTTTGATGAATTTTGCACCGCACAAAAAGCTTCTGTGGTGACAACCGGTCCAATAAGTCCAATAACGGGAAATCCGGGTCGCTCATGCAAAAAATGAACGCAAAGAAGCTTGACGGTGCAATCGCTTTCCATGATCTCTACTTTTTTAAATAATATTATCGGAAAAAAAAAAAACATTTTTTTTCCCCGAAATTTTTGGAATTAGCTGCTTTGGTTTATTATTAACTCTACCATTAAGTAGTATCTAATAAAATTGTTCACCGTACGAAAAGTTCAACAACAAGATTGTTTACCGAATAATTACGTTTGAACAGATTTCACCCAAAACAGTAGATTTTTGCATAAAGAGTTTTCTCAATGATAAACGTTGAAATTGTTATAAGTCGTAGAACAAAAATTGACAATTGGGTATAAAATAAGCACCTTTCGTGCATATTATGAACCTTATATATTTATTTATCCACCGTCTACGATTATTGTCAGCACTTCAGAAAATCGTGTGATAAGAGTTCGTGCGTACATTATTCGTTCGTATTTCATCTTTTATTCAATGCGTGTGTTGAAAAAGAAAGAGAAGGCAAAGTTGCATGCAAAAACAACATTTGTTATCGGTAGGTAACTAGGTACTTACTTCTATCTAAAATAGCACGTTTTACTACCTTACCTAGGTAGTAGGAAGTCTAGTCACGCAGACTCTCGCAAATTAGCAATTCAAGTTTATTTATCCACTGTTTTAGATTAATGCTATTATTCAATTTATTCTCTTTCGTCATTGAATGTGAAATGTGAATGTGGTCACGAATCACGAATGTTTTGTGAAACGAAATCAATTATAAACTGATTTCAAGTCAACCAAGAGCAATGAATCAAAGCTGCGTCGAACAGATGAGATGATTTAGCGCATATTCGTGGTAGGTACTTATGTGTTGTGTTAACTTGTGGCACAAGAGACCCTAAGCCTTAATCTCAAAGTCAGTGAGTTATCTTATCACTTTTAACTTTTCGACTAAAAAGTGTTTCGTTGAAGCTGAAGAACACAGCAGAATCGCGCCGTTTCAAACTGTGTTACATTTTGCCTATCCCCACATAAATAAAAATAATGAAAAATTAGTACTTAGTTACTACCATTCGATAAGGGAAATCGAATGGTAGTAACTAAAGATACACGGTTGTATAATTTGTACTACCAGCGTGTTCAGTTGTTATACTAAGTATTGATAGTATTAGAAATACAAAGTTGTATGACTGGCCTCATAGCTCAGTTGGTAGTAACTCTGCCTTCTGCGCTAGAGGTCGCGGGTTCGATTCCCGCACTGGACAAACATTTGTGTGATTCACAGATGTTTGTTCTGTGTCTGGGTGTTAAATATATATCTATTATGTATATCAGTCTCTGGTACCCATAGTACAGGCTATGCCTAGTTTGGGATCAGTTGACCGTGTGTAATATGTCCGGAATATTTATTTATTTATTATATTTGTACCAGTTGATATACTTACCTACTACCTACTCAATAGTACTACTGATCCGGACCGTATTTTTGGGGTCCAGTAGGTTCATGGGATTTCGGCAGTGCCTTAATTTTAATAACAATAGGTACCTTATCATTCGTGATCGGTTTTTCCATTGTGCAAGATCGCGATTGTCATTAAAATTTGCCTTTATTCAATAACATAATAATATATTCCAAATCGTTAAATCGTAAGTCTCCTCCTGACAATGGCAGATGACACTTTTGTGGAACGACGCCAAACCATGCATGAGTAGTGTCTATAGTTGGTACTTCGGTAGGTAAATCCTACTTCGTATCCTCATCATCATTTCAGCCGTTCGACGTCCACTGCTGAACAAGGCCTCCCCCATAGACAGAGCAAATTTCTTATCATGTGGAGGGATTTGCCCATACTCAACACGCTGGGCATGCGGGTTGGCGAGCGCAGTTAGAGCTATCGTTGTGAAAATGAGGGACGCTGCTGCCCACCCCCTAGCTTTTTTCCCTTAGTCGCCTCTTACGACATCCGCGGATAGGTAGATATGGAGGGGCCTATTCTTCAGCCGGGGTCACCACGGCCAACTACTTCCAACTACTTCCTATCCTACTTCCTACATAATTTATAAATGCGAAGTTTGTGAGGATATTTGGATGTTTGTTGTTCAATCACGCCGTAACGGCTCCACCGATTTAGATGAAACATGAAATAGATAACAGTTCTTTACCTAGAATACCTACTAGCATATAGGCTACTATGTGGGCGAACCGGCGAGTGGAAGCTAGTATTATAAATGCGAAAGTTTATGAGGATGTTTGTTGTTCAATCACGCCGTAACGGCTCAATCGATTTCGTTGAAACTTGGAAAAGATAAAGTTCATTATCTAGAATAGCATAGGTATAGGCTACTTTTTATCAAGTTACCGAGTGAAGCCGCGAGCGTAAACTACTGCTCCCGATGACAGAAAATACGGACCATAGGATTTATTCGTAACGGGCGTGAGCATGTGGAACGATACAGTTGCATGCCCCATGCATAAGCAGTTGAGATGATATCGGTTCTATTTCAAAAGACGACAGGCCTCTGCTGTCTCTATCTGTGCCAACCAGAAAATATGAAAGTTTGCATCCCAACCACCATCTAGCGGTCACCTTCACGAAAGGTGGTCATTGTTAGGTCAAAAAAATGTAACATTATGGCATCTATAAATAATAAATAAATAAATATTACGGACATATTCACACGGTCAACTGATCCCAAACTAGGCATAGCCTGTACTATGGGTACCTACCAGAGACTGATACCTATACATAATCTATATATATAAAGGAGTAGTCCACTCACTCACGTAATCACTGACAGACTCATCACGAAAACTCTGAAACTACTGGGCCGAGGAGTCTGAAATTTGACACAGACATTCTTTAAAAGATGTTACCTTGCAATAAGAACGGATTTTGGAAAATTCAGCTCCTAAAGGGGTGAAATTGGGGTTGAACGTTTGTATGAAAGTCCTATGTTTTTGAAGTTGGAGACATCAACATCGGGTTTTAGGTAAATTATCAAAAATAAAAAAATACGTGTGTTTTGAAAAACAGCCCTTAGTGTGTGTAAATAGGGGATGAAAGTTTATATGGGAAGTCCTATGTTTTTGAAGTAAGAGACATCAAAATCAGTTATCAGGTAAATAGTTCAAAATAATAAAATACCTATATATAAGTTTTTTTGGAAACTAACACTCAGGGTGTGTAAATAAGGGATGAAAGTTTGTATGGGAATTCTTTATCTATTTTAAGCCTATACAATTGAAATTTGGCAAGCAGGCTCCTTTAAGAGAGTAAACATTTGTTAAGAAAGAATTTTACGAAAAGTCACCCTTGAAGGGGATGAAATGGGGGTTGAAAGTTTCTTTGAAAGTCCTTTGTTTTTCAAGTTAGAGATTTCACCCCAAAGAGGATGGAACGGGGGTTGAAAGGTTGTATGAAAGTGACGGTGACGGTGATGGTGGCGGTGACGGTGGCGGTGACGGTGACGGGTGACGGTGACGGTGATGGTAGGTAGAAGTAGGTTAATAACTGCATAATAAATGTTAGTACTTAGACAAGTACCTATACTGAAAAATAGTCCAAGTATATAAACAAACGCGGACGAAGTCGCGAGTGGGACAACTAGTAGATAAATATTTATCACCCAGAACAAACACCTGTGTTTATTACACAAATATTTGTCCAGTGCGGGGATCGAACCCGCGACCTCTAGCGCAGAATGCAGAGTTACTACTAACTGAGCTATGAGGCCAGTCAATATACCTAGGTTTATAAAAAAAATGTAACTCATTATTACTTTAGAAATAACAGCGTATTGAAGGGTAAAGTGTAGGCACAGATAACATAATACTGTAGGGAAGGACCCCTCCAAGCGCGGCCACCTTCATATTTCTTAAAATCCTTAACCTTTTTCAATATAAAGTAGGTATAATTAATGTGCCTTCACGTAGCATAGTAATATTATATTCGAAATGAACTTAGGACGTCGTCGTTTAATTTTGAATGAAAAATAAAGATATGTGAACGTTACTATAGCAGAATGTTGTTAGCCAACAGGATTTGAAAGAAAAACACTATTCAAAATCTCAAAACTAGAATACTTAGGTAGGAATACATGTGACCACCTTTTGTGATGGTGGCTGATAGAGAATACTTCTTTGCAGTTTGAGTTTGAGTTTTGATAGTTTTATAGTTTATTTATTTATTCAATACCTTCGCACATAAGGTAACCGCCAGTTACCGGCAAACAGGGCTCTACGCTATGCCCCTACACGCCTTTAATTGCACGACACATCTCGTTCACGTAGAAAGCTATCTATATCTCTATCTCGATCTTACCATGTGAATGCTAAATGATCTAGCTAACAATGCAGTACCTACTTCTACTTGGTAAATCACCATTGGACGGTGAAAACTGTCAGCTTTTCTTAACTTTCGCAAATTGCGAAAGCTATTGTTGGTGTTTCACATGATGTGGTGAGGTTCGTCAATATTTTCGAAGTTGTTACGTGAATTTAGTCACACGCGGTCTCCTAGTAACTTGTAGGTACCGAAGTACCTAGGTCATCATCATATCAGCCGTAGGATCCACTAGTTACATACATAAAGCAAGTTTATTGGCAAAAGGTCAAACAGTTGTAGCAGGTAATGCGATCGTAGGTATGGAAATATCAAAATATTATCATTATGATATATACTGAAAGTAAAATTATAAAATAAACTAAGGCCGATAGTAGGCAACTCGCTACTTATTTGTAGGTACTACCTACCTAGGTTGATTATTAGGTATACCTATGTACTTATATCTATAAAAAAATGACTCAAGATGGGACTTCTGAGGATGGGACTCGATCCAGTGGCTTCCCTCTATGATACGGGGATGCGCTAACTAACCAACTCCGGGTTGTGTCGATAGGTCGATAGCATTATTCATTTCCTTTAGTTTGGATTAACTAAAATCAAAATAACCAGTACTCATTTGTTTAAAGAATTTATCGGGTAGGTACCGCGGAACATGCTAATCGCTTCTCGGAAAGTGCTCCTAGCAAAGAGTTCTATGTTGTCTAATTCGGTGGGTCAAATAATTTTCCGGATTCCAAGAGCGCTATTGTTTCTCTTTCTTCCTTTGCTATCTTTAATTTAACCTCAGCCAAATGCTTGTCTCGAATTATCTTCTTCTTGGCTTCTTCTTCGCGCCAGGACGCTTCCATTGAATTGTAGAGCTTTTGCTTGCCTTGAGCGTACAAAAAACCTGCAATTAGTAGAGCAAATCTAGCGCCCCTTATCAGAGGTGAAACAGGTTGTGGAGGTCCGAATGGTAGCGACATTTTATTTATTTATTTTTCGACGGCAATATGATCAAAAAAGCGCGCGCTGCATCTGACAGCCCTCAAATATTTGACAGCTGTCATCGTATTTTTTTAGTGCAACTCATTTTACAGCCAGCTATAACGTACCCTATTTTTAGTTCGGCCAAAGTTCGTTAACCTGGCGTTGTTGTCGTCGTCACCAGGAAAAGTCTGCTTGAACTTAGAACATCCTTAACCGGTAATACTATATTTTGATATGTCAAGTGCAGAATTATTATATTTTTTTATTTACTGTATAGCAGTATCTAGTAGCCGAATGGACGGCTAAGAATACTAGTTGTCTCCGTTGTGGCAGACACCAATTATAGCAGACTGGCGAGCAGCCAGCTGTCGAATTATCGTCGCGCGGATAGCAGGAACAACACTATCGTTCAAATCAATCAGTACCTTATCATACGGGCTCTTCCTAAACAACTTGCGTGCATGAGTTCAGATATTGGTTTGGCACGATAGGTAACGATTAGGCTGCCTTGTATAAGGTTTCAGGAAATTAATACTGATACAATTTAAGAGTTTTGTTTTTATATGACCGTATGTCTTCCATAGCAAAATCAGTATCAATACAATAGTTGAGTATTTTATCACCTGGT
The DNA here is from genome assembly GCA_947579855.1 of Anticlea derivata. Lineage (NCBI taxonomy): Eukaryota > Metazoa > Arthropoda > Insecta > Lepidoptera > Geometridae > Anticlea > Anticlea derivata. The sequence goes on from OX388264.1 coordinate 10,593,189, forward strand.
GCTAGTTGAGATACCTACATGCCAGTGGATACAAAATTATCTCAATAGACTTAGTTGGTAGTGTTTAAATATCACATCACGGAACTATTTTTTGTTTAGTCCTTTTTTTCTAGGATTGGGTAAAATCATTTTGGTTAAGCCGATTAAGATTTTGCCCTATTAGGCAGGTATTTGTGAATTAGACCGACAGTAGAAATAGGTAATGGGTCCTACCATGACGTCTAATTGCCATTCAAATGCAGCTGTGTCATACCTAGAATTTTACTTACAGCTTACGTCATCGCCTGAACAAAATCGTAAATTTGAAGGTACGGGGCAATGTATAGAGTATCGGTAGCTAGATACAAGGTCAATCCACACCTCATTCAAGCAGTGGATGTACCGGATCGGCTTGACCTCTATTCTAATTCTGACCTTATCTACGAGTTTAAAACAGAAGACGAAGTAAAAAAATATGCATCTTCGCATTCCCTACTTAACAAAACTAGTGATTAGGGAGTAGCGAGTGCGAAAGGTCGCGAGTTCAAATATCAGTCATATTAAGTGATGCTCAGACTCAATCGACGAAGCATTACGAACAGAGTAATTGTTAAAACATTACCTTCTTTTTTATAGTAATGTAATCAAAAGCAGTTACATAGGTAATCCTAATCATGCAAATAATTTATGTTTCAATAACCTCGGTGGCGTTACCTAGTGGGCGAAGTGCACGGCTGAGGCGCAAAAGGTGCGGGTTCTATCCCCGTTCTATCTGTCAAAAGAACGAATGTTAGTGTAATGTACCTACCTATGTCACGTTAGACTGTTTGTTATATAGAATAAATGTTATTATTCTTATTCAAATATTAGGGTCTCGGTGTTAGGGTTACTATGGTACCTACATACTCGTAGTTTCTGATACACACGACACATGTAAAAGTGGGGTCGTAATTTTCAAAGGTCTTCGCCCCATTTCCTTCTCTAAAAATTAAATATTTAAGAATGTACAGTCAAATCCTCATTCTAGAACACAAACAAATATGGTTTTACTTCAGTATTGTCATCTTTTTTTTTAAGTTTTTTATTTTTTGGTTGAACCGTGCTATAAACCTTGATTACCGCATCGCATCTATCGATAAGAAACCGGTATTCACTAGTAGGTAATTCGGCTTTTTAGTGGTGTCTACCAATCCCTTTACTATTTACTGCCTGTCTCTATCGCACTTACTTAAATGTTATATGTTTGTTCTCTGTCTCTCTTTTGTCTTTGACCATAATTTTATGTCATTTTTCATTTCATTTGTTGATGGAAGAGGGCGCTTGTGTGTGGTCGCGTCGCGTACTTGTTTGCTGCGTTTTCTGGAGAAAAGTGTTTATTGCATTCGTAAATTGTAAGAATTTTCTAAATAATTCCCAATTTAGCACATAAATAGTTAAAAAAACTACGTTATAAATACTATGAATCGCTTGCAAGGACAGAAGGCACTGATCAATTAAAAATTGTGGGTGTGGTGAACGCCGAAAGTGTCATCAAATTATCGATGTAAAAGTTATTTTCTCTGCAAATGCTGTAAAGATTACGTAATTTTTATCAATAGCACTGACTGTACTTTTAATCAACGGTAGTTTAGTAAGTGAAATAACCCTAAAAGTGTTGGTAACAGTGTTGTGTGTTGGTTGTAGAAATCGTCGTCGACGAAGACAACAACGATGACGACCCCTGCTAAATTGTTCGGACGGGAGCTCTCCTCGTATGATGAGGTGGACGTGGATGAGCTCTTATCCAAGCTCACGACGGAGGAGCTGAATATGCTGGCAAAGGAAGTTGATCCTGATGTGAGTACCCCTATGTTATCACTTCAAAATGCACACATTGTATAAATGCGAAAGTAACTCTGTCTGTAACAAACATTCACGACTTCATGTTCTGTCTGTAATGTTTTCATGTCTAAACGGCTGAACTGATCTTGATGAAAATTTGGTGTGGAGACAGCCTAACCCCTGAGGAAGGATATAGGCTACTTATTACTCAGGTTCCATTGGAGCACAAATATCACCAGGCCTCTGATAAGTCAAGGCAAAAAAATGCTGGTTTAGGTACAGCTAGGAGGAGTTAGGACTAATCGGACGTTTGTTTTACGTTGCCGTAATGCTTAATTAAGCTAAATAGGTTTTAGCAACATTTTATAAAAAACGTAGCTCAAATGCACTGTATAATTTGCTAGAAAATTTGATCTAGAATTCAAGTTTTTTGAACAAACTAAAGAGCTGGTCCATTAGTTGCATGAATACCAAAAATAAGTAAAAAAACTTCAAATTGTTATATTTCTAAGTAATACAGGGATTATTTAGAACTGTTATGAATCTAAATGACCCCGTTCTTTGATACCAAGCCATATATACATTGCAATTATGTTTAGGCAGTGACTTAAGTTGACAGTATCAAAGATTGATGATTCAACATTCACATTCGAATGCCAATAAGACATGGGCCCCAAGCCTAAAGCAGGCATTCGAAATAAAACTATGACCTAACTATTTGCTAGTCGACCTCATCACACATCTAAGTACTTCCAATTTGGTCCCTGCATTCACAGCTCCATTACTCAGTGAATAAGCGACGAAGGCCACCACACAATAACATTAACTGATAATGCCTCACATTCAAACACAAAGACTGTATTATTCCCACATGATGCCTTGAGTTTTATCTAAATTGAAAACAGAAAGATGTGATATTCATCATATTAATTTTGAACTCTGATGTATGGTTATTAGGTCTAAATTAGTAGTTTTTTATTCAATTTAATTTAAAACTTTAAATCAATCACCAGCTGTGTTAATACGCAACTGAAAATCAGGATTGAGTATTTTTTAAAACCATATAAATCTTTAATTCTACTATTTGACAAAATATTTAATAACACAACATGTAATTCTGTTACTATACGATAATGATAGTTATCAGGAACTTACAAGGAGATTATAGGTACCACTTTCCTATATGGCTACATCTGAAATTATATAGATAAGTAACTGTACCATAAGATCCCTAGTAGACACTATTACAGGGTAAAGAGCTGAATAAAGAATCTAGGTAAATTTGAAACCCAAGCTATGTATAAAAACATAATAAAAGTCACTATAAATGGTAAGTTTTTTTTGCAGATGATTTGTACACTAAAAAGTTCTCTTAATGAAAACTGCATCCAAATATTGTTTCAGAAGGATTTGATTTAAAAGTTGACAAATACATTGCCTTATTAAATATAAATAAAATAGAAGATGAGGACACCTGAGTCATACCTGTGAGGGTAGTAAAATAATAATGAATGGACATTTTTGGCAAGCACCCAACTCATGTGGAATGTACACACTGGGAGAATTAGTAGCAGGTAGCGTTACCTCTGTTTGTTTATTGATCTTTGTTTATCCATTTTGTTAATTGGCAGCCTCTTAGATCTTTATAAACTTATTTAAACTGCTGTATCAAAGAATTTTACAAAATTATTCAACTGGTCACTATTACCAAAAATATGCTGAAGGAAAAGTGAAGTAATTGAGTGCCCTAAACCCAAAAGTTCAGTGTGTGATATATCTATACCACACACTGGACATCTGCTAATCACCATAATGCTACCATTTTGGTCTAACAATTTTCGTTTTAGTTTTAATAAACCAATGTCAACTGATTCCATGTGTTGGATATAAGCATTCTATCAGGATACCCGGGGCTCAATCATTCGTTATTTATCAATTTAATTTAGATTAAAGCATTATAAAAATATTGACAAAAGTGGTTAAGTATGTACTTAATTTATTTTGAAATTTAAATGATTACACTAGCTGAACTTTTCATAACAATTTTTGAAAAGCGCTCCCTAATTATTTTAATTACCAAAAATACCAGGCTAATGATCATATTCATAGCAAAGGTGTGAAAATAGCTAAAGAAATAGTTTTCTGAGTAATTTTTAACATAACATTTCTGTAATATCAAAACTGTATGCTCTGTTGGGTTTCAAACAGGTGCTTTACATAATTTTACCCAGCAAAACCGGCTTCCTTTTCACTCCACAAATAGTTTTCCACATGTACCTATTTACATTAATTTCCATAATTATTGTCTCATATTGAATGACGATATTATTTTTATAGAATGTCGAGTAGGTAGGTACTAAATTTATTCGATATTTTTACTCGATACTCATTACTTGATAAATTTAGTATTTCAATTTATTTAATTTATCAGACATGTCATCCATTGTTAGTAAAAAAAAAAAAAGATTAGAGAAGTATTGCCAATAAGGATATTGGTTTTGATGTGATTCCATTGTGAAGTTTCAAAAAAAGGACCTAATATTAAAAGTTTTCACTGGCTTTTCAGTTGCCTTCTAGCTGAGAACAATGGTTCTTAAACCTTAAAATCTCAGACCTATATATTCATAATAGACCTTATATAATTCATTTGTATGTGCTGTAGTACATACTAATTAATTAATTTCATGAATTTGGTATGTACTGTAGTACCTACATACTAATGAATTTACCTGCTTTGTTTGTCAAAAGTAAAGATTAAGTATTGCGTTATAAATGTATTGCATCCAATTATCAGTCGAAATTATCGCTAAGATAGTGTAACCTATCTGGCGCCCTACGTGCCATAATATTTCTTTAATTCCGTGATTACTGTGATAAGCATTGTCTGAAGGCGTACCTATTGATTCGTTCTATTTAGCAAAGGCACTAAAGCAAATGAAAAGCCGCGGTGACCTCGGCTAAAGACTAAGGGAAAAAAGCTAGGAGATGGGCAGCAGCGTCCGCAAAGTTTATGGTATAGGACTCAAACGATTACTATTTTAAACAATGATCGGTCCGGCAATAACGTTGATTTTTACGGAGTTTGTCGATAACCTCCATACATTAAGCCATGCCTACATTTATGCGTTTCCGATAACCGCTTTAAAAAAATATCGGATCGGAAACGTTTATCACGAACGTTCGTACGTACCTTTCGTAGGTAACGGTCCTTGCCACTTCAGTAAATACAAAGCATTAACTAACTCGTACGGGATAACCAACGGGAAATAATTAATTTTACGTATACTGTTTTGTCATTTCTTACTTTTATCTCATACATAACAGTGTTATAAGTACCTAGGTTATCTCAGACTGGAGAAGGTAAGCATTAACTTAAAGGAAAATTATGATTAGTACCTATTTGTTTAATGAGTAGGTCATTTATGGATAAGTTCCATAGCCATGCTACTAGAACTGAATTAACGGAAAATAAAGATAACTTTAACTAACGGTGTGACGTCATACCGATAAAATCAGATAACCCCAAACAAACTTTCGCATTTATAATATTATTAGGATCATTTGAACACTTCCTAAACTTAGCGCAGGCCAAGCCAAGCGCAAGTTGTGAATCTTAATAGCCTTAGACGGATGTAAGTGTACACTTAATTTTTTTCCACAAAGCATGTACCTAGTTGCAAAATAAAAGTACCTATGTTCGTCCATGAGAATAAAAATGAATACCTATCTAGGTAGACGGAGCTCATAATACACTTAAATATTGCTTCTGCATACATTTGAGCAAGCTGGTTTCATCAGCCGGTTTAGAATAATGCAGGGTTCTTGGAAATCACCACAGCCATAATCTTCACCGAAAGGGAAATTACTCAGGAATGTGGCATTTGAGCTGGGTTACGCCGGTTCCTCGAACTGATAACGATTCCTGCGTAACTGACTACAAACTTGCGTCTATTAGCGCCTTGCTTTCCATAGCCGATGGATAACATCTACAACAATGTATTTGTAACTCGTTAGTTATCCCGATGCAACGCAATCTTCCTTACGAAAATTTTCACGTCTCTTCTTTCGTGACTAGGCTCTAGTATGTTTATATGAGCCTAGATTACTAGAAAGGCTTATGTTTTTAGGGCAATTAGATGCATGGATAGCACATCAGTTCAAATTGCGTTCATTTCAATAAAATCACAAGGATTACTTTAAAGCTTCTTAGAAACTATTGGCCCAACCAAAAATGCAGTTAATGCACAACTTTTTAAAACATTTACAGACATCGAAATTTGTTTACAATTGATTGCAAGCGTTGAAATTATACAGTTATTCGATTTGGCAACACGTTTGGTTACGCGATTACTATAAAATTGCCTTAATTATGCGTTTCGTAAGTCCAGTATGTTCAAGTCATACGCTTTCTAAATAAACATATTTGAAGTCATATCCTAATTTTGTTGCTGTAAGAGAGAAATTAAATGGGCATTGTCATGCGGGGGAAGATAATCTCTTGTGACGAGAATAATATATGAATGTAACCTCTACACGAGGTTGACTAAAGAAAAGAAAGAAAGATTTTTTGAAGGTGACATGAATAAGAATCGAGTGATCATGGCAATCGATTCATATTCAGAGAATACGAAGGTGTTGGCTGATAGAGAGTACACGAGAAAATGTTATGCCGATCCCACCCGAAGTGTGATAAGAAGAGGGAGGTGATTATGTGGCTCTCTGTACTTACAGACTCTTAATATTTTCAGGATAACTTCCTGCCCCCCGACCAAAGAAATAACTACGACTGCGAGAAGGACCCCACAGGACCTCTCAACCGTAAAAAGCTCATTGAACACATCAACAAGCAAGCCCTGGAGACGCCCGACCGGCCGGAGGTGAAGCCCTACGTCGCCGGCGTCGTACGGGGGAAGAAGGTAAAGAGAGAACCAACAAATGTCATACACACTGTCCTGACTCTTTTTAAGTGGCCCAGAGACGATCCGTTGCATTTGATATCATCATAACTCATAACTCAGTTGGTAGTAACTCTGCCTTCTGCGCTAGAGGTCGCGGGTTCGATTCCCGCACTGGACAAACATTTGCGACTAACACAGATGTTTGTTCTGTGTCTGGGTGTTAAATATATATCTATTATGTATATCAGTCTCTGGTACCCATAGTACAGGCTATGCCTAGTTTGGGATCAGTTGACAATGTGTGATATGTCCGGAATATTTATTATTATTTTTATTTTATTATTTATTTACAATGGTAACGTGATTGATCATCGTCTGACATAAACTACCTATTTACTGTCCATAAGCCAAATACGATGTGAAATGTTTGTAAACAAACAGCCCATACTTTATGTAACATTCTCTTGATTGGTGTTGATTTTTGGACAGAATTTGCATTTTTTGTCCATTTGTGATCACTCCGTCAATTTTAATTGATACCCTTATAATGAATTTAGTTAGATAGTAAATATTATATTGAAGCCTTATGTCCGGTTCATTGGGTGAATTTATAGCACTTTGAATCCTTTCAAGTGATTGTATCCGGTTTCCGGAACGGCGAAGCTTTCACTAAGAATGATATAGTGCAAAAAAATCCTTCAAAACATTGTCGACAATAAACATTAATAGATTTCTGGCAAACTATAATGTCGACCTTACTTAATATATAAATATGGTTCTGATTCAATAGATTTTTTTTTTCACATTTGTACGGCACATTTTACGACCTATTAATAAAATATTTTTCCTTCGAAATTCCTTCAAAACATTTTCGACAAAACTTTTTAGACAATAAACATTAATATATTTCCGGCAAACTATAATGTCGACCTTATTTAGAATAGAAATATGGTTATGATTCAATTGAAATATTTTTTTTAAAATTCGTACTGCCTATTAATAAACTATTTATTCCGCCCTTCGGCCTTCACCTTCGTACATAACACAACAGTTACGAGCGACAACACTGTCGCAACAATTTTATTTGAAAGTTGGCCAAATCCAATTGCCTATTGTTTTGCAATGTTTATAACTAGTTACCTAGTAATTATAGCCGTTTTGCCTAGTGGGAGGTACCACGAGGGTCGTGGGTTCGAATCCCAGTCGTGCACCAATGGACACACCAATTTCACAAATTTATGTGCGCTTCATGTGCCTAAAAATGGTGATGGAAAACGTCGTGAGGAAACCAGTGCGCCATTTGCCATTACGCTTAAACAATTGCACTTGTGTAAGCGTAATGGCAATGAAGATCGTAACTTTAAGGATAATTTTAACAATCTTAGCAACATTCAAAACGTTCCAAACTTGACAAGGGAAAACTTCAAAACCTTAGCCTCTTCCTTTTTATGTTTGAAAAACTTAGATGTAGCTAAAATTGATAAAATCATCTTCAAAATTGCGATCTTCATTACCATTTTGGTTAGCCTGGCAGCTAGTATGCTTATAAATGGCGATGGGCTTGCCATGTTGTAGCAAGCCCATCGCGTATGGAATATTCACTTCTGCAAAATGTGGGCATGTGCCAAATGTTTGGAATTGCCTCACATCGTCAAGGGTCTCATGGCCTGGAGATGATGTCTACCGGGCTTGAGGATAAAAAGTTGTGAACCTATTTCTAATAATTCCACCTATTATTTGCTAAAGACTTGGTTCTATTTCAGTGGATCCCACCGCCTGTGCCAGAAAAGCAACGAGACGCTGACGAGCAGATCTCAATCGACCTTGGTGACGAGTACGAAGAGGCGCTCACGGATGCCTCGCAGGAGGAGATCATTGACCTTGCCGGTAAGTTTCACAGTCTTAACTCTCTCGCTCTCTGGGAACTTAATCTACCGTACCGATTTGCATCCTACCGCCTGCGCCAAATGCTTAGTTCTTGTTTTTGATGATTAAAAGTTCGTTCTCTTCTGCAGACCTTCCACCTAGAAGGCAAGTATTTCATCTACAAAACGATTATTGATGACGATGAATAATAAAAATAGAAAAATACTTAAAAAGCTTGATGGCTTTGTTTACAAACATAGACATCACAGAGTAAATTCTCAAGTCAAATACATGTATAAATTGCTAAGTCGACGCTCGATTATACACAATCCGTTGTAACTTCTCTAACGGCTACGGTCCAGTAACGATCCAGTAGTGATTCCACTTTGGTTAGCGTTTGAACTCACTCGCTCGCTCAAAGTTGAGCTATAATTGAACCACAGTCAGAACTGTAGCCGAAACGCAGACATTAGCAGGCGTTATTATTATTAAATTAGCGCGATCGGGGCCCAAGTCACTGACCTAATACAAGATGACCAAGAAATAACCAGCGAGACGACAAGCAACTACACGTGCGTTTGCTCAAACCACCATTATCAGAAACTACAAAACATCCGTCAAATTAATGTTCAGTTGTGAAACGATGCCATTGACCCAAACATAGAATATGTATTTACTTGCATAAACAAATATGAAAAGTATTGTATGTTTTCTTTCTAAATTTCTTCGAAATAATTTTACTTTTGACGCGTTTGCTTTGATTCTGTCAACGAAAATAGTCTGACAGCCAGATGAGAAACATAACGTGTACTACATATTACTGTTATATTTGGTTCCTGGAAAACCCAGAAAATGGCAATTTAATATTTTGGACAACCGTCATCAGCTGAAGTAGTTCCAGGCCTCATTTCACGGTAGATCTATCTAGGACCACCGTCATCCCAGCTCATAGTTATTTATTGGTAAAAACAAGTCAAATGAACACAGTACATAAATTAGTAGATAGGTTAGCGCTACCTACCTCATTCCATTCTCATCATCTTTTTCATTTGCATATCATCATTTCAGCCGTAGGACGTCCACTGCTGAACATAGGCCTCCCCCACAGATTTCCAGAGCGACTTCCTATCATATGGGAGGAATTTACCCATACTAACCACTCTGGGCACGCGGGTAGGCTAACGCAGTTAGAGCTATCGTTGTTCAAATACGGGACGCTCTGCTGCCCATCCCCTAGCTTTTTTCCCTTTAGTCGCCTCTTAGTACATCCACAAGTAGATATGGAGGGGCCTATTCTTCAGCCGGGCATTCATGTTCTTGTCGCCACATGTCATTTTCCCTTATCACGTCTACTGAACAAAGTCAACTTTAGTTTGACTTGAGCTTGACGCATGCCTCAATTGTCAAACTTAAAATTGACTTAAATCACTCGACGCAAGAGTCATTTTGAGATATTTTTTAAAACACATTTTATGTACTCAAAAATAACAAGTGACAGCGAACGACATGCGTCTTCCGGTTCCTGATGGTCACTCATCACACACTACTGAGTTCGCAAAATCTTAATCCCTACGAAGCCAAAAGTTCTTGCAAATTCTATTTTAAAATGTCTATGGCACACTGCCCCATAATTTTCGCGACAAAAAGAAATTACACAAATTGTTTTAGTGTCATAATCTTTATAACTGATGTGAAGTGTCTTTTGTAATAATAACAAGGATAGTTTTGTGACGTTTTGGCAAACACCCAGTGTTACGCGTACTTTTAATAGATATGACAAGAAAAATTGTTTGTGATCCCATCGCGGAGACAAATGCGGTGGTAATGAAAACTTGTGATTAATATCACATGATGTGGATTGTGATAATTTGTAGGATTTGTTTTGATACAGAAAATGTAACCAAGTAAAATTTATACCTATTATAATTAAAAGAATCTGCTGTTTTGGGAAAATCAGTTCAAACTCAATGATTCAGCTGTTTAAGAGGTAAAAATCTTGGTTTCAAACTTCTCGTAAGTGTAATTATTTACTACAGATTTTTTTAAAAATTTTCGTTAATCTCTATTATTCATTTTATGAGCATCTTTCGGGTCAGCAGTCAGTAAATATCACCTTGTTTGTTTAGTCACTATGTCTATAACATTATTTATAGTGAATGTACTAAGATTCCCTTTTTAGGACCGTTTTTTTCACGTCGCAGTAGTCACAATATTTTAAATAATTAATAGGTATTTTATATATTTTAGGTTAAGGTATATATTTCTATGGGTTTAAGAATTAGTTTTTACCATCTGTACTATTCTTAAGTTACCTGAAATAAAATTTATACTAATATTATTATCTAAATGATTTCTGTTTGTGGTTTCCAGCTATCCTCGGCTTCCACTCCATGATGAACCAAGACCAGTACCACGCCTCGCTGCTGAACAAGGGCCAGCCCGTCGGCCTCGGGTGGGACGGCATCACTAAAGCTTCCAAACCCAAGGTATTTATCTATTTATTCATAAAAGTTGAAGTGGCAGTGGGAAGGCTATATACCTCGCTCGCGGAACCGACAACCGTTGGACAATAAAGGTCCCAAATGGCGACCACCAACCGGACGTGAGTCGTCCGGGCCTCTCACCGGATGGACCGATGACATTGTGAAGGATGCTGGAAGTCGGTGGATGGAAAAGTCTATGATGATTCATAAAAGGGAACCCCAACTAGCACATATTCTAAAACGAATTTATTAGTCTATTAGTGCACATATGTTCGGACATGCCTCTGACTACCCTAATGTCTACGTTAATCACTTATTTGTAGGCGTGGGTTAAAAATGTAATTCCAATTTTTGCAGGTGTTCCCCATGGACCCGCCCAACGACACCGACCCAGAGGAAACCATTGCGCGGGTGAAAAGCGACGACCAGAAACTAACAGATCTCAACTGGAATAATATTAAGGTAAACCGTTTTACTATGGCCGTGGTAGCCCTGTGTTATAGAATAGGCCCCTCCATATCTACCCCTGGATGTCGTAAGAGACGACTGAGGGAAAAAACTAGGGGATGGACAGCAGCATGAATATTGAAGTTTGAACCAGCAGTTTGTGCAAAATGGAGGCTAAACTTTAAAAATGGTCTTCCCCTCTTATTCCTAATCAGTCAATAACTTTATCGGCTCGATAACTCTCGCCCTGTTTTAACAGAAGAAAGCGACGGACATATTTTATCGAGCCGATAAAGTAGATCTCAACCTCGACTTGAAGGTTTGGAGTACTTTGAAGTAATCTGCGCCTCAACTGAGACTTGCTAGCTTGCTTGTCGCGTCATTGATTCTTACTTGGTCATGACGTATTAGGTCAGTGACCAGGTTGAGGTATTGTGGCCCTGAAATGGGCTTATGACCGTCGGTGAAAGAATCAGTGTAATGAAAGGATTAAAGTGCGCTTCTTAGAGGTTCCTTTCGTGCAATTAGAGGCTCCTTTCAACTGAGACTGTCCAATTTATAGCCCGTTTTCTCCGCAATAGTCGTAAGAGACTAAGAGACCAGTTGTTCAAAAACAGGCCAAAAAAAACTAACTCTCTACTTCTCAATTCCAGAACATAAGCGACGAGAAGTTCGATAAGCTATTCGAAGGAATCAAAACCAACACCAACCTCGAAGTTTTGTGCCTCGTGAACGTCGGCCTCAACGACCGCACCGCGGCGAAGCTGGCCGACGCACTCACCCACAACTCCACCCTGAGGGTCGTCAATGTGGAGACCAACTTCATCAGTCCCGCGGGCGTGGTGCAACTCGTCAAGTCGCTGCTCACCACTAACAGTGTTGAGGAGTTCCGTGCCTCTAATCAGGTGACAAATTTATAAATAACAATAAAATAATAAATAAATATTCCGGACATATCACACACGGTTAACTGATCCCAAACTAGGCATAGCCTGTACTATGGGTACCAGAGACTGATATACATAATAGATATATATTTAACACCCAGACACAGAACAAACATCTGTGTTAGTCACAAATGTTTGTACAGTGCGGGAATCGAACCCGCGACCTCTAGCGCAGAAGGCAGAGTTACTACCAACTAAGCTATGAGGCCTGTCAAAAAACAGTCACATGACCGCACACTTGATAAATAACTATTAACTTTTTAAAGCTATGCTAGTTTCACTGCCTGTTAAGATCCGAAATGAGGAAATCCGTAGAAGAACCAAGGTCACTGACAAAGCTGAATTAGCGAGTTGAAGTGGCTGTGGGCAGGCCATATAGCTTGCAGAACCGACAACCGTTGGGGAGTAAAGGTTCTCGATTGGTGACCACGACCCGATCCGACGACATTGTGAAGTTTGCTGGAAATCGGTGGATGGAAAAGGCTCAAGACTCGTCGACCAAGCGTCGTGGAACTCTTTGGGGGAGGCCTATGTCCAGCAGTGGACTTCTACAGAATGATGATGATGATTAACTTTTTAATATTATGGTGACGTTCGCTATTTGAAGTTTCTAGAAATGTGGTAATGAAACAATCGATTAAAATGTAGTATCAAAATATTTTTTCATGAAGAATAAAAAACTTATTCCCAAGCAACACATGCTACCTGCAAGTGTTGCTATTGTTGTAAAAATATCTCCTCACTTTCCAGCGATCGCAAGTCCTCGGTAACAAGATAGAGATGGAGATAACCTCGCTCGTTGAGCAAAATCCGACACTGCTGCGGCTCGGCCTCCATCTTGAATACAGTGACGCGCGCCACCGCGTCGCCAGCCATCTGCAGCGGAACATCGATAGAAGTAAGTAGAAAGGCTAGTCCTTCTCCCCAGATACTGGGGAGAATTTAAGGCCGGGTAGTCGGTTGGGGTACATCCGGGTAGTACGGAGGGTGACAACCGGGTAGCTCGGTAGTGGGGAAAGGTGACAGCCGGAGTCACGTAAAAGGCTGCCTACAATATAGAAGAAGAGGAACAGAAAAGTAGTAGAAGCGAGTGAAAGTTAGGCAGCCGGATAGTAGAAAGGGGGGGTGGCCATGTAGTCGGATCAGTCCGGGGAGCAGAGAGGATAGTCGTATTCTGGGGAACAGGTGTAGCCGGGTAGGAAGAAAGGGATCAGTTGGGTAGTAGGTGGAGATGGGTAGTGAGAAAAGGGGGTATAAGGTCGTAGGGAGCAAGGTATCCGGGTTGTTGGAAGGGGGAAATAACCGGGTAGTGAGGGAGTGGGGTGGTATAGAAGAGTGCTTTTGTGATAGATGGTATTTTTAATAAAAAGGATAAGATCACAGACCATAGAACTGAACTATACACACCGGCACAATTAGCGGAACAGAAAAAAAAGTGAGACTATGAGATAATAACGCATATATTTGACGAAAATGTAATTAGACACAAAATAACAAATTGATTAACATCTTTTAACAACGACTTTGAAAAGTCTTCGTTATTTTTTATTGAAAATAAAGAAATTTGAAATAAGTGAAATTTTTAGATGATTATGAACCATCACAAAAAATAAAAAAAAGTAAGCATTAAATGATTTAACAATAAAATTAAAGCAAAATTAATAACGAGTGTTTCCCCCTCTTGCTCTGATTACGGTTTCCATTCGTCTGGGCATGCTACAGATTATGTTATCGATGATTTCTTGAGGCAACCGCTCCCACTCCTCAAGTAATGCGTTTCCAAGTTCATTCAGATTGTTGGGGGGTGGCATTCTGGATTTAACCCTTCTTTTTACCAAGTCCCAGACATGCTCTATCGGATTCATAACGGGGGAATTTGCTGGCCACTGCATCACCGGTATACCTACGTGGCTCAGATATGCCTGTACCGATTGTGCACTATGAGCACGAGCATTATCTTGCATTAGAATAAAGTCGTCACCAATAAATGGGGCAAATGGTACAACATGTTCTTCTAAAATGTCTCTGATGTATCGATCTGCTGTCATGGTCCCTCCTGTGACTATCACTAACTCCGTGCGAGCTCCCAAACATATCCCTCCCCAAAACATAATCGAGCCGCCACCATAAGCCACTGTGTGTTCAAAATTAGACTGTATGTGGCGTTCTCCTTTGCGTCTCCATATTCGCTGTCTCCCATCAATCTGTTTTAAAAGAACTCTGCACTCATCAGTAAAGAGAACCTGCTGCCATTCGTTCAAATCCCAATGACGATGTTCTCGCGCATAGCGTAAGGTTTACGCGGTGACGTCTCTCAAGTTTTGGGCCTTTGGCAGGTATATACGACCCTAAACCAACTTCTTCAAATCTCCTGCGAACTGTACGCTCACTTACTCGATCTCCTCGAACGTCTTCCAGTTCATTTCGAACTTGTACAGCCGTTAATCGCGTATTCCTACGAACTCCAAGTTGTAAAAAACTGTCATCTCGCCTCGATGTACATCTTTTTCTACCTTGACCCCTCCTCCTCACAAGAGAATTAGACGATCTGTACCGCTGGATACTGCGATGAATCGTTGATACTGGTCGACGAAGCCTTGAGGCAATCGATCTGTAGGTATGGCCATTTCTTCTCATTTCATCAGCCCTAATGATTTCCAGTGATGTTAAGTCAGGCATAATAAAGAGCTTTTAATAAACAAAATTGCCTATAGAATAACAAATTTATAAAAAACCATTAAGTGCAATTTTTCAAAAAAATTACAATTACGTAGTTATTACTTGAACAAGTTGACAAAACGTATTGTTCGGGAAAATAAAACAAATGAATGAAAAAAGTGTATGTCATATAATTTTCTATTTTCAAATTTGACAATAAATTAAAAAAATATCATAACTGGCCAGTTCCTCAAGTAAAAGATTTTAAAATCATGCTTTTTTTTGTGTTCCGCTAATTGTGCCGGTGTGTATATAATTCTTCTCATCTACGTTTTCTATGGCGATATTCTATTGGGAAATAATGGTATTTCTTTATGTAAACTTCATTTCAGGTTTTTTCCTGTCTAGGTGACCAATGCATTGGCTCAAAACTTCTAATCTTTACATCATCATATTTTTTATTTATATATTTTTTATATATATACTTGGTTTATTTACTCTTATGTATGTTCTATTTTTCACATCTTCAACTATAGGTACTGAACTAACAAAATTACCATCTACAGTGGCCTCATAGTCTTCACTTCTATAGTTTTGGTGGGAATTTAAGCAACATTGTTTCGAGTTAAAAGTATTATGGACATCAATCACATTTAGTACATTTGATCAGTGAATGAGTCGACTAACGAAAAAAAAATAGTACTACCCTTCTATCGGTATATATCGTTTTACCGTTCGCTGGTACTTTCATTTCTAGGTCGAAATTAAGTCTTTTCTGGTATATTCTTGTCATTTTTCCACCAATAAATGTGTTTGTACATGGCTGCAACAGATGGCGTGCGCGGCGCATCTTCGCATCTCGCTCACTCGTCACAGTAATATATTGTTATGTTAACGTCTCCTAGGGGCCGTGGCTGGGTTTCGGTAGCAGTTTAGTTGTCACTTGACATTTGAAAGATATTTTTTTAAACATAATCCCTAGACCAAGGATGTCAAAATTCTGAGAAAAGGAATAAAAGTACATATTTGATAATGAAGAAACATTTGGTTTAAAGAGTTCTCATGATGAAACAAAAATAATGCGCTGAATTAACCCAAAATTTTGTTCTGTAACCACTTGAAAATCAAATAGTTCTAAATTTGTTGTACGACTGACTGAGTGACTGACAATCAGCGTAAAACCTAAACCAGAAGTGCCAAGATTTTCTGAGAGTATAGCTTTCTCCCTTTACCCCTAGTAGTCCAGGGGTGCAAGAGAGGGAACTCCGGAATTCAATCCCTGACGGGTTGGGACGGGTTTGAAAGCAAACTTCCGGGTTGCAGCTGTTTGGGAGTTTGTACGAAAATAGCTTCACGCGCACGAAGTCGCGGAGGTTCCCACTAGGCGATTATAAACGTTTACGTATATAAATTAACTATCACAAAGCTACCATCCCCAGTTACGGGCCTATAACACACACGCCTTCACGCACAAACGCAGCAAGGCAGTTTGATCATCCACATCCATAACGCATCAGTCACGTCGCTTCGGCTACTCCTTACAAAATTGACCCATGACCATACTCAGGGTAACTTCTGCCTCCATGATAACAGAATAACATCCGTAAAAAGAGCCAATAAGAACGGATTAACATCACGTCATACGCATTTCAGCCAATGCGAACATAGCAAAGACAAACACAGGTTCTACGCGCCCAGTGTTCTTGAAAAATATACTCATCGAATCACCATTAAAATGTCTACAAACCAGACAAATGTAAATAAAATGTGGCAAGACAGAACATATGAACTGCATTGAACATCGTCTAACATAAACATTATCGTGGGAAATTATGCACCTGTGTGCTGGAAGAAATGTTTTTTTCATTTTTTTATTGAAAAGAGTCATCTTGATGCGATGAAGCTTGTATCTAACTCAACAGCTACCTAACTTCATGATATTGTATAAAAAATATAGTGCAGTTATTTTCAACTTGCTTGATTATTTAAGAAGAATTGAATAATTCTTAATGACTTACCTCAGTTCTTAGACGCATTATAATATATATATTTTACTAACAAACTTTGGATCCATTTGTTGTCAGAAATAAAATATTTTTTTATTTTTATTTTATACGACATTGTAACACTTTGATATACATTCCGATAAGCATACAATATTCAGCAGAATTACTCATTAAAAAGGTTAATAACCATGTGTCTCAAAGCTGAATAAGAACATGGTTGGTAATCTAGTTTCTATATTATGTCAGTAAATCTCTAGCTCTACCATCTCCAAAGCTTCATCGCGTAAGATACAAGCTAAAAAACCGAACTACCATACCAGATTGCCGAGTACAAAAGCGAGCAAGCGCATCGCTCAGTCTTCGCTTGCCGCGCGGCCGTCCGCCGGCCGTCGGCGTAGATAGCTCATTCTTCAACCTGACTCCTCCTAGCGCCGAAGCCGTCACTCCCACCAATGAGAAACCAAGCGATAATGTCGAACAATCCGTCACCGTCGACATGAAGTTGCCAGAAGCAGGAATTGTCGATAACGCAGACAAAACAGAAGCAGTACCAATAACTACAGAAGTAGAACCCACAGTAGAAACTAAAATGGACGCAGAAAGAGTGATACCGGTCGATATAGAAGGAGAGAAAGAAGTTAATGGCATGGAAACATTCGTTAAAGCCGAGCGACCAGATACGAACCCCAACCCCCATTCGTGAGTAGTCGCGATGTATGACACACACACTCACGCGTGACCCACCTGTGTACATGTTGTAGTGAGGTTTCACACCTACGAACTTGGACAACGTTTACTAAAATTCTATGTTTTCGCAATGCGAATAACCACCATTTTTTGTCGTCCTCTGTCCTACGTCATGCAAACGATAGAGACGGCACAACAAAATGGCGTCATGTCTAATTCTTTTGAAACTTATGTTGGCTTTTAGGTTAGAGCCAAAAGTTGTCTAAGTTCCCAAACCCAACTATATGTTGACCCCATAAGTACACCATGAGTGATGTATTTGAGAGTATTTTCTTCCATTTACAGTACGGAAAGACCTAACTCTGCGACTCCAATTCAGGTTCTTTAACAACCTACCTAAGGGGGCGCGTAGTCAATAATAACGAGGTATCCAGTTAGCCACGGCTGTGGTACAATGTTGGCACGGCAATAACATACTTCGCTTAGCTTATTGTAATGTCTATTTGGTTGGCAGACTAAAAATGGTGCAGTTTTATACTTTTTTTGTTCCTGAAATAATAGGCTAAATAACTGTCATTTTATCGAAGCATTATATTCTTGTCTCTGTCACTTTCATACTGATGAAAAGAGATGGCATTTTAGCTATCGGGACTATTATCAATTAAGGCGGTAAGAGTTTATCTTAATAACAGATCGGTCTACGGGTGCCGAGCCTAATCGATTATAATCATTCATTTACTTAGTATAAAATAGTATAGAAATAAATCGCGTTAGAATTTATAAAATTGCACCTAAGCAGAAGTTAGATTACTATGAAAATAAGCCACTCCAACCGCATGGATTTAGTGGTATATTACTATATAACATATTTACACTTTCTAAACGATTATTTCTTGACTCTAAAAAACCTCAGCTACTCTCATTCCAAACCTCAATTTTGAACTCTATACCATACACTAAAACATTTTTATTATTCTTCCGATTGGACATGATTTTAATATAACATTTAATTTTTAGCCGAGAGGGGAGCATAACAAATGATATTTAGTTGAAACGATCGTGGACATCGGTAAAATTCCTGGTTTTCTAGCCGATATATCGGATAATAACGGTTTTTTCACAGCTCAGTGGCTTCCGCTAACGAGAGTGCCGCTTAGAGCTACGTACAGCTGTGGGGTTCCAAATGAGACGGGATGCAGTCTGTTGCATTTAACTCACCGATTTTATTACTAAATAATAACCACATTACTCATAAACATTGTATAACCGAATTACTTTCAATAGTGTATGATTTATCTGTGATATTTCATACCAAGTTACTTGCAACAATCATGGAAAGCGAGAAACAGACAGTACAATCATATTATTGTGGTGTGGTAACCGGTATCAGATCATAAATTATATATAAGGTGATTCATATTATGTATGCAATCCCGTAAGGGGCTTATTCTACACCTAATTAGTAATAGAGTTTACGACTTTCGGAAATTCGACATTTTTCTTTGTAAACTCTATGAAAAAATCAGCTATTTTAGGTAGCAATCTTGAACTTTTCAGTCAAGTTCAGAAGGCCCCACGATGAACCGACGATATTTTAAAGGTTGCAGGAAGTCGGTGGATGGAGAAGGCTCAAGACCGTTCGTCATGGCACTCTTTGGGGGAGGCCTATTTTCAGCTGTGGACTTCATCAGGATGATGATGATGATGACACCACAATAATATGCTTCTACGTTTTTATATCCGGTTTATATCTGAGTATCTAAAATGGCGAATCCATAATCTAAGCATGTCCATACAATAAGGCTGCTGTAGCTTGGCGGCTATCCAACGTTTATAAAATAAGGTTTAAATAAAATATCTTACTAACTGTAGGCATGTTGTGTTGATCTAACCGAACGTTTGAATGACCGTGTACGCACTAAGCACCTAATGAGTTAGCATGGTCTGATGTGATTTTATAACATAAACATGTTTTTCAGATGTTGTTTCCTATGCATTTATGTTACATTCCTTTATTGTACTTTTATATTTTTCTGCTGACATTCACCATACTTAGTTTAGCTAAAATCCGGTTATGTACAAAACTTGACGTTTAAACAACAGAAACAAGGCATTTCTTATTGAATTTAGAGCTAATACTAGGGTAACTACAGGTTCAAAGTTCATAGATATTATCTCTATGAGCATTATTGTATCTCTTAGCACATCTGAATGGGCCGATTAGTCACTGTTGAAGCTCAAGAAGACAAAACTGCCATAATATTATTGCCAAATTAATTTCATTAAAGGGCCTAACATGTCGTCTTGTTGTAATTCAAATTCGAGCTTTCAAGCACTATTTTACTTGAATTTGGACCTTAAATCTATGTGACTGTCAACTTACGTCACCGCCTAAAAAACCCCGAAGTTCATGGTACGGGCAAACCTATTTTAACGTAGAGTTTCATGTTTGAAAACTGTAAAATATGTTTTTCAAAGTATTTATCAACTCAGCCAGCATAGTGAATGTCAGCGGTTGTGACTGTATGTATATAAAAGTGTGTCAACGTATCCGTGTGTGTATTGCAGTACGCCAGCAGCGCCGGAGCCAGAACAGCGCTTAGACCCTTAATCTACGCATGTGGTAAGTTTTATATCAATACGTACAGTAAGTAGATTAACATATTCAAATTTATAGTGAAAAAAAAATATCGAGCACACTTTTTTTTTTTTTTGGACATATCAAACACAGTCAACTGATATACATAATATATATAATATATATTTAACACCCAGACACAGAACAAACACCTGTGTTAGTCACAAATGTTTGTCCAGTGCGGGAATCGAACCCGCTACCTCTAGTGCAGAAGGCAGAGTTACTACCAACTGAGCTATGAGGCCAGTCAAATTGTCCATTGTTCAATGAATAAGAGACATATTGTCCTAGTCAATCAACAACAAAACGATAAAAGAGATCTATCTCTCTCTAGAGATAAATAAATAACAATTTGTATGAGCAATTTGTAGTATTTCTCGCTCTATGTATTCTCTATCCTACAATTTCCCAGTTTGGCCTAAGTGTGCGACTGGTGTCGGGGACGTGTTTTATGCCAGGTTCCTATATTAAAGCAACCGATGTCCGTAAGTAGATTAACATAACAACATTGTTTATGTGACAAAAATGAGTAGCTCTTTTTGACAGATAACAACGTTGCCATGGCAATCTTCCTACAGGCATCCGTTACTTTGATATAATATGAAGGAACCGGGCAACATTGCTTTTGTTTTCACAGCGGTTTCAACTAAGAACCATGTATCAATCGCTCATATTTCGTAGTAATTTTCATAGGTCACCACGCATCAGTATTCGTAATAAGCCAAGAATTATGGCTAATTCGTAAGTAAGCACGATGTACCCACGTGTGTGCACGTGATATATGTTGACATGCGCCCGTCACCCGATATTATGAGATAATGTTCGTTGTGTATATTATTGTGCATCTAAATTCCCCTCCGACTCCAACATTACCTACAGTTTACCTCAAAAGAGACGTTTCATCAATATATGGATCCTGGGCCTGCACTGTGTACACTACTCTAAAATATGGCTAAGCAATAAAGTAAACGTATTTAATTGGTTATTTTATTTTAATTGACTTCGTTCTAAGGTACATTAAGATTTCTTCGACAAAGAGAGCAACACACAGCGCTACAAAAATATGGCGGATGGACGTGCGTGAAATGTCATTTTAACAACCTACATTTAATGTCATGTCAAACGCCAATTATAAACCAACATGGCGGCCTTCAAATAGTGTTCACATAGTAAAAAACTAACCAGAATAACTATTCTTGTACCATCGCATTTGTCTTCAAATTAATGAAATTGGTTTTTTCTTGTAATCTCCTATTTATTCCTAATTTTTCTATGTAGCGTACATGGACCAGGCCCAGAATGAAATGGCTCCTTTATATCTAAACTACAGCGTCCTGTTACTAAAAAGTTCCACCAGACGCTGTTTAAATCATCTAGAATAGATGAACTTTTTTGGGAGATTATAAAAAACCATAGCTTTTTAATGTGGGTTATAACTATAAAATAAATTAAAAAAATTCTAGAATAGATGTTATAAATGGAAGAGAAAAACATGTTGTGCCGACCCCACATTAAGTGGGATAAGGGCAGGGAGATGATGAGATGTTATAAAGGCCTTACTTTACCTCTAATAATTGTTTGCAATTTTGGTCATCATAAGCATTTACACTATTAGAACCGTTGAGGTAGTAGCAATTATTGAATGATGTATAAATCAATCAGATATGTGAAAATAATTCTTTAAAAACACTACCATTACATATTTTAGTAAACATTTCATATTTTCAGCATAACGTAACCATCAGGCCAATTGATTTATTTCCGTAATACACATTCGCGCTTGTTCTTTCTTGGTCAAAACTCATTCTTATGTGTTCCTTGAACAACTAATCTTTGATCAAGGAAGAGTAAAGCCGTGTTCAAACGGTATTTCATCTAATATATGTTTAAAATTTGTTTCAAAATTACGTCTACTGATGAAAGTCAATTTTGGGTTTGACATTTTGAGGGTGTGCGATATAGCTCAACGATATCGCGAATCCCAAAAAGTCAAACTCAAAATAGACTTCATTCGGTAGGGATAAAGATCTTTGTGGAATAAATTTCAGATAACATATCGCACGCCGTTTGAACACGGCTTCAGTGTTTTTATAAACAGTTTCAACAGTGTAATAAAATTAAACCAAACTCTCCAGCTGGGCGTATTCGTCGCGTGTCGCAGTTCACTCGCAGCCGCAGCTACGTGGTGGGCTGGATCCCGTGAGCGCCCCGCACCCGGCCCGCGCCCGCCACGCAGCCGGCCCGCGCCCGCCACGCACCCGCGCCGCACGCCCGCGCCTCGCTGGCCTTGGCACCCTCTGTCCCGCTGTCTTTGTTGTTGCGTGTTTGTAGTGACTTTGTGAACAATATTTAGGGATAAACGCACAGTGAAGGGTTGAGTCGGTCAGTAACAATACTAACAATTGACTTCATTGCTCGAGATAATTTAGATATGATGCCCGTTGGAGAAATTTGTCTTATCCACTGATGCTCAATGGAGAAACTTGACTCATCCACTGATGGTCATTGGAGAAGCTTGTCTTAGCCACTAACGCTCGTAGGAGAAACTTTTCCACTGATGCTCATTGG
The DNA here is from genome assembly GCA_947579855.1 of Anticlea derivata. Classification (NCBI taxonomy): domain Eukaryota; kingdom Metazoa; phylum Arthropoda; class Insecta; order Lepidoptera; family Geometridae; genus Anticlea; species Anticlea derivata. The sequence goes on from OX388264.1 coordinate 10,616,187, forward strand.
AAAAACTTGTCTTAGCCACGGAGAAACTTGTCTTATCCACTGATGCAAATTGATAACTATCGCCACTTGCAATTAAATGTTGATCAATTATTTATTTTTGGTTGCTTCATGATACTTTCTTAGAAATTACACCTATAGAAACGTTTATAGGTTTTTATGACCCACGTTTTTATGACCCTAGTAGATAACGGCGCTCTTATTAATTTTTAAATGCTTTAATTGTTAAGATGTACAGCGAGCTTTGTGCCTTCTAGCGTTAAATTGTTTACTTGTATCGATACCTACAAACCACACAACGACAAAGATCCCTTTTAGGCAGAAAGATGTATGTTTGAAGAGTGCGTGTGAATACCAAGAATTGTCATTTATCACTAAACAATTATACGTAAACTTTCGAACCACTAGACAGATGGCAGGACCATCGCTTAGGAAAAAAAATACATAAAATGACAATTCTTGCTCATAAATGGTGTGTACTGTGCGTTTTATTATTAATTCTTACTTTAGTGTGCTAATAAAATGTATTAATTTTAATAAGATAATAAATTGTAATATATTTTATAGATGTCAACATTCCATTAATGCGAAACATGCTTCTCTTTCGATCTTCGTTTGACCAAAATTACTAATTATTTTGACATTATGTAAATAATAACTATTTTTAACTAATACATTTTTGACTGAGAATTCAGGAAAGTTTATGACTAAAGGCTAGCCTAAACTAAAGGCGAGCCTAATTTGAGTGTTTTATTATAATAATTTCGCAACATTAATCAATGAAATAGTTGAACTTTTTTTAACAATTTAGAAGAATAACTTCTAGACTTTAAATTAAGGGAAGGCATGTTCTGCGTCAATGGAGAGTGATTTTTAACTTTAATTTTTTCAATAAAGCACTAGGTTTGTTCACAATTTTTGTCTCAGTAGATCTTTTTACCTAACTGCCAGGTGAGGGTAATTTTTTTAATGGTGTCGATTCTTTATAACAATCTCGGTATCTAGTTAACTTGATTTGTCAGCGCTTTAACTATCGCGGTCCTTTTTCAGTCTATAAGAAAGGGACGGCAAAATTTTAGTTCTGTAAACTAGTGTAGTATTGAGGAACGTTGCATAGAAGATTTTGAAATACTAATACGATATAGCGGTGTCGTATAAAAGCACTGAAAGGCTTGCTTAAAAGCTTTAAAAACTAAGACCTTTTGCTTTTTTGAAACAAAAATGCTTATGTTAAAATGTAACTTTATGTATATTTGATAGAATCTACCGGAGGAACTATTCTTAAGTGTCCGTAACATTGTGATAAAACATCATGTTTTTCCATTAAAACCGCTTCGACTTTCGTATTTTAGTTTCAATAAGAGATTATTTGTATATGAATTTAGATTTTTAAATTGTAATATTTTATTGTGACAATTATGAAATTTTATATAAAATAATTTTATCGATAGATTTATTTATGTTGGTTGATTAATGGTTCGGAAGCATTTTGTCCAACGAAAACATATTCGAGTCGCAGTGCTGTAGTTTGTGACAACTGTAAAAACATTTAATAAAGTACATAAACATTCAGCTCTGTTTTTCATTTCAATAATCTATACGAAAACATACCTCAAACACTGGGAGTTTTTAGTGTCATGGGATTTGCTCACGCACGAGGAATTGCGGCTAATTCCAGCATGGTGCGGTCGTTTCGATCCGCAGGTAGTAGGTTCAAATCCCGGTCATATACCAATGGGTTTATGGGCGCGTTAACACGCTTAGAACGGTGAAAAAAAACGTGAGGAAACCCGCATGCTCAAAGCTCCACACATTAATCACGTCTTTCCTGTGGATAAGGTTGGCTAGGCTGAGCAGAGATCGTGTCAACACTATGTTACACGAATTTGAACCATAAATATTTGACTGTGAACTTACGTCAACACCTAAACAAAATTGCAAAGCTGATGGTAGTAAGCTCACTCAGGAAGTTTAAGACGCCTGACTCGAGACCGGTATCTTGAAAGGGGAAGTTATTTCCTATTCGGTGTGGAATGAGTCCCTTGCGGCTTATAACAACAGAGTTGGAATAAAAAACGTATTATGTGATAGTACCGAAACCATAACGGTACCATAATTTTTAAAATGACACAGGAAAGTTAAAAATTGCACAAAGTTATTATGGGTATATAATTTTTGAGTGCTGTGAGATCTGTAGCTTTAAATGTATACATCTTAGTGCAGGCGACTGTACCTACAGTAGGATTGCTAAAGGTTTAGAGACAACAACGATTTCATCTATAATTTTCTATTTATTGTCATATTTTGGAAGACATACAGCAGATATGTTACATAACTACCTACTTACTAAACGGTAAACATGAAAAAAAAACAAAATGTTTTATGTGAGAATTTATATTTATAACTGTACAAAAAAAAGGTGAATCAAGAGTTTTTCTTTACCACTAAGGAAACGGATTTTGGACCCTTTCTATGTAAATAATGAGTGTAAAATAATTATAACAGGAGTGTTTAAGGGGGTTCAGCTTGTAATTTGGTTGATTAGCACGAAATTCAAGAAATTGAACCATATCTCCAAAACTTTCCATATAAATCAATGTTTGTAAAACACGAAGCCGTAGAAAATTGTAAACGCAGAAAATATAAAAATCCTCAATTTTTTTTCACGCCCAACGAACCACCTTAATATAGATGAATAATTTGTTAGCAAATATAGCTTGTTCGAGTTGCTTGCTTGACGTATCACTGATTCTTTCTTGGTCCTGTATTAGTTAGGTATGGTGGCCCTGATAAGGGCCTATGACCGTCGGTGAAAGAATCAGTGTACCTACTGAATGGGTTAAAGTGCACCTCTTAGAGGCTCCTTTCGTGCACAAGTTGGAGTTTAGGTTTCTATAATGCGACAAAATTATGTGATACACTATACGGTACATAATCCGATTCCCTGAATGCATCTACGTAATTATTTTATTATTGTCTTATTTGGCTAGTGACATCAAACGTGATAAGTACATTTAGGCCTAAGATCTCAAAGCTAAGATTGGAATGTTCAATAACTACTTTTACTATACCATAAATACAAGTTACATAGCAGATTTAATTAGAATAAAGCTACGCGACTAGTCCTTCGCACACCATAACAACTCGACATAAAACAAAGCATTGTAATGTGAGCTTTATATTGTCTGTCTGCAAAAGTCAGTGTTGAACAAAACCAATATTTTATTAGTCAAAATCAAAAGTAGAATATCACAAAATAAATATTGCAGACCTGTCACATTTATCTGCTATTTAAAAACACTTTTTAATCAATTACTTAATTAGAAACTACATTAATTTTAGTTAAAACAAGCTTATAACAGAGATCATCTATTATTTTATTTTAAGCCACAATCCGTTAAAACATTAAAGCCGTGTTCAAACTGATTGCGATATGTCATATGAAAATTCGTTCGAAAATGATCCTTACTTATTAAAGTCGATTTCGATTTAGACATTTAATCTGAGGGCGTGGGATATAGTTTACAGATATCGCAAGCCCCTAAAAGTTAAAAGTCAAAGTTGGGGAACAAAGGTTCTCGAGTGGCGACCACGAACCGGACGACGCAGTGTTGGAAGGCCCCCCACCCGATGGACCGACGACATTGTTAAGGTTGCGGGAAGTCGGTGGATGGAAAAGGCTCAAGACCGTTCGTCATGGAACTCTTTGGGGGAGGCATATGTTCAGCAGTGGACTTCATCAGGCTGATGATGATGATGATGATGATGAAAAGTCAAAATCAAATTGCCTTTAATCAGTACAGTAGACGTAAGGATCATTTTGAAATAAACTTGAATTGTCATATCTCACTCCGTTTGAACACGCCTTTAACCAATATTTGTCTCATAGGAATTAACCAAGTAGTACATACAGATAGCTTTGCTACTAAATAATGCTTTCAACACTTGTATTCTAAAATATTATAGTGTTTGTACATAAATTCAGAGATTTTAGTATTTTTTGGTAGTAACATAAATATACTTTATGGTTCTTAATAATAACTATTAATTTTGTTTATATCAACAAATCGAGGTGACAATAGATATCTCGGTCATTTTAGCAAAGACCATTAAGTTATTACTAAGTTTACAAGACTAAGGCTCGTATTCAGAGACAAGACTCGAGCATTGATCTGTACTTAAATCTCGATTTGAGGCGAGATTCTAATTCTTGAACAGTGCTTAAGTATAGATTCAATGATCACAGTTCACCTGAGTAAATGCTTATTCTGAAACGTCAATCAGACGAAATCGGTGCTTGAGCTTAGATTTGATTTGACATTAATCAAATGACATTTTCGTTCCGTTACACGTACTTTGATGCATATTTATACTTCACTTTATTGTTCTATTCTATTTCCACCCTGGCTGTTTGACTCGATTCAGCTGAGAATAGTTTAAGTACCTACCGTTCTTGAATAAAAGCTATGTTTGAGAAGAGATTCAATACTTGAGTAGAGTTCAGCTGATCTGTGATTAAATCTATGCTTGAGTCCTGTCTCTGAATACGAGCCTTAGTGAATAAGGTGGTAACTGTTTATAAATCAGAAAACACAGGAATTTGGATTTTACTAGGTGGACTTCTTTATCATTATTAAATCATTTTTTTTCTTGAATTAAAAGTGATAGCAACACTTACGGATAACATTAAATTTAAATGATCATCCAAAATTTTCGGACGGGATTCCAACTACGCGTAGTTGGTTATCGCATTGCCGATTCAAGGCGAAGTAACGGGTTCGAATCGCGCTGTTTCGAAAATTTTCGATTTCATTTTTAAAATTCTATTATTATACATTTAGTGGCGTGTGTGTGATATATGAACCCACTCTAAGCAAACTACTATAAGCATCGCTGAGCGACAAAAACTACGCTGACCATGCGCTAAAACTATGACTGGTTCTATTTTGGTCGTTCTTATTTATTTGAAAATACTAAATAGCACAAGTGAGCGGTGCTGCATCTAAATAATAAATTAACGAAAGAAAAAATAATACAATATTGAAAAAAGTTTGTATAAAAATAACAAAAATGTTACAATTATAACATTTTAGATTTATGAATTTCTCACGTTTACCTACTTAAAAATAACTTAACAAGGTACTTTAAATAAAATAAGTACACACATAACAATTTAATTAAAATAAGCGTTATAGATGTTATTTGAAAGCTCAACACGATTAAATCTTTAGTTATTACTAGTGGCTTAATACTTTAACCGTATGGTTTCCCGTATTAACAGGGTGACCATGAAAGAACGACAAGCAAGCAATAGTGGCTGCCCGCGGCTTCGCTCACGCGGTACCGGAAAAAAGTAGGTACCCTATCATCTATCATACCCAGTTAAAGCTATGTCCATAGTAAATTTCATGATCGGTTCAGCAGCTTAGGCGCAAAAACATAACAGACAAAGTTACTTTCGCATTTATAATATTAACGATTTGTTTTAGTAATGCTGTTTTTGCTAGACTCGCCAAATTAAAACGCCTTTACGCCTTCGAACGTAGAATTTTTTGGCCAGTTAAAGCGGCATCGCCTCGCCCCGAAAACAAATGCCATCTACTAATATTTCCCTAGGATAGCTTATTGATCTGCGTTGCAGTATGGAGTTTCATTAAAATCATTCAGAACCGCTTGAGTTGAGGCGATGCCGATATCCTGCGCCCGGTCGATAAGTGTGCTCTAGGCATTAAAAGTAACGATGGGCGATTATGAATGATACTAATCAAATCATTCGATTATCAAAATCATTCAACTAATTCGAATGACCAAGACCACTAATCACTAACACTAACCACTAATCTAGCTATACGATACAAAAGCATTTGAATGAATTTATTCGTCAAAGTGTCACTAATCAGTAGCGTCTGTTCCGTGTCCACATACATATGTACTTTGTCACGCGTTTGAGAGGGATAGCAAACATAATCTCTATTATGTGAATAATCTAGCCGCCTCCGTTTCTTCAAACCTTAACATCTTATGAATAAGGTCGATTTTAGATTATGTCATTCATCATCACTATTTCCGCTTAGTAACTAATTTAGTGGCCACCCCATTTCAAACCTTAAGGTCCATTAGATAAAGTCTATTTTTGACTAAAATTTTTATTAGCGACTAAATTCGTTATTCGACTACCAAAGTTAGTGAACCACTAATCATTCATTCGACTACATTAGTGTTAGTGGTTTATTCGATTATTGATTTAAGTCATAATCGCGCATTGCTCAACTAATTAAAGGGCCTAAAAAAGAATGATAGAACAAAATGTATCATTAAAAACCTTATTCTATATATTATGGCGATACTATGAATTTCTATGAGGTATATCCGCAAATTCGTAAAACTAATGACCAGTTAGCACATCGCAGGCCCGTATTTCATGATGATGCCCTCACGATGTCATCATGAAGGCCTCATAGCTCAGTTGGTAGTAACTCTGCCTTCTGCGCTAGAGGTTGCGGGTTCGATTCCCGCACAGGACAATCATTTTTGTGATGAATACGAATGTTTATTCTGTGTCTGGGTGTTAAATATTTATCTATTATGTACATCAGTCTCTGATACCCTAGTTTGGGATCAGTTGACCGTGTGTGATATGTCCAGAATATTTATTTATTTATTCACCGTTTGAGAACGACATTGTGAAGGTTGCATACAGTCGGTGGATCCGACGTCTCAAGACCGTTCGTCGTGGCACTCTTTGGGAAGGCCTACTTACAGCACTGGACTTTATAGTGATGCTGATACTGCATTTGGGCGACTTTCGTCAGAGTTAAGCGAGATCTACACTACACTGTCAAGTCTCAGACGTCTAGACAAGTCAAGAAACAGACGCGTCTCTCTATTACCTCCAACTTCAAAGAAATATTGAGATCGCTTGTCGATGACGCGTGATTTTAAGGCGATGTTCTACGTAACGTAGCTCGTGATCTGACAAGTTATCAGTGGCCCAAGCACGAACAATTCACTATAGCGTTACACTTACGATACGATAGTTAAAAGTCAGATATTATGACATTGGAGATGCTTTTTTTTTCGCCAGGCTAGTGTCCGAGACCATACCGCCTAGTCTGGCGCATTGGCGATGCATGAATTCTTTTTTTTTTTTTCGATAATTCTGTTAAGCTGCAAACACACTGCTGACGGGACTGGACGTCAGCGTGTTATGGTAAGGTAGGTCAGTATGGGAATGTCTGAAGCTATAGGGGATAGAGAAATTTTCTTCAAAGGAACCATAACGTTTATTTAGTTAAGAAAAACTGCATTCATAGATTTGCAGAAATTGTTTACGCGACTCAGTAATCGAATCCGGTAGTAACGAACCTACATTTTACATATTTTTTATATTAAAGGTCCATTTTTTCCCTTTTTCAAAAAAAATATATGAATACAGTTTTGCTTAGCTATACAAAAACGACGACATGGTTCCTTTGAACAAATTTCGCTTCTTCATCTTCTTTTTGTGACACTGATTCTTTCTTGGCCGTCGTGTATTAGGTCAGTGACCAGGTTGAGTTATGGTGGCCCTGAAAAGGGTCTATGACCGTCGATGAAAGAATTAGTGTAGTGAAAGGATTAGGGTGCGCCCTTAGAGGCTCCTTTCGTGCACAAAAGAGACGTTTCATCAATATATGGAGCCTGGGCCTGCACTGTGTACACTACTCTAAAATATGGCTAAGCAATAAAGTAAACGTATTTAATTGTTATTTTATTTAAATTGACTTCGTTCTAAGGTACATTAAGATTTTCTTCGACAAAGAGCAACACACAGCGCTACAAAAATATGGCGGATGGACGTGCGTGAAATGTCATTTTGACAACCTACATTTGTCTGACAAAACAAAAACATCAAGCCAAACAACATGACATGAAAATATGTCAATGTCATGTCAAACGCCAATTATAAACCAACATGGCGGCCTTCAAATAGTGTTCACGTAATAAAAAACTTACCAGAAGAACTATTTTTGTACCATCGCATTTGTTTTTAAATTAATGAAATTGTATTTTTCTTGTAATCTCCTATTTTTTCCTAATTTTTCTATGTAGTATGTATGTATGTACATGGACCAGGCCCAGAATGAAATGGCTCCTTTCGCTATCTCTTATAGTTTCAGACTTCCCCACACTGACCCTTCTTGATGGATCATACTGAACTTGATGGATAAACTGTATTAGAAATTAGATAGGGCGTCCATCCCGCCCGCTGTGTGATAGCGGCTTAACGGTCAATGCAGCAGCATTTAGACGGTGTCAGCACTAAGTTCGCTCGTCTTGCTCTCCCGGCGCCAGTTGAGCAGCTCGTCTAGAAGCGCCTCCAGGTGCGGGTTCCCGCCCAGCCGCGCCACCTGCCGGCAAATAACCATATCACACGATGTTTTCCATCACCGTTTCGAAAAGTTTAGCGTATATTCAATCTTTAGAAGTCCCAAAGATTTTCGCACGGACAGGAAATGGCTCCGTAGATTAGTTGGTAAGAACATCCCCGAAATTGGGGTTGGGTTCAAATCCCGTCTGAGTCGAAATTTTTGGGATATTATATTCAAATTCAAAAGTCAAAAGTTTTTATTTCAATAAAATCACTAGGATCACTTTGGAACTTCTTAGAAACGGCTTAAAAGGTTCACAATCATCTCCTCATCCAAATGTTGTCTGGAAGAGATCGCTTTTAACGATAAGGATGGGAAGCAGGTATTCACAAAGGTATTCTAACTGCGCTCGCTATACTATGCTTATTGATATCATGACTGTGAGTTTTTTTGTCTGCCCGTTATCCAACTTGTATCTACCAGTGAAGACCTTTAAATGGCCTCAAGCTATATATTTAAGTTTCCAGTACGTTTTTCTCAGTGCCGATGGTTTTCCAAAAATAAATATACAGACTGACCTCATAGCTCAGTTGGTAGTAACTCTACCTTCTGCGCTAGAGGTTGCGGGTTCGATTCCCGCACAGGACAAACATTTGTGTGATGAATACAGATGTTTGTTCTGTGTCTGGGTGTTAAATATTTATCTATTATTATGTATATCAGTCTCTGGTACCCATAGTACAGGCTATGCCTAGTTTGGGAGCAGTTGACCGTGTGTGATAATAAAAAATAAAATAAAAAATGTAACTAACCTCTCTCCTGGCTTCGTCATCGAGCGAAATCAAAATGGCGCGCGTGTATCGGAAGCTGCCGAGTCGTTCCAGTAGAGATATGCAGTAACGTTTAACTTCGACGTCGCGCGTGCGCTGCCGTAGGATGTCTGTCGCTAGCTCAGGAAATTATTTCAGAAAAAACGCAATTATTTTTTTATTTAGTCAAAGGTTTATTTGTAATCGTCAAATCGGTGTCGTTTTGGAAAAAGGCCATGTCAAGAGTACCTTAAACTGACGAGCATGTATGAGGAATGTGATGAGAGTGAATGAAGCAAAAGAGGTATGTCAGGATCGTAGCAAGTGGAAAGCCGTGGTCTCTGCCTACCCTTCTGGGAAATAGGCGTGATTTTATGTATTTATATTTTTTTAAGAGCAGGGAAGTGCTTCCCCTCAATATTGTATAATATTATGTCAATATTATATGTATGTTAGTCTGTAAGGTATTTATTAATATGTCAAGTAGCCTGAAATAAAGATATTAATAATAATAATAATATTGTGCTTGCGTTGCTGTGTTCCGGTTTTGAAGGGCGAGGTCCGGTGTTATTAGTGCTAAAACAGCTGAATAATCGATTTTGTACTTATTTGACCCCAAAACAGCTGATTAAGCATAGTATTCAATTCAATGAAATATATCGAAGGTCCAAAAGTCATAGACCAACTATATTTTCAATTGGGTGAAGATTAAGCCCCTTTTGGGGATAGTATTCATGTTATGAATCACCCTGTTTAACGAAAATAATTTTCTATTTTTAAACCTGATCGCGTTACGCACCATATCTAAAGCAAAAATAACAAACGATAAAAATATTTCATCCGTCCAAGATTTTCGGCGCCGCGCAACCGTCATTAGTTCCATGGCGTAGTTGGTATCGCATTGTCGAAGGTGCGGGTTCGAAATTTAATAATTCTGTATTGTAAAAGGATACGTAGCACCTGGTTGTCGCCCTCCTGATTGCGGATGGCGTGGAGAACAGGAAAGCTGAACTTGCCCTCTGTCAGATCTTCACAGAAACTCTTGTTCTCCGTGTACTGAAATCAAAGAAATCGTTTATTTATTTATCAATATACACACAGCTTTACAGTTAGCACTACTGCGCCGTGATTTACAAATTTTACTTAAAATAACATTTCAATATAAAAATTAAGATAATAAAAACAGACATATTGATAATAATTTACAAAACATTAAATAGTTGAACCAATTATTATTATTAATTATTAATATATTTATTTCAGGCTACTCCTTACACTATCAATCATCTCAGCGTAACTCAGGCATGCTCTACACACTTCCTTCCATCATGGTATCAATGTTACAGAATCTATTTGTAGTGTGAACGACAATGAAATCGTGTAGTGAAAGGATTAATTACGCCTCTTAGTCTTCTCTCCTTTCGTGATTAACTGACCGTGATAGGCCATTTTCAGGGCCACCATACCTCAACCTTTTTACTGACCTATCCAAGATGACCAAGAAAGAATCAGTGACACAACAAGCAAGCCTCATAGCTCAGTTGGTAGTAACTCTGCCTTCTGCGCTAGAGGTCGCGGGTTCGATTCCCGCACTGGACAAACATTTGTGACTAACGCAGATGTTTGTTCTGTGTCTAGGTGTTAAATATATATCTATTATGTATATCAGTCTCTGGTACCCATAGTACAGGCTATGCCTAGTTTGGGATCAGTTGATTGTGTGTGATATTATAGAATAGATATAGTTCTCTACCTAGAATAGCATATAGGCTACTTATTATGTAAGTAACACGCGAGCGAAGCCTAGCTAGTCAGCATTAAATTGAATGAGACATGTTGAAATTCTGCTTTAGATAAACTTGTAGGAAAAGCCATTTAATTATTTTTCATTTCATCTTCTATCAAATGTTACTAAATACCTCTTGTAAGTTCAAATTGCAGTAGTCATCCCGGATCTGGAAGTACAGTCCGAGAATGGCGGACAGTTTGCTGAAGTCCGATTTGTTGTCGCTGAATAACTGCATCAGTCGGATGGCCAGCATGAACAGTCCTCCCGTCTCTGCAACAACACAAATACGGCATAAATTATGAAACCAGTCCCAGACTTTCGCTAAACTCGGGCTCTGACCAAGGCACATAGTATGAAACATACGCCCGAATACTGAAACGTCACTTAATCATAAGTGGTGATCTAATTGATGTTTGAGTATACGATTCTGAACGAAAACGGCGCCTCAAACAATTGAGACCATCTGAAATAGTTAAGTGACGTTTCAGTACTCGGGCGATAGTTTAGCAAACCCGGGTTTAAAACTTGTTTATTTATGGTTAATACATGAATGATGTATCATGAACGGGGCTTATTTTACACTTGGCTGTAAAATAAGCCCAAGTAATTTTGCTCTACGACTTTTGGAAATTTATCTTTATTCTTTATTGTCCACAGAAAACACATACAAAAAAACAAACTAAATGAAAGGACATGTAGGTGGTTATAGAGGTAGGGTTCGTGTACAGGACCAATGAATAAAAAAATAAAAGATGCATAAATAAACTATTCTAACATAATATACTTATATCATTTTTTATTATGCAAAAATCTGCTACCAAATCAGTTCAAACTCAATTATTCAGCTGTTTTAAGTAGTCGAAGTAGTGTCAAACTTCTCATACATTTAAGCTTATAAAAATTTGATAAAGAGACAAAAGGTGAGTGGTATAAGTTACTTTTGACAGTCATTTCCTTGTACTCCTCCTCTGAAGGGCACGTAAAGTTGTCTCGCCAGTAGATCTCCATCCCCTGTCCGCGGTGCAACTCTAGCAGTTGCTCTGTGTACACTTGTGTCGCCTGCAACAACAAATAGTTGCTTGTCAAAAACTAACGTTTGTGAAGGTATGATAATCATAGGTCACTGAACGTATTGGAATTAAATTTGGCATACATGAAACAAGGTGAAGGAATAGGCCCCTCCATACCGTGGATGTCGTAGGAGGGGGAAAAAAGTCAGCGGATGGGCAGCAGCGTCCCCTATTTTCACAAAGATAGCTCTAACTGCGCTCGCCAACCCGCGTGCCCAGTGTGGTGAGTAAGGGAAAATTCCCCCAACCTGATAGGAAGTCACTCTGGAAATCTGTGGGACAGGCCGATATTCAGCAGTGGACTTCAAACGGCTGGAATGATGATGATAATCAAGGTGATTCAAAATATGTATACCATCCCGAAAGCGTGTTATGCTATCACAAAAAGAAACAATATGAGCGGAAAAAATATCAAAATATTCATATTTGTAAAAATAATCCCGAACTTTTTATATTATTTTTGTATTTATGATGATGATTTGACCCCAAAACAGTTGATTTTTGCATAATGTTTTTCAGAGAAAAATACTAAATATCCAAAAGTCGTAAAACAAAATGTACTTACTGTCAATTGGGAGTAGAGTGCTTAATTTTTTTAGATAGATAGTTAGATAACTCTTTATTGCAAGCCACATAAAAATTTAACACATCACAATTAAATCGACAAAATATAAGTAATAATAGTGGAATACAATGGGCGGTCTTATCACTAAGAGTGATCTCTTCCAGACAACCTTTGGATGGACTGGATTTTACGAGAACGATAGAGAACGGTGGTGCTAAGGAAACAAGAAAATATGAACTTACAAAATAAATATAATATATAAATATGAATACATAATATAATTATACATACGCATAATATAAAAATATATAAATAATACAATATATATGACACTTAGATTTTAGATGGGCTGATCTATCTTAATCTAGCTATCTTAATTCGTGGAATACCATCCAGTATTTCGTTATTCTGGACACAAAAGTTTTTCTATTGTTGAACCGGCCGGTCTTACGCATTAAGATGCCTCGATTAGATACACTTGTTTGCCTCGATCACGTATTCGGCCGTCATTAGCAAGCCTTTATGATATGCACCACACATATAGCCTTCAGACTGTGTATTATAAAATTAGTTAGTGCCACGTATCTATTATTACTATTGATAATTTAGTTATCACCTTAGTGCACTTAGTTTTAACTACATTTTTTTATGTATGCTTAGTTGTGTAATTATCTACTTAGTACTGTTACTGTCATCATTCATCATTTCAGCCGTACGACGTCCACTGCTGAACATGGCCTCCCCCACAGACAGAGCGAATTCAATAATAATGGGGGGAATTGCCCATACTCACCACGCTGGGCATGCGGGTTGGCGAGCGCAGTTAGAGCTAGCGTTGTTAAAATGAGGGACGCTGCTGCGCATCCCCTAGCTTTTTTCCCTTAGTCGCCTCTTACGACATCCGCGGATAGGTAGATATGGAGGGGCCTATTCTCCAGCCGGGGCTACCACGGCGTTATGGTGTACTATTGATTATTTGAAATGTTGTTTTGTGATTTCATTCAACCGCTTGACTCGTGAACGGCTCAATAGACAGTGAGGATGCGAGGCCCCTGAGGCGTTTTCGGTATTGCCGGTATTCGGTTACCACGTCGAGCTCAATGCATATCTAGTTACAGGTCTTGAATAAAAACTTCTGGTCTATGTTATGCGTGTACCTAACATAATTTATTTATCACCTTTTGTATGTACAATTTATTCTTAATTATATCTTTTTTTTTTTATCACAGAAGGGCAACTGATCCCAAACAAGGCATAGCCTATGGGTACCTACCAGAGACTGATATAGATAAATATTTAACAACCAGACACAGAACAAACATCTGTGTTAATCACAAATGTTTTTCTAGTGTGGGAATCGAACCCGCGACCTCTAGCGCAGAAGGCAGAGTTACTACCACCAACTGAGCTATGAGGCCAGTCTACAATGCTTAGTTGTGTAATTATCTAGTACCTCATGAATAAATAAAATTTACTTTTTACTTTTAGTTAGATTACCTAAGTTGTAAATTCGTTGTTCAAATATAGCACGTCCGAAAATGGCAGACTATTTATAAATTGTATAGTACCTACCAGCTAATACTTTTAGCAGACAATAAAGACAATTCTTATTATTCGGTGACCGTTAATCGGGTGAACATTGTAAGGACAAACTAAACACCTTCAAGAATTGTAAGTATATACAAACATTAGCATAGTAAAGGACAGAGATATGAATGCTGATATTAATCAGCATTCATATTAAAATGAATTTTAATACAAGAGTTATTTTGATTTGTAGGTCACCTAAAACCTAGTCACCTTCTGTTCATTGATCAAGCGAGCGAAGTCAAGCGAATATCCCTCAAACAACTTGGATAAATCGGCGTAGACAAAAACGAAAACGATAATCGAAAGTCTAACGAAAATATTTCGAAAATTTTAATGTATAAGGTGAATGACAGGTCCTGTAGCACAGGTTTTTTACCTATTTCAGGCATCGGTCTCTCACAAAACAGGTTAACTTAACTACCTACAATACTTATATTCTGCTGTATCCCATCCATTACTGTTAACCTTTGTTGAGAGAAATAAATACATATTCTATTCTATTCTATTCTAATGACCTCGTGTGGTAGGTAGCCAATCACAGTTGAATATCTTTAGTTTTGACTTATGTGACTAATTTGAAAATACCAAAATGAGCTTGAGAAACGAAAAATACAATTCGTTGTCAGTATTCATATAGTGGTAAATAATACGAGGTAGTAAACGTTTACCGATACCGATCGGTATAGTATAGGAACCAGGCATAATATTTCAACTTAAACCACTACGCCAAATCTAGAGTCAGGGACTTTTGATCGTGCGCGCCTACCTATAGCGATGGTGGACCATTACAGCTGACCAGAAGTTGGGCGCGAGGAACACTTCTTTGTACTTACTTGGCAGGTACCTACCCGGAGTACGTAGGACTAGGATTGTAGGTATGTTCCATAAATAAAGACAGAAATCCTGTTATGTAAACATAAATGAAAGTTCCGATCGCGCAGTTTTAAAATATTTCAATCACTTACCATAGGATGTCCCAGCTCCAAAGACTTCTCTAAGGCGACGATCATAGCGTAGTTGGCCGCATTGATCGTGCTCGCCACGCCATAAATCGAATGAGCTACGGGTATCCCTCGCCGTAAGATCGAGTTGTCTTGTATATCGTCGATTCTGGCGATATAAAAAAAATATTATGTCAAAGTCAAAGGTTTTTATTTCAATAAAATCACTAGGATCACATTGAAACGTCTTAGAAACTAGGTGAAGCTATGCCTGTTCCTCGCGACCAAGTTGTCTGGATGGTAGCAAGTGAAATGCCGTAGTCTCCCCCTGGTGCCTATTCTAATTCATCACCAAAATTATTAGTTACACTCAATCAAATTTTATGGTACAGTCGCCTGCATTAAAATTATGCCACAACACTGTTGGCGATGGTAAATACATGGTTAGATAAAAAATGGCACATTTTGATGGTTAGATACAAATTGTCTTGGTTTTGTTGTGTGCATTTTTAGTACCTGCCATCATTTTCTGAATTATGAAATGTATACATCTATTGCAGGCGACTGTACATAGTTGCGTCTATCGATGATCTGTTTCGTTATTTTTAATATTTTCACAAAGATGCTGAGAGAAAGCTGCGCTCGCTAACCCGAGTGGGGTGGCGCCCTGGTGAGTATGGGCAAATACCCCCCACATGATACGACTTGGCCCTGAAAATCTGTGGGGCAGACAATGTTCAGCTGTGGACGTCCTACGGCTAAAATGGTGAGGATGATTTTTACTGGGCGATTTCAAAGAATCTTTGTCTCGCTAATCATTGATTGGTTGGAAATTCCAAATGATGGTTTCATTGTTATGTGTTCTAAACTAGATTGCCCTTGGCAAGTAAACGGAAATAGAGTTATTCTGGGAACAATTGTGACGTAGTTTCTGTATCGTATCAATCCCAGCGTCTATTTTTGCGCAAAGGCGCATTGTTTTTACCAAACGGAAACTACAAACCTACATAATACATAAAATCACGCCTATTTCCCAGAGGGGTAGGCAGAGACCACGGCTTTCCACTTGCTACGATCCTGACATACCTCTTTTGCTTCATTCACTCTCATCGCATTCCTCATACATGCTCGTCGGTTCAGGGTACTCGTGACCTGGCCTTTTTCCAAAACGCCAGTTCAAGAGTACCTGAAACTACTTATATAATATGTAACTTATCTAGTCACTACTCTATTTTCCTAAGCTAATAAGATTCTTGTATGATTTGCATCATCATCATCAGCCTGTAGAAGTCCACTGCTGGATATGCATAGGTCTCCCCCAAAGAGTTCCACGACGAACAGTCTTGAGCCTTGTCAATCCACCGACTTCCCGCAACTTTTACAAGGTCGTCGGTCCTTTATTTATTAGTAACAATTAGAATATTCCAAACAAACCTTATAAACTCAATTATATTACCATGTATGACTTACCTAATGAAAGGCATGCTTTGTCGGATCTATATAAAGATGTATTAGCCATGTGCCAGAAGGGCACCAAATGCGACGTGTTTTAAAAAATGATTTTAATTAATTTTGGAGAGAGCGTATTTTATTAGTAGGTTATTATTTTATAAGAACATTCTTTTGGTATTTTTGAAAAAACTTGCAATTCATAATCCTACTAATATTATAAATGCGAAAGTTTGTGAGGATGTTTGTTGTTCAATCACGCCACCGTAACGGCTCAACAGATTTCGTTGAAACTTGGAATGGATAAAGTTCTTTATCTAGAATAGCATATAGGCTGCTTTTTATGTAGGTACCATGCGAGCGAAGCTGCTGGCGGAAGCTAGTTCCTATATACTTTAACGAAGGTATGTTTTGTGTGGTTCAGCTTCATTCAATTGCATGGGATGGGACTTCATAGGACATTTAGCAAAATGGTCTCCATCAGGGGCTGAATAACCGGAATATAAAGGTACCTTTAAATAACGATATGACGTCATACCGATAAATTCCGGTAAACCCGAATATTTCTATACCGATAAATATAACGGTACCGGAAAATCTGGCTTCTTAGTTCTTTTCTGTTTATTTCGCTACCGGTACCTATAACGGAAATAAGTAAAGGTTTATAAAGGTTTTCTTTGATGAAACGCCGCCACCACGCCGCCACTGTCCTAGCAAAATAGCCGCGGCTCAAAATTTCGGTACCGAAATCTACCGGTATGAAATAACGGTACCGTAATGCCCTACCGGTATAGCATAATGGTACCGAAATGTTTTAACGGTACCAGTACCGCTTTCAGTACCTGGTCTCCATCTTAATCCTGCTAACACTTGTTGATAACTTACAACAGACTAGAATTATGTAGGATCTGCACAATCTCTCCGACTGCGGTAAGCTTGTCATCAGATATCTTAAGCCAGTAGTTCAGTGCTGATGCCAGCTTCGTCCGTATCTGCTTGCCGGGTACTTGCTGAATATAGGTGTATGGCATGAGGATTTTCTGTGGACAATTTTAAGTGGCAATAAGATCATCAAATCGAGGTAAATCATGTTTTTTTATGACCATACTCTGAAAATGTGTGCCAAAATAAATTGGACTGAAGGATAGATTTATGTATAAAAATATGAAACATAAATTCTATTGTACACAGTACAAGATATAACAAAAAATATTAATGTAATAAAAATTGCCACTCTGAGGTTTAAATTTGAGCCTTGATAATTAAACAATTATTTATTTGCAGGCAGTCTCCTAAAATATACCATACTACCTAAGCATTCACACCTAACTCGCATATTAATTTAATTTAGATAGGTAGGTAGTAGGTAAATGGTTTTTGTAAATAATAGGCTAGTACCTGATTCATAAAAAATATAAGAAAGAAGTAGGGATGTAATGTAACAGAGGACATACCTTTACCCCTCTCATTGTACCTTATGACCATAACAGGATAACTTGATTTTCAGTAGATTAGTAGGTACAACTTGCACGAGAAACGACCCTCCTGGCCGGGCTGCGGGCACAGGACTGCATGAGGCGCAGTGCGTCATTTTCAATCAAGAGGATTGCATACACTACACTATTTATTCGTTAACTACGACTCACACATGTTTAAGAACAGTCAATTAACAAATTCATCATTGCCTCAGCGTTACACGAAAATAGATAGCTACCTATTGATTGAAGACAATAGCGGCGAGTTAGAACTGATGATACCCATATTTTGAGATGGCATATCGTGAATGAAATTTACCTCATCCTGTGTTTTATCACCACTCTTTGTACTAATTATCGACATCTTGTACTGGTCGAATGCGTAATTAATTATTTTACACAAACTATTTCTTCGTATCAAAACAACAAAAACCCAGTCGCTCGATCGATTCGATTTCACTCACATAGAGTAACTCTGTCACTTCACGCCTCACTCACACGCCTTCAAAAAACATAAAATAAATACTACCGCTTTGACATTGATATTTTAACATTAATGACATTGACATCAAGACACGCGTAGCGTGTCCAGTTTCTATCTATGTTTATGGCAGAATTGTGACAACAAGCCACAGAAGCCAAAAAACAAGAAACTATCTATGTTTGTTTCTATGTTCCATTGGTGCAGAAGACTTTTGAAAATTTGATTCAAAATTCTTTCAGTGACAAAGATCGAGCCCCCCTTCTAGCCGTCTCGCAATATGAGTCCGGGCAGTGGCTCCATGCCCTGCCATCGACTTCCATCGGTACACTGCTCGATGATACAACCTTTAGAGTAGCTTTGGGGCTAAGATTGGGAGCACCCATCTGTGAGCCCCATCGCTGTTCATGCCGCAGCGACGTCGAAAGGTACGGTACCCATGGTCTCTCCTGCCCAAAAAGCGCAGGAAGGTTTTTCCGCCACGGCTCCCTAAATGACATCGTGAGGCGTGCTCTTGCCACCATAAACGTGCCCAGTATACTGGAACCCGTTGGTTTGGCGCATGATGATGGCAAGAGGCCCGATGGTATGACCTTGGTCCCCTGGGAGCGGGGGCGAGCCCTCGTGTGGGATACCACGTGTGTAGACACGTTGGCCCCCTCTCACCTCAGTGGGACATCGCAAAAGGTGGGAGCTGCAGCGGAAGCAGCTGAGAACGCCAAGCGGCGAAAATATTCATTCCTCTCCAGTGACTACATATTTACGCCGCTTGGTGTAGAAACCTTTGGACCATGAGGCCCAGGTACCAGAAAGCTCTTCAAAAAAATTATACCAACTTTGGTCGACGCCGCCGGTGATAAGAGAGCTGGCTCATTCCTTGCACAAAGAATTTCTTTGGCAATTCAACGCGGGAATGCAGCCACACACACACAGTGCTCTTGGCACCTTGCCGCATGACCAAAATTATTTGTTTAATAATTTTTTCTATTTTATTTTGAAATTATTTGATTTTATATTTTATAGTATGTGTATGTATAAGTGTATATAATAACAATTGATGAAATACTGGTGAAAAAAAAAGTTTCTATCTTCATTCAACCTGGACTTTTTGGCGGAAACTTGCAAAGTGATGTTGTGCTCTCAATTTAATCTACGAAACTAGTGTACAATTCATTTGAATAAGTAATTGTGTAAGCCCCTTCGTCCATGACGCTACGCAAAAGTGACGGAACTCATTAGAAACTAGAGTTGCGGACTGATTGGAAACTCTGACTCGTCCACGAGGCTACTGGAATTTCCTGAAACTCAGTCACTCAGTACACGATTTTATGTAAACAAAGTTTTGAAAACGAAAATAATTAACATGACTAGTGATAATACGAGCGATGACATGGAATTATTACTTCTCCAGTCACATAGACGTCAGAATCACATATAATTACTTTTTATTCGTTCATTTTTCAACAGTTTCTCGAAACTAGTCGCCTGGCGACCAGCGTGTCGAGTCGCCAGGAGACTAGTTACAAACGCGTTCCTTTTGAGTCGCGCCGTGGACGGACGCGCATTGAAATACTAGTGCTATCGCAGTCAGGCTACTCATAAGTGACTACAGTTTCAGTCGCGTTCCTTTTGAGTCGCGCCGTGGACGAAGGAGCTAATTGTGTAATAAGGTGGTGTTTTGCATAAAATTGTTTGAGTAAATCGCACAAGTGAAGTGAAATGAATCAACTGCGCGTATCGTCATTTTTCGGGTTGGCGCCAAGAGGCACTCGCACTCGAAAAGTTTTAGTAAGATAGCCATCATCGTAATAATATCTTATAACAAACTTTACTTGACGGTGACTTGACCATGATGATTATGAGGTAAAATGAAGAAGCTATAGATAAACGAAAAATAAACGTAAGACTTAGCGGTCTAGATGCCATAGCCATCCCGAAAGGCATAAACTTCAAAAGAAAAAAAATGACCCGATTGATGACTTTTTTGACAT
Organism: Anticlea derivata; assembly: GCA_947579855.1. Taxonomy (NCBI): domain Eukaryota; kingdom Metazoa; phylum Arthropoda; class Insecta; order Lepidoptera; family Geometridae; genus Anticlea; species Anticlea derivata. Next base: position 10,636,695 of record OX388264.1, read on the forward strand.
TTACTTTTTTTTGAAGTTTCACTTCACTTCACCTGTGTTGTTTTGATTTTATTATCGATTGTTTGCCTGTCGATAGTTGACCTTGAAAATCAGTAACTCTATCGATGGTATCGATAGAGTGACGTACGGTAATCATATTTTGTAATAAAATCGATTGTATCAAATAGCAAAGTGACAAAACTATCGATAGCATTGACAATATCGATAGTATTGTATAAAAGCTATCGATACTATCTTAATTTTGATAGTATTAGACTATTGATATAGTGGCATATATTGCAATAATATCAAGGCACTGTGAAGTTGATGGTTACATACGGTTACCAAAAATAGCATTTGTTGAGCACCCTTCACTACTGTAGATACGCGTACCCAATAACACTTGAAAATACTAACGATAGTACAAAACTCGATAGGTTCGATAGCATCAATTAGATGAATGGTTTTTATGAAATACCATCGACAGTATCGATTATATCGATACTTTAGTCGCATAAGATGTGCAATACTTTCGACAATATCGATAGTATTTATCACACTATCGGAAGTATCGATGGTATCGGTAATATTGATAGGCCAATCGATACTAGTTATTTATTTACTTACTTTCGAAAGGCTATCGATATACTATCTATAATCGACTTTTGATTGGCAGCACCAACCACAACACTGCTGCCTGCTATTTACCTAATTGATTCATTTTGATTTGTGGTTGTGTCTGGCGGTCGGTCGAACTCGAGTAAAATTAATAATTATTTTGTATTGAATTATTTGGATGCAAATTAACTTTTATTCCAGCACAATTCAAAAATTTACGTCTTTTGCTATGTGTAATTATAAATGTTTCATTGACTAACAATTGATTATGTCCGCCCGAAATTATCTCTCCGCTCGCGAGAAGAACTACGGAAAATTGATTGATTGTTTACCCAGTATCAAACCGCAGAAATTCGGCTACCGTTCGGCTCAGGAGCTGCCCCCGCTGTCTGCCAATACCAGCAAATTGCTCAATCGGAACCTCAACTATTCGTACGATATCAATCCGTATTTGGTAAACAGTGTAGACCGCACTGGAACCCCTTTGTCTGACTTTTTCTCTGATAGTGAGACAGGTAAGAATCTCTAGATTTTCAAAATAATTCCTCTGGTTGGATCTGTTACTAGTTATTAAGACAAGATTAACAAGGAAGTTTAGTTTATTTTTAACACTTGACTGTTTTCCTAAATAATTAAATAGGTATTATGGAAAATAAATGTTAGTTCTTAAATTAAAACAATGGATTTATCCTCGGAGAGGGTCCTTCTCCGTTACTTTAAGGAGTTGGGCTGGTTGGGGTGAGGTCAGCAGGGGGACAATGCACAATACACCCCAACGCGGGATGTCAGTGCAGATCTTATTCCCCCATTTAGAATTAGAATTAGAATGGATTTATCAACCGATGTTTAAAATATTTCTCAGGCGGTTCATAAAGAAGACAATGGAGTGAACAAATCTTTTATTTTCTACGAATATAATGTATGTAAATGAACTTCCTTTTTTTTGCATTTGGACTATAAAGATGGTCACTTATGCATTTTTATGAATAAATCATACAAATAAACACCATTCACATACAATGGTCCTGGGGGTGTATTATTATGCATTATTATGAATAAATCATTCAAATAGACAAACCCTTTTGTTTCTCCCTTTTGTTAATATCTATCTCTGTGTACAATAAAGAGTTTATCTATCTATCTATCTAACCCACTATTCACATACAATGGTCCTGGGGGTATTGTGTAAGCAAAACAGGAATACCAATAGAAAACTTCTTTGCCTCAACTTCCTTACCTTCATGTAAACCAATGAGGGAGGAGTTGGCAAACTCAATAAATATAAACGGTACGTAGGTTTGTATCAGAGCATGTCAGCAGCGCAGTCTTCTGTTGCCACTATTGGGCTCTACAAATCATTCAGGTTGCTGCAGGTATAGTGCGGTTATTATTTAAACTGCACTATAATATGCACTGCGTATTGATATAGAGTAAATAAAAATAAAGAACTAAAAAAAATCTGTTTGATACCTTTCTGATTATGCTTAGATTGTTAAAATCATCCTCAAAGTTGCGAATGTCATTCCCATTTTCTTACACAATAGCTATACTGAGTTAGGATTGACTATTTATTTATTTATTATTTACACAAAGAAACTTAAAACTAATACAAGTTAATATTTACAAAATACACAAGAAACAGTTGAGCCATCTAAAGACCGTTACAAACGATCTATAGATAGCTCAACTGATCCAGATCACTACCAGTCGGAAGCGTCCCCAAGACGCTGGCGGAATTGCCACGCTGGATGGCAATGCTAATGCGCTGGGCCAAATAAGAGCCCGGCGGATGATGTCATTAAGGCTAGCGTGGCGGATGATTGACTTGACTAGGCCAGAATAAGCCCAAGTGTTGAATTGTTATCATTCTTTCGAGCTGAGTGGAGACAATTTAATGATTGTAGCAGGTAGCGTAACAAAAGCTTCTCGATCACTTCTCAGGCACGCCAGATTTTCACAGTGAAGAAAGCGACAGCAGTTCAGGGTCTGTACTCCGGCGGAGCACAGCTGAAGCCACAAAGACATTGTCTGAAGAGTGGAATCGGATAGAGAGGACTCTGTACAATGAGGACGGAGAGAAATCCACTCGGCTCAATATTCTGGAGGAGTGTAATCAGTGGAGGCAGTTACATCCACAGCTTAGGTGAGAGAGAGAAAGCTACCTTATTTCCTAGCTTAGAAAATAAACTAGCTCCGGATGCGGTTTGCTTCAATTTTTTTTTGGAGGAGGTAGGGCACAGCGAGTTTTCTAGTTCTAAATTGGAAAGAACTAGAAAACTCGCTGTGGTACGCAGAGGTACCTCCGCCTTACAAATTATCGCAGCCAAATAACACTATTTGTTTCAAATAGTGTTGTGTTCCTGCGGTGAGTAAGGTTGCCAGAGAGATAGGGGGGAGGGGGTTCGGGTCGGCAACGTGTGCGTGATGCCTCTGGTATTGCAAGCGCTCATAGACCCCAGTACATTTATAATCATCATCGAGTTCTAAAATTTGCGACTTGTGTTATATTATAAAAAAAATATTTTACTGTGTTTCATATTTCAAGCAGATTCTGTATAGTGAACCAATTCCTTAGTTAAGTTTGTATGTCCAAAATTATGTAAGAAACTCATTAAATTCAGGCCACTAGGTCAACTGGACATTCTTGAAGCAATATACAAAAATGTTAACCTTATTTACCACACTAAATAAATGTAGGTACCTATGTAGGTACCAATTTAGCGTCTACACACCTCATAGCATTATGAGCTAATTATCGGGGCCATCGGCTAGGTCATCATCATTATCATCTCAGCCGTAGGATGTCCACTGCTGAACATAGGATCACCACGCTTGGCATGCGGGTTAGCGAGTGTAAATAAAGCTATTGTTGGTAATAGGGACCGCTACCCATCCTCTAGCCTTTTACGACATACGAGTCGCCTCTTACGACATCCTCGGGCAGAGATGGAGGGGCTTATTGTTCAGCCGGGGTCACCACGGCAATCCAAAAAAGTCATTTCTGATGTGACCTTCGTAGAAAAGGATCAGTTGAGTATAAATAATAGTTATTATTCCAACTCGGAGCACCCCGACCCAACGTGGTCCGACTCGGTCCTACTCCCGGGTGTTTTTTTTATAAGAGACTTCTGGCGGAACCCAACCTACTCTCCGTAGGGGGTACGGGTGGGACTTTGGCAATTTTTTTTAAGTTCTGATTCCATAGTGTCCCGTTATGAACACACTGACCCGCATTTGCATCTTTCGAACATAAAAACTCCTAGGTGCACGACCTGGTTCGAACCCACGACCTTCGGATCGAAAGTCGGGGTATCTCCCACTAGGCCAACACGGCTTATTGAATATAAAAACATTAATTACACATTTACTACAACCTTAGCTTGGCTGACGATTCAATTCAAATTATCGATTTGGCGAGGTGTTTCGATTCTCGAAGGAGGTTCGATTCTGGAACACTAGGTATTTCAGTCAAGCTTACCTGCATTGACTGTAGGTAAAGGAACCAGTGTGATGAAAAGATTAAAGTGCGCCTTGTGAAGGCTTCTTTCGTGCACGGCCTGCATATACGGATCGATTACAATTTAAAAACTGGGCTCCGTTTATTACCTCCTCACGATGAAACTACTGCACCGATTGTGATGGAATTTGATATGGAGACTTATACCCTTAGGAGAGCAACCTTAATCCTTTCACTACACTGATTCTTTCTCCGCCAGTCATAGGCCCTTTTCAGGGCCACTATGCCTCAACCTGGTCCATACGTGCATATTGGGGAATGAGCTTCCTTCCGAGGTTTTCCCGCTAACCTACAACATGAAGAGCTTTAAGAAAAATACAAAAAGATTTCTCCAGGGCAGGCAACGCATTAGCAATGCTCCAGGTGTTGCAGATGTCAATAGGCGACGGTAACCGCTGACCATCAGAAAAAAAAAAAAAAACTGACCTAATACAGGATGACCAAGAAAGAATCAGTGACACGCCAAGAAGAATACCATGAGGAAGTTCTACCGCTAATTTCTTCTTTCATAAGAACGTTCGTTCCAGGGTTGTTGGTAAAGCGATACAGCTGCCGGAGAAGCGGAGCTGTTACCGTCAAATCGAGCATGACGAGGTTATCGCGATGCACTACAACGACTACGAGCAGTTCAGCGAGAGCGAGGAGCGGCTGTCGCAGAGCAGCACCGACGTCACCCCGCAGAACTCGCCGCGACCCTCTACTGCCTCTGTACCTGAGGACCTGCATGAACCTAGGTGAGGAAAGATTTCATAGCATTATTACATAGATTGGGAAAGCACATCCTCAGCCAAATGGAGCTAAAGCAACTCACCCCAAAGAAAATCCTTCAGTTTGTAACAGCTGCTGGGCTTTGCGGTGAACTTTAAAGGCCCTGTAAAGGGGCTCCACAAATAAAGTGGCGATCACAATAGCCGCAAAAAGTAAAAAAAAAAAAAAAGGTTTCTTATTTCAGGTAAATAGGTAATCATTAACATCTGCCTGCCCTTATCCCATTACACGTGGGGTCGGCGCAACATGTATTCTCTTCCACCGAGGTCATCATTAAATAAAAAAAAATATTCCGGACATATCACACACGGTTAACTGATCCCAAACTAGGCATAGCCTGTAGGTACTATGGGTACCAGAGACTGATATACATAATAGATACATATTTAACACCCAGACACAGAACAAACATCTGTGTTCATCACACAAATGTTTGTCCAGCGCGGGAATCGAACCCGCGACCTCTAGCGCAGAAGGCAGAGTTACTACCAACTGAACTTTGAGGCCAGTCAAATCATTATCATCTCCCTGCCCTTATCCCACCACATGTGCACGAAAGGAGCCTCTTTTAATCAGGGACTGAATAACCGGAATATAAAGGTACCTTTAAATAACGATATGACGTCATACCGATAAATTACGGTTACCCGAATATTTCTCTACCGATAAATATAACGATACCGGAAAATCTAGCTTCGCAGTTCATTTCGGTTTATTTCGCTACCGGTACCTATAACCGAAATAAATAAAGGTTTTCTTTGATGAAACGCCGCCACCCCGCCACCGCGGAGTGACTGTCCTAGCGAATTAGCCGCAGCTAAAATTTTCGGTACCAAAATCTACCGGTATGAAATAACGGTACCGTAATGCCCTACCGGTATAGCATAATGGTATCGAAATGTTTTAACGGTACCAGTACCTATAACCTCTACCGCTTTCAGTCCCTGCTTTTAATCCTTTCACTGCGTTCACCCGTTCTGGCGTGATTGAGTAACAAACATCCATCCATTCATCCAAACTTTCGGTTTTTTTAAAGATTTTTATAATATCAGTGTTTTCGTTTCGTTTCGCGCTCGCTACGAGCCTCAGTCGGTAAACCAATAAAATAAAATAAAAACATTTTTTTGTTAGTAAAATACACGAAAAAAGCACTTATAATTAGGGTTAGTAAGACTTATAACTAAAACATTTTAAAAGATCACTCTCCTCACGAATCAGTCCCACGTGGGAGAGGTGATTCAGCCAGATATAGTTTTTAGGATGGTATTGGGACTGTCACGCACTCTGCGCATCAGGGATGTGGCCTTTTTGCGTATAATGACCGCAAAGCCATCCGTCTCATATTCTGCAAACATCCCTGATGCACTGCGGAATCGCGGCAGTCCCAACATCATCCTAAACATGTTATTATACTGTATACGTAGGGTCTCCAGCGGTCGCTTAGTGTAGCTAACCCATAGATTCCCGGTGTAGAAGCTTTGGCAGTATGCTTTAAAAAGCGTTAGTTTTACTTCTTCTGTGCACCGGGAAAACCTACGGATCAACATATTACCTCTTACCGCCAGCTCTACGCTCTCTTTCAATGTCAGCATTGTCTTTAAGGTCGTCGGTAATATAATGGCCAAGATATTTAAAAGATGCCACTCTATTCATGTTCATGCCGTTAAGGGTTATCTCTGGAAATAGTTTCTTCATTAGTGACTGGCCTCATAGCTCAGTGACTGGCCTCATAGCTCAGTTGGTAGTAACTCTGCCTTCTGCGCTAGAGGTCGAGGGTTCGATTCCCGCGCTGGACAAACATTTGTGTGATGAACACAGATGTTTGTTCTGTGTCTGGGTGTTAAATATTTATCAATTATGTATATCAGTCTCTGGTACCCATAGTACAGGCTATGCCTAGTTTGGGATCAGTTAACCGTGTGTGATATGTCCGGAATATTTATTTATTAGTTTTATCAGCTTTAAAAGGATAGTGATTATATATTTTTGATTTCTACAGGCTATCCAGAGAAAAAGTATCCTTCTACCCGACTTACGACGACGAGGAGTTACCCGACACCTTCTGTTCACTTCTACAAATCACGCCGATACAAATACGCAGCCCCGCGCACAGAAAGAAGCAATCCAGCTCTATATTACGATCTGAAATAGCCTCATCGAAATGGATGCGAAACTCGCGACCAGAATCGTCCCTAAACTGTGATAGGAATAGCGCTAAGTCGTTTGTCTCACTAGATACTAGAAACTACATGGCACTGAGTGCGGAACGGAACACGATACAGAATAGAGTTGTTACCGCTAGGCATAGGGAGTTAGGGAGGCTCGAGCCTCTGTGTTCACCGGAGCTGCGCGAATCGCCTAAAGCGATGAACGGCTCACAGCAATACCACATAAGGAAAGTCTCGTTACCGCCACTGCTTCTAGAAGAAGAGAAGAGGAAAGTGGCTTCGGCTAAGAAGCACAATATAAAGTCACGGAAGAGGAGTCAGCCGTTTTACCATTTGGACAGAGCGAGGCACTGATGGAGAGTCTTGAGGTCTTAGTGAATAGTTTTTGCACCATAAGTGAATTTCAAGGTGTGTTCAGGATTTTGGTGAGTGCACTTTTCATGAAATCACGAAAGAGTTACATTTTATAATTTATACAGGGTGTTTAGTTATATTTTTATTAAGCCCGAAAGGGAATTATTCTACACACAATAAGCAAATTTCATGAAAAAAACAGTATTTAAAAATCGGCTGTTTTTGGCATTTTATCATCTCTATTACTAATTATTTATTAAACGTACGAGAAGATGGAGATTGATAGTACTTAAAACAGCTGAATTGAGTTTGAACTGATTTGACCCCAAAATATCAAAAAAGTGTTTTTTTTCGGTGTAAAATGTCGAATTTCCAAAAGTCTTAGAACAAACTTTATTGCCAATGGGGTGAAGAATAAATCCCTTTCGGGATAGTAATACATAGATGCTATATCCCCTCGTATCTATGACACAAATGTTGAAAATTGTTTAGAATTTGGTGATAACCAACCAAAGGCAATACTATGAGTATGTAAGGTATCACCAATAAAATTAATATTCGTTGTTAGGAGTGGCGAGTAAAAATATATTTTTGTCATGATCGCACGAAAATGTAAAAGTGAGTCAATATTCTTGTCCAGTTAACAAGGGCAATGCAGTGAAACAATTAATAGTTTTAGTTTTACAAAGCACTATTTTTGACTGTCTTGATATGACCAAAGTGAAATGAACATTGTGTCACTGAAATGAATATAATGTTTTACAAAAATATCGACTTTGTATATTTTTCCTATGCTTTGTTTCTTGTCGTGTCAATGATTCTTTATTAGGTTAGAGACCAGGCTGAGGTATGGCGACTCTAAAAAGGGCCTATATCCCTAACGCCCGCAATATTTGTAGCGGGCGCCATTTTGAAACTAAGAACTCAGAGGGGTTAGTGAAAGAATCATTCAAATACAAATACAGAATTTATTTTGATATTTACATTATTTGCATTTATTAACAATCAACATCAACAATATTAAATAATTTGTTCTTGTGGTGTGATAAATATGAACAGTCTGGTAATGTTACATTGCCTAGGCCGTGCCGCCATTTTGTTTTTGTTAGGTGCACAAAATGACCGCTAACGCACTCGAAGGCAATGTACCATCGTTTGAAATATAAATGGTGGTTTTTATCGTAAATGGATTACTAAAAGCGGTGATATATGGGTTTATAATTAATGCTGAAAAATTTGAGCAAATGCAGAGAAAGCTGTGAGCTTGGTTTTCGTGGGTTGCCACCGTACAACATAATTTGTTCTCGTTAGATGCTAAACAAAACAAAATTCTTACAGATAACAACTCTAAAACACCTTACATAAAATTACAAGATAATGATAACAGGGCAGAAGTATTATAAAGAAAATGTATGCTCTGAATAGATGTTGATAATTCATTGTTATGGCAACCCTTCCGTTGACTGAAGTTGCGTCAAAACTTGCATTATACTTGAAAATTTAACAACACGTTCATCAGAAATTATAACTTGTACTATCAGAAATTATAATTTGTACTATCAGAAATTATAACTTGTACTATCAGAATTCTAGGTATTTATTATTTCAGGAACATGTTTTTTAATTACATATATCATAGTTTTTGTTTTATGTCATACAACACACATATTTTTTTGGTAAAACTATTTAACTCGTTGTATGGTCCAACCTTGGGTTAATATAATTTCTGATGAAATGCGAAGACAATCTGATACGATAAGTTGTTTGCGATAGAGCGATCAGTTACGTTGCTATATAATTTTCTCATTTACACAAATATAATTTAAATTGTTTACAATTATCTCACAGCCATCATTATATATTGATACTACTTTAATTAGACAGGACTAGTGTGTAACAACACGAAAAGATAGTAATCAGCTTATAAAAGAGCCTAGCGAACATTATAGAGAGCGTAAAGATACGTATATTTATATAATACATTGAAAATTCACCATTTTCCGTTCTAAAAACGTTAACAACCTCAAGCTATTAGCAATAGTCAACAATGTTGTTTATTCTAAGATTTAATGCACACAGAACATTGAATAGTAGGTACTAGATTGCGTATAGGCGTTTTTTAAGTGTAAATTTTGACGTGAGATTAAATCGTAACCGTATTTGTTTTCGAAAAGGCGGGAGATGATTTCGTTTTGGTAGGTATTTGAGCTCAGCACAGCTCGACATCATTTTGTGAGACGGGGACAGTAATAAACAATACGCGGTCAATATATAATAATCCGTTTCGTTTTCTCTGCCTAGGATTGCTTCATCATAAACAGCTTCATCATAAACTATGGGTACCAACTATCCATTTTGTCATATAATTATCTGAATTTGCATCTCCCACCGAAAACTAAAATAAACTGCTACGTGGCTTTCGCTAGAGCTACATTGGACATCGCTAAATATATCGCGGTCCTTTTTATTAAGAAAAGGATGACAATATTTAAAGCGCGTTTCAGCTCGTTGCCACTTATCTATTTTTACAGTGAGCGTTTGCACAAAAAACTAAACGTGTCATTTAAAAATAACTGCACATATTGGTGATTATGTGCCATTGTGATAATTTTACCCGTATTTATATTTGTTAGAAAGACCTACCAGAGGCCCGGCCTAGTGTCTATCTTAGTACACAAATGGTACTAGGCATCAGGTTCTTAAGTACGTTCACAGTACTCAAGTACTCAGGACATGCACTCTGTGACATAGATGCACTTGAACATGACTCCGAGCAATACGCAGAAGGACTCAGCTATAATTCTCTCTCGTTAAGGCGATTATATTAATGATACAGTCGGAGTGATGAACTTTGTTGAAGTGATACATTTAGCCATACACATAGGTAATAGCTGTGGCCATATAGCTCGCAGAACCGATAACCGTTGGGGAGTAAGGTTCTCGAATGGCGACCACAAACCGGGCGACGCAGTGCTGGACGGCCTCCCCCCGTTGGACCGATGATATTGTTAAGGTTGCGGGAAGTCGGTGAATGGAAAAGGCTTAAAACCGTTTGTCGTGGAACTCTTTGGGGGAGGCCTATGTCCAGCAGTGGACTTCTTAGTTGATGATGATCCATTCAGGTTTTAAGAGACTGATTCGCTAAACGATTGAGAGCGATTCGGCGATTTCAGCCGTACCTTAAAGTTAAAAGGTTGAGCTACTATTGTTTGGCAAATCAGACGCTTCGCAGCCACTCCGTCCATCTGCGCTGACCCGAAAATCTCCATCGTATTAGCTAGTCTTCTCTCGCTACATCACCAGAGGCCAGAGTCTGTAATGTTCGTGAGTTACTCACTAGTCACCGGTGAGTGGAGAAAAGTGAATAGCTTCCGGTTTTTGTTGGGGAGCTTTACGTGACACCATACAAAAACGGTAAGCTATTCGCTTTTCACCACTCACCGGAGACTAGTGAGTAACTCACGAACATTACAGACTCTGGCCTCTGACATGCGTATGGTCAAAGATAATTGGTATATCAAGGTTTAAATTTTTTGAATTTAAATTGTTTGCATGGTATAACACTACCTAGTGTTGAAGTTATGATAGATCTTGACCACATGGATTTTCGACCTATCATCATCATCATCATCAGCCTGATGAAGACCACTGCTGAACATTGGCCTCCCCCAAAGAGTTCCATGACGAACGGTCTTGAGCCTTCTCCATCCACCGACTTCCCGCAACCTTCACAATGTCCTCGGTCCATCGGGTGGGGGGCCTTCCAACACTGCGTCGTCCGGTTCGTGGTCGCCACTCGAGTACCTTTGTTCCCCAACGGTTTTCGGTTCTGCGAGCTATATGGCCGGCCCACTGCCACTTCAACCTGCTAATTCTAAAAGCTATGTCGATGTTTCGACCTATATTAGAATCTAAATGTATCACCTCAGGATATTCAGAACTCTGACCGTGCCACAAACACTAGGTATCATACGTTACGAATTGCACATTGATCCACCTCTAAAAACTTTTAATTGCGTTAAATATTTTGTAATGCTGTATAAAAATATTAAAGGAAAAATCGTCATTTATATTAAATACTTAATTAACATTCAGATATACCAAATCGATAGCGTGTATTTTACATTTTTACAATGAGACGTCCAAACTAACGTAGGTACCTAGCTAGCATACAGTGACATCGAAGCCTAACCACAACGAACTACTCGCGATACCGTTACCGTAATGTAACCGTAACACTCTAGTTATGCAGAGGAGACATATTCAAAAAAACTTACTTAGCATACAAAATTACATCTATGTACAACGAGCTAGCTAAAATTTAAAGGTTAGCGTCGACTGTAGCACGACGGTACTCTATATATTAGGTACCTAGTTTGGCTAGGGCTCCATGCATGGGTCTACTTACCGATGTACCAAGCTCAAATTACAACTAAACGACTCTTCTGATGTCCGGTGGTCGCTGTCACAGCTGTCACTGAGAGATCACAGCTTTAAAAGTTGAAGCTCATCTTTATCATACTACAAATTAAATTCTATAGACCATGGATTCCATCCAACAATGGACGTTCCAACGAAGGATTCTCTTGTAGAACTGCCGTTCAATAGAAATAACCCTGGGTTTTACAAGTTCCTAGTTTAATAATGTTTTAAAAAATACTACTGTTGAACAGTACACCAAAACTGAATACTACCTTGTGCCGCTTCATAATTTATAATGCCATTTCTTCTCAGTGCCAGCACTATGGTTGACGCGCGCCCTACAAATTGGCAATTTATATTTGGCGAAGCCAATTCATATGCTTGGCCGAATAAGCCAATAAGATTTTTGGACAGACCAATTTAATTTTATTTAATAATTTATTTAACTATCGTGCACAACCATCTCAAAACTTTACAATCTTAACGCCCGGTGATTTAATATAATTTCTTGATATAAATTTTTAAATCTTCATAACACATAAAAGCTTTTTAGAACACATTATATATGCCATTCGTGTCCATAACATGGAGGCTCTATATATAAAGTGTGCTTTAAAATTGTTATAATTTTGCACTCCTCATTCTGATCGGATTTTTTTGTACTTTTTCGTTTTTCGGTAACTGATTGTGACAAAATATGGCAGTATAGCATTCAATTCCTTTACGAGTTTGGGCACTGGTTGTCCCAGCAGGTTGAATTAGACAGGGACCGAGGGAGCGCGGTATTCTCAGTATAGCCTCATCAGACACATTGAATGACTCACGTTTCACCACACAATCGAATATTCAAAAAACACCCACTTTTAACCTAGTTGTAATTAAGGCCGGTTTTGCATAATCTAGACGAATGACATGACTCTATAATGACATGAAAACATCTATGTACAGGATGTTTGATAATCTCTTTACAGTAATCAAACTTTACTAACTATCAGTAAAATTGAGGTATTTATTAATTATTAGATATTAATATTAAGTTTAAAAAATAATTTGGTGATTGTTCGTTCGAGTCGCTTGCAGACATGGATCCTTTCATCAAACATCTTGTAAAATTTTGTTGTAAATTATTCCGTTTGGTTACTGAATGATTCTAATTTGTGATGCGAATGTTGCTATTATCTAGTAAATTCTAAAAGGTGCTCTGGCCAACCGCACGGTGTCGGCACTTGGGTGTTCTAGGTTCGCGTGCAGCCGACCAAAGGTATGCCTTGTCTAATACAATCAACGTAGTAATCTATGAGAGTCCACAATCGTCAAAGCACCCGAGTTAACACTAAATACATCGCAGGCTTCAGAAGCCCGTCTCAACAACGTTGTTTCAAAATAATATCACATAATATTTACAGCGACATTCACTTGCACTGTGTCCTCGCAACATAAAACCAACTATTTTAATCTCAACCACGCGTTGAATTGTTCGTTCAATAGTTCATAGGTTTTTTAATGTGCAGCGCCTTTTAAACCACGTCCACTTTGACAATCCCCCGCCCAATTTTGGGGAAATACAAAAAGAAAAATGAAAAAAAAAATAAAGCTTTATATAAATTTTATTAAAAATAAACAAAAAAGTGCTATATCTAGTGGAGTTAAAGTAAGCTACTTTCAATATTATTGAAATCTTGGTGCAGAACTTTACACAATATTTTGTATTCTTAAAGCAAAAAAAGGCATTGTATGTTTGGTGCATGAATCAAGTCCTGCACGAAAAATTCCAGCAATAACATCAACAAATAATAAAAATCTACAAAATACTAAACAAAAATAAAAATAATCATAAAATGAAAAAAGCAATAGAATTGTATTCAGACAACTACCATACGTGCATTTAAAATATTGTCCAATGACTGATTTTTTACTTAACTACTACATAAAATAAGAATTCAATGTGAATTCAACTAAAATACTTAAAGTAATGACTATAATGTCTATTATTCACATCGCCTTTGTAATTTATGATGTGTTTAACAATCGATCAGTCAATAAATATATTAAATGCTTAAAATATAACTAATATCAAAAAGCTTTTTATAAATAGCGTTTCATACTTGAAATAAAATAAAAATCTAATGAATAAAAAGGAATGGTTCTACAAAGAAGATAAAGATAAATACAAGAGAAAATAAATGAAGCTTACGGTAACTTTGTCCAGATATACATAATACGTCATGTCATGCAATTAAAAGTTTAAAAATTTCCTTTACATATTGAAAATTTCAATATCATTCCTTAAAAACAACACCATCTAAAATATTCAAGGGGAATAGAGAGAAAAGAATTGTATCGCTCTCTTTAAAAATGAAGAGATACGCGAAATAGCTAAGAATGTAGACTTTGATGAAAATGTAGAGTAAAAAGATACATATAAAATGAAAAAAGATAAAAAACTATCCATGAGAAGCCTCGTCATAATAAGCGAAAGAGGTGTGTCGGAAACAGGCAACCCGCGGATATATGTGTGTGTATGTAATATAACGTCCATCACCAGATTTATAACTAATTAATATTGAATAACCTAGTATTAATAAATTTACAGTGAAGATTTCTTGATCAGTGCCTTACTTACTGACTGGTTTTTCTTATTTACTCGTTTTTATGAGCTAGTGATCGCATTTATGTTATGCTCCTTAGTTCAATACTTAACAGCCCAAACATTTAAAGCCATCTAATGCCCTCAGACGAACTAAGTTGTTTAGGATTGCTTATACGAAAAATACTTTTTCCCCTTATCTATTCGCTTACTTAGTGTTGAATTACAGCGAACAATTTATAAGTTCGTCTAAGTGTGTCCTATATTTGGGTACTTAGATTATTCCTTTATAAGGTAAGCCATTAAATGTTAGTACTTGCTTAAATATTATGTTTTCGAGTGCATTGTCTTTTAGGTAGACTTATCAACACCAATTTTATAAATAGTCAACGAATTCGAATATAATTTGACGTATTATTTATTTACTATATATTTTTTTTGTCAAAAGTTGCCAATAAATAGTTTGCTTTATTTACATTGCACAAATAAACAAAACTAGTGCAAAATCTTGCTCGATTGTGTGCATTTGAAGAGTGTAACAGATTGCATCCAATTTGTATGTGTAAAACCTTTGCCAAAATTAAATTAAAGGGGCAGTCTCAACTCTCCCTTTATTTCTATCAACGTCCTGCAAAATAAATAAAAAAATTCTGCAAGTTATTAAAAAAAACCTCAAACAGTATTTGCCACCAAATCAAATACTCCCTAAATTCATAATCACTCACTGAGTTTATCAGCTCGATAAAAGCAGGTCCGTCTCTTTCTTTTGTTACTGTTAGAAAAGGATAGGACGAGAGTTATCCAGCCGATAAAGATAATTACTGATTATTAATAAGAGGGTGTCTAATTTGGTGACCCATACCACTGTAGGAGTAGTAACAGATAGTAGAAAGGGATAACTGAGAAGAGTGCAGTGCTAAAAAGTTTGGGCGAATGCATTATTTTTGTCGCGAATACTGTAATACCAAGTTTCAGTATTGGCGACATAAATTTGCAGTTTTAGATCTCTTTCATCGGTAGTGATATGTTTTACACCCTGACTTCTTCTGAAAAGATCCTTTTGGCACCTCTAACCTTTCAGCGAATTAGCATTGCCATCCAGCGTGGCAATTCCGCCAGCGTCTTGGGGACGCTTCCGACTGTTAGTGATCTGGATCACTTGAGCTATCTATAGATCGTTTGTAACGGTCTTTAGATGGCTCAACTGTTTCTTGTGTATTTTGTAAATATTAACTTGTATTAGTTTTAAGTTTCTTTCTGTAAATAAAGTGCCTCGTGCCTTGCAAATAACTTTAAGTTTATTAAAGTTATTTGCAAGGTGTTTTATTGCAAAGGTAAAGGGTACGGCTGTTACTATTACATCAAAATAAATAATAGTGACAACACCTGAAATGTATTTAGGGGCAGATTGTCACAATGTAAATGGAATGGACCAATGCAAAAAAAGAAAGTTTTTGTTCGGGTAAAAAGATCGGATTTTCTCAAAACATCTAGAAGTCTTTAGGCTTTTTGTTTGAGTTCAGTGAATATACCTATGGGACTGCAAAACATATCTAACCGATGATGACCTATAAACAGCCCAGGGATTGTTCAGGGTTGTAATTTGGGATCGTCGGGTCGGATTGTCTCAGTGGAGGCCCCTACCGCCTATATGTAGGAGTAGGGTCCGTCGGTGAGGGCGCTGCACAGCAATAGTCAGGAGGCGTCGTCCTTGCTGCCCGCGGCGGAGCCGGCGCGCCGCTGCGACCGGTACTCCACGCCCGGGTCGAACTGCATCAGGACGAACACCTGCAATTTTAAACAATGGGCTCACCACTGAAATATTTAATTTCATATTTGACTGGCCTCATAGCTCAGTTGGTAATAACTCTGCCTTCTGCGCTAGAGGTCGCGGGTTCGATTCCCGCACTGGACAAACATTTGTGACTAACACAGATGTTTGTTCTGTGTCTGGGTGTTAAATAAATATCTATTATATATGTATATCAGTCTCCAGTACCCATAGTACAGGTTATGCCTAGTTTGGGATCAGTTGATCGTGTGAATATGTCCGGAATATTTATTTATTTATTATTTATTTATTTCAACAACAATTTCTACATCGTAAGTAACTTAAGATTAGGCTTGTAATCTATACAAGGTGATTCATAACGTGTATTCCATCCCGAAAGGGGGTTATTCTATCAGCGAAAATAAATAATTTTACCGAAAAAAAAACATCAATACTTTAATTAATTTTTTTCAAAAACTTTCTTATATGCGCTGTTTTTGGTATTTTTATCATCTTTAGAACTAATAACTAAACGTACAAGAAGTTCGGAATCAATATTGCTACCGAAAACAGCTGATTCATGAGTCTGACCTGATTTGACCCCAAAACAGCTGATTTTCGCATAGAGTTTTTTCAATGAAAAATGTCCAATTTCCAAAAGTCGTAGAACAAACTTTATTGCCAATTGGGTCTAGAATAAGCCCCTTTCGGGATGGCATACATATTATGGATCACCTTGTATATAGCCATATAGCTCGCAGAACCGTGAAGGTTCTCGAACGGCAACCATGAATCGGGTGACGCAGTGTTAGAAGGTTACCTGATCAGTTAGCAACTGCGAGAAGTCATGTTACCTGATCAATGGTTGAGAAGTCATGTTACATGATCAATGGGCAATAGTGAGCAGTCATATTACCTGATCAATTGGCAACAGCGAGAAGTCATGCTACCTCAATTGGCAACAGCGAGACCTAATGTTACCTGATCAGCTGGCAACAGCTAGAAGTCATGTTACCTGATCAGTTGGCAACTGCGAGAAGTTGTATTACCTGATCAGTTGGCAGCAGCGAGAAGTCATCCGGCGGGTTGGTGATGACGTAGCGCTTGCTGCTCGCGTCGCAGGAAGAGGAGGTGTCGCGGAAGCGGTAGAGGCCGATGCAGAGCATGCCGTAGGTGCCGAGCGCCGCGACGAACAAGTCTCCGTACTTGCCGGCCTCGCCGAACTGCGCCAGCGGCCCGTCGTATAGGGATATCTGGCCCACTCTACACCGGTCCCTGCAACGCAACAATCATATTGTTAAATTCAATCAACGCTGACTTGAGAGCACTTTTGGAGTGGTGATAACGTGGTGATAGTTTAAAAACCCTAACTTCTGCGCTAGTTAAAAAAACTGTGTTTTAAGTGCTTCATCCCCCACGAATACACTTGACTATTTTGATTGAGGTACTGTTAAAACAATGTTATCCTAACTCTTAGCATTTCACGCGTGTCAGAGCTACTTTACACGAATTTAAACCTTAAAACTTTCAACTTACGTCAACGCCTAGACAAAATCGCAAAGTTAATGATCCTCAGAGCCCCTCAGAGACCAGTTTAGGCAGTGAGGATAAGCTCCGGTTCGTTGTGCCATGGATCAAAAGGCACTATCCCCAGAGAATGATAGGGGCGGAACATACCTGTTCGCTAAACTCTCAGGCGTGGAGTATCCCCCTCGGAGACCAGCTCCCTCGGCGAGGATGAGCTCCAGCTCGGGTGTGGCGCCTCCGGTGATCAGCGACCGGATCAGCGTTAAGGCATTCTGGTTGAAATACGTCTGGAACACAAATACGATCAGATATGAGTATGGGACGCTCACCATTGGTAATACAGTCAGCAAGACTGCATCAAGCCAGATTTGTATGCAATTCAGTATGAAATTATCCTAGCGTAATAAGTAAATAAAGCACAGTTTTACGTGTACATATAAGGCTCACGAATGCGAAAGCGATACCTACCTTTAGGATTCAGCTGAAAATTATCCTTATATTCTATTGAATAAGGCTCTATTTAACTTACGGTAGACATAAGAGAATTTAGCATACAAGCGGCGAATGCGGTTCCTATAGAATTCAGCGGATAATGATCCTTACTTTCTCAAATTTTTTTTTTTCCTAGTTTACAAAATATTGTACCCTAAGTAGTATTGCAATCTAGCCAAATAGGCCAATGAGCAATTTTACTTTAACATAGTTTTATAAGGTAAATTATATCTCAGAATGTGTCCAATAGCATTTTTCTTACAGTTTCTAGTTAAGGGGAAGACACTTTGTTCTTGTGTTCTTTATAGGTAGGTACTATCACTTTCACTACATTTCAATATTATTTTACACCATACTAACTCAAAAGGCTTAGTTCTTTTGATTCGTCTCACTATGTCTGTGTTGTCGAGGAGCTGGATTGCCTCGACGTTCACATGATGATGAAGTCTACGCTCGTGAGCTTCTGCGTATTTTTTAATAACTATGTCAACGATGTCTATGTTAAACTCATCTTCTCATAAATAAGGCTGTAACTTACAGTGGGCATAAGAGAGTAGAGCACACTTAACGGCGAATATGATAGCTATAGAATTCAGCTGAAAATGATCCTTATGTTCTGATAAATAAGGCTGTAACTCACGGTGGACATAAGAGAATCCAGCACGCTGACGGCGAAGGCGGTGCCGCACGCGAACGGCTGCGTCAGGTACAGCTCCGTGTCCGGATCGTCGTCGTCGTCCTGGTCGAGGAACTGCACGTTGCTGTCATTCACCAGCTCTGGACATAAAAATCATCATCATCATCATTTCAGCCGTAAGACGTCCACTGCTGAACATGGTCCACTCCCCAACAGACAGAGCGAATTCCTTACCATGTTTGGGGGATTTGCCCATACTCACCACGCTGGGCATGCGGGTTGGCGAGCGCAGTTAGAGCTATCGTTGTTAAAATGAGGGACGCTGCTGCCCATCCCCTAGCTTTTTTCCCTTAGTCGCCTCCTACGACATCCGCGGACAGAGATATGGAGGGGCCTATTCTTTAGCCGGGGCCACCACGGACATAAAAATATAATGCCAAAAAATTGTCAAAATATATACAGAACTGGCTTTCGCCCGCGGCTTCGCTCGTGTGGTACCTACATAAAAAGTAGCCTATATAAAAATGGTAAAGAACTCTTTATATTCCAAGAGTCATCGAAATTGGTTGGGCCGTTACGGTGTGATTGAATAATCCTCACAAACTTTCGCATTTATAATATTAGTAGGATGGGGCAAAATCATGGCGCATCAAAGGGTCAAACTTTGAATAAAAAGAAATATAAGGTCAGTTTTGGAGAGGACTGCATTTTTGGATACCGAAAACACTACAGTCACAGTACCTAAGTAGTTAATAAAACACGCTTTTATCACTAAAACGAACAAACTCAAGCGATTTACTATCCACCTCCAAGCTCCATCATCAGGTCAGCTCCAAGATACCAAATTATAGTTTTGTCATCCGAACTACATAGAAGAAATTGGTCGCCTAAAAGATTCAGGCGAACAAAGTATCGTTGATTTAACCTCTAAAAAAAAAAACCAAACAAAGTAACTGATGCTACTCACCCGTGATCATGGGCACATTGGCACCGTACACGCTGCCTCTCCTCTGCAGCAGCACAGGCGCCGGCGGCTGTCCTGGAGGCGGCACCGCGTTACTCGTCCCATTCGTCCCCACCCCCGCGCTAAGCACGCCTGTAAAGTTGCAATAATTAGCAGAAAAGCCCGTCAAAACCTCTAGTCTTTTTTTTTTTTTTTTTTTTTTTATACTACTTAGGTGGCAAACAGGCATACGGCCCACCTGTTGGTAAGCGGTTACCGTAGCCTATGAGCGCTTGCAATACCAGAGGCATCACGCACGCGTTCCCGACCCCGAACCCCCCTCCCCCTAAAGAGCTCTGGCAACCTTACTCATCGCAGGAACACAACACTATTCTACTGCACAAACAAACTCTATCTAGCATGAGCTTACAACAATACAATTCAAAACTCTTCTGGCAGATAGATACAGTAGATCAAACTTAACTAAGGAACATACCAGTAGGTGAAAACATTCTATTTACCATTAGACATCTCAGCAGAGCTTTTATTATCTTAATTTCCAACATCGGACACAACGGAGCAAAATGCCACCGTTAATTTACAAATGCTGTCCAAGAAACCAGTCCGGCTACAATTACTTCGCTAAAGGTTCGCGTCGACTGGCCCGCACCGGCCTCAACGGATATACGTTTGATTTGTATAAATATCTGCGTCCACTATCGGCACCGGTCGCACCGTTTACGTACAAGAAATGCATAGAGAACTGTACGTTACCTATAGTGTCGTCGAATGTCATAGCCTTGATGTTCAGCGAAGCCAATATGGCTTCCTTGTCGGCCAGCGTTGGGTCATCGTTCGATGGCACCTTCGCTGACAGAATACAGCACATGTCGCACAAATTCACGTTCACTGCACGCAAGTCGGCCCGGCTTAGCGGTGAACCCTGGAAGCAAACACACCGGTGCAGAAGACCCTTGAAGACTGTCAATAGCACGAAGTAAGCCAGCAAGCAGCAATGAAATCAGAAATCTGAGATCAGAAATCTGTGGTTCCAGCACAAATAATTCCTGATAGCGTTACGCTTTCGATACCATAGCAAATGTCAGATAATAACGAATGAAAATAAAAAGATTCGCCGATGTCATTGGCTAAAATGTATTTGACTTTTACATTTATTATTTAATAATAATAATGATAACCATTTATTTCAGGCAACATTAGTCTAGTACAGGATGTTAAATACTTAAAAACTACGGCCCATATAAAATATATGACAGGCCTCATAGCTCAGTTAGTAGTAACTCTGCCTTCTGCGCTAGAGGTCGCGGGTTCGATCCCCGCACTGGACAAACATTTGTGTGATAAACACAGATGTTTGTTCTGTGACTGGGTGTTAAATATTTATCTATTATATATATCAGTCTCTGGTCACCATAGTACAGGCTATGCCTAGTTTGGGATCAGTTGGCCGAGTGAATATGTCCGGAATATTTATTATTATTTATTATTATTATTATATACCTTAGTCTAACATACATAACATATTTGCTATATTGAATTACTAGTGCTCGAGCCATCGGTGGCGTAGATCCAGATCAAGAATTCTTAGGTCGTGGGTCCGAATCTCTGTCGAACGCAAATGTATTTCAGCTCTTGAATAAACTTTTATAATCAAAAAGGGCCAAAAGATTTCCACATAGCTTTCATCGTAGTAAAATGCACTAAATTCTTTGGTTTCAGCAATATTGGCCGTTTTAAGAACAAACAACAAACTTTAAACCAGACCTAATGGCTAGGAGACAAAATAACTAGAGTCACGGCGATTGAACTATGAGAATGAGACGTTCCTATAGGAACTGTTCCAGTACTGTACAACTGGATCGGCATTTCTCAGAGCCAAACCAATTGACGACTTAAGGCGCTATGAGAATCATAATAAACTATCGAGTGGGCGGAGTGAAGTATTAAAAAAAAATGTTCTGTATTTAGGTAGGTACCCAATGCTATTGTCTACCTAAATATTAAAAAAAAAGTTATTTATTGATAGTTTCTGAGTATTTTCGAAAAAACTGTTGCAGACGACCGAACTTTAAAAAATAAATCTATCGAGAAAAGTTTTACCAATCGCGTTTCTGTCTTGGATTTAGGTAAATAAAATGCTCAAGTTATCTTTGTCATAAAAATCAAAACTGTGCGTTTTGCGGTTATTGAGAAAAACAGCTCAAAAATCATAAAACAATTTAACCCTCACCTTAACGTAGTGAAACTAAAAATAGTTTCATGGAGATTGACGAAGACCTTCAGGGTTCAATTCGGGAATACTCACATTCAAAACAGAAATCTTGGGTAGATTCTGCAACATCTTCCACTCCCTCCTGATGTATTCGACGCTGCCCACTATAACGACGTGCTTTAGCTCGTGGTAGTGGAAATTAGACGCTCTGAGCGGCATCACAAGATTCCTCAGCCCTATTAGCGGCGAGTCTGGGTCCGCGAACAGGCAGACAACTACGTGGCCGTTCAGTACTGTCATTGCCGCTTGATTTCTGTCCTGTGAGAGAAAAATATTCAATATAGAAAGCTACGAAAGTATTGTGAGGTAAATAATGTTATTTTGAAGATATAGATGGATTGGATGACTTATGAATCGGTGAAGGAAAATATGTTGCGGAAGCCCCCGGCTGTTAGTCAGATCTGTGACCGTGTTATCCGTGTTATGGATGGACAGTCCGACTAAGAATACTCTCATACCATCATATTACGATACAGCCACTACAGCATATTGGCATGGGACAAAATTGCCATCTGAAGCTTTAAAAAGTTAAGACAAAAATACGTAGGTATATTCAAATAGAAAGGGTGCTCAAACGAAGTTGAATTTTTTTTGTTTTTTATACAACTGAGGTGGCAAATAAGCATGCGGCCCACCTGTTGGTAAGCGGTTACCGTAGCCTATGAGCGCTTGCAATACCAGAGGCATCACGCACGCGTTGCTGACCCCTCCCCCTTCCCCCCTAAAGAGCTCTGGCAACCTTACTCACCGCAGGAACACAACACTATTTGAAAGAAATAATGTTATTTAGCTGCGATCTTCTGTAAGGCGGAGGTACCTCCCCAGGCGGGCTGCTCCAATTTAGAACGAGAAAATCTCGCTGTGCCCTACCTCCTCGTCCTCCTTAACTCCTTAACATAATAAAAAGCTGCAAAAAACTTACTAATATACAGTCCTCCAGATTCCTAGCGGGGCTCCAATGGAACATTCCAGTGGAATCGTATTTCATTTCAGTCTTTTCAAAGTCGAAGTCCTTCGACTGGTCGTCCGCCAGACCGGCTGGCAGGCTCACTCCACCGTTGCTGTTCTGATTCGTACCGCTACTCCTACTCGTGGGCCTATTCAGAACAAACTTATTAAAAACACACTAGTAGGAGCATGGTCATGGTCACAGAACACCGCGGCTCTATGGTTTTCTGTGTTCTGCGCGTATGTGCTTTCAGTGAGGTTACGTGGGTAGTTTTAAAGCTTTGTTTAAACTTCATTTTTTAAACTAATGTGCTCTAAGGAATGTGAATTATACTCTATGGAGTAAAAGCTTTCATTCTACTTTTCGTATAAAGGTGAATTTGGTTTAAATTTAAAAGGAAAGATATGTCTATATAGAACTATGGTTCATCTTTTAGACTACCAACGTTTTTATGCACAAGTAAAGAGAAACTATAGACATGCCTTTATTGTAAATTGTAAAGTGAGACGTGCTATATCGAGGTGCAAAATAAAATACACAATAGACACTATAAATTTATAAAAATAATGTTTTGTAAAGCTCAAACACTTTATAAATGTCGTGAGGCAAGCACTACTGTCTACTTTTTAAAAACTCTTCACAAGAGAAGTCTGCCGTCGTCCAACAAGACAAGTCATCTAGCTTGCAAGCGTTGTTTTTCTTTCCAGATCATGCTCAGAGTTATTACAACTTTTGTATAGATTCTGACTACTAGTGGCTCGCCCCGAACTGAGATCATGCGATGTCTGGTAAAAGTGCTGTGATGATCGTTGAGGCGCATTTGGGATAATTTATGAAAATCTCATCTTTTGCATATTCTGGCTAATATCCAATCTTACATGGACCACGAAGCCATTGAAATTCTCACAAGTGGGAGTTCACGTTAAATTGATTGAACGAAAATATTAAAATTTTACTATTTTCGTCGTATCTCAAAAACAATAAAACTGAGAATTAAAAATAAAATCTTATTGGAATGCATGAACAAATATCTTTCATGTGACACCCCACTTTAGATTTTTCTTAACTATATTTTTAAAACTCCCTTTTTGACACCTATATCTTTCTTTTCACTTGAATTACTCATATTTTTACCAGTAAATCTTGACCTCTACCAAATTCCATGCAGATCGGATCAACCGACGAACGGTTCGAAAGTTATGTTCGAACAAACATACAACGCAAATTGTCCAAGTTGTTTGAGAGATCTTCGCTCGCTTGATCAAATTCCTTGATCAACATGCAGGTATTTTGATTATTTCAAAGTTATTTTGGCAACTTGCTGAGAATTTAGTGTTGGTAGTCGAAATTTTATGGCAGACTTCACTTGTGCTTCTACGAAATATGAATCCACTGTTGCACGTTTTCAATCTACTGATAAAAATTATCTAGCTGATATATAATTTATTGGAATTACATGAGTTTTTTCACTTCGTAGGCGAGGTGATACGCCTGGTAATTCGTATCTTGTTCCTGAGGATTCCTGTAACACAGGGTCGGAGAATCGTCTATTTTTCTTTTGACAAATAAACTATACCTATTGTATAGGAAAAATAATTTATTCATATATAAAGTGCAGGACAGTTTAGTGCAGTGCACGTGGAAGAGTTGACAGGAGAGGTAGCTTCGAATATATTAGAAAATAGAGATTAGATATATTATTTATGGGGAGTATTTATATATAGTAAAGTATATTTTATTTATCTATTCGTCTAATTTTGTTGGTATGTAGCATAAGGCTTTGTCGTATCTGATACACACACGTAACTTCGCGCAGTATTTTTGCTTTAGACAAAGCTGTAACTGATCTGTTAAAAACATTATGTGCTCTGATTTTCTTCGCATTGCGTTACCGCGAGAAATTACCGGAAAGACTCTAAAATAATACAAAAACAGTTGAAATACTTGAGGACTTACGTATCAGGCGGCGCTCTGTTCACGTTCGGCTTAACTTTGTTGACCTGCCTCGTTGTCGTTGTGTTCATCAGCTGATTCGCCATCGGCGATAGCAATGCGGTGGGTGCAGCGTTTCGATGATTTCGATTAATTACTGTGGAAAACATATTATTTTAAACTAGAAATAGCTTGTGGTAGGCAAGGAGTTCTTACACATTGATGATTGTCATATAGCTCGCAGAACCGACAGCCGTTGATCTAGGTGACCCAGTGTTGGAGGCCTCCCGGTGGACCGACGACATCGTGAAAGATGCGGGTAGTCGGTGGATGGAAAAGGCCCAGGACCGTTCATCATGACACTGTTTGGGAGAGGCTTAGGTCCAGCAGAGGACTTCTACAGGATGATGATGATTGTGTTTCCACGATCAGTAGGTAGGTAGGTAAGTTATTTGATAATACCGCAACTACGTTTTTTGTTGATTGATACTTATTTCTTTGTGCCAAAGGTGTCGTAAATGTTGCCTAAGGGACTAGGATTGGTAAGAACAAATACTTACAACTTATATCCTCTCCCCTTTCCCTCGCAATTTCACCTGAAAATTTATTTAAAATGCTTTGTAGTGTTATTGAATAGTCTCAATCAGATCAATTTTATTCAAGCAAAGTTTATTTGTTAGTAAAATCTGAATTTAGTTATAATTTTTTTTATTTTAATATTGAGTTTTAGAAAAGTATCAAATGTTTTAAAATTTATAATAATAAAAGTTTCTCAATTTCTACAACAAAAGCGGAACAATATAAAATTTCAAATAGTGTTGCCATAACATTCAAACATTTCATAATGTACTAAAATATTAAAAAGATGAGCTTAAAATTAACTGGCAACTCTACTTCAAAATACAAAATATGGCGGGTATATAGATAAATGCAATGCATGAATATTTGCAATGCTCGGCGCAGGGGTACAAACCACAAATGATATTACATCCGCTTTAGAGTTTACCAAGAAGCACATATCGATGGAACCTTTTAATTTTGATTTCATCCCATTCTAGAGTAGTGATCGCAAACGGAAAATAATGGTAAGGTAAATTACTTTTTGAATTTGGCGGCTATTTTGATTGAGGGTTCAGAAAAGTCACTCGCTCGAGCGACATTAGTAAGTGATGTTAGTCTACGTCAGCCGGGTCTCATGCGATTCGAAACTGATTCCCAATGGTTTCCGACCGTTGCATTTAGTGCTCTCTATGAGAAATGCGTGATAAAGCATCTAAGTGCACTATACCTTTCGGTAATTTGGGACGAAGCACATTGCCGGTTCAATGGGTTAGTGTGGGCCGATGATAGAGAAAGACATAAATAAACGAAAAAAAAATCACTCAGTACTTGAGCCTGAGATGTACCTCGAACATGGACCTTCTTGGGCAACTCTGGCGGCGTGAAGGTGGGGGGAGGATGGTGATCATCTGCAAAACATCAGCACATATTCGCATTCCGATACACCAATCAGGATACGAGACCTACTGGCACATCGCAATATAGTACAGCGTGTGGCCTTTTTAACAATGACATCGTTACGAATCAATCAATTTCGGTTTCACCTTTAGTTTGCAAGTAAGCTTCCGCATAGCAAGTACATACGATATTAAAAATAT
The DNA here is from genome assembly GCA_947579855.1 of Anticlea derivata. Classification (NCBI taxonomy): domain Eukaryota; kingdom Metazoa; phylum Arthropoda; class Insecta; order Lepidoptera; family Geometridae; genus Anticlea; species Anticlea derivata. Next base: position 10,663,310 of record OX388264.1, read on the forward strand.
TTAGAGTGTAAGCGTATTGATTGTCTTGTGTATTGTCTTGAGTGTAAGCGAATTTAACGTTAAAAGCTTCACACGCAGTTAGAATAAGCGTTGAAGAAATCAAATTGAAAGGTGAAACCGAACATTTCAAAATATGTAATCAAACAATCAATCAATAGTAACAATAAAACTTCTATCTAAACTAAGTTTACCAAAACCAACACTACCAAAAACCCCATGCACCAAACATACGAAAAAAGCTAAAAACATACAAATAAGAAAGCTAAAAGACAAGCTCTATGTGCTATAAGATACTATTTATGGTTACGGTAAATTTAAATGGATTATATAATCTATTTAGTAATGTGATATCTAATGTCAGAGGAATGGCACTATGATCTTAAATGGAGTGACTGTTATATAGCCTACTAATAAGAATGGCTCAGATGAAGGCAGTCAAATATTACTGGAATGAGATCGAAATGCAGCAAATATACCGAATTGTGGACTGGACCAGGCGCAGTAGACATGACTGCAAGTCCGACAGTTCTATCGAGGCGGGTTCATCTAAATTAAACTCTCCTAGGCGGGGTCAACGGAATTTCCATATATTTTATAAGCGTAATAAAACTTTAATGTAAATCTATTAACTTCACAACATCAATATTCAGAGGGACTATAATCGATGCAGAAATCAGGGATCAAAATACTCCTAGAGAAAATATTTTCGTTAAAATAACAATAACAACAACACCAAAATAAATAAACGACATCACATTATTTCTCCCGATGTTTATGATATCGGCTAAAGAGAGGCAAACATCTAACTGCTGTATAAATGCACATAGAGTAACGTATACAGACAGACAAGACAATGATAGATAACAGGACACGAGATTGCTAAGTGCGCCGGCGACGCTGCTGCCGCGCGCCGTGCGGTGTGCTGCACCCGGCCGCGTGCCGCAGATAACATCACATTGACATAATATACAGTATACACTGACTTTATACATTGAGGTTACGTACTTGCCCTGCCCACCATCTGGACGGCTCGTACGCCTTTCCTGAATGTAGCCACTGAACCAGAAACAAAACCTTTTAAAGTTTGGTGTTACAACTATTTATTTAACCTGTTTACTGTGGGGTACACGCAAATAAACATATACCTAGATGCTTATGCAGACACAGATGGAGAGCTATGGACGGTTTCTTCAGTATTGTCGCCGATAGACTAGCAAGACCTCAGATTACCTCATCCCAAAACAAGTTAACATGGTGCTGAAGAGGAAGAGATTTAGAGTAGAGTATGCGGGTTAAAGGTAACCGAAGTCTCATGATAGATGATCTTTCTGTCGATGGAGTTTGTGGGTGTTAGAAGTGAAATGCTATAATATAATTATGTATCTGAAGGTCTACCTAACGCTAATTTCGTCAATATAAATGTACAATAAGCGTATTTCAGTTAGGTATTTGTGATATAGCCTGCCATAAACTAGCTGCGTGTTTCGTTTAATCGTGTTTAGCATATATACTTTAGCCCAATTTTATATTGTTCATGAGCATATTATGGTTAGTTGATGCAAACAAACTAAAGTGTATGATAATACGGATTCTGGGGAATATCGTGCCGTACCGTCGTAAACACGGTACGTATTAACAGTTTGTTTCACCATCCCAGACTGCATCATCATCATTCCGACATCTGTAAAAATCCAAAAACTGACCAACACGTATGCAATCCTAGAACCTAACCTATCGCTTGTGGGTTTACATTCACATGTTAATTTCAATTGGAAGGATCAAGCTCGATTGTGTGAGGCGTTATTATTTTGGAATCTGATTGTATCACAAGCGCGGGTGATTTAATGTGATGGTAGTTTAGGTGTCCTCGCATTAATCACTGTCAGTAGCACAGACAAGCTGACTGCTGCATAAAGTCTTTGTCTTGGGAGCTCACTCTCGGGCTATTCGTTAAGCACTTTGTGATTGTCTTCACTCTCTTTGTTTCTGAGACATGCTTTCATGGATTCGTAATCTAGATACAATGACGGTGCAATTTGCTGTTTGCGATATTTAGTTCTACTTTATGTTTAAGGTACATGCAATTACTGTCTGTGCTGGGCTTTAAAGTGCATCATATCAATGTTAACTCTACTGATTTGAATCGGTTGTCTACAATTTGGAATGTGAATTTGCTGTGTAATTTCATGTTTCTGATTTTGATTTCGTTTCGATCGTATGATGCACTAAACCTCTCGGTCGGTGTCGATACAAATCAGAGCGATCTCAAAAGGCATAGAAATGGTTGTGTTGAGTGCTTCATCCGTGGCGGTTTCATTCAAGAGCGAGCGGACATACACAATGATCGCTAAGTAGGGTGTGAACGAGCACGGGTCAAGAAATGCCTTGCAGCCGATCCAGTCTGTGAGGTACGGACGCAACACCACTAAAGCAACTCAAAAATTATAGACACGAAAAATAAATATCGGAAAACGTCAATTTGTGAGGTTAGGTGTGGTGCAAGTTACCTATGTCGGCTCCAACCTTCCGCTGGTGTGCGGTCACTAAAAGTTTAGCCGAACAATATTCCATTAATGTCTCTTGAAGATAAAGTATACAGTGTGTGTCGAAAACGACGGGTGGCTGTGTCGATGAGTCCGTTATCAGTACGGCCATAGGAGGTAGGTATATATTACACAATATGTGACATCATAGACTTACTCATGGAAACGTGTTTATATAGTGATGTTATATTACAGGACACAGCAAGTGTAAACAGACAATAATATATCCCCAGAAAGAATGTCACAGAAATTCGTTACAAGTTAAATTTAGTCAAATCTTGTTATTATAATTGTAATATTATTGCTATGTAATATGTATTGCTAAGGGGGTGGGTGAAAGCAATTCAGTGATCTTACAATTTTTGCATTTGCATTTCTTGATTAGTGTCTCGTCTTTGATGTCCTCGTGGCAGGCTTTGCAGTAGTACCAAGCTCTGGAAGTTCGAGAATTTTCCGTATTTTAATTATACGTTCACCATGAAACAATGGAAGCAAAATAACAAAACAAAAACAAGAATGAGCCTAGAAAAAAGAATATACGAGTACCATTTTTCTGTACCGCATATGTAACGGTTCGCCATCAGCATTACCGCATAGATACAAGAAGTAGAAGTCTCTTGTTTCAACAAACATTAATCTGCATAAAAAGCTGTAGCATTTCGAAACATGAAGTATTAAACCTTACTTTGGGTTTTACTTTGCTTATAATGAACATACCGAAAGAAAAGTTTGTAAATACAATTTTCAGCAGCACTATACCTTTTGACTTCATCAGCGGATTGTGCAATGAAGAATCCCTGTGTGTTGGCGTGGATCTTCACATTTCTAGGGTTGATTGAAATCTTGCTGTCAGCACCTTCCTCGCCTTTGATCTCAATGGCCAGTAGCAGCAACTTTAGCTTCGTGAAGCATAACCTGGCCAGAAAGTATAGGAGCTGCAGTTTATATCTCGCACGTAGTGCATTATATAGTCTGATATCTCGTACCAAAATTATTTGTTCTTATTTATATAAGTATTAATCTAGATACAATTAAAAATGAAATGCTGTTGATTAGTAAGCGCAACACTTGAGAAAAGCTGGACTGATTTGGCATTTTAAATGTTTTTAATTTTCCGAATTTAAGAAAAGAAAAGTTAAGTTCTTTATTCGATTTTTGTACGAATTCTAGACCATAACTGACGATTCGAACAATGGATGTGCGTAAATTTTTTTGTTACTTTGTTTACACATTTCCAACAGCTTTTCACAAAACGATCACAAATAAATTTATTGAAATTTGGACTAATGAACGTCTGTCGGGTCAGCTAGTTTTTAATATTTGCAACAAATACAACTAGTAAACATTTGTAAAAAAGTGTTGTAAATACAATTTTCAGCAGCACTATACCTTTTGACTTCATCAGCATATACATACTGCATATTGCATTTTAAACTACTGTAATAAAAATTAAGCGATCATTATTCTACGTGTTTTTGCTCTATTGTAACAGTGATACCAAAATGAAATAAAAGCTGTGCCAATCATGCAAAAAATATTTATTTACAACTGTGATTGTCTACAAATTGGAAACTCTGATCGTTACAACAGTTATATTTTATTCTAAAAAAAGCTCTAGCGATATTTAAGTAACACAGCAAGTTCATCACGCTCGATCCTTTTACTTATTATTACGAGCAGTGATAATAAAATCATGCTATGAATTAGGAGCAATAAAAATGTCTTATTTAAAGTAAAATAAGACCTATCGTCTTACTGCACTGAAGTAGAATATAAATAATATTGTATCATCAGCTATACAGGAAAGGAATACGAAAGGAGCCTCTAAGAGGCGCACTTTAATCCTTTCACTACACTGATTCTTTCTTCGACGGTCATAGGCCCTTTTCAGGGCCACCATACCTCAACCTGGTCAGTGACCAAAGGCAGGATGACCAAGAAAGAATCAGTGACACGACGAGAAGAAGAAGAAGCTATACAAATATCGAACTCTAATGACTATCTATCAACAATTGACAAACCTAAATATTGAATCCGAACTAAAATACATACCACTAATCTCTAAAGTGTACTCATTCAACATGCATCTAACTCTGAAAACCAGAAAACCAGTCAGTTCTAATATCCTATGTTATCTAATCGCTCCCTAGACAAGTATCAACAATAGGCTTTCAGACCATTTGTTCGCTTATGGACAACTTAGCAGACGTTACAATAGTAAGTAGTTACCAGGATGCCTGTAGGGTTGAAAAAAGTGCCTATCAACTCCATACATTTTAGTAATTACAAACTTTGCTAACGCCAGAATTTCCTTGTCTAGAGGGGCTAGTTAGTGCATATTTCTAAGGTTAGCAAGTCACACAGTCTACGGTGCAGTGCAGGCGGGCCCAGGATCGAGAAGGAGTCTTACTCGCTCGCTTGTGGGAAGCTCATCCCTGTGAAGGAGGTCGACAGTGTTTCCGTGTACATCTCGCATCCCGTACCCTGCAGGTAATCGTTCTGCCAAGCTTGAGTGTCGGGGGACTGCAATCAACAGGAGACGCTAAAGCTCGTGCCTTGTTAGTTATTGCAGCGGGGACAACTCTCGAGCCAAAATCTCCTTGATGACTCTATCAACCTTCATTAGTTCCCTATATTAATCGACCTACCGACTATGTTATTCAGTGCAGCTTATTGAAAACCAATGGGACTCAAAAACATCGAAATAGGATCGTTAAGCTGGCAAACAAACTTGTAACACTGATGGGAGAAGCTATGCGTCATCGGTTAGTGACGATTTTCAAAATATGGATATGCACAATCACTATACAGTATAGAAAAGTTTGTGACTCTGTCTTTGTCACATGGCAAGCGTCTTACGCCGACTTACTCAGCGGCCGAGCCGAAGACCATCCCGATAAAGGCGGAACTTAGCTTCTCAGTATACATCTCCATCCCGGTACCTCGCATGTAGTCATTAGTCCACATAGCCATTTCTTGGGACTGTGGAAATGCCGCATAAGTCGTTAGAACCTGAGCATGTTCGAACGATTTGAGGGAGACGTTTGATGCTGCTGCTAATTAGTAGAGCATGCTCTGTTTTTAAAGGCTAGGTTAGCCTAGCCTAAGCAAAACCAGTTCACGACTGCGGCGACGCAGTCAATAAACTGAGGGTCAACACAGTTATCAAGTAAAATTACACCTAAATTAGAGTTAGGAACACTGGTCATAAATTAGTTTAAGTAATAAATAGGTGCTGTTTAAAAGCAAATGGAAGGCTGACCGTCTTAAAACTCCTCATGGCAAAGAGATTGGCCATCATGGTTGAGAATCCGGGGGCGAGGCAGCTCTGTGCTATGAACCCGAGCTTTAGCTCCGCTAAGCAGATCACGTCGTCACCTTGTTTCCAGTCCCACGACGGAATATTGAGAAGATACGCCTGGAAGAACGAAAAATACGTGAACATAATATGACTAATCCAAACACCAAAGAAGATTTCTAACTGTTAAAAATGGGCTTAATTAAATGATTCCATTTATTATCGCCTGTGTGAATTGTGATGCTATCACGGAGAGAATACTTTTATCTTGAGAACGACTATTCCCCTAGCTGTATATAATTGTATTATCAAATAACACAATTACTTATTTGATTATCTATGCTGGAACCTGTGAACTATATTAATCCGACATTTAAAAAACTTACCTTATTATGGTACTGCATAAGTTGAATAATAACTCTGATGTCGTCGGAATAGTTTTTTATTGAGATGACCCTCATGATATTCGCCGCGTCTTCCGCATCAGGGTCTTGGCAGTATTTATTAGCTAGTACCAGACATGCATCAGCTTCGTGCACCTGAAGATATATTGTGTTAAAGAATCGATCACCTAAGTAGAGCTTTATAAAGAAGTTCTAATCTTTGTGGCATATCTACAAGTTCGTTTTGAAAAAAATCCGAAATCTTAGCCGATGATCAAAAATTAATCCTTATGTACTAACTGTAAGTACTGTAACACAGGTTTATAAGAAAAAACCTACTTCAGGCACCAGCCCCATCACGAACCAGGTTTCAGATTAGATTACCTACTTAGTACAACACTTCATTTTATAACTAAGAAACCACATTGTGAAGGAAAATAAATCTGTTATTATAATAAATAAATCGATAGAGGACATTAATAGAATAGTGAGATGCACTAATACCCTAAAGTGTTGCGTGACATTGGAGCTCAAAGATAGGTTGTTTTACAATGTTTAGAATTTGTAAGTATGCACCCCTATGGCAAATTCAAAGTAAGAGAGAAAGATGAGTCTCTGGAATCTTTTTTCAGGTCCATTTATAGAAATTATTTCATATATAGTAAATAAGCCGTGGCCTTTAAACCCTTATTTAGGTTTTATATCTGCTTAGTACTTTTTTGAAAAATGAGTTTTTGTAGAGCTTAAAGCGTAAAAGCTAATGCAGATTCTATACCGTCACTTACCAAAATACTGCTGTCGAGTTTTAAGTTTTTATTATCATTATTATTAACAATTATTTTATTTTTTTCAAGCAAGGCTTGCATTTATCAAACTGTAATTAGGGTTCAGTTCTTTTGAAATTTGTATGTAAATATTTGAGCATTGTAATATAACAGGTTGAAAAAATACTAACAACATCAAACATATATCATATATTATATATTCACATGAATCTACACTACACGTTTACTGAATCTAAACAAGCATGAAGAAGCATGCAAACGATAGCAGCGGTAATACGAACCATCTTAAATGACCACTACGAGTTAATATCATGGTTTCTATAATTCTCAGTAAGGAAGGTACCTAGTCTCAGTGAAATAGGAGGTACATAAATGATTGCATACTAAACATCAAGTTGATATCCGTAGTGTCCATTTAGGAAGAAGCAGGTGGGTGTAAGTGAAAATAAAGAGCATGCGAAGACTGCAGCATTCCGAGGAGCCATGCAACAACTTACCACGAACGCTCGAACATCGACAACTGTACTCGGAACTACTACTAGATTTTTTAAATTTTGAAACAGAATCCTTTCTTCGGCAGCCATTTATGCCAATAATCTGAACGTACAGTAAAATCGATATCGAAGTAACACACGGGCCAGCATCGCAAACGTCACCGATTTGGTAGAAGGGGTTAATAGATACGGTGGCCTGTGGGCGCGGCGAAGGACCAGAGGGGAGTAATAGACACACAGCCTAGCTCTCGAGTCAGTACGTGCGGTACCGAGCCGGGGCAGCACACTCATAGCGACAGGCACAGACAGCGCTCAGGAACAGAAGGGACTCCAGAACAACCCGAGCATATTAAACGAGTAAACGAGCTTCGCTCTACTTCTATACAAACGAAGTCTGTACAGTTTCAAACCGACACCACGCCCAAATAACACATTTATAATGTGCAGTGCTACTTACTTTTACCCTCTGGAGATCTATTGGATTCATAATGGTGCCTTGAAAGAATTCCACGGTGGTAAAGTGTCTCTTGAACAGGCCTTCGAGCTCCAGGTCGGGCGGTTTCCTGTCATCAACGCTAAGTTATCACTACTGACCGAATAAGGACAGTCCGCCGCCTGTCAAGGCTTTACCATGCAACGCTAGTTACCAAAAGTCGCAGTCGGGCTGTGCGAGGGCGCCTGCGTCGAGCCGCCCTCGCACCGCCGTGAGAAGCGATGATTGCATCAAAAGAACCACAAGATAAAAATTACCAAAGTGATAAAATCCTACAGTGACTATGGAAGAGCACCTTTACAGAAGAAAAATTTCACTTATGCACATAATACAAAAATATCACGTAGACGCGTTTTAATGATACGGCCGTGCGGTTCTAATGCCTGGACTATATAGTCTTACTCTAACCTTGACTCGTTCAAGGTCGACGGCATTCATCATTGTACCCTGAAAAAACTCGACGGTGGTGTAGTGACGCTTCAGGAGACCTTCCAGCTCAAGATCGGGCTCTTTTCTGAAAGCGTCGTTCGATCGAACATGATAACACCACTTTGTTTACAATCATGTTACCTAAACACCGTCTTCCGCTACACTCATAGTCAGAATAAAAATAGCGTTCCGTTCCATCAGTAGGTAAACCTCATTTATATTTACCAGTAGATTTTAGCTTAGGATGGTTTATATAGTTGAATCGTTATTTAAGGTCCCGAAAATAATGAATGTAGGTAGGAACCATAGGTAGGTACTTAACGTTTCATCGCAACGATGTTTATTGATCAAACAACATTGAAGGGAAGTCTAGAAGAAAATATGTAGGTATACAGTGCTTAAAAATAATAGAGTGAAGATACTGACCTGTGTAAAAAAACAACCTCAACGTCCACATCTTCTCTGTCTTCGTGTAGGAAGTCTTTTAAAAAATGGCTCACTGATTCATATGTTATGTGTCCACATACGACTATGTGCCTGGAAACATTTAATATGTTATAGTATCGCGGTAAGCAAATCTAGAAAAAAGTGCAGCTACAGAGAATGCAAATTGTAATACTGAAAGCTTCAGAAGCTCTTGAAGGAAGCCTTGACAAAGAGTTGAATTAAGTATGCAGTTTTAGCGGAACGTTTTTTTTGCTGCGTCTGCTTTTTAAACCAGAAAGCAAAATTTCAGAAAGCTTTATTATCTTTAAAAGTAAATATAGAAAATAGAATCACAGCAATTTGAAGTCCTATTTAACTCCTGGGACCACAAGAGGTTAATAAGAAAATTTAAAATAAGAAATATAAAGAAACAGGTCACAACAGGGTTAAACAAAACAATTAGTGATGAAGCATGAAATCTACAAATCATAAATAATACAACGTCTTCATTTTTTTATCCAATTGTTATCATAAATATGCAATATGAAGTATGATTTCATCCAAATATTGAAATAATTTAGAGAAATGAAGACGTTGCTAAAACATAACCTCCATAATTTACGATTAACATTATTTATGTTCATTAATTTGTGGTTGTTTTGTATAAGTAATTGAATGTATTGGATAATTAATTTAAAATGACAATTGGTTAGTCAGTGCATAAGTTTAAATGCCACAAAGAAATGAACGACTTATCTATGAAGCTCAGTTTCGGTCAGGACTTGTGTACTATCTACCACACTAAAAATAATATATCAAGGAGACTAAGGGTGGGGGAGGCTTGCTAGGACAGATGACAAGGGAAAACATCAACTGTAAAACATAACATTCATCTCAACCACAGAAACAATGATTTAGAAGTGAACGGGGATTTAGGGGGATAATGTAGCCTATAGATATCTCAACACAGTCTCAGAAAATATTGGTTCATCGATTGTTATTGGGCAAAATTCACGTCAAACTTGAGTTAGGCGACACTGTGTTTAGAAAAAACAGTTTCACATCAAAGCTTGCGGTTCAGTTTGTATTGTTTAATGTAGCAGGGAAATCCCGTTGTTTTCTCGTCAATTCAGTGCTCGTGATTTATTTTGTTTTAGTAATTTTAAATTCTAGAGAGTAGAGGGTTAAATGAAGGTAGTAGTAGTTTGAATAGTGGATAGTCCAGTGTCGGTACAATGATGGAGGTTGAAGCTGTCATTAAAAATAAACTAAAGAAGGGAGAGGTTCTCAAACTCACTAAAATCATCACAGAAATAGAAAAAAGTGGAAAGATAAAAGGTTTTACTCTGCAAACCGCAAAACTACATACAAACATGCAAACTATTATTCATCTAAGGTGTGGCAAAGAACTGATCATTTTCTTTATAAATATTTTCAAAATCTCTACCTTGAATTTTAAGACCGCATAAACATTGCAAACAATTTTCAAATCAATAGGTCATTAAAAATGATTCGTGTTCACTTCTAGGATGATTTCGATAGGTGTTAAATGGTATGTCAAACTAATCTAATTTTGCGTTAAAAATGTCCTCAATGCACACAGCCTTGCCACGCTCTATGAATTTATTTACGTAAATACATAACACTAAAATAACCGAGGGGATCGATCCAAAGTAGGTACATAACAGATCAAAACATTAAAGAGGGTCATATTAAGTAAGAGTAAGAGTACAGAACAGATACAGTTACAGAACAGAGTCGTGCAGGCAGGAGGGGGCACTGGGCAGGAGCGAGCGGTGTTGGTTGTCGTACGTACGTAAGTCGCACAGGCACGGGAGGGGGCGGGGGCGGGGCTCGGAGGGCAGGGGGCGGGGCGGGGCGGGAAGTGCTTCAACAGCGCCCCACGCAGGCGACGCCGCGCCAGAGAGGAGCTGTCGAGGCCTCGCATCGCACACCACAACTCCAACAACGCACTACGATACGGTACCACTCAACATTTAACTCTCCGTAACTAAGCTTTACCATTAACATTCCTTTACGTACAGATACTAACAGAACATAATCATTAAACCTAAAATTAAATATATATAGACGAGCGATAACACTAGCCACTATCTGCTGTTCGCTATTAAATGAACTCAAATTCAAAGGTAAATTTACAATCAATATCGACTCATAAAACAAAGACAACGCGCGGGACTCGCGTCCCGCTTAGATAAGTGAGAACACAGAAGCGTGCTAAGAGAGGAAAAGGAAGAATATAGATTCACAACACGGAACACATTCAACGGAACGGAGTGAAGACAGCGGCTCACCTGCGTCCCCGCTCATTCTTGAGGGTGCCGCCATACTTGGGTCTAGTGCCGATTAAGTCAATTATCTCTGGGATACAACTGGCAAATATCGCCTAAACGCCGACAGACAAAACAAGACATTCACAATCAATCGAGTGGTGATTAATGAGGGCCGCAGCGGAAGGGAGCCGTCGGCGCCGGCGCCGGCGGCGACGGCTCGCTTCTGCCGACAGTCCTTACAGGACGGCGTCGGCGTCGGGCACTGGGCAGGCACGGGCAGTCGGCACAGGGCGGCGGCATTAGTCACGCGACACGCTGGGGATCGGACCCGGGCGGGGCGGCGCGGGCACTGGCTGTGTGTGATCGTCGGGACTCGTGGCGAGGTGCCGGAGCTAGCGCTACAGCGTGGCGACAGGCATCGTGTGCAAGCGAACAAACCAAACACTACTCATCGACAGCATTACAAAACTTTACATCGGCTCTCCAGATCTAGTCTCGTTAGAAGGATTAAAAAGCTCAAGTTAACTCGAGTAAAATTTACGAAAAAAGGCATGTAGTAGTGCGTCGGTCGGTCGCGCCTGTCTCTCGTGTCGGGGAGAGGGGCGCGGCCGCCGGGAGCTAACTCTTCGAGCATGCGCCACGGCACCGAGAGACCGATTCTAGTGAAGGATTAATAAATTTCATTAGCAAACTCCGCATTCAATCAACCAAGATCGAAACCGTGAGAGGTAGGAAGGCAGGAAGCCGCGTGGAGCGGGGGCGTGAGAGCAGGGTACCTGCGGCGGACGTCCTTGTTGTACCGGCCGCCGTATTTGTTGCGCTGCGCCGCCAGCTCCGTGATCTCGGGGATCCAGCTGGCGAACACAGCCTACGATACACAGCAAACACCGCGAGGTCAGTGACCCGCACCGCCTGCCGCCCCGTCCCCCCGCGCCCGCGCGCCCCCCCGCCGCCCGGGCCGCCCGCACGTTGCCCCTGGGCCTGGGACGAGAGTGTCGTCTGTCTGCGTGGTGGCTGTGGCTGTGGCTGTGTGGGTGTGAGGGACTGGGTGCCGTGCCGAGCGAGCTAGCGGCGGGAGCTGTGGCCGCCGTACGCAAGCCGTACGGGGACGAGTGACCGGGTACATGCAAAGCCTAAGGATACATACGCTAACTAATCGATGAACGGAACTTAAAAGAAATCGGTTCGACCGGATCTTGGAACTACGGTGGAACGGTGGGCATTCGATATAGACGCTTGGTAGACGCATCCACAGGCAGGCTGCCTCGGAGGCCCGTCGCGGTGCGCCTCGCCTCGGCTCTACGGCGCGAGCGGCTCGTCCGCGTAGAGGCGGGGCGAGGCGCACCTCGCGGCCGCCGAGGAAGGCGGCGAGTGAACACGAGTAGATGACACAATACATCTGACGGCACTGAGCAAGCTTTCTTAAAAGTGATGATCTCACATTTACTCCGAGAGATCGGGCGAATCATGGCGAGCATGACGCGCGAAAGTAGCGCGCCTTGCTGAGAAATGAGTCGCCTTCACTTCCGAGGATCAATTTATATATCAAACTGATACCTTTTTCCATGTTCGCGCTTCAGCTCGCCACTGTACTTGGACCTACTTCCTACCAGCTCTATAATTTCGGGAATGCTACTAGCGAACATTGCCTGCAACAGACCACGGTGTCGATCGAAAACGAGTCTGGCGCACGCGGACACCATCGCGTGATGCACGACAATGTCCACCTCGAGTCTCGGTATACATTCTATGGTGACGCAGAGTCGTAAAGTGTAGCCGGTAGCGGAGCGAAATAAAAAGAAAAGGAACGAGAGTGTGTGTCTACCGGTGATGTGAGCAACGGAACACAGCCAGGCACAGGTGCGGCATGCAGAGATCGCGAGGTGGGTGTGGGGGTAGGGGGTAGGGGGTAGGGGGGCTGGTGGACGCGGGCGCCGGGCCGCCGGGCGGGCCGCGCGCGCGGCGCGGACGCGGCGCTGTCACTACGAGCGCGAGCACGAGACTCGCGGCACGGTCCCCATAGTGCCCGGGGCAGGAGAACCTCCGGCGGCACGTTATGGTGAGTATCACGTAACGTAACAAAGCAAAAGAAAAAAACAGAATACACCCATGCGGTCGCTCCAAATTAAGCATATTTTAGTGTTTGGCGATAGTGGAAGAAAGACGTTCGAGCAAAGGCGAGCCGCGGCCACGCGTAAGAAAATGTGGAATTCGCGGCCGCGATCGGCCCCCGGGCCGAGGGCGCGCCGGTCGGCTCCCCGAACGGTTACCGAATTAATTGACATGCTCTCTAGAGTAATGGTGCACTAGTCAGGCTTACATTCAACGAGCTGTGCGGTAAACCAGTACGCTTCTCTAGCAAGTCCCATGTGAACTATTGCTTAAACTTTTAATGGCAACGGTTATTTCCTTTTGCTTTGTTATTAGATCAGCAATGCAAGGAATAGCAAGCTCGGCACTTATCAATTTTCTGAGGTAAGTTAAAGATTACCTAGGTAACTTAATTGTGGACATTGGATATAAACTTGCCTCTCCTTGCAAAAGTTAAGAATCATTTTTGTTGTGTTATTTATCAAATTGTTCATTAAAAATAAAGATACAATTGAGTTATATCAGTAAGAGAGAAAATAAGTGAAAATGAAACTTACCAAGCCAACGAGGAGAAAAAATACCAAAAATGTTCTGCCGAGCACAGTATGGCAGAACACATCTCCGTAACCTACTGTGGACATTGTGACTATTAGAAAGTACACACAGGTCCAGTATGAAAGCTTCTGCGAGTTTTCAAACTCTAGGGGATCACCGGAGTTTTCCAGCTGAAACAGTTATTTTAAGGAGTTAACAAAGCATCATGTCGTGGAGTAAAAGAATGAATGAAAAGAATCTAAACGATCATCTCCTACCACTGCATAATGACAAACAGAGATAGAGCAAACTATAAGTCATCATCTCCCTGCCCTTATCCCACTTCATGTGGGGTCGGCACAACATGTTTTTCTCTTCCACTCCCCTCTATCAGCCGTCATATCAGTATTCACTCCTTTCTTACTCATGTCATCTTTCACACAGTCTATCCATCTTTTCTTTGGTCTACCTCTTCCCTTATATCCTTCCACAATCATATTTAACGCTCTTCTAGTCACATGACATTCTTCCCTCCGCATGACATGCCCATACTCTGACTGGCCTCATAGCTCAGTTGGTAGTAACTCTGCCTTCTGCGCTAGAGGTCGCGGGGTTCGATTCCCGCACTGGGCAAACATTTGTGACTAACACAGATGTTTGTTCTGTGTCTGGGTGTTAAATATATATCTATTATGTATATCAGTCTCTGTAACCCATAGTACAGGCTATGCCTAGTTTGGGATCAGTTGACCGTGTGTGATATGTCCGGAATATTTATTATTATTTTTTTATTATTTTTTATACCACGCTAACCTTTGCTCTTCAATTTCTCAGTCACTGGCGCTACTTTCAAACTTCCTCTGATGTACTCATTCCGTAGCTATTCCGTAGCATTAAGATTTACTTATAGAGCAAACTATAAGTAAATCTTAAAAATAGCGTTTATAAGTATAAATAGTTGCAAGAAATCCCGAGGCACGGAGGCTAGACGAAGCTAGCCAGTAGTGTATGATTAATTAAGGTTTTGAGTAAGTTTGCTGAAATATGACGATGATTGTCGAAGTATCGAAGAAAAAGATGCCGACTGGGAGCTTTACTATAATAATAATAATAAAACATTTATTGAGTAAACCAATGTACAAAACCAAATGAAGCCCTGACTCCTAAACTAGGGTTACCTGTATGTCAGGAGTCAGTTCCTTCCCAAAAATGGTACTAAACTAAAATGGTTAACGTAGACAATAATGTGTTGAGTAGGTACGAACCTACTATTTACACAAATAAAAGAGTTTAAACACAAGTACTATATATGCTCTGCTAGCCGTGCGTAGCCGGGGGTCGCTAGTCCTACTATCCGATCTTACTTCCTACTAATATTATAAATGCGAAAGTTTGTGAGGATGTTTGGATGTTTAGATGTTTGGATGTTTGTTGTTCAATCATGCCGTAACGGCTCAACCGATCTACATATAGGCTAAGCCGCAGGGGGAAGCTAGTAAAATAATAAAACATTGCTAACTTACCAAGTGAATAATTCCAGCGGCAGTAAGCCACACTGATATAAATATTGAAACTAACTGCGCCAACCGAATAGAGCTCGATGTCTTTAAAATATTGAGGTATTGCAAAATATCAGGCACGGTCATTAAGCGTAGAGCTCT
The DNA here is from genome assembly GCA_947579855.1 of Anticlea derivata. Classification (NCBI taxonomy): domain Eukaryota; kingdom Metazoa; phylum Arthropoda; class Insecta; order Lepidoptera; family Geometridae; genus Anticlea; species Anticlea derivata. Next base: position 10,678,741 of record OX388264.1, read on the forward strand.
GAGAAACCTCAGTCCTGAAATTGAGAAAGAATATCTGTTAAAACACAGAACTAGATCATAATAAATCTTTATGTTGTGATGCATTGTAGCAGTTAGAGAAATCGAATAGGAAGCCTTCATTATACATTTCACCGGATTCAAAAACATGGTCAAATGTTTTCACAGAACAATACACAAGGTGTATGTATACTATCTCGAAAGGGGGCCTGTTCTACACAAAAGGTCAAAAAAGTTTGTTCTACGACTTTTGGAAATTCTAATTTTTTCAATTGAAAAAGATACTCCAAAAATCAGCTATTTTTGGGTCAAATCAGTTCAAACTCAATTGCTCAGCTGCTTTAGGTAGCAATCTTGATGTCGAACTTCCCGTACGTTTAATAATGATTAATAAAAGTAATTTGGGAGGAGGTAGGGCACAGCGAGATTTTCTCGTTCTCAATTAGAGCAGCCCGCCTGGGGAGGTACCTCCGCCTTACAAAAGATCGCAGCCAAATAACATTATTTGTTTCAAATAGTGTTGTGTTCCTGCGGTGAGTAAGGTTGCCAGAGCACTTTAGGGGCGGGGGGGTTCGGGGTCGGCAATGCGGGCGTGATGCCTCTGGTATTGCAATCGCTCATAGGCTACGGTAACCGCTTACCAACAGGTGGGCCGTACGTTTGTTTGTAAAAAAAAAAAAAAAAAAATTTTAAAGACCAATATCAAATCGCCAATTATTATTTTATTCGAAAATCGAATTCCATAGAATAAGCTCCTTTCAGGGTCGTATACTAGTTACGGAACACGTTGTTAGAAAGACAGTTATATAAGAGACGCTATTCGATTTAACCAACTTTAAAATGAATGATTGTTTGCAGCAGACTTACCTATCCATGTTCTATCCAGGTATATTGATACAAAGGATGGGGGTATCGTGAAATAATCTACAAATGAATACATTTCGAGCATGAACCATAGTTTGTCACTAGCCGCTATAAACTGAAACAGAAAAAAAGGGCATTACACAAAATGTACAATTACAAGGAGATTCATTACATGTATACCATCCTGAAAGGGGCTTATTATGTCAACAAAATGAAAGAATATTAGTAAGAAAAAAGAACCGATTATATTCCAGAAATTTTATATGTTAGCTGTTTTTAGTCTTTTTATCATCTTCATGAGTCATATTAAACGTACGAGAAGTTCGACGTTAAGATGAATACCAAAACAGATGAATAATTGAGTCTGAACACTTGACCCCAAAACAGATTTTGGCATAGTATTTTTTCAATAAAAAATAACAAATTTCCAAATGTCGTAAAACAAACTTTATTGCCAGTGTAGAATAAGTCCATTTCGGGATAGCATATGTATTATGAATCACCTTGTATACAGTTTAAACAATGAAAAGTGAAGAGCCACTTACTCGTATAAAAAAGTAGACCATAAAAAATATGTTAAAGGCCAGGTCGATTTGCTGGGTGATATTATCACTCCACTTCTGGCATCTCTCCACTTCTTCACTGAAATCGAACACGGTAACATCGGTAACACTAACTAAACACATAAAAAATACATACGACAGACAAACAAAACATGTCACGGGTAAGCCACTGCTAGGTAACACAGTTCAGCTGATAAATAAAACAGAAGCTAACATATACACACTAGTTGCAGCAAACAGTTTGGACCACATTTATTTATTGACATTGACTCACGTATTCCTTATGATTTCAGCATTATAAGATTATTAAAATTAATAAATTAGCAACATGATGGAATTCAAAAGATGGACCGTGGAAGTGAAATTACCTTGATGCATCAATGAAGTAAATGATGAGCGATGCTATACTGAGAATGAACACCAACACGACCTGGGAAAGAAGACAAAATAACTTTTAGTAATTATACGCAAAACGTACGTGGCAACTAATTGTGTTATTTATATGTATGCTAGTCTTTAAGGTATATATTTGTATATGGGCCGTAGGAAAAAAAAAAAAACCGGACATATCACACACGGTCAACTCATCCCAAACTAGGCATAGCCTGGGTACCATAGACTGAAATACATAATAGATATATATTTAACACCCAGACACAGAACAAACATCTGTGTTCATCACACAAATGTTTGTCCAGCGCGGGAATCGAACCCGCGACCTCTAGCGCAGAAGGCAGAGCTACTACCCACTGAGTTATGGGGCCTGTCAAGAAAAATTCCATCTGTTTTTTATTCTATTGTTGCCTGAAATAAAGTGATTATATGTCGCAGTTTCTACGTGGCAACTAATTGTGTTATTTATATACCTACTGCGCACTATTATAAAAATTATTATGCTCCGGACATCATTTCAGCTTCAAATAGGGACACAGACCCATGATCAGGTCCATTTTAATGATGTATGAGTTCATTGATTATTATTCATAAGCTGTGATCATGTTTCCGAGTGAATCAACTTGATGAATGGTTACCTACGCTTTGAATCTGGATTGGGGACTGTTTGCAAGATAGCATTGCAAATGCTTTCGGTCCATAATTCGCAAACGAAAATTATCGTAACGTTAAATCCTAAGGTTGTATGAAAGAGTTCGCTTTTTAGCGATAAAACCGCCCATTGTACAGTTTTGGTCTTCAGTTTAAGTTTCTGTTTTGTTTGTATTTTTTTTTATTTGATGTACAATATAGCATTTTCGTTCATTCTTCTGTCAATATCGTATCACTAGCTGAGACCCAAGTCCGTAATGTCCGTGAGTAACTCAATTGGCACCGGTGAGTCGTGAAAAGAGCTAACCGTTTTTGTATGGTGTCACGTAAAGCGCTCCTACAAAAACCGGCAAGCTATTCAATTTTCTCCACTCACCGGCCGGGCCTGGAATACTTGGCCCTCGTTTTTGGCAATTGTAGTAACATTCCTAAGTTGTAGGAAGGAAACAATACATTGAACTCTTTAACTTGGCACAGAACACCATAGACATTCTAATTGGAGCAAGAAATCGCGAAAAGCTCATTCAACTTCTTGAAATAATTTTACGGCTGGATGCCACGAATGGGCCAGAAACGAATTGCACCAACTTGTCACTTACGGGGTCCGACTTGGCAACTTGCCAGGTTTTGCCACTGTTCAAGTGGAAAGTGTGTAAATCCTTAGAAACCAGCCGTTTTATTTGTGGGCTTCCAGTTTCCAATACGTATAGATTATGGTAGGTATCCGGATAAACGAATTGAACAATGAGTTAAAATTTCTACTGAATTCCAAGTTCAGAGTTCAGACCAGCCCAACGTACAAAACTTTGTCTGCTCCAACTTCCAAACTAAACGTAACAACACCGCTCGGAACAGCCTAACTCTGTGCTGTCGCTACAGAAAATTATGGAGGAAATTAATACAGAAACCTTAATCATCCTCTGGATTTGTCATGTAAATGCAAATTTTGAGCTTCTCTGGAGACACTGAACCGTTCATCAAATTACGAATTTAGATGTTTTCTTATTATTTTCTTAGTGATGCACTATGGTGCATCACTAAGGGACACAGATTTGGGGAGCGTGCGTCCAGAAGGGATGCATGGTGTTAACGGAATGGCCGGCGATATCGTCAACATCGTGGACTGGATGACGACAAAAATCATTGATGCCCGGAATATGACCCTCTGAATTATTCTCCATTGCTGTTGGCAAGCGGGCTATGGAGAGAGCTATGCTCGGAGTTTCACAGCGTGATAAAATTCGAAGCGAGGAAATTCGTAGAAGAACACAGGTCACCGACAGCTCTCAGAATTAGCAAATTGAAGTGGCAGTGAGCAGACCATATAGCTAGCAGAACCGACAACTATTGGAGGAAAAAGGTAAAGTTCTTGAATGGCGACTACGAACCGGGCGACGCAGTGTTGGAAGGCCCTCCGATGGACGAAGACATTGTTAAAGTTGCGGAAAGTCAGTAGATGGAATAGGCTGAAAACCGTTCGTCATGGAATTTTTTGGAGGAGGCCTATGTTCCGCAGTGGACTTCTACAGGCTGATGATGATGCTGTTGGCAAGTCGGTAAAATAAGTAACAATATACTTTGTTTCTGCGAATGCGGCCAAGATGTCCGTGTTTTATTGGATTGTAAAATAACCGCGTGCAACAAGGCCAATCCATTTACAGTATCCAATTATGCAGCGCCGGCGGTAGCGGCATCTCGAAGGTGAGCCTTGAAGGCGGAGCAAGGGAAGATTTGCTAACTCGAGGTTAATCTATCTTGTAATTGGTTGGCTCCTTCCCTCGCTGAAGGTTAAGATGAAGCCACTTGCATAATGTATGAAATTAGGTAATTCCAAGAAATAGGTAGCAACGCACGAAGGGTATATTCAAAGATATAAGGGATAGCTGACAAGATCTGAATAATATGTTGTATCTAAGGACACATTTGTGATTAAAACCTTAGCTCGACAGATTTCCAGTTTTAATCATGAATTCTATTCAATTATTAAAGATTAACTTTGAATTTTGGCCGAGGTGGCCCTGGCCGACACGCATGAAGAATAGGTTAGATGTGACTAAAGTAAAAAGCTAGGGATGGGCAGCAGCGTCTAGGAAGTCGTTCTGTAAATTTGTGAGGGAGGTCGATGTCCAGTGGACTTCTAACGGCTGGAATGATAGTGTTGAACTTTGAATATTAAAGCGTGAGTAAGCATGTTACGACAGATGTTTGAACTGAATCCTTCAGACAGAACTGCGACCAGTTCAATAACCCAGTTAAATCCGCAGAAGAACAGTAAATAAACAATAAATTTAATGACCCGCCTAATGGAAGCTTTATGTCAGCTCCATTGCGTCACATTACAAGAATTTCAGACTCATAAGTTGGCGTCATAGTTCGTTTAACCTTATTTTCCCCGAGCACGAGTTATGGTGACGTGTTTTTTACGTCATTGTTTTGGGGTAACTGCTTATGCATTACATTCCTATGTGCCTATAACATTCATTAAACACTCGTGTTAGGCATTCATTTGTTTTCCATGATGCGAGAAAATATTTTTAGTCTTATTGATCAAGCGAGCGAAGATCTCTTTAACGACTAGGGCAAATTGACGTTGTATGTCTGTAAAGTCTGTATGTTTTTTTGTTAGAGCACAACTTTGGACCGTCAATCCGATCTGCATGGAATTCAGTAGGTCAACTGGTTGTACTGACTGGCCTCATTTGTTGGTAGTAACTCTGCCTTCTGCGCTAGAGGTCGCGGGTTTGATTCCCGCACAGGACAAACATTTGTGACTAACACAGATGTTTGTTCTGTGTCCGGGTGTTAAATATATATCTATTATGTATATCAGTCTCTGGTACCCATAGTACAGGCTATGCCTAGTTTGGGATCAGTTGACAATGTGAGATATGTTCGGAATATTATATTAATATTATTATTACTATCATGATTTACTGGTAAGTATATATGCTAAATCGGCCAAGGGGTTGCTAAGATATAGGGGTCCAAAATGGGGGTTTTGGGGTGTCATATTAAAAAGCTTTGCGATAAGACTATTGTTGTATGAATAGTTAATGCCGTTAATATCGTGTTTTGTAAAAACCGTTTCCCACTCAACCAGTATTTCAGTCAGATCGGAAGTCATGAGAATATTCTTCTCTTGCTCCTCGACGACTTTCGTAGATTTATAGGTAGAATGGTCGTAGTTTCGACTTCCAAGTAATAAGCTAGTTTTAATTGATATACGGTTGGACATGCTTTTGGTACCAGGAAAACCAAGCAAGGTACCGTAGTATAAAAGCTCTAATTAAATACTATTTCCCAGGGAATAGCTCTAGCTGTGACAACCAAAGGGCTATCGTTAAGTCTTTTATTTTCGGCTGTAAAGTGACCCTTATAACTTATCCGAACGGGATAGGAAGCTTAGATTTGTGACAGCAATTCGAGGCACAATTGCTAAGTACCATCAGTTGAAATGTTAGCTAGATTCCGATGAAACATTTGTAACATCCTCGTAAGTTCTTGGTCACAAAAACTGTCCTATCTGAATGGTCAAGACCATTTCTGAAGTCTCATTAAACGGTCTTTTCTTTGTAACCTTTATTCAACTTTGTGCCAGAAGCCGTAAGCTCTAAACATGCGGCCCTCTTTCCGAACCGGTGGCCCTTATAAAAGGGCTAGCGGTGCGGAAATCAAATGCCTTATAAATTTCTACTGAAAATAACGTAACTCCTTTACCCGAGATAGAGCAATATGTGTTTTATAAGAAACATTTGCAGAGTTCACGCCAAAAAATTGGGTCACCCAAATTCATAATAGCGCCCGAAGCGGCTGTTCAAGGCCATGTCTTCCAGAGTTAAGCCTTCACTCAACTGATAAAATCCGCATCAGATATAAAACATATGTGGAAATTTGGGAACCTACTCTTGGTAATAGATCAAATCCTCTTCACTGATCGACCTCATAAAATTTAAGGGGATCGTGGGGACTGGATAAATGGATTATGACTGTAATACTTACAGGATAAACTTTCATATTGATATTTATGAGAGTGTATTCTTAATAATCAACTAAACTAGGACATACTGACATTAAAACAGAAGGAACGCTAGATGTAGAATACCAACGACGAAATTCCTCGGCGCAGGAATTTCATCACAACGCACGAGGGCAACATAGGGGTATCACGTGTCTTCAAGAATTTCCAATTAAAAATCACTGGAGCAGACGAGTTTCGACGAAAGTCGCGTGCGATTGGAGGGTATAATTCAGCTGGAACGAAGTGTCAACGCGGCTTGGGTGAACTTTGAAGGAGTTGCCAGGAAATGTAATGTTACCTGGCAGGTTTGAACATTTCATCGTACTTTCTAGATTGTAGATTCTCCCACAAGACTGTTGAACACATCTCCGTATTAGTTCTTCTGCCATCCATTACGTATTTATGGCTTAAGGCTTCCATAATAGGTTCCTAAAATTTACGAAAAAGATACAAGAACTAATGACGACATAAACGAAGAAGTTAGTTAGTTTTATAATGCAAGAAGAAAATTATAAAAGCAATAAAAATAACAATAAACATAGAGTTCATATCTCTCATTAGGGGTTGCAGTTTCATAGATATTCAATTTCAAAACTGACTTATGAAATCGGCATTGAGTTTCTAAGTTTCGGGTTTCAATACTGGATGGAGGACGAAAAATTAAGAAAAAAAAAAGACTTTTTGTTCGTTGTGGAAGTATTAGTATTTAAGTAAACACAGGTACATATTTCCAAAAAAAAACCGCGCAATGAAGGCAAAGTGAAAGAGACACGCCCAAAAACGTTCAGTCAATGCGGTCTTCTGAAATTATTGTTCAGGAGCAACAATGCTTAATTAGTAGCAAACCAAATTGCCATTTTGGTTGGATACGAATGCAAATTAAGCTTTGCACAAAGACCCCGGTGGTATTGTGGACGGGACAATGGGAGCGTATTCCGGTGGTTACTCTGAGAGTAGCTGAACCAACAATCTAGTCTAAGCAAAAATTTAGATTAGGGGCCCAACATGACATCTTGTTGCCTTCCTGAAATGTGTCAGCGTTAATTCATACAAATTTAAACCATCAAACTTTGAGACTGGCAACTTACGTCACCGCCTAAAGAAAATCGCAATGTACGGGCCAAAAAATGCAGTGCAGTGCAAAATGCAACCTGTTTATTTTCATGAATAAAAATTCGCGAATTGGACTACAAAAAAATACTGCGAAGCTACTGCTGCTGCAGAGCACTGAATTGAAAGAGATATTCGACGTACGAAAGAGTCAAAATTATACATCTGAAAATTACGGTAATATGGTCCGGTACGAGGTAATATGGTAATCGCAAGTCAGACAAATCATAGAATTACTGAAACATACTACTTGCGGGAAGTAAATAACGTAACACGAAAGCTAACCTCATTTTTTTCTGCGCTTGTAGAAGAAAATTTACTAAAAACACAAACCAATACGTAGCACATATGAAAATAAAACTTGTTAGTTCTGTTGATGAAAGCAATGCTCAACGATAAAGAATTTTAAGTATCTACTCATATCTGTGAGACCTACCAGAGCCTACAGCTGTGAATGAATCGCTTCAAAACGTAAAATATTTTTTCAATATTCCTGATGAAACTTCACATCCTCTCGTTAAAAATCAACATTACGAGAGCTTCTGCAAAAATATAATAAATCTGTTCGCGAATGATAATAAATAGTGTTCCAGTTGCTTTCGAAGCGTTATTTATTTTAAACAAAGATTATAAATAAAATATTTATTTTGTATAAAGATTAGGTACTAACAGATGTATAAAAAAATATGTAGATGTATGAAATGTTTATTTGATAATGTATGATTACTTTGATTATTTCTGACTTGTCGCTATTTATTGTCATATTCTTGTCACTGTTATTTTATTATTATTGTTTTGTTAATTGTAATGACGTTAATTTATTTCTAATTCTGATTTTATTGTATGATTTTCTATTGACTAATTTGAGACTATTTTGATTTGATTTGATTTTTGTATTGTGACTAATATTTTTGTATATATGACACTATCTCCATAAATGTAAAAGACCATATACCTATATATACTATACTTCATGCAAATAAAAGCCATTCATTCATTCTTTCATTCATAAACATGGTAAGTACCTACTAAGTACCTAAAGGAAAAACCACCATCTATCACCACTATATTTTATTGAAAATAGACCAAAACCTATGGTTTGACTATCAGTCGTGTAGAAATTAGAATTGGAGCAGCTAGGCTCCAATTCTAATTTCTGCAGTTATTATTTAAATGTAATTTATTTTATTTTATTTATTCAGGACAACAAACAATTACACTTAAAAATTACATAACAAATCTTATAGACTAGGTGTTTCTTAAAGTATAATCAGCCCCGTTGTCCACAAATTAGAGTATACTTAAAAAGGGCGTTGTGTAAGAGTGTGACACATTAGTAGGTAGATATAAGACTAATAGTGAGTGATGTTAAATTACTGCAAAAAATTGTGGTGTAGCTCTACTCTAAATATCATCTCGTCTGAAAAACATTCTTCATTAATATAGCATAGTACGCTTTACTAGAGCAGACGCTTTACGCGAGTATAAAGACACTTCTATTTTAATAGTGACAGAAATCCGGAGTTTCCGAAGCGAATGACAAATGTTACGTTATAAATAAAACGAATTCCTTGCCCGTTTCAACGGTAGTTTGCCGGCTTTACCATTTCTAAATAAAAGCTGTGAACAGCGACTAATATAATTCAGTTTGCAGATGTATAGTTAACTGAACAACTCGTTTATTGAGTATGCCCTATTTCTCTCCCTATTCTTCTAGGCTTGGTCGCGAGGAACAGGCATAGCTTCACCTAGTTTCTAAGACGTTTCAAAGTGATCCTAGTGATTTGATTGAAATAAAAGCCTTTTGACTTTGACTTGACTTTGACTTTCTGAAGGTATGCGAGTAAAGTATTCTTCAGAATATCTTCACAGTTTTTGGTATACGTCAGGCAGGAGCATTTCTAATGTGCATTCTTTAGGTGAAGCCCTATACCATCAACTTTGTTATATTTTTTAGGTGGAGACGTAAGTTGACAGATATGGTTCAAAGTCGTGTAAATAAAGCACAGACACGCTAGCATTTGAATGGCTATAAGACTTCATGGCATGACTCCTCCTCCCATGACGTCCATAAAACATAATAGATTCATTTTTTTTTATTAATTTCTAAGTAGGTATAGTTTATCCAAATCACGATGAGTTGTCTGGAATCCTCTAAGCTCTTAATATAAGATTCAAAATGCAGTGACTCACGAGCGTGAAATTTAATAACATTACCTACCTATGTATATCTTGTATGATTATGTTTATTCATAGGTTTTGATTCTTCAAAATATACATTTATGATGTGGCTTCCTGTGTTATCCCTTGACCCTTATTCCGAAGCGTTTCCCCATCAGTCTCCAATGCTATCTTCGTGATTAAACGCTCTGCTTTCCTTTGATTTACTGCTAATAAAACTAAAGCATGGGTTTATATTTTACTGCTGTTTTAAAGGTCTCATCCTGTTTGTTTATATTACTCTTCATCCAGTCGGAAACAGCGGTTTACTGCGGTTTCTGTCGTGGAAATGCTTGTTAAAATGTTTTGATTTACTTATCTAAGAGACAGATTTTATGAAGATTAAAGATTCGATTGCAATCAACTAAATTGAAGTCCTTTTCACAAAGCGTTTCAGTACAAACATGTTAACTCAGAAACCACCTGTGATTCAATCAACCGCGGCAAAAATCAAAAAGGCACATGAAAGCGGAATACCAAACACACTTCAGACAGCGATTTATAAAATTGTTGAGGGAAGTAAATCCAACAGGTTGTTATTAAGTTGATGATTGAGAGACCTCACAAAGTGTTAAACCTTGGGTTCTTAAAATTGAGGCCAGAGAAAAAACAACACCATTAGAGAATCTAGGAAAATGCTTAGTAGGTTCTATTTATTATATTAGGAAACAAAACCAGTCAAAATGAAATAAACGTAGCGAGAGTTTGATATAGAGACGTGCTAAGAGTCGATAAAAGCTCCATTACAAAGTTGGCTCCGTTTGGAACTCAATTTCAACAGCAATATTTCTCAAATAAAGAAACAGCGTTCCCAAAATTGGTGTTATTAATGGAATATCGTCACGCATATTTATAATGGGTTTAAGGCCCCGTCTGAGGCTAGATTAGCACTTCGAATCGTGGACAAAAGTCCACGATTCGAAGATGCTATTTTAAAAAATAGCATCATTAAATGAATTTTGAAATCAGAACACGCTCCTTTTGCGACGCTTACGGCTACTGTATGATCCCAAGTAGATACAAGAAAAATGCAGTTTTCAAAACTACATAAAATATTTTATATTGTGTGCAGTTTGGTTTTTGAAATTTTAATTAATCTAATGGTCAATGCAACTACACCGCTTTCATATGTGATATATGTGTGACATATGTGATACATGTTTTATGTTTTTTTGGTCATCAAGTATGTTCATTGTTCAGTATTGTTTTAAATTCCGACAATGGATGCAAAAAAGTCAAACTGACAGTACATTGACATCCTTTTCAGTTTAAGTTGAATGCGTGCGGCTGATTGCGGAGCAAATCGTAAGTTTCTGATGCAAGGCCCTTAACACTAGTTCCATGGTCATGACGATAGCCATGAAATGGAACAAATTGATTTACACTAAGCCTTCAGGCTGGATGGTTAACATGAGTGAATGAATACTCTCTATTCTTTATCGTACAAAAACACAAAATCATACTAAGTAAAGGAACATGTAAAAGGCGAGTTAAAACCCTAAGACGAGTGATATGTCAATTTTGTTCGTAATCAAGACCCATGTTGGCCTAGTACACGACTTTCGATCCGAAGCTCGTGGGTTTGAACCCGTTCGTGTAACAATGGAATGTGCGCATTAACACTTGCGGAAATTCGCGGTTTAGTCAGCTCCGCACGTACCTATTGATTATGTCTTTCCTGTGGAAAGGGCTGACGAGGATGATATGCTGGTATAGTTGCTGGGCAAGTCTCTCCATCTAAACATGTCCTAGGCACTACAGCGTAACGTAAGTGAGTTCAAAGTTCCACCTGACGCTGTCTATTACATTACTTACAGTTTGATCGTATTTCCGTTCACAGAGAATGTTTCGAAGCAGAAACGATGAACGACCTATAAGTAATTCCATTATGCTGCTAGTGGCATGCTCGGGCTCAGGAGGCGCGCCGGTTTCCTCAAAACGGAATTATCATAATCTCTACATTGTTACCATTGTGAAGTCAAAGCACCCATTAAACCAATTAGGCGTGTTGCCAATATATGCCTGCGACTAGACATTGTTACAGTTCTCGTCTGACTAATCTTAACTGTCTCCGTGGATAGTAAACTTCCACCTGTTTTTAGGTTAGCAGGAGCATGAATGTTTTTATAATTTTAGGATTTTATAAAATCTTAGTATTTCTCTAAGTGTTGGTCAAAATTTAAGAAAAACAAATCATCATCATCATGATCAGCCTGTAGAAGTCCACTGCTGCACATAGGCCTCCCCAAAGAGTTCCATAACGTTTTGAGCCTTTTCCATCCACCGACTTCCCGCAACTTTAACAATGTCGTCGGTCTATCGGGTGGGGGGTTTTCTAACACTGCGTCGCTCGGTTCGTGGTTCCCATTCGAGAGTCTTTGTCCCCCAACGGTTGTCGGTTCTGCGAGCTATATGGCCTGTGCACTGCCAATTCTCCTTGCTAATTCTGAAACCTATGTCGGTGACCTTGGTTCTTCTAGGGATTTCCTCATTTCGAACTCTACCACGCAGTGAAACTCCGAGCCACAGATAACATAGGTAATATTATACTTGTCCGAGCATAGCCCTCTCCATAACCCGTGGTGCGCTTTTGCATGAACAAATGTGCTTGCATTTTCTCTTGATTTACTTTTCATTCTGATGCTTAAATCATTGTCTTTTGGTTCTTTATTTTTAGATAATTGATTTTTTTCTGGATAAGCAAGTTTGATAAAAGTAATTTAATGGTTGAGATCCTTTAAAGTGAAAAGGAGGAAAAAAAGGCGGTCGAGCAGCAAACTTTGATAAAGGAAGTTTGAGTCGTGCCCCAGTTTTCCCTTATTGGTTCAAGCAACAGCTGCGGTCACTCGATTCATTTTATCCGCTTATAGACAACTACTCCATGTTTCATGACATCGTTGTTTTAAACCACATTTTATCCAACAACATTCTTGCAACTGTAATTTCCTTTGGTCGATTCGGCTTCATAACTACAGGAACCACTATCATAGAGATCTCTGCTACTCCGCAAATGACGGTCATTACTGAACTGACAATTTCAGCCCCATAAAGCCTTTATTTCATCGTGCTATTCGACATGATCTTTATATTCAGGAACATAAGACTTAGCATACCTTGACAGAGGAGCGAACGTTTCCCAAGTTCGCGAACTTGACATTTATACGGACGGGTTAAGGTTTGAATTTCTGTGTACAACTACCGTGGCGGTTCTAACGATGTCGCACCGTGGTGGGTCGCGTGTTCTTTATTTGTGTGGTGATAGGGTTTAAATTGATGGAGCAGATGGGTCTGACGATGTCGCGTTATGTGACATGGCCGTTTTATATTTAGCCAGGCAAGAATAGCCGGAATGGTGCGCGGTCGCGGTTGATGGTCCTCACAAGCTTCTAAATGATTTGTTGTTGGAAACTGCCGCTTGTGATCAATAAACAATCGACATGTGAGTGGGCGTTAAATTATAACTAGGCACTTGAACGGCTTTAGTAATTGAACGACTAAATTACCTACTTACTGCAATCAAAGCCACGTTGAAGAAATTAGAGCAAAGGTATATGTTTTAAGTAGAATTTTCGGGCTTCCTCTGACAGATGAGGTGGTCGATGCCACTGTCTACCGACCCTTGACATTGCTTCCGATGAGAAACCTATACGAATTCTATCAAATTAATAAAGCCCTTATATTACCACAAAAAGTAGTTTTAGTCGGGACTTGTATTGTATGGTTTTCGAGCTGTTTAACTCGAGATTCTTATGATAATTATAAAGACTACAGTTTGCGTAAAATGTATTTTAAATTTAATTTAATGAAAAATTTTGTTTTTCTAAAAGTACTAGAACGTTATTGCAAGGTGTAGAATAAGACCTTTTCGGGTTAGTATACATATTATGAAAACATATTGTATAGTTATAAGTAGTGTATTCTAATAGTTACAATAACCGTCTTGTGTTTATGAATTAATTCTTAATCTTTTAAGGTAAGTAAGTAATATATTCTCGAAACATTACCATTACCTACTTTGTCCGGATAGCCTAACTATTATCTATTGATATTGCCTGAATCTTCGAATTCACGACGCTAGGTCACGGAATCCTAGAAGCCCCGTTCAAAGAAGCGTGCGATATGTTATCTAAAATATATTAACGATTGTGAAGTCTACGGATTACATACAATAAAAGTCAAATTCGAAACTGACTTTATTTAGTACTTAGATAAGGATTATTTTGAAATAAATTTCAGATGACATATCGCACGCCATTTGGACACGGTTTTAGGAGCTTGGGATTGAGCTATATTGCCAAACATGTCGCGGTAAATGTCAAACTCATAATTGACTTTGTTCAGCCGAGGTAAGGATCATTTTGAATCGAATTTTATATGTCATGTCAGGACATATGGCCCTTTGAACACGGCTAAGTGCAGAGGGTCAAGACTATACTATGTAGCTTCGTTTTGGTTCCATTATTCTGTGCTGGCTGGAATATATGTGCCAAATGCTTTAAGTACCCACCCATCCAACATAAGTACGTGGGCATCGACCAACAATTGTCAGTAGGTACTATGAGGTAGGTATTAGTGGAAACACGCGCAACTCCGTTCGCTAAGTTATTTTCATACAAATTTCAATCTCAGCTGCACCCCCTTTGGGGTCGAGTTTACGAAATTCCTTTGTTATTGCATCCTTACACAACAACCAATCTAGCTAGATAGTTAGACGCAGTTTTATCTAGGTTCCGAATACGTTTAATCCTACTTTATGCTTTCATGAATACAGAGCTTTAGGAGAGTTTACAATTGAAACCAATCCCAAGTCAATGAAATACTATGTTAACTTATATAAATTAGCATTCTCTATAGTATTATATCATCATTATCATCATCTCAGCCGCCCCCTGCTGAACATAGCTTACCCCATACATTTCCAGAGCGATCCATCTTGTGCGGTCTACACAACTTTTCCCAGCAACCTTAATTAGGTCGTTTTTCCCTCTAGTGGGGGGCCGTCCTACACTACGCTTAGTGCATGGTGTCCACTTTCTACCCTAACGGCCGTCAGTTTTCCGAGCTATGTACCCCGCCCACTGCCACTTCCACTTGCACTAGTTTGTCTACGGATCTTCTCATTTCTGATTCAATCTCGTGAGAGAAACTCTAGAAAAACCAAGCACAACCCTATTCTATAACCAGAAGAAACTAATGTATTTGGCGAACAAAACAGTATTCAGAAAGAGATTGTAGAGATCTGGCAAGCTTTCGCAAAGCGAACAGAAATAATGGAATATATACCTATATAAATAGGTAATGGAAGGATTTAGCTGAAACTTTCAACTGTAATGGAAACAAAAGTAAAACAGAATTTGTAAAAGCTATAAAGGAAAATAGCTGCAGAGACGGAAATAGCGAGGTTTTTGCTAATTGAACGATGTCTTCCGTAAATCTGATGCCAAAATTGGCCACTGTCGCATTTGCCACGTAGAAGCTTATTTGGTTTCATTTACCTTGAATATTCTTACGCTCGAGTTTTAGAAGAAGAATCCTATACTACTAATATTATAAATGCGAAAGTTTGCGAGGATGTTTGGATGTTTGTTGTTCAATCACGCCGTAACGGCTCAACCGTTGGAAAAGATAAATTTCTATATCTAGAATAGCATATAGGCTACTATTTATGTAGGTACCACGCGAGCGAAGCCGCGCGCGGAAGCTCGTAAATTTATATATAAGTATTTGACTGGCCTCATAGCTCAGTTGGTAGTAACTCTGCCTTCTGCGCTAGAGGTCGCGGGTTCGATTCCCGCTCTGGACAAACATTTGTGTGATGAACACAGATGTTTGTTCTGTGTCTGGGTGTTCAATATTAATCTATTATGTATATCAGTCTCTGGTACCCATAGTACAGGCTATGCCTAGTTTGGGATCAGTTGACCGTGTGTGATATATCCGCAATATATAAGAATTCGAACCGGGCGACGCAGTGTTGGAAGGCCCCCCACCCGATGGACCGATGACATTGTAAAGGTTGCGGGAAGTCGGTGGTTGGAAAGGGCTCAAGACCGTTCGTCGTGGAACTCTTTGGGGGAGGCCTATGTCCAGCAGTGGACTTCTACAGGTTGTTGATGATGATGATGATGATGATGATATAAGAATATATTTACCAGTTACCTTTCTTATTATTCTTATACTATTTTATTAGCACCTTTATATTAGATACTTTATTAGAATTTAGCTTACCTACAGCATGATAAGTACGATATAAAATGAAAGTCAAGCTCAAGTTCCACAAACAGCTTTAACCCTCGCAACACAATCTTTTCCCAGTATCACAGCTTACGTAACTTAATCACGGCAATTGCCTAAACTACCAACCGATTTCAACCCACAAATTCACGATTCACGCCGCAGGGAGCAGGGAAGTGTTGCCATGCCAAAGCCAGTTGCATGACTTATTGTTGTTTATTGGCCATGTCAGTGAGTAACTTGGCATTGAAAAGGGCCTTGTTGAAGAAACAGTGCGATAAAAGATTTAAGTGTACCTCTCTAGGAGGCATTCCGCGTGGTTTCGAGCTTTTGGTGCTAAGAAGTGCCGCACACTTTTCTTTAAAAAATAAAGATGAAAATTAGAATGTTAAATTCGAAATATTATGTAATAATTAAAGTTAGTCAAAACGTCGCGTAGTTTCTGATACCCACGACACAAGGATTCCTAGTGTGGGGTCATCACAGTTAGTTCAGCTTATCTAACAGTGTCTAGTCCAGACAGAAAATCACTGACATCTATGAAAATTGTGACTGAGTTTCAATCGTTATAGGTTTCAAATGTTCCATGACGATTTTACAGTAAGTGTGGCCACTGCATCAATTCACCCGTTCACTGCACGCAGGACCAATTGTCTAGTTTCCAATTAAATGGTTTGTATTGTCAGAAAACTGCACCAATTTACCCCGTAAAGTGATGCACCACAGGGTCCACAATTTGAGTGTGTTGTCAAAGCGCTGGGATTGCATTACAATCAGCTCAGCTGGTTATGGAGCCAATCGGCATGGCGTTGCTGATACTAGGCACGAGCTGTAACTGCGCTCGCCAACCCACATGCCCAGCGTGGTGAGTATGGGCAAATCCCCCCACATGATAAGGAATTTACTATGTCTGTGCGGGAGGCCATGTTCAGCAGTGGACGTCGTACGGCTGAAATGATGATGATGAGGTGTGGTACATATCAACACATAAGTAATAGATTGGCGGAATATTTATGTCCTTGTCTGTAGGTAGATAAAGCACAAGGTGCTATGAATATAATTAAATAAATAGGTCAAAGTGCATGCATTACCTACTTGCGAAGTTTAGTAGTGTTCCAATCCAAGTAAAACCACCAGTGTTAATCGCCTGGCCATTTAATATTAGCAGTACAACACTTAAGAAGCAAAAAAATTCTGTCTTTTACTTAGACTATTACCTACTAGATACACCACTCGAGGTTGAAAATAAATGTATTTATTATTTCCCTTTAATATATTTTTACATAACATATTTAACCCTTATCATTACAAGATTGAATCAATCCAAAATTCAGCTCCCTAGCTTTTATGGTTCAGGTCTGGGAGACAGTGACAAACGGACGGACATACATACGAGTACAAACAGACGACGGACACACGTACAGGCAGACATCGAGATTCTTTTTTGAGATTAAGTATTCCATTTTTCCGAAATATGGACGAATCACTAAAATTAATCGGAAAGGAAACTTACCTATATTATGATTGAAGAATAAACAATTCGCAAGCTGATTTATTCATTGAAAAAAACAATTTGCGACTGTTCCGAAGTAAATAAATATTAATCTGTGATCGTGGGTGTGACAAAAAGTTTGCCAATGGGAATGGAAGAGCTGATTTTTTTACACATTCGTCATCGAAGCCATTTGACGCGCTATATCCGCAATGAACTAAGTAGATGCCAAAAGTGAGGACAATGACTTCAAATTAATAGGAAGCTTAGGCTAAATAACAATAACATGAACACGAACACAAAAAGATCTTATGTTGACTTGAAACTATGAATCTACATTCATCATCATCAGCCTGTAGAAGTCCACTGCTGGACATAATGCCTCGCCCAAAGAGTTCAATGACGAACGGTCTTAGCCTTTTCCAACCACCGACTTCCCGCAACCTTCACAATATCATCGATCCATCGTGGTGCGGGCCGGTTTGTGGTCGCCATTCGAAAAAATTTACTCCCAAACCTTACCAAGTCCTTACAAAATCTACCTTACCCGCTAAATAACTATATGAAACTAGTCACCATAGTAGCAGAAATCCCTACTGCTACATCGTGGCTGTCCACGTCATGGCCAGTAGGGATTTTTGGAAAAAATCTTCAGAAATCCCCACATGTGGGGCAGTGCGGTGGGGATTTCTGGAATAATCCAGTACATCACGCAACATCCGTTTCATGTTAAAATCTACCCAGCTGTATTTCTGAGATTATGTATTGATTGCCATTAGTGAGATGCTTTGTCATGAAGTCCAAAGACAGAAGTTAAATCAAAAACCTTTGCAAAACTTAATAAAGCGTACACAATCGCCCCATAATATGCATTTTATCAACGCTAATGTCTTTCGGATGCCGTCGTTGGTAAGTACTTAATTCCAAACACGGCAAGGATAATGGTCAAATTCATATTCGCATATATCACACCGTGTAATTTGAGAATTAAAATAATGGGCCATAATTGCGACCCAGGAATTTTAAATAAGTTGTTAATTTCATAAAGGTTCATAAGCAAAGGTACTTTTATAATCTTGACAAATCAGTTCATTTTCATGATTGGTCTCTATAGTTAATATTACTTACATTTATAAAGATAAAGAAAGATTAAGAAAATGGATGGCCAAAATATGATACATATGTTAATTGGTAGGTTTTGTAAGACAGTGGTTTCATAGACCAAGTTTTGAGTTAACGTCGAGGCCCAAACTAAGCGTGTAAGCCTTGGGTCTCAGAAATGCGCAAGCACATAGCCGGTGCCCTCTAAATTATTGATAAAACCACTATAAAAACCGATTACGAGTCATCGAAACTATATTAAACCACTTATAAAAGAGCATGACGTACCATAATCTGCCTCAACTAAAAACAGAAAGTTAACACATTTCCCACACCCCATAAAGAACATCACGTGTCGCGATATGATTCAAAACAAATACAAATTTATAAATAAAACCTATTCGGTTTGGGGACAGACTGGACAGTTGGATTGGAAGTGCGCCAAGAGCACCTACTGTAGTAGTGACGTCATTGTTGGAACCGGAGTCGTACACGTCACGGGTAGGCGCCGTACGAATATGTCATAAGAGTTATTAGACTGCGTGTTGGCTTTCTGGTGATGCTAAAGGGAATTTGAGAGCAGGCATAGAGCAGAGAGATCAGTATAGTAAGGCCTTATATTATATCGGGTACTACTTATATGTAGAGTGGCTGCTCTTAGAACATTTGCTGAAGCTCAACCTTTGTCATATTTTCACATTTTATAAGCTTTTATTTCATCATCATCATATCAGACTGTGTGGAGGTCATATTTTTTTTGTCTTTGATATTTTAGGTTCTTAGACAAGTCGGTTTCGATGGCTCATCTAACGATCATCGAAGCACCAACTTTTACCAAAAATCGCGCAATCTCAGTTCGGGGTGAACCCTAGTATCACAAATGCGAAAGTAACTCTGCCTGTTACGTTTTCATGCCTAAACCGCTAAGCCGATTTTGATGAAATTTGGTATGGACATAGTTTTAACCCTGAGGAATGACATAAGACACTTCTTATCGGTCGGGTACCGTGCAAAAGAAGCCGTGGGCAGCCACTTGTCAATAATAAATCTACCTACTCTTGCAAAGGTCAGTGCCGTGACACTGGTAAGAAAGATATGTGGCAGTAACCGTGAAAAATAATTGTATGAGTTCTACAATAAAAGAAGAGCCTTACTTTTTCACGAGCGCTACATGCCTAAGTGTGCAATTCGCTTATGTAGTGGGTGGGTCGAGCTGTGTAAAAGTGTGCTTCAGCAATGCGCATCTTAGTCATCATCCATCACATAGATACATGTGTGTGGTTCGTAAAAGAATCATCTCGTTGAAATCAGAACGCGCAGTTTTAAAAAAATATATAAAACTCAAACTTGTGTGTGAGAGCTTGTAAGCAATGTACCTACTTTAATAGGGCCTAGACTAAGCTTTCATCATCGTCATATCAGACTGTGTGGAGGTCATTTTTTATTTTTTTAATTTATCAAAATGTTGTGTACAATGACAACGAAAGCTTAGTCTAGGCCCTATTAAAGTAGGTACATTGCTTACAAGCTCTCACACACAAGTTTGAGTTTTATATATTTTTTTAAAACTGCGCGTTCTGATTTCAACGAGATGATTCTTTTACGAATCACACACATGTATCTATGTGATGGATGATGACTAAGATGCGCATTGCTGAAGCACACTTTTACACAGCTCGACCCACCCACTACATAAGCGAATTGCACACTTAGGCATGTACCGCTCGTGAAAAAGTAAGGCTCTTCTTTTATTGTAGAACTCATACAATTATTTTTCACGGTTACTGCCACATATCTTTCGTACCAGTGTCACGGCACTGACCTTTGCAAGAGTAGGTAGATTTATTATTGACAAGTGGCTGCCCACGGCTTCTTTTGCACGGTACCCGACCGATAAGAAGTGTCTTATGTCATTCCTCAGGGTTAAAACTATGTCCATACCAAATTTCATCAAAATCGGCTTAGCGGTTTAGGCATGAAAACGTAACAGGCAGAGTTACTTTCGCATTTGTGATACTAGGGTTCACCCCGAACTGAGATTGCGCGATTTTTGGTAAAAGTTGGTGCTTCGATGATCGTTAGATGAGCCATCGAAACCGACTTGTCTAAGAACCTAAAAATTCAAAGACACGTCCTCAAAAGGAACGCACTTTAATACCTCAACCTGGTCACTCACCTAATATACAATGACCAAGAACGACGATGAACGATGACGAATAGACGATGAAAGAGCAGGCAAATAGTTATTCTTCAACGTTTCAGAAGCAAGCTCCTGTGAGCTGAACAAGTGGCGGCAATCGATAGGACGCCACCCACTGACCTATTTTCGAGGATTAGGAGATACTACAGGCTCATTCGGAGCCCACTCAGCGGTTTAACGCAAGACGATGCCTTTTTGCTTTGGTGCTTTACAAGTAATGGGCCGTTGAATAATAAATCATACTGTTACAACTGAGAGGGGCCTATGATCGTCTCGGTGAAAGAATCAGTGTAGTGAAAGTATAGTGCGCCTCTTAGAGGCTCCTTTCGTACACATGTCATATTGCTTCGAGTTTTTAGGTTCCCTCACGTAGAACATGCCGGTTTCCTCAAGATGTTTTCCTTCATCGAATATAAATTTGACTGGGACTCGAATCCACGACCTGTGGATCGGAGGGCCTTAACTACCACTCGACCAGTGCTCTCACACACCGATGTTTTGAAGCAATCCAGCCAAATTTTTACTTTATAAACTTGCTATTTTCGATAATTCGTCTCAGTCAGTACTCAGAATTCAGCTTCGAATCTGGTATTCTGCTCGCTGTCTCTCTGTCTTTATATCTGTATATTTGTAACGTTCGCGTTATCACGCACGACTTGTCGTCTGAACCGATCTTGATGAAATTTGGTACAGATATAGCCAAACCTGAGAAAGGACATGGCTACTTTTGCCCGGATACCGCGCGAGCGAAGTTAAAAAGTAAAATTGAAAAAGTGCACAAAATACTCAAAGATATTCGTAGCTGGGTGTCCAACAAAATACTGGGAAAACACTATCGAGGCATTACCCAAAACCCCTCAACAAAATTCCCATCAAAGTCTTTCTTTTGAGGCTACCGCGCGACAAAGGGAAACTGATACTGTACAAACAATTGGACGAACAAAAACGGGAACAACGTACTCGTAACTGATAAACAATCCTTAACTAGCCAAATAAATATTTATGTCGAGGGACCGAAGTGCCCACTTGGGCGAAACAAGAACCTTAAATATTTTCCCTCGGTTGCGGGGTGCGGGCCAAGTGAACCCTTTTTATCACTATTTTATCGCATCTTGGAACCTTCAAAATTGTTACTTTTACATGGATTTATACCCCTGGGATATGATAAGAAGAAGACAGACAGAAGGGCAACAAAGTGGTCCTCAATTATTTCTCTGTCTGTTCCTAAAGAATCACTTTCTTAAGCCGTGTGGAGTATGTCACTGAAATTCATTTCAAAATGATCCTTATTTCTACCCAATAAGTAGGGGTTTGCGATATCGTTGTGCTATATGACATATCACACGCCGTTTGAACACGGTTTTATCCTTTAGTCTGTCTGTCTAGAACCTGTTTCTCAGAAACCGCTGAAGGCATCAACTTGAAATTGATACCAAATAATATATACTTATAAATATTTTTCAGCTTATAGTACCGTAAAAAAACAAGTTTCTACTGCTCAATTCATTACAAAGATATGGCAATATATAAGAGTAAAGAAGTATATTATCTAGCTAAGATTAATTTCGAATTCCGTGTGGATTATGCCAGCGAGAAAATAAAAGTTTGTCACTTCGTACACTAGGGATCTCTATTTTCCTTCCCCGTGTAGTGGAACGGAAGTCTCAGGGCGTGACATCGACTTGCACTTGGCCATATTTTATCTCTTCAAACGATTTTTTATTAAGTTTAACCAACTGACGTCATCGGAAGAAACCGCATAGTAAATTGTGAATAATATATCAAGCTACGTGGATACGTGCCCAAACAGTGAACCCACTAGAGTAATAAAATGTAAGCTAGACTGCGCACAGTACGAATGCCTTGCCAAAAGAGATTGCACTCACACAGAAGCCTAGACAACTAAAGACCAACATACCGTCCACAAAACTATAGCAAACAGATTGAAGAATCTTTAAAGAAGTGAGCACGTTTCCTACACCCTACTACTACTACGCTATTTTCACTCCTAGCACACTTGCTGCTTGCTACCATCAACGTAAATATTTTGATCTCTACAGTATTTGATCCGGGCGACGCAGTGTTGGAAGGCCCTCCACCCAATGGACCGATGGCATTGTAAAGGAAGTCGGTGGATGGAAAGGGCTCATGTCGTCGTGGAACTCTTTGGGGGAGGCCTATGTCCAGCAGTGGACTTCTATAGGTTGTTGATGATGATGATGATGACAGTATTTGATTTTCTTGCTACGCACGTCTGCGCCGCTACGCCGCACCGCTACGCGCTTCTTGTCCTGCTACGGCGGTGCTACGAGTGTAGCGCCCGCGACAAGCCCTTTGTTACGTCACAGTTTAGATTTCTGTTGCCCGAACACGAATCACGATAGCGTTATGCTTGCGATACGATAGCATATATCAATTATCAGGCAATCAAAATTAAATCATGCCTCATCGCCGATGAGGATATTTGACTCGAATCGTAAGTGCATTATTCGTTCTTGGGGCATAGGACATATTTTAAGACCCACTCTCGCATAAGAAAACGGATAAAACGAACATTGCCGAGGCGCATTAATTTATTTCGCCGTAGTAGGTACTGTACTGTATTTTAGAATAACTAACTAGCTATAAGTAGCTAGAGGTAAATACCACACTTACCTGGTCGACATACCACAGTGTCGAACGAAACGTTTCTGCTCCACTTATATTATAAGTACTGCCAAAGAGTGGAATGATCTGCATGCGTCTGTTTTCCCGAAAGAGTACAATCTAGGGTCATTAAGTTCACTCTGGGAAAGCGTGCTCCAATTTAGGCCACATCTCACTTGCAAAAGTGAGTTGGTGGCCCAACGCCTTACCATTATCAAAAAAAAAAACAAAGAGTATTTTAACTCTGTGAAATACCCCCTGTTTCTTACAATTCGTCAAACACGGACCTGTCACGCTTAGCAATTGGACTGGAAGTGGTTAAATGGGTCACTTGTTCGCCAATAACCGACCGGTAACTATCGAAATCGTAGTAAAAAAACAATAGATAGGTATTTCTGTTTCAGGCTTGTTCGCGAAGCACATGCGTACACTCAACTAAATTTAAGAAGATTCAAAATGGTATTTGTGATATTTATCTATGAATTCGACAGTTCGAATGGTTAAACTATTCCCACGTGACCTCGGTAGCATAGTGGGCAAGTGACCTAAGATGCAAGGGGTGCGGGTTTGATTCCCGCAGCGATGTGCAAATGTTTGCATATGTGCAACATATTTGTTACAGGTCTGGGTGTTGTGTACCATCACCAAAAATTCCGCCTTACCACCCTAAGGGTGTATTTTGCGTGCAGGGATCTGTGCCTGGCTTGCGTAAATGCGTAATAATAAAAAAGTAGGTACCTACCTTTTTTGTTAAGCGATATGTTCGTATTGTTTTGGTTGCAACTGAACAACAGACTGGGTAATCAAAGTTGAATGGTTCACCCTCAAAGGATCACAGTGAACAAAGAAATGGGCCGGACCGGCTTACGTAGACGTGTACAAGCGAAACAGTATCAAAATTGGTAACGCGGAAGTTTTGGTGATAGTACCATGATACTCGTAGTTTCTGATACCCGGAAGGGAATCCTAGTGCGGAGTCAGGACTTTGTATGTGGCTGTATTCATCATCATCATCATTTCAGCCGTTCGACGTCCACTGCTGAACATGGCCTCCCCCACAGACAGATTAAATTCCTTATCATGTGGGGGGATTTGCCCATACTCACCACGCTGGGCATGCGGGTTGGCGAGCGCAGTTAGAGCTATCATTGTTAAAATGAGGGACGCTGCTGCCCATCCCCTAGCTTTTTTCCCTTAGTCGCCTCTTACGACATCCGCGAATAGGTAGATATGGAGCCTATTCTTCAGCCGGGGCCACCGCGGCCTTGTATTATTATTTTATTATTATACGAACGTGTTCCACGGGCGCTGATGACCAAGAAATCGTCATCGATCTTTTCGCTAGAGTTCAGTTAGTAAATAAAAAATGCAGCCCGCCGTACTGATCGATTCTTCCACCTTCGGTACAGACCAAAACCTTCAGAGCTGGTCACCAAATGGATACAATGTCATACTTACTTTTGTTTTTTATTCGAAAGTGTAGATGGCCAGTGTCATCCTCAGTAGGTAAGCAAAACGGAAAAAGGTTGATAACAAAAAAAGAGATTGATATTAATCTTGTAAATATTCAGGAATTTGAAGTCGGTTTTT
The DNA here is from genome assembly GCA_947579855.1 of Anticlea derivata. NCBI lineage: Eukaryota > Metazoa > Arthropoda > Insecta > Lepidoptera > Geometridae > Anticlea > Anticlea derivata. The sequence goes on from OX388264.1 coordinate 10,703,820, forward strand.
AGTTTTTGTAAAAAATATCTTATATATCCATACACATACCTAGAACTCTTCGCGTTACACCACTCATTGGAATGCCACTCATAACACATTGTCATGTCAAACCGTTTGGAACCCATTGTAATGATTAGTTGAAAAGTACTGTTGTATCTAAGTTATGAAGCACGTACGCGCATGATTTGTGGAGCTCATGAAAGTGCCTTAAAAATGTATGCTCGTCATATTATAATGCTCCCTAGTCCCTACTTATAAATTATCTTCAACTCTGTCCTGTAGTATAAGCTCTCACGAGCAAGTGGAATGCGTAATGAGTTTGTTATACGAGATGGTACAGTCGGCTTGGCAACCAAGCCCTCAGAATCACAGAAGCGCTACCAGCAAATTCTATCTCGATCACCTAATGCAATGCTACTGCACTGAACACTGAGTAATAGAGAAGCTAGGCCAATCTAGTTCATTTAGTCTTTTCATGGAAAAACATAGCTTACATTTTTGAAACTATCATAGGTTTGAACATACAACAGCTCACTAAAAACGGAACTTCACCACGATTTGCAAGTTAATTATTCCCCGATATGGGAGTGTGAGGATAGGAAGGTTCGTCTGCTAATGACATTAAGATCCACTCGCAAAGACTTCAGTTTACTGAGTGATCCTGGCGCATGGAATTGTGCCGAAATAAACTCGCAAATCGTATTAAATATCCTGTTTTTAGTGAAAATTAACATTGTAGTTAAAGATTTATACTTTCGTGACTTTCATTTGTCAGTGATCCGTGCTTAAAAAAAATGGAACCCTTACTCGATCACTTTGTATTACGTCTGTCGTCTATCTGTCAAGACTTTTTCTCTGGGACTACTAAAGGTACCTATTTACCAAGGTTGAATTTATACCGGTTACAAAGCTATAATCTTACGTGCTCTTTAAAAAATCAAGCTTTTAAGTGAATACATTTTAAAGACAGCAATTAACTTCTTATTGCAAAGAAATGGCACAAATGAAAAACCTCTACGGTACTTCCAATTCTGTAACATGTCTTCCAATCTTTTGCAAAAGCATAAGCATAAAAATCTAAACCTGTTAGTCCACTTTTGTCACTGACTGCACGGCACGGAGTTTCCGCAGTAAAGAGCCTCGGTTTATGGCCTTTTGCGGTGAGTGTGTTTGATAGTCTGCCACCGGGGTTATTGATTTGAGATCGCGGGTTGGGAAAATGCTGAAAAATATGGCTACCCTCCGTTTGAATCACGTTCTAGCAAAATATTGAATAATGCCGTAGTAGACACCATCATCAGTAATGGAAGAAAACTGTAAAAGTAATATCAAGTTTATACCTCTTAAATTGTATGAGAAAATTTACACATTCTTGCCGTTGATGACTTCCTTGTAAAATTTACTGCACGGATCACCTTGTATAGTTTAGCTTGACTTTTGACGATGCAAGATTAGAAAGCCGCTAATGTAAGTTTAGAAAAAGTTGAGGAATTCATAAAAGTAGATCAATCATAGGCAGGTAAGCGTTTATAAGAGCACCACACTCAGGCATGTGCAAAGTCAGTGTTATTGGTGTTTACAAAGCTACCTAATGAAAGGTCAAAGTCGAAGTTCAATAGACTGTGAGGGTTCAAGTTTTTAATAACTTTCTTTTTTAAATAAATCTTGCTTAGAAAACTTTATTAGAAATTTTTGAATGTTACATACGTTCAAAAATTTATTATTAGTAACTTACGAACAAACTTGCTAATAACATGATTTCGTCGTATACTGGCATTTGATTCAATAAGGGATGATCAATCTGATAAAAAAAATATGTGTATCTTGAACCAAGAATCGAAGATATAGTTCCTAACAAAAACACAAAGTAAACGACGATCGAAGTCTACGACCGAACATTCTATTGAGGACTTTGTTCTAAGAATTTTGGAAATTCGACATTTTTCATTGAACAAACAATGCAAAAATCTGCTGTTTTGGATTCAAATCAGTTCAAACTCAAGTTTTAGTTAGCAATCTTGATGTCAAACTTCTTTTCCGTTAAATTTTTAAAGAAGATAAAAAGATAAAACTGTTTTAGTATTTATTTGCCAAATTATTTCATTTTTTTAATCGATTAGGCCTCTTTCGGGATTGTATTCCTATTACGAATTACCTTGTATTTATTTCGTCATAGTTATAGTAATAATAGTTTAATTTAGTAATAGTAGAAAATAAAATATAATTTAATAAAATAATAATAAATAATCGAGACCCTGATTCCAAGGGGCAGCAAGCTCTGTCAAAAACGGTATTGGATTGGTCCCGTTCCCATTTTTAACAGTCATTAATAAGTTAAATAGGTTGACCGAGTGGCGTTTCCTAAATATTTTAAAAGGTTTATTTATACCTAGTACCTGCAAGAAATAAAATATTTAACCCGCGTCATGAATCAGCAAGTTATACACCGATCTCGAATTGGAATACAAAGATTGGATTCAAATTAGGTCAATTACCGCACATTTGTCAATCCAAAGACAATTAATTACCTTAGATAAATGTTTGTAGTTGTTAATGTTTCTAAGCCGTTTCTTTGCCGTGGCTGCCCTGGCTGAAGAATATGCCCCTCCACCTATAGATGTCGTAAGGCGACTAAGGGAAAATGTAATATATGCGTGTAGCGAGACGCATACAATGACAGATGGGTGTATTATATAATCTTTGGAAATGCGCAAAAACAAGATGTCGGGAATTGGACGCATGGCGTCATCATGTATGTAAGCAAAGAAGAAATAATAAATTAGTTAAGTTTCCTCCATCAAGTCTTATAATTTATAACAAACACTACAGAAAAAACCTAGGGAATGGGCATCAGCGTCCCCTATTTTCACAAAGATAGCTCTAACTGCGCTCGCTAACCCACGTACCCAGCGTGGTGAGTATGGGCAAATCCCCCCACATGCTAGGCATTCGCTCTAGATATCTGTGAAGGAGGCCATGTTCAACAATGGACGTCCTACGGCTGAAATGATGATGTTGAATGTTTCTAAGTGCAATAAAGAATAACAGATTGGTCATTAAATTCAGACTCCAATAATTTCCAGAAACTATAAACCAAAATGTTGAAGTTTTTGTGTATAAAGCATAAACTACACTTAAATTCCTTGTCTCACTTATGAATAAAGCATTTGCTTCAGGCACAGATGCCGGGTATCGATCACGGACGATATGTTGCAAAAATAGACTGAAACCTATATCTTAGGCGACCCCGATGAAATTGCTACGATCCTATCTCTGGCCTCAAATGCGAGTACATTTTTACGCTGTTAGTATTCAAAATGAATTATTTAATAAGATTTTTCTGTGTAGTCGTGAACTCAGTATTTTTAGTATTAAGGTTGTTCCTTTTTCACACAAAATTTTTGCTAAAACTCATGAAACTTCATTGTCAACTATCAATGTCATCAGATTATCTACACCACTTCACCCACTGCCGGGTTTATGCCTCGCTTTGTTTGTGCTACGATCCTTTGCACCATCACGATAATTTTCTGGTCTTTTCCATCTATGGCCCAATTGCTGGATGTCGCACGTTTCGAAACGTACGACAGTCGTAATTAGTCGTACTTCACCTGTCATCACTACGAATCGAAGTGTCCTGCCCAGTTTTGTTCAGTTATATAATCCAGTTGCCGACGTAATTGAACCTATCTTAGGTTCTCCTTAAATTTACCAAGAAGATATAGAACATACACGAACATTTAGGAAAAGCAATCTGTTCTATCTGCCCTCAGTATCTACGAACTACTGCCAAAATGCGTTTATTTACCGCGCAAGTGAAACGTTTAACTTATTAAATAGTAAACATGACCTTGATCTATTCAACTGCAGTATTCCAACTCTTAGAAATAAACTCAATATCACATTCTTTGACCGGTAACCCTCTTTGTACATCTTGCAGATCCTAATTAGTGACTAGCACTTACTATGCTTATTGATATCGTGACTGTGAGTGACCCTTAAGGTATTAATTACTCAACTTATCTTCTTTTTTTGTCTGCCCGTTATCCAACTTGTATCTACCAGTGAAGACCTTTAAATGGCCTTAAGCTATAGGTATATTTAAGTTTCCAGAATGTTTTTCTCAGTACCGATGGTTTTCCAAAAATAAATAAATAAATAGAAACCGTCGGTAATATGAATAGTGTGAATGTGTGATGTGATAGAATTAATCTATATGGCTCATTCATTAATTCTTGAATTGATTTACTCATTAAGGTATTTTTTCTTTCAAACCACAAAACAGCAACCTTCCCTTGTTTCATTACTGAAGCTGACTTCGAATGTCTGAAATAGGCACTAGCTTTGAAAGGTCAAACTGGCCAGACGATCCAAATATGCCTTTTCAACGTTCCACAACGTTCGTGCTTTATTCCATTTCTGTACAGCAATGGCAACTTTTATAGGTCACAGTGGAGGCTCCGATGCATTTTACATGCAAGAGTCAAAATAGAGTTATAAACGGTATTACACAATACTAAGCTACAGTCTCAAAGATTTATAGTTCAGATTCGATTAAAAAGTGCTGACACGTCGCATTTGAATGGCGATAACACGCAATGATTGACTGGCCTCATAGCTCAGTTGGTAGTAACTCTGCCTTCTGCGCTAGAGGTCGCGGGTTCGATCCCCGCCCTGGACAAACATTTGTGTGATGAACACAGATGTTTGTTCTGTGTCTGGGTGTTAAATATATATATATATTATGTATATCAGTCTCTAGTACCCATAGTACAGGCTATGCCTAGTTTGGGATCAGTTGACCGTGTGAATATGTCCGGAATATTTATATTTATTTATTTATTTATTAATGATAGTTTAAATTATAGCGTACTACTCCAATGGGCGATAACGTTTGCACTCTTGCATTTTTCTTTGTATTTTAGAGAGTAATCGTATATCTACGGGGTCGTATGGATCAGGATTGTCCTGTATATTTGTTTAATTAACTAATGTTTGCTGAATCATCTAGCATTTTAAACTTTAGACTCAATAAGAAACAGGTCATTGAAGCGGTACCTGGATAAAAAGTAGCCTACATATTATTCAAGGCTATTTACTACATTCAAGCCAAATTTCATTACAATTCGTTCAGTGGTTGCGGCGCGGCGTGAAAGAGTAACAATTTTTTTTTTTACTTTATAATATTTCGCATTTATAAAATTTGTGGGATGGGATAGTCGGATTACCGGTCTCGTGACTTCAAGCTTTTGAAAGAAGTAGTACTTTAAAATAAAAGGGCAATATGCAACAAGCTGGCTCGTGGCCAAAAATAATCATCATCATTTCGATCTTAGGATGACCACTGCTAGGCCTCCCCCATAGATTTCCAGAGCGACTGAGCTTATGTGGCCTGCCTTTAACGGCTCCCAGCAAACTTAAATAGGTCGTCTTTCTATGTAGTGGGGGGGGGGGGGGGGCTGGATCCTAGCTATGCTTTCCGGTGCGTGGTCTCCACTCTAGAACCTTTCTGCCCCAACGGCCGTCAGTTCTCCGAGCGATGTGCGCTGCCAACTGCCACTACAAATCCTCTTACTGCCAGATATACATAAAACCTAGTCAGAAGATATCCTGCTTAAAATCAATAAATAACACGAAACAGGCACATGCATACACCTGACCCTACACCCAAGATTAGGTCATCATCAGATTCACATAAGTATCTGCAACTACAAGTACCATGGTACCAAAACACCCAGACCTTTACTGACTTTGATTTTAGAGGTCCATATGACTAGGTGATACAAATAAGCTCAGTCCATGAAAGTTATGTTCTATGGTCCCTCTGTGCCGAGTATGCGATGAAAGTTTTATAGGTCACAGTTGGCTGTGACGGCTCTGATGCATTTTTCATGTTAAAAGAGGGTGAAAATAGAATTTTGGGACCGTAAAGAATTGAATTTGAAGACTTTTAAAAGCTCTTTTGAAGAGGCTACGAGGTTGAAAGCCTCAGGCTATTAGGGTGAAGTTTTGATGGTGTTGTGGTGAAATTGAGAAATAATGCAAAATTTATCAACTTTTGGCTTAATTCAAATGAAAATTTTTCGTTCATAAAAATTTGGGTGTGGATTACCATCGGTACCAGACGAGAGAAAATATTTTGCGGATACAATCTTCATATACCTCTATAACTGCTAAACAGTTGAAGTGGCTGTGGGCGGGTCACAGAACCGACGGCTGTTGGGGCAGAAAGGTTCTACAGTTGAGCATCGGAAAGCGCAGCGCATTCCAGTTCCATACACAAAATGACTTATCTAGGTTGATGGGGGCTGTATATTGGGTGCAGGCTGTACTGGATCGGTTACTCTGGAAATCAATGGGGGAAGCCTAGCAGTGGACATCCGACGGCTGAAATTATGATGATGTTTACTGCCAAACAAGGAAACCCTGCTTATATTTTGGTTAATATTGGCAATGTTTCCATGAGATTTACTATAAGCACGAATAAAAGCATAATTTCACGCGAAGCTAAGTAGGTCAATTATTTTTAATTTATGTTCCATTATAGTCAATAGAAAGCATTTCAAGGACGTTATCACACGCAATGTGTGGCTGAAGGTGGTATTTAAAATAACTCATTAATGAATTAAATTCTTTTGCTGCATTCAAATACCTAAGAAATGAGTGTAGGTACCTATCGTTATGTCGCACTCAGGCAACTAAGAATGAAGCTGGAAGAGACAACCTCGGTGGCGTAGCAGGCGAGTGACCGTCTGAGACGCAAGGGGTGCGGGTTAGATTCGTCAAATGTTTGCATGATCTGCAAATATATGTTTCGGGTCTGGGTGTTGTACCATGGTACTCGTAGTTTCTCATACTCACGACGCAGGGTATCTTAATATGAGGTCAGGACTATGTATTTGACTGTTGGGTATTTAACCTACGTCCAGTGTTGTTTAACCTACGTCTAGTGGACTGGTATAGGTTAATAATGATGATGAATAAAAGTGGCTCATGGCTTTTATCTCCAAGCATGGTATTCAACCTCGCAGATTTCCAGGCGATCAGATCCTTAAAGATGTCTAAAGGGGGTTAGTCAGAGGCACGTCCGAACATTCTAGTACATTTTCACATCTTGCAGTAGGTAAGTATTCCATACGTGACAGGTTGCAAGCTCATCGCCGCTTATAAGATAAAGAGCATTAGTTATTTTGTTTTTTTTGGTCTTCGCGTCTCTGGTTCGTTATTTTTATATCAGGGACAGTAAAAAGGATCTTGTGTGGCAATGAAAGGACAAAAGTGGTGAAATAATTCAATGCACCTTACAACTTGTTATTGGTCATTGACTTTTATTCTTGGTAACCTTCAGACAGACAGGTCGATCACGCGGTTAGGTGAGTTTTTTTTGTTCATGAATTTAAATTATCGTTAGAAATCTATAGGTTATTATAATTCTTAATAACAATGGCTCTTAAGGGAGGTTGGTGGGATAGATAGGTACCTCAAATTATTACGCGTAAAAACATAAAGTTTAAACTCAAATACTACTTTCTATCATAGGAGGCTACTTACGTATTTTGCTACACAATCACCAATGATTGTGTAGCAAAATACGTACTCACCTTGTACGTACTTTGTTATATCAATACCTTCGAAAGTGCCTACTTATTATAAAATTAGAATCTACTCCTTATTACTAAATTTACGTAGCTCCTACCTATAGCCGAAGACTACATTTAGCATTAGTTCTACAAACCTTAGTGGTTTTTTTTAGTGCTATTTCTATAAATGACTATGTTATAAATTTTAGGAAGATAAATAAATAAAAAAAATAAAAAAAAATGATAGGGATAGTTTGAAAAACGGGAGATAGACCTATACCTAGCAATGGGACGATGAAAATACAATTCTTTGAAAAGTTATGTTTGGTTCTAGAAATAGCTATCAATTAAACAAAAAATAAATAAAATAGAATAAATAACACCCAACAGTTACATACACAGTCCTGACCCCACACTAGGTTTCCCTGTGTCCTGGGTATCAGAAACTACGAGCACCATGGTACCACAACACCAACACCCAAATTACAATTTAAACTGAAATCAATCTGCAATCTGCATTTTAGTTTATAATCGTCATAATATCATTCGCAGTCTGACTTCACTCACTGCTAGGTCATAAGTATCCTTAAGTTTGTGTCATCCACAACATTCCTGAGCCATTGTAATCCAAGAGCGGCCAAAGATAGAAAGAGAAAAAGAAAAGAGATTGATTAATTAAGTTGATCGAGCCTTGGCAATAAACAAAAATATGTTGTTGCAAATACCTTTAATAAAATAAAAAGCGCAAAAGAATGATAAACGAAACAAAAAGTGCGCGCGTTAACGAGCGATGTTTTTTACAAACAACTTGAACTATATGCGTTATATATCTACTGGCTTCCCCCCGCGGCTTCGCTCGCGTTATACCTTATGAAGATAAAAAGTAGCCTATATGCTATTCCAGACTATAATCTATCTCTGTGCCAAATTTTATCAGAATCCATTCGACCGTTTGGACGTGATTGAACCACAAACATCTAAACATCCTCACAAACTTTCGCATTTACGCCGCTACATACAAATATTGTATTTATCAATGTTTGTTAGAGCATAATTTTGATGTGTTCTGCGTGGTATTTATGTAGGTTGACAGATTCTTGACAGATCTATCAAGATTTGCTGGTAAGAATGAGTCAAATTAAGATATCGGTGTCCAAAACGGGGTTAGAAAATAAAGTACTACAAACCTTAATTAGGGGTTTCATATAAAAGAGCTTTGTTCATACAAACAGTTGAGTGTGAGGCAGGTCGACTGTGAGTGCCCACACAAACTCTACGAGGCTTATAGGGTACAAAATTAAAATTGTAACCGAGTTGTTAAAAGCGTAGAATGCATCAATAAAAAAAAGTTACAATTCCCGTACCGGAAGGGTATGAAATTGAGTTTCATTCGATGTCTTAGCACACTTTTGCATTACGCAAAAGTTTACATGAACGTTTGTTTACAATCTCTGCGGCATTCCGAGCATCGCATCAAGTGACGTCAGCCCTTCCGTTCGCACTTAATTATTGCTTCTACGATTTTTTAAACTTCGACATTTCCTGAGCGAATTGCGTAGATTTAAAGAAGCATACCATTAACCAAGATACTACATCGATGCTTTGTAGTGCTTTAACGCAAGTAGTAACGCGGAGGAGTTAGGGCACAGCGAGATTTTCTCGCTCAAAATCGGAGCAGCCCGCCTGGGGAGGTACCTCCGCCTTACAGAAGATCGCAGCTAAAAAACATTATTTGTTTCAAATAGTGTTGTGTTCCTGCGGTGAGTAAGGTTGCCAGAGCTCTTTAGGGGGGGGGGGAGGGGTTCGGCAGGCAGCGCATTAGCAATGCTCCAGGTGTTGCTAATGTCAATAGGCGACGGTAACCACTTACCATCAGGAGGGCCGTAAGCCTGTTTGCCTCTGTATAACATTAAAAAAAAAGTAAAAAAAAAAATACGTGCCGGGCTGTCATCATCATTCTTGTATTTACATTCCATTTTGTGAAAAAGGATCATCAAAGAAAATGATAGGCACCAAGCCGTGTTTCAGTCCCTGCTATGGACCGATGATATTGTGAAGGTTGCCGGAAATTGGTGGATGCACGGCAGGCTAATGGTGATGATGATGATGATGAAGACTATGATGATGACGTAACGTACAATTTTTTTTATTGGTTTGTTTGTGATCGGTTAGCCGCACTATTGACATGTCATAAGGGTTTTTAGATGGCTCAACTGTGTCTCAACAGTCTCTCTTGTGTATATAAAAAAGTGAGGTTATTGTTACTTGTATTAGTCTAAATTTTAATGTTATCCTGCCTATCTACTATTTTATTTTCCTACTGTTGTTGTTGTTTCTTCCGTTTGCTTTTATCTCGGTCTGTGCTGTATTTGTGTGTGTCAAATAAATCATTTATCTATCTATCTATCATAACCAACGGTTACAGTAACCGCTCGCCCAAACTCGAGCGACCAGGAAGTCAACGAGGTAATGAGATTACGGTTCCGTAACCGCTACGCCGGGTCTCCGGAACCCTGACCTAGTTAGGAGTTATCGATGCGCTTCGTTTCGTTACGCCGCGTTCAAAGTTCAATGTGAGACCTTTTTTAACGTTCGACCCTTGCAGCTTTTCCTGTTACTGGCTCTTTCTTGGTTGTGGTGATCCTTGGCAGTCATCATTATCAGTCAAAAAAGCTAGGGACTGAATATTCTCCAACTCGATTAATTAAATAAACTCGATTATTAAATAAAGTTTAAAAGGATCATTAATAAAAAGAATAACCAAGCCGTGGTTTCTTGCCTTGCTAGGTCGCGAAGAACAGGCGTTCAACTAGATTTAAGGTAGAAGAAGATTTAAAATATAATAAAAAGTACCTGATGGGTCATTCCATGTCAAACGTAGCACTTGTTACACACACTTAAGAGTAGAATTTAGGAAATCCGGTGAAGAATATTTGAAATTAAGATCGATTTTAAGGAACTCTGGAGTAAGGGGTGGTTGGGCAACCATAAAATATGCTTTCTTTTAAAACATTGTTCAAAAGCAACGTAAATGTGTACGACCTGTAACACTTGTTACATGGAAATGCCCTGATACAAATTCATGAAGTGGGGTGTCATATGAAAGAGCTTTGTTCATACATTCCGAAACGATTTTTATTTTTATTCGAGGCCATATGTTTTTGGAGTTACAACGTAAATAGTAATATTAAAAACCAATATAGCGTGAGCTGCCTCTTACTCTTGTTTCAATTACTTCGAAGTTCATTTATAATGGTTTTTAGTTAGAACATGCTAAAGCTGCGATTTTCAAAGTTTATCTTAATTGTGCCTCAACGATCATCGAAACACCAGGTTTTGTGAGCATCGCGAGACCTCAGTTCGGGGCGAACTTAGTCTAACTCAACTGTTATCCGACACCGCCTTCATCGGCATTGATGGCATTGACTGGCCACATAGCTCAGTTGGTAGTAACTCTGCCTTCTGCGCTAGAGGTCGCGGGTTCGATTCCCGCACTGGACAAACATTTGTGACTAACACAGATGTTTGTTCTGTGTCTGGGTGTTAAATATATATCTATTATGTATATCAGTCTCTGGTAACCATTGTACAGGCTATGCCTAGTTTGGGATCAGTTGACCGTGTGTAATATGTCCGGAATATTTATTTATTTATTGACTTAAGGCTGCTGACACCCAGCGGTCAACATTTGGATGCGTGTCTCTAGTGACATTACAACTACAGTAAACACTTTTTGTCTCACGAACTCATTTGTCTAGTGGCATTAGGTCATTGCTTTGTGGGTGATTCATAGTATGACTCGAATGATTTTTTTTTAGGTATTCCGACAGTACCGTATGATTGAATACTAAATGATTGAATTAATGCATGATTCGTTCCAATAGCCAAGATGACAGTCTACTGACTCGGAGATTTCGCCTGAGTTTATTCATTACCTGCAACTTACCTAGTTTTTAGGGTTTCGTATCTGAACACGGAAAACGGAACCCATATAGGATCACTCTGTTGGTGTAATTCGGTTTTGACCTGGAATTTTCGACCCGCAAGCAAAAGTAATAATATTCTGTTTTGACCCGCTACATTTTATTAATTCTTTTTTGACCCGCATAGAAGCAATTTAACGTACATTCTTACCAGCAATTCTGGATAGTACAACCTGATGACCTACTAAATTCTAGAAGACTAGATTGACGGTTCGAATGTTATTAATAATAATAATAATATAATGCTTTATTGAGGACACAATGTAAGACATGTACTTATACATAATAAAAACACTATAACAATTTGTCCTACAATCGGCGGTCTTATCGCAAGCAGCGATTTCTTCCAGACAACCTTATCTAACCTACAACTAATCTAATGTAGAAAAGCTATGCCAACCGTGACAAAGTCAATGCCATGAATATTCCCCATCCCCCGAACTAGCGTAGAGATGTATCTCGGGGGGCTGGTGTCCATCCCTAACATTGTCTCCGCCACCACAAGGTATAGCCTTTGCTTACATACAAAAGACAACAAACAAACAAACAAATATACAACGCCAATTCGTCAAAGTTGCGCTTCGCACGCTCGATCAACAAAAGACAAGCTACGCCACGAGCTTTCTCAGCATCAAATGCTTGTAATTACACTAAATTTATACCTAAATTTTATAAACAGGTCGTACGTGAAGTCATTTTTAAAAATACCACGCGCAAAAATGCTCTCAAAATACATCCAGATAGAGATTATTTTAAAAATAACCAATGGTTATCAGCACGCGATCAAATCAATCCGAGATGAGAGAGACATAAATAGGGACATTGATGGATGACACGGGCTCTAAATGGGTTTCTAATCTAAAGTTTGTCGGTGCCTGCTGGTCGTGTCGTTGGTTTTTCTTGGCCGTTCTGACAAAATTAGTTGCCATAATGGTCCGCTAGAGGCACTGTTTCGATTCCATAATTCATAATAATAATAGTCATAATAGTCATATATTGATACACAATTATCATTTCAGCCTTAGGATGTTCTGAACATAGGCTTCCCACACAAATTTCCAGAGCGACTTCCTATCATTTGGGAGGTAATTGCTCATACTCATCACGCTGGGTACTCGGGTTGGCGAGCGCAGTTAGAGCTATCGTTTATAAAATAGGAGACTGCTGCTGGCCATCCCCTAAGTTTTTTCTCCTTAGTCGCCTCTTACGACATCTATGGGTAAGATATAGAAGGGTTTATTTTACAGCCGGGGCCACCAGGGCCAACACGGCCAACGGATACTATACAGAAACCTGTGAATCACGCTCAAGAGTGAGTGAAAAGTGAGTGAATAGTTAACTATATTGAAAAATCCTACTCCTACTAATATTATAAATGCAAGTTGTGAGGATGTTTGGATGTTTTTTGTTCAATCAGGCCGTAACGGCATAACAGATTTTGTTGAAAATTGGTATAGATTAAGTTCTTTACCTAGAATAGCTAGCTTTAGCTTTAGCTATAATAGGCTATTTATGTAGGTATTATGCGAGCAAAGTCGCGGGCGGAAGCAAGTATAGAATATGGCATCAGCTGAGTGCTCAGCAATGAGCGACGCAATGGGCGACGCAATGAGCGACATAATTCGGAGACATAATTTGTAGCTGACAGATGAACTGGGCCCCAAATGGGCTTTCTTTCTAATCTAACTAAAGATGGTCGCGGTAATTGCCTCAGAGAATTGGGAGTCTTGAGGAGTTTCAATAAATTAAAGTAGGTAGTACCAACTTTTTTTTTTTTTTTTTTTTTTTTTTATACAACTGATGTGGCAAACAAGCATACGGCCCATCTGTTGGTAAGCGGTTACCGTAGCCTATGAGCGCTTGCAATACCAGAGGCATCAACGCACGCGTTGCCGACCCCGAACCCCCCTCCCCCTAAAGAGCTCTGGCAACCTTACTCACCGCAGGAACACAACACTATTTGAAACAAATAATGTTATTTGGCTGCGATCTTCTGTAAGGCGGAGGTACCTCCCCAGGCGGGCTGCTCCAATTTAGAACGAAAAAATCTCGCTATGCCCTACCTCCTCCAAAAACTGCATGCAGTAAAGGAACTATGAAATGTTAATGAGGTTTTGTCACACAGACACACAGGCTCACGACCTTTACACCCAAGAATGGTAGATGTTCTCTAAGATTTCCAGGCGAACAGACTATCAACAGGGGGTAGTCATTTAGTATTCACCAACACGTTAAAAAGAAGCCTCCAAATATTTTTTGTGGCCTATTCATAGAAATATAACCGAATATAGAACGAAATCCTATCTCACCAGTTCGAGTAAACAGTACCATCAACATAACTTTCCATATAGATATTTGTGTGTATAAAGTGGATATCTAATGTTCTTACAAGGACAGACGGGTCGTAAAAAAGCTAGCTAGACCAAGGGTGATCCAAATAATACTTTCATAGTTTTTGCAAAAAAACTAGCGAAATTACATAGAAATGAAATTCCCGAACTAAAAAATTATACCGTTGTTTTATTTATCCTTTTTTGAAGATATGAGAGAGTTGTCATCAGCAAAGGCATTCAGTTCCGGCAGAATTTATGTTAGATCAGGAAGTGGACTGGTGGAGGGGTGGTAGTGGCCCCGCTTTCCAATCGAAACCTGTCGGCCACCAATGGACTTGGTGATGACCAATGGAAATTTATGTGCGCTATACTAGTGTTCTCGAATGGTGTAGACATCGTGAGGAAACCCGCATGTCCTAAAACCTAAAAATTCGAAGGTTCGGTTGGATAATGCGAATTGCGCGGAATTAAGCTAGTAGGTATAGTAGACAAGTACCGAGATTCCCGCCTTTCTCCGTTTTCTAGCATGCGAGCAATCCTCTCCATGATTTGTATTTGACTAGCCTCATAGCTCAGTTGGTAGTAACCCTGCCTTCTGCGCTAGAGGTCGCGGGTTCGATTCCCGCACTGGACAAACATTTGTGACTAACACAGATGTTTGTTCTGTGTCTGGGTGTTAAATATATATATATGATGTATATCAGTCTCTGGTACCCATAGTACAGGCTATGCCTAGTTTGGGATCAGTTGACAATGTGTGATATTAAAAAAAAAAAAAAAAAAAAAAGATTAAAGATTATTAATATTTAAGCTAGGTTGCGTATCTATTCTAAACGGTTGTGTTATTTATTATTGAAATAATAATGGGTGGGTAGTCCCTAGTTACGGAAAGTATTACGTCATCCGCCCAGAAGCCAGGCAAGGTAGGCATTAGGTACTGGTAATCTAGATGAAATGGTATTTTCATGGTGCTTTCCATTACTGAAATTAATAGTTTGCGAATCCAATTAGCATGAAACCCATAGTTTATAAGTAATTTTTATTTTATTTTATTTATTGAAAAGACCAACAGCACTTATGATAAAAACAATGTTACATAACTAATTGTGTTAACCAACCAATTACAGGTCTCTCTTAGTATGATTAAACATTGATAGTTCCTACAAAAATAAAAAGCAATCCAAAGTATAAAGTAATTACAAATTATCCATGGTAATACAAAAGACAATTGAAAATGAACCATGAAATTATCTTTTGTGATTTCCGACAAATAATACAGTGAGGCTACAGCCTACATATACAATACATTATTCTAGATGATTTGACTGGCCTCATAGCTCAGTTAGTAGTAACTCTGCCTTCTGCGCTAGAGGTCGCGGGTTCGATTCCCGCACTGGACAAACATTTGAATGATAAACACAGATGTTTGTTCTGTGTCTGGGTGTTAAATATTATATATATCAGTCTCTGGTTCCCATAGTACAGGCTATGCCTAGTTTGGGATCAGTTGACCGTGTGAATATGTCCGGAATATGTATATGTATGTATGTATGTATTTATACAGCGTCAGGTGGAACTTTTTATCTACGTACAGGATGCTGTAGAGTCTGAGATATGTTTAAATGGAGGAGGCTTGTCCAGTAAGTACATGAACCCATCCTCTCAGCTGACTTATAGCCGCGGGTTTTCCTTGTGAATGAAACGAACATAAATCCATTGATTGGTGCACGTCCGGTTGAAAAATATATATATATATATTACGGACATATTCACACGGTCAACTGATCCCAAACTAGGCATAGCCTGTACTATGGGTACCAGAGACTGATATACATAATATATATATATTTAACACCCAGACATAGAACAAACATCTGTGTTAGTCACAAATGTTTGTCCAGTGCGGGAATCGAATCCGCGACCTCTAGCGCAGAAGACAGAGTTACTACCAACTGAGCTATGAGGTCAGTCAAGCTCACGACTTTCGGATCTAAAGTCGAGAACCTCCCACTAGACCAATAATGCCTCTTTTATAAATACACAGTGCTAAAAGAGTCCTATGAATAAAGTTACCTTTCTTCAAGATTTCTTAATCGCCAAAGAAAAAACACAAAAATAATGAACATAAACTATGCACAGAAAGCGCTTTCGCGAGGCGCATTTCAATCTTTTCACACTAGTTTATTCACCACCTGCCGCAAGTCTTTAGATAGTTGTCATTGGGTCCTATTAACACCTTTTCATCATGCTATCTGTCCCTAGGTTACCGTCAACGTCCCGTGCTAAAGACCAACTACCACTGATAGGTGGTAATCTGTTTTCGTTAGTGTCAAATGATGGCAGTACAGGCGCAGAGGTCTGACGTAATGAGGGTAGGAACGAACTCAGCGGCGCGGGAAATTAGC
The DNA here is from genome assembly GCA_947579855.1 of Anticlea derivata. Lineage (NCBI taxonomy): Eukaryota > Metazoa > Arthropoda > Insecta > Lepidoptera > Geometridae > Anticlea > Anticlea derivata. The sequence continues at coordinate 10,720,112 of OX388264.1, forward strand.
GTATACCCGCTTATTCTGAGAGTATTTCTGCTCGGATAAATAATAATTACCTGTATTATGTTATTGGTCGTAGCATATATTTATAGATAGATAGATAGATAGATAACTCTTTATTGTAAGCCGCATAAAAATTTAACACATCACAATTAAATCGACAAAATATAAGTAATAATAGTGGAATACAATGGGCGGTCTTATAACTAAGAGTGATCTCTTCCAGACAACCTTTGGATGGACTGGATTTTACGAGAACGATAGAGGACGGTGGTGCTAAGGAAACAGGAAAATATGATCTTAAAAATAAATATAATATATAAATATGAATACATAATATAATTATACATACGCATAATATAAAAATATATAAATAATACAATAAATATGACACTAAGATAACCAATACATATATTATTAAACAATAGAATAATACTTGCATGTACCCACTCAATTAAATAACTACTTACTCGCTCATATTTTACACAGAAAAACCCTTCTAAACTTTGTCGGCGCACAGTGAGATGAAATTGATAAAAAGCACACTATGATTTATTTTTAACTAACCCAATTTTTTTATGCCTATCTTTAGAGAACAATAAGCCTATGAGAATATCAATATTTATTTATTAATTGAAATCACAAAAGATCGTTTTGAAACGTCTTATATTGAATTTACGCATGTTCTTATAGCCGCCGGCGGCGCCGCCACCTTTGCTCGATAAATGCTACTGAAAAGCAGTCCTTTTTTATTTTGTAACTAATTAAAAGCTTTATTTCCAAGTAGGAGATTAAATATAATACAAAAATGATATTATAGTAGGATTTCCTAGCTTGGTTAAAGAAAGTTCATCTAAACAGTCAGACTTAAAAAAAATGTAACCTTGTTTACAAAATGTAATGTCAACTTAAAGGATAATAAAAATAAGCGAATCCTGCTTGACGTTTTTCTGCATGGAAGTTGACATTCCTCTACCTTAGTACCTGCCTTTTTGGCGAATTTGCAAAAACAGTTTATTTAATCTATTGTTCCACATTTGCCAAATAAACACACCAGGTGTACCTACTGCGTTAGTATATAATTGCAAAAATTAAATGAAAAATAATATAATTTGCAAACATTTTGGCACCTCAAAAACCGTTTAATTAATAGGCAATGATAAAGCGATTTAAAAAAATGATAATAATCATGGTGAGGCATTGGGTGGGGTGAGTACCATAAAAATGTCAGATTATCTATATAAAATACATGACGAGTGTCTTCCTACACGAGTCATCATGTTTTAAAAAAGTTTTTGCAATTAATATGGAGAGTTTAGTAAATAGCATTGATTTATTTATGCTGATGAAACAACATTCTCTGATAGCGTTTTTGTTGAGGAAATATGAAATAATGAAAATCGATCAAACAACAGCAATAGGTTAATGTATGATGCAAATTCTAGGATTTGTTTTTTGTAACCTTGGTTAATACTTATGTAGTCTGATGCAAATTGTAAAATTTGTTCATACTATAGTAAAAAGTAGCACTACGTACTTATACCTACCTGGAGCGGCTCGGAGCTTTCATATTAATTCATTACTGACTTAACGTAAATTAGGTAGAAAACCTGGAGCATTACAATCATAATTCCAATGGAGCTTAATGTAAGAATCCAATGAAAGATAAAAAATAAGGGTAGACTCACCAGAATCCGGCCGGTGGTGGTCTGGCCGGAGATGAGTTCGCCGGCCCAGTCTTTCGCTTCGGTCATGAACGTCCCCTCGAACTCCTGTTTCCCCTGCCGTGCCGCCTTCTGCTCCTTCTGCTTGGGGTCGTTGGGGGCCAGCTCCGGCTCCTTGTGGCAGCAGACGAACGCGCACGCGCGCCATACCAGCACCACGCACAGCCCCGCAAGGAACGTGAAGATCGACGAGAGGAGAAAGCACCACCATTTTCGGACGCTGAGGCATTCGACCTCGTCAGGGAGCGACGCCGTAGTCGTCTCTTCCTCGGACGAAGCCATTCCCCTCGGGCGCGAGGCATCCAGTCAGGCGTGCCATGCACCCGCGGCCACGCACCACACACGCCTCACGCCGGTCCGCGCGCGACTGAGCCGCGTCGCGCGCACTGCCCGCCCGCGCCCGGCCGCTGCCGCTCCGCGATCGATCGCGCCGCGCCTCCGCACTACCGACCGCTGCCCCCTGACTCCATGCGATCTCACGATACCTTACTTCACCATCTTCACAGCCCCTGATACCCTCGCCACTCCAGCTTGCTCGATCACGACCGTATTTAATAATGCCAAATTTAATCTCCGGATAGGCGTAGCGCTACGGCATCCACCCTGTCACTGCGTCAGCGAACGCTACGGAACTCGTAGACGGTCTACGAGCGCGCTACGATTGGCCGCGAGTCGACTAGATGTTCAACTAACGTGACTATGTTCAGGCGGGTGCCTTCGAAACCTACTTCTCTTCTCTTTGTTGGGTATGTACGTACGTTTTGTGGAAGTTACCATACAAATGAGCCAATTAGAGGGTAATGGTAGTTTTTGTCACCGTTAAAGTAAATTGAAATTGTTATGTAACTGGAAACATTTTTGGCACTGGTATTGAACGAACAGTTACGAGACTATAAAACTTAATGAATGCAATACTGTAGTAGTTCTAAGTAAAACGTTTTGAACTGGACTAGCATCCGACTATCCATGAATGAAAATAGTACCTAATAGAGAAGAATGGTATGCCATCCATATGCCATAATCCACCAACAACGTATAGATCGAAAATAATATAAGAGTTAATAATATACAGGTAAACCAATCAATACGTATGGGTACTCGGATATGGGCTGATGACGAAACATCTACATAAATATGTAATGTATGCTAAGCATGCGTTACACATTACATTTTAGTTTGAAAAATAAAGCGTAAACGAAAGATTTTTTTTAATGAGAAATAACAAATTCCTACCTACGAATTTAGCAATACAAAAAGTACCTTACACGAATAAATGCATAAGATACCTAGGTGACAATAGTGTTGTGTTCCTGCGATGAGTAAGGTTGCCAGAGCTCTTTAGGGGGAAGGGGGCAATGCGTGCGTGATGCCTCTGGTGTTGCAAGCGCATAGGCTACGGTAACCGCTTACCATCAGGTAGGCCGTAAGCTTGTTTGCCACGTCTGTTGTATAAAAAAAAACTTACAAATGAACGAAAACTACATAAAAGCTTTACACCTAGCTAGGAGGAATGTCATGCATTATTTAGGTATCTAAAGCATGTTCCGAGACCCGAGTCTCAAGTTTCGATGTATCAAACTAAATACTGGATGCCTGAGGGTTGTGTAGTATACCTACCTACAGCTGTTAGATAGAAAGATATAGTATAGTATGGATCTCTTCACAACTGGTTGCAAGATAAATAAATATAAATAAAATATAAATATTCCGGACATATTCACACGGTCAACTGATCCCAAACTAGGCATAGCCTGTATGGCTATGGGTACCACAGACTGATATATATAATAGATACATATTTAACACCCAGACACAGAAAAAACATCTGTGTTTATCACACAAATGTTTGTCCAGTGCGGGGATCAAACCCGCGACCTCTAGTGCAATTCGTGCACAAAATTCTCCTCACGACGTCTTATAATGGGCCTCGACAGGCCTCATAGCTCAGTTGGTAGTAACTCTGCCTTCTGCGCTAGAGGTCGCGGGTTCGATTCCCGCACTGGACAAACATTTGTGACTAACACAGATGTTTGCTCTGTGTCTGGGTGTTAAATATATATCTATTATGTATATCAGTCTCTGGTACCCATAGTACAGGCTATGCCTAGTTTGGGATCAGTTGACCGTGTGAATATGTCCGGAATATTTATTTATTTATTTATTATAATATGTACGAGCCTCTGGTTCAGAATAGTCTCAGTACCTAAGTAACTACCATAAGTCTGAAAAGCTCAGTAGGTAACGGACGACTGTATTGCAGCGATTTCAAGTCAAGCGCTGTGGTCAAGTTGCGCTGTCGCTGCGATAACATCGTTCAAAAATCGCTTGTATGATAGGTCTTCGGCAGTGACTGAAAGCGGTAGAAGTTATAGGTACTGGTACCGTTAAAACATTTCGGTACCATTATGCTATACCGGTAGGGCATTACGGTACCGTTATTTCATACCAGTAGATTTCGGTAACGAAATTTTGAGCCGCGGCTAGTTCGCTAGGACAGTCGCGCTGGCGGCGTTTCATTAAAGAAAATCGTCATTTATTTCGGTTATAGGTACCGGTAGCGAAATAAACCGAAATGAACGGCGAAGCCAGATTTTCCGGTACCGTTATATTTATCGGTAGATAAATATTTGGATAACCGGAATTTATCGGTATGACGTCATATCGTTATTTAAAGGTACCTTTATATTCCGGTTATTCAGTCCCTGGTCATCAGAGTTGCCTACTATTAAGTAGGAATAAACGAATCTACTTGAGTCCAACCTACTTAGGACCCAACCCCGTCGCCAATATTTTTAGAAAGGGCGTGGTTGATAACAATCTTTGCCGCAATGTCGTTTGGTTTCATAAGGGTGGGTTTTTATGCATCACTAGCTTCCGCCTGCGGCTTCGCTCGCGTGGGGTCTACATAAAAAGTAGCCTATATGCTATTCTAGGTAAAGAACTCTTTATATACCAAGTTTCACTGAAATCTGTTGAACCATTACGGTGTGATTGAATAACAAACATCCTCACAAACTTTCGCATTTATAATATTAGTAAGATATCCTACTCTTACTAATATTAAGTATTAAGTACCAAGTAAGAGTAGTGATTGTGACTTTTGTTTTTTACTTGTTGAAACTAGGCATCTATCTATCAATTTGAGTACCCACACGCAAAATTAAAAGTACCTATGTAGGTAGGTAACAATGGTACGTAACGTACCTAGAGTTCCTAAGTTACGCATTTGGGGTTGCCAGTCGTTATTGAAGTGTTAGATGGTATTGGTATGGTATTATACAACGGTAGGAAAAGAACGTAAAGTGAAGGTATTAAGTAAAGAAAACATTTTACCAACCTAATAACTCGGCGAATGAAACCATCTATTAGATCCGCATTCAGATTTGCTGCTTTCATTTCGAAGAGTATCGCGCCATCTGTCGGTAGTAGCAAAGCAAACGGTTTTAAACAATCTCCTGACTATACCCATATCTTGAATCCTACATTTAGTACGCAATCTTTTCAATAGATGGCGCTGTTTTTAAAATACTACTCCTTTCCCGAAGATATTTTAGTTTATTCTATAAAATAACTAACAATGTAAACCAATCAACAATTGATGATTTATAATTATAACAGGTCTCTCTTAATATTAAACTTTGATATCACTACAAATAAATTAAAAGTAAGAGAGGTTACTTATCATTATCCATTCCAACTTAACATTTTTTTCAAGAACTTTATTTCATACTACTCTTTGTTTTCTGGCTTTGTTTTAAAATAGTTTTTTAGCATATGAAAAAAATAATCAATTTTGATCTAACCATTCTTAAAAACTAATCTTTGCAACCGCTGCACTGAGTTTCTGGAACACTCTCTCCAATCCACTTCAAATATGGAGGGTTTCCATTCTTGATGGGCAGTGAAATGACCTCGCAGACTTCATAGGGGTGGTTAGAACGAACATACTCTGTGAGCCGGTCCACTAGGGATGTGCGGGTTTTGATCATAAGCAGTGCCTGAAGAGAAATAAATTGCAGTCCATAATTTTGTCGATCAGCAGCTCTAAGATCATTATTTAAATTTGATTTCATGCTAATTAGTGATGCAATGGACATGACTATTCGCGGCATATAGTGGCATGATTTGTAAAAAAAAAAACTAGTGTAAGGGAACACACCCATAAGTCGCTCAGCTGCAATTTGTGTAATCGAAAAAGATTCACATTATTTGTATTAGTAAAAGTAGTATTCCCTGTATCACTAATGCTAATTTTATATTAAGTGGAGATAAATTATTATGGTCTGATGACCTCTGACACAATTGCATTTTCTTGATAATATTTTGCTTAATAGATAAAACAGGAAATAAGGACTGAAGTTCTGCAAACTGATTAACATCGGACATAAATCGCAACGACTATGCAAAATATGCAAATTCAATACGTACAACAAAAATTGTACATTTGATTGGACACAAGTTCATATAGAGTGCAGCAATGAGTGTCTAAGACACTCAGGGAGGACTAAGGGAGTGCAGCCTTCTCTATAAATAAATATTCCATATACCACATGGTCAACTGATCCCAAACTAGGCATAGCTGTATATGGTATGTACTGATATACATAATAGATAAATATTTAACACCCAGACACCGAACATCTGTGTTCATTACACAAATGTTTGTCCAGTGCGGGGATCGAACCCGCGACCTCTAGCGCGGAAGGCAGAGTTACTACCAACTGAGCTATGAGGCCAGTCGAAGCCTATAGCTTTATGGTAGGTACATAAAATATTTGGGAGATTTAAAGGCTCTACCTCATTATCCTCATTGATTTCATTCTTCCATTCATAGATCGAGGTTACTTGCGGTATGATATTGACACAGGCCGCCAGTTTTTCCTTCACAAGGCCGCGTCCAATGGTTTTCCCCACATCTGTGCTTGGAACTGTTACGTAGGCAACAGAATAAACATCTGAAATTTACAAAATTAAATAAGTGTAGAGCTTTTCAGTGTTTAATATCATGCTAAAGACCGCAGTTTAATTGGTGACTTACCGGCATCGGCACTTCCCGTTGACATGTTTGGGTAAGTAAATGATAAACACGGCCGCAGAATCGTAATATATAAAGAAAATACGTATTTTCTATTAAAAGGCAATAACATTTCAATCCCAGACTACTTTTTAGGGCAATAGTAAACTAATTTAGATTTTTCGTTTCAATTCAAAACAAACAATATTCTTTTTCTCCATTTTTACTTGTTTGACATTATATTTTTTGTTTGACTTTGACATTTTCATTCTATTTAAAATTCAGCCTTTCTAGCATGAATTCTAGATATTATAATGTACATGTTATTATAATTGACTCGTCCAGAGTACAGTGCGAGTGCGGATTCCCCGTACAGGACATGCGGCACCTGCTTTCCTGTCCACTGTGCACGGCCACCTGCACTTGGGAGGTCCTAAATGAGGCAAAGGAAAGGGCCATTGAGGTTGCTACATATTGGTCGAGTAGAGTTTGAAAGAGTCCTTGACTCGAGAAGAAGACGAAGAACATGATATTATGTACCTTAACCACTGACATCACAGAAATCAAAATTTTTGTCTGTTTAGTGTGTGTCAGAACGATTTCAAAACTACGAATTTTTAAAACGCTGTATTGATAATTTCAAAGGTAAAGCCAGGAACACATTGCTTCGCAAGAAGTACACCAACAGAAACCGCGCGCCCGCCAGCCACTCCAGGCGCACGGCTGGTAGCTTTAGAGTTTAGACACAATCGTTCTAAAAAGAGGCACATTACATTTAGTAGTCATTTATTTAGTTTAGTTAGACTAGAGTATTACAAAACATTGTTGGTAATTTATTGGTAAGGATTTCGCTAATACATTTTAGTACATTTCATTGATTCAAAATATATCATGATTAGTGAAATTCAACCTAATCAGATCCTAGCTGCTAGACTTTAAGTTGGTAAGTAATTCAAAATATGTACTTACTCACTACTACTACTACCAATTTGTGTAAAGTTACATTCGCAAGTGTTTGCTCCTTGTTAAAAAAAAACGGATCAAACTATATCTACCTACATATTAGGTTGACTTAGTTGGTAGGTAGGTACATGAGTTTGATCAATTGTAATTATAGAACGAAGAACGCATTAGAATAATCAAGGGATTCTGGGAGGAGGTAACTAAATGACGAATGTTTCTGTTTACTACTATGCCATGAATTTAAAATTTATAGGAACCTATCCAGAAATGTCTGAGACTTCGGTTCAAGCAAGATTGGATATTTGTTAGATCTTGCTATAAATGCGATTTTCAAAATGTATCTAGATTTGACTTTCCATCAACGATTATCGAAGGACCAACATCACATCGCGAGATCTCAGTTCAGGGCGAACCACTGTATATTATCAGGAGAAAAGTTGGTATTTTTTAGTAAATTCAGGTTTACAAAATAGCCTCATTAATTAAAAAAAAATTCACGTGAAAGCTCGTGCGTGAAAGACTACCAATTTGGCTAGTTAGCCACAACTTTTTTTTTAAATCAGTATTTACCGCTTTCATAATTAACAAAATACTATTCTACCATAAATCCTACATATAGTGTATTTTTAACATTTTGCACTGCTGTCAATTTTGTGCACCATTCTCATGGCCGTCCTTGCGTCAGTTGCGCTGATGTGACACTACTGGACTGTATGGCGCCACTTTCAAGCACTGACAACATCGCATCCTTGTTGATGTTGGCGGATAGAGTAGAGGTATAGTATTATGTAGCCACACGCGTCTGTCTTGCTCAAGTTGCGCCATACATACATCTTGCTTGACTGTACGTACTTGTCATAACTGCAACGACCCCGCACCACTGATGTCCATCGTTAAAGGCAAAATTCGTTGCAAAAAGATTTAGGTGAAAAGGACCACTGTAGTTAATAGACGCCAGAAGGAATGATGCACATAATCAATGGTCAACTCTACACTACTTTAGACATCTTATTTACATTTGGAAGGTTTCCCTTCTTATATTTTACATCTCACACCCGCGCTTTGTCCGACATCCACTAAGATAGCGATACCCGAACAAATCAAGAGCTATGAGGAAGCATGGAATGATGCATTCCGTACAGTTAAAAACACTCCACGTTTAAGAATAGGTACTACACCGCCGGTGTTCATAAAGAGATTTTAGAAACTCGGGACAGTAATAATGCAAGAGCAACAGCTGGGTAGCCGAAGTGACTTTTGTGCTACTGCCTTGTTGTTATCCACGATCAACACAGTACGGTACACGTATTTCTGATCGCATGAGTGAGTGTAGCCAGGTGGGAAGCTAACTAATGAGCTGCAACTGGAGTCTCTGTAAAAAGAAATACAAAAGTGAGGTTTGTGAATGTGAGATAATTTGCTTTAACAAATCAATGTAATGTTTTCTCATTAGGTACTGGATAAGGTTTGGTAGCTCTGGAAAGGATCTTCTGGAATCCCCCGCGTTTTAGTACGCGTACATACAAACTTCAACCCCGCTACACCTCTTAGGGATTGAGTTTCGGGAATTATTTTCTTAGTGCACCCCTACACTAACAAAAGCTAAAAACCACCTAATTTAATTCTCCTACGACTACTGGTTTCGCCTGTGCTTTGAATGACAGTCAGTTACGGTCAGGCAATCACATTCAGTGAGTTTCAGTCAGGCAGTCACAGTCAGTCAGTAACGTAAGAGTTGAATATTATAATGATGATTGACGATAGAGATAAATACCTAACTACAGTTTTAATAAAGACCCTCAAAGGATCACAGTGAACAAAGAAATGGGCCGGACAGGCTTACGTAGCCGTGTACAAGCGAAACAGTTTCAAAATAAAATTGATAAGGCGGATATTTTGGTTATAGTAGGTACCTTTGGTTGCAATACTCAGCTCTGAAGCCTTGAGTCATATTGTTGTCCCTGTCCTGCAGGACTGTCCACCATTTTCCATTTTTGTCTGGCAGAGAATCTGGAACTAAAATCTGAAAGGACCATCAATACACGACTTTCAGTTTTGTACGAACGTAAACCATTGTTGTTTTTTGTAATATCCTACTAATCCAACTAGGTATCCTACAAATATTTTAAATGGGAAAGATTGTAAAGATGTTTAGATCATTTCGAATTTCGATCGAACCAATTTCGATGAAACTTGGTAAAGATAGAGTTCTAAATATACATAGAATAGCACATAGGCTATTTTTTATCTAGGTACCATGCGAGCAAAGCCACGGGTAGAACCGAGTAAAATATAATACATTTGCTAAAGTAAGTTACCTGTTCAGTGGCGTTGCAAAGCGAGAGTGAGAACCCTTCGGACCCAAATCTTTGCGCGATCTGAACGTCGTCTGTATCCAACTCGTCCATTTGAAATCTTTGTCTGATATCCTCCCCAAGCTGAGGAATAGGTAAATGGATATTAGGTTGGTAAAAAAACGAGTACCTACTTACTTACTAAAAACAACGTCACCAGAGATGAAAGTGGATTAGTTTGACGACCTTTGTATCGTGGAGGGCGAGATATGATTTGATCCTTGCGGTGGAACAAAAGTGTTTCCATGATCTACAAAATATTGGTTCCGGGGATGCTGTGGTACTATGATAGTCGCAAAGTCGAAGTCACTAAGTGTTTATTTCAGTCACTTTGGAACGTTTCAAGCCCGGTATCAAAGTCAAAGTCAAAAGGCGTTTATTTCAATAATATCACTAGGATCACTTTGAAACGTCTTAGAAACTAGGTGAGGCTATGCCTGTTCCTCGCAACGAAGCCTAGAAGAATCAGGCAACAAACACGGCTTGGTGCTTATCATTTTTTTCGATGATCCTATGAAGATAAAAAGTAGCCTTTAAGCTATTCCAGACTATAATCTATATAAGTGCCAAATTTCATCCAAATCCGTTCGGCCATTTGGGCGTGATTGAACCACAAATCCAAACATCCTCATAAACTTTCGCATTTATAATATTAGTAGGGTTTTAAATTTCATAAATTTGTATTAGTTATTTATAAATTTTTGTTAGCACCGACTAGGAGCGTAACGGCTCCCTTATCCAGGGACTGAGTAACCGGAATATGAAGGTACCTTTAAATAACGATATGACGTCATACCGATAAATTCCGGTTACCCGAATATTTCTCTACCGATTAGTACCGATAAATATAACGGTACCGGAAAATCTGGCTTCGCAGTTCATTTCGGTTTATTTCGCTAACGGTACCTATAACCGAAATAAATAAAGGTCTATAAAGGTTTACTTTAATGAAATGCCGCCACCCCGGCACCCCGCGGCGCGACTTTCCTAGCGAACTAGCCGCGGCTCAAAATTTCGGTACCGAAATCTACCGGTATGAAATAACGGTACCGTAATGCCCTACCAGTAAAACATAATGGTACCGAAATGTTTTAACGGTACCAGTACCTATAACCTCTACCGCTTTCAGTCCCTGCCCTTTTCTATGAGCGTCGGTGGTGCGCGTCATGCATGCAACCTACGGACTTTGGAATGTAGCGGCTCCCTTACCTTTGGTACGGACTAAAGCCCCAGCTTGCCTAGCATGAATAAGTTACTATTATCCTATTAGGGACATTTTGGCGGGAACTTGCAAAGTTATGTTGTGCTCTCACTCAACTTTTACGAAACTAGTGTTCAATGGAATAATAAGGTAATATTGATTTGCGTGTGTTTTGCGTAATATTGATTGAGTAAACAATATTAGTGAAATGAAATGGAATGACTGCCTGTATCGTCATTTTTGGCGCCAATCGTATCTTTCTAAAACAACCTACCTACGGTGTTTATGTAGTGTGCAGATGCACCTAATAGAGCCTTCGCTGCGCAACGTCCCAATGGTCAAATCCATAGCCCTTTAAGGCTATGCATGTCTGATTCGCTAGTCTGAGCCTTACTGAGACTTCAGAATCTGTGGCAGCTCGGGGGCAAAATCGGAATCATTAGTGATCCGAATATGTGTGGTTCAGGAACGCAAGAATATCCAATTTTAGCTCACCGTTACAATTAGTTGCTTGACTTGCTCCTTAGGATAGTTGGGTACCCTCTCGCAGTACCCTCGTTTTCTGCATTCGCCAGAGATTTCCGGCTCGAACCTGGATTTTGAGGTCGGACCAGGGAACACCACCGAGCTGCTCGGTTCAAGGTCTATGGCTCCTGGAATGAAGAAATTTGATGTTTATGTACCTAGGTACCTGTGTGATAAGAATAATAAATGTAATGTACCTACCTACTGTCTAGGTACCTACTCCTAACGCGGGCAATTTTTATGAATTAAGTAGAATGCTCAGAGGTGCGAGTTCGATTCTTGCGGGCGAGATAGATTTAAAATAGTTTGTTTCGTATCTGGGTGTTGTTGTGTTAATTATGACCTTGCCCCTTACCACTAACTCAGCGATTTCGGTGACGTAAGTTGACAGTCTCTAAAAATTATGGTTCAAATTCGTGGAAATAACGCTTGCATTTGAATAGCATTGAGACATAATGGTAGTATAGTATTATGTTATCTGTGCCCCCACAGACCAATGGGATGCTGACGGTTACCCCATAGAGATAGGAACAGGGCCACCCCCACAGACCAATGGGATGCTAACGGTTACCCCATAAAGTCAAAGTCAAAGGTTTTTATTTCAATAAAATCACTAGGATCACTTTGAAACGTCTTAGAACTAGGCGAAGCAATCTCGCAAGCCGTCTCGAAAAATTACCCAACTTTTTGAAACTACTACTTAGCGATGCGATGCGTCATTTACAGTGATTTAGTGAGGACTTTTTGGCGGGAACTTGAGAAAGTGATGTTGTGCTCTCAATTTATTTTACATAACTAGTGTTAAATTGAATAATATTATGTGATAATGGTGGTGTTTTGCGTAATATTGTTTGAGTAAACCGCACAAGTGAAGTGAAATGGAATGATTGCGTGTATCGTCATTTTTCGAGTTGGCTCCAAGAGGTCCCTTGAGGTTTTAGTAAAATAGCCACCATCTTATCTTACTAAAACTGAATTAGACTTGATTTGACGGTGACTTGACGGTGACTTGACCATGACTAAGAAGTAAAATGAAGAAGAAAGATAAAAATAACTACGAAGAAATATAAACGTAAGACTTGGCGGTAAGGCCTAGATGCCATAGCCATCCCGAAAGGAAAAAAACTTCAAAAAAAAAAAGAAGTGATTTAGTGATCGATTTTATTGTTATAACCTACTGATGTTCCCTCCTTCATGAATTTACTTTCGCTACATGATCAAACCATCACGAATAATAACTTTCTTAATATTCATCACTAAACTACGCCTTCTTGACTCATCTTCATCTAGCTCTCTTACACTATTATCACACTTATTTCATTATTTATTTAGTAAATTCACATTGCAATGTAGCTCTCATTTCCACTGTTTTTTTCATTCAAGCTCTTTCGGTTAGGTACTACCCTTACCTGCAAGGTAAATCGTAATTTTTGGTGCCCACGATACTTAGTAAACTCAGTGTGGGTCAGGTCTGGCCTGACTAGCTTTCCGTCTGTTTGGTGTTTATATATACCAACCAAGTATGTAGGTAGGTACCTATTAAAATTAATGCCTGTATCGCTAGGTAGGAAGTTACCTACTACCTCCTACTAAAGACAGAGCTTACCGAAACGAGTCTTTGTGTCGTTTTCTCAAGGCAAAAATCGCAACCTCTGATGATTTAATCGTTCACTAACCATTTATTTTGGTCTCTAGAGACCAACAAAAATGTTATTTATGTAGGTAGGTACTTAATTCTTCGTTTTCGAAAAGCGATTTAAAAAATATTGTGTTGTTTCTACAATAATTGGTAGGTAAGTAATAATAAGTAATGTCTAGGGGCCCTACCATACCATCTCGTCTTATCGTAATTCAAGTGAAATCGCGTCAGCACTATTTTCCACGAATTTGAATCGGTATAAGTAGTAATTCTATACATTCTAAGTATTTATGAATTATCTTTATTACATATGTTTTTAGCTATATTTTAAGTTTTTTTTATTTATTTTTTTATTTACTTTTTGTGGCTATGGTTTCACTGCGGCCACAACTGGCCTATTGTATTGTGGCCTATATTTTAAGTTATATGTATATATATTAGTTTATTTTAGTTTTGTCATTGTGACACCGACCCGTATCGTTCTCTTCAGTTCCTGTCCATCCAAAGGTTATCTGGAAGAGATCGCTCTTAGCGATAAGACCGCCCATTGTACTTCGCTATTAATATTGAATGTTTGTACCTGTGTGTAATTTGTAAGATGTCCTTGTGGTGTACAATAAAGACTTTCTATCTATCTATGCATAGAGGTATATTTGAGACTGTCAACATAATGTGGGACATGGACAGAAAGATGATGACAATCTTTTAAACTGCCAACTTACATTACCGCCTGAACAAAATCGTGGTTAGGTAGGTGTTAAAATATTATATATATTATAATAGCAAAGAATAAACACATGCTTTTACACCGTTTAGGTGAAAGAAAACATTCGTAAGAAAAACAATAGGTAAGTAGTCTAGTCCTGAAGTCTCTACGATTCCCTGTGTCGTGGGTACCAGAAACTACCGAGTACCATACCATGGTACGAATTCACTCAGACCCGGAACAAATATTTGCAGATCATGCAAAACATTGTCCAAATTTCCAAAAGTCTTAAAACAAAATCTAGTGCCAATTTGGTATAGAAAGCCCCTTTCAAGATAGCATAGGTACAGTTAGGAGTTAGCTTGTAGATAAGACCCTCTCCAGACTTGAACTTAGGTACCTAAAATTTATTGGAGGCGTCTTATATTTTACTTACCTACATATTTTACGTTATATATTGAAGCAGGTTTGTACAGCTTACGTTGAAAAACATTTTGTAGTTACCTAAAGCTGCAAATAGTTCCAGGAATAGCTTTGTTAAGTAATGCTTTCTTTGCCCACCTCTTTTGCTTATCTGTATTCTACTGGCATGCCCGTCTGTTCTTCTTAGTTCTGATAATCTGTTCTGTACTCTCTGTCTTCTAGGCTCTTGGAGATCTGAATGTAAGCTCTGTACTGTCTGTTTGTTTCCTGGGTGCTCATAGACTGCTTGTGTTATTGTGTCGGGGAACGTGATACTTCGTGTGTTTTGAAGGTAACTGTAGGAGTAGCCTCTTTGTGTGCGACCTGATGCTGTCATCTGAAATTAAAGGTAAGTAGTGTCGTGATTTGATATTCATAATTAAAAAGTAATAGTAAAATATTTATAATTAGCATTTGGAATTTAAAATATTTGTTAGCTGGCAATTCTGTTCTGTGCGTGATTGGACAGTTGCGGGTAGCCAATCACGAACTGTTCAATCACTGCATTTGGTTCGTTTTTTTTATAACCGACCGGGTAACCTTTAAGCAAAAGTTGGAATGGACTGGCATTCTTTTTCTGGAAGCCGAACAGTGAGCATTGTCGTGTAACCAGTGTTCTAGTATAGAACTAAAAGTTGTAATCGAATCTAGAATATTCCACAAGTTCGGAATAAATAAAGTGGTGTTGTCAAGTGTTATCCTCGTTTCATTACAGTAGGTAAGTTAATTGGGTTGCAGCTCCTACCCCGAAAAATATTGATGGAAGCAAGTTCAATAGGTATTCTCTGGGCCTTTAATGTGGTCTCATCATCATCGCCAGCCTTTAGAGGTAGCTGCTGAACATAGGCCTCCCACAAAGAAAGCCAAGATGAACTGCCTTGAGCTTTTTCCATCCACCGATTTCCCGCAACCCGTACAATTTTGGCGGACAATCGAGTGGTCCATCCTTGCAACTTGTTACCAGGTTCGTGGTCGCATTCGAGAACCTTTATTCCTCAACGGTTGTCGGTTCTGCAAGCTAAGGGCAAGTCGTAGCGTTACGTAGGCAAGCGAAGGCAATTATTTATGCTGTCAGGGGTGTCTCTGGTTATGAGCACTTATCACCACTCACACTGGTGATAAGTGATTAGCTCACGATCATTACGTACCTACTGCCTCCGGAGCATGTAATGATCGTGAGTAGTAGTCTGCCAAGTGACATCGCAGACTACTATTCACGGTCGAAAAGTTAAAAGTTACTCACTCGTCACCAGTGAGTAGTGATAGTGCATAGCTTGGCGGTTTTTGTTGAGGCGCTTTACGTCACATCATACGAAAACGGTAGGCTATTCACTTTTCACCACTCACCGGTGACAGGTGAGTTAACTCACAAACATACGCCTGAGTCCGTATGTTTGTGAGTTAACTCACCTTCTGTGGGCTTGGGTATCAAAACAATGACTATGACATGTATTTGGCAAAGTTTAAAAACAGTGATAGAGCAAAATGGTGAGCAATGATGACAAGTAGTAAGGTAGTTCTATAAACATTACGCTTGTCTAGCCTAATTACTAGGCTTGCTTTGTGGGAATCCCATCTGCAAATCATTTTGGTCAACTCGCTAATATTTAATTTTATACACTATGAGTAAAGTATGTCGTGCGTCATAAAATTACTATTTTCTGTCATTGACCTCTGAGTTTGTATACAATACAAGGTGATTAATAACATGTATATCATCCCGAAAGGGGGTTATTCTATCAACAAAAAGAAAGAACCTAAGTGAAAAAAACATAAATATCTTCTTCTTCTTCTTCCTGCCCTTGTCCCACATTATGTGGGGTCGGCACAACATGTTTTCTTCTTCCACTCTCTTCTGTTAGCCGTCATCTCCGCACTCACATCTTTCTTACTCATGTCATCTTTAATACAATCCATCCATCTTTTCTTCGGCCTTCCTCTAGTCTTATATCCATCCACATTCATACCTAACGCTCTTCTCGTTACATGACTTTCATCCCTCCTCATGACATGCCCATACCATGCTAACCTATTACTTCTCAACTTTTCCGTCACTGGCGCTACTTTCAAACAAACATAAATATATTGAAAAAAAAAATCCCGATAAAGATCGGTATTTTTTTCTTCAATATAATAAACGGGTAATTTGAGAAAGCTCAAATTACCCGTTTTATATGGTATTTTTATAATATTTACTACTAAATTTTAAATTCATATTTGTTTGTTATTTGTTGCAGTACCTACTTTTATTTGCATAAAAATGTCGTTGCATGTGCGAAGGTCGTGTGCTCGTGCGCAATCTCTTTCCTTCAGTTCTTCTCAGTAAGTATGACCAAGCACGAAGAAGTTGTACTTTCAGTTTAATTTTTCCTACTCGTCATACCCTACGAAACAGGCCCGACTGTAATGACTATCCTACTAATAAGTAGGTATTCTAATGCGAAAGTTGTGAGGATGTTTGGATATTTGTTGTTCACTCACGCCGCAGCGGCTCAACCGATTTCAAAAACCATAAGGCTTGGAATAAAAATATAAATATTTGTACAGGATTTTAGAAGGCTGTTTGGGGCGCGACTATCCTTATGACATCAATCGAGCGGGTCAAAGGTTCGCTTCCCGGTCTGCACTGAGAATGTCCGCACTTTATGGGTCCATAGGATGGGTTGACGCTGGCTTGTAGATTATGGGACTTCAATGGAACGATCACTGAAGTAGGTACCTAGCTAGGTGACGTTACCGGCCGGTGCGGAGAAACGAAAAATGCCGTTTACGCGCGACTGTTCTACCAGATGTGTGCCGAAGGATTGCTACCGGTTCGCTACTTCTTGTAGCGCGATAACCAATGCCAAAGAGGCATGTCACGCCTCTCCAGCCAATAGAAAATCGACAAAGAAATAAAATGTTTTTGGTGTACCTTCAAATTGTGTCTGCTTTACATTTAATTACACACACTACCCACATTGCATGCAAACAAATATAGTACCTAATTCGAACGATCTTATTCCTATACGGAACAATATTGTTTTGGAATATATAAGTTCTTTCATATGACATCCCACTTCATGTATTTGTGTCACTTTTTTTGGACCCCTATATGTAAGCCCTGGACAGATTTAACTCATAATAATTATTTTTATCAGTACATTTTGATAGTACCGCCTGTTGACCTACTAAATTTCATGCAGATCGGAGTGACGCTGTAACGGTTCGAAAGTTATGCTCTATCTACAAGCATAATAGTTTGAGAGACCTCGCTCGTTTCGCTCGCTCGATCAAATATAGTCCTACACTAGGATTCCCTGTGTTGCGTATTTTATTGTTATACCTATATGGCTAGGTCATGACCTCAAAGGTGAAAAAAAATAAACTATAAGATTAGATAAATATAGATTCATGGCCGAAATGTTCAAATATGAATAAGATAATTAATTACATAGGTAGGTTAGGTAGGTGCCAGTTAGACGAGTATTTTGACCCTGTGAAGCGTGAACTACAAGGTGAGTCATAATATGTGCCCCAAAAGGGGCTTATTCTATCAACAAAACGAAATAATATTATCAAAAAATAAATTCTCATTGTGAAACCCCTATCGTGATAGTACCCATCTACAAGGTGATTCATAACATGTAGGTATACCATCCCGAAAGGGGGTTATTCTATCAACGAAAAGAAATACTGTTAGCGAAAAAAAACATCAACATTTTCATTTTTAAATATGTTTTTATAAACTTTCTCTAATTAGCTGTTTTTGGTATTTTTATCATCTTTAGAACTAATAACTAAACGTGCAAGAAGTTCGGAATCGAGATTGCTACCGCCTACAGCTGATTCATTGAGTTTGACCTGATTTGACCCCATAACAGCTGACTTTCGCATAGAGTTTTTTTAATGAAAAACATCGAATTTCCAAAAGTCGTAGAACAAACTTTATTGCCAATTGGGTGTAGAATAAGCCCCTTTCGGGATGGCAAACATATTATGAAGCACCTTGTATACATATTATGAATCAGCTTGTATATCATTAGATCATCAACCATTATTCAGATTGGCTATCCAGATAGCCGCACGGATACAGAGGCGGAGGTCTGAGTTATATGGTTGTAAAGTTATTTCATTGATAACATAAAACAAATGAGTTTAGTTAGAATGTTGGCCGTGTTGTTAAGCATAGTAAGTACAACATTTATTATGTTTTGTGAATGAAAAACATAGGCAAGCGCGTAGTAGATACCTAGGTACTTATTACCTAACCACTTCATCGTGAGTCATAGATGACCATAGATGGTGTGCCATTGTCATAGTAATTTCTATTCTACAATATTTATGCCTGCCGCCATACCATAATAAACCTTAACATTATTAGGACATGAAAACCGATAATCGATGATTTATCGGTAATAAGCTAATTTTTTCTAGCTATAAATATCGAAAAACAAAACCGATTACAATACAGATAAAAGATATTTGATAAATATCGTTATGAAAATTAATGACTTCAAAAAGGAGAGGGTTATCAATATCGATTTAGTTGTTTTTTGTATTATTCATTGTGATATGCGATATCTCCGCTTATTGTGGACTGATTTATTGAATATAGTTTACCTCTAGGTTGGTCCCAAATCCTCCAAAAGTAGATATAGTTTTTCCATAAAATAAAAAATAATAATTTATATTTCAACTTGATAATATTGTTGATTGTAGGTATTGTTTAATAGGTAGGCAACATATTTGTTATTTGATACTACTGAGATGCCTATAATTATTATATAGGTACTAATAGGGGATAGCGCCATCAGAATATTGCAAGAGTTTTTGGTTTCAGCGGATATCTTTCTTAAATAACCTTTTAATAAAACACTCCTTGAGAAAGTTTTCCGGAAGAAAACATGATCTTGGTATAAAAATAACTCAACTTCGAAAACCGGTAACCGGTTATCGTTTTTAATAGGTAAAGTAAAAACAGTAATATCATTATTATGATAATTGCATGCCCTACTTCACTCACATGATTGTAGGAAAAAGCCTCACTGCGGGTAGGTAGTTACGAATATTTTGGAAATAAGCATTAGGTAGATAGAAATATTGCACTCTTGCCCCGAGTGATATTAGTCATCATCATCATCATCATTTCAGCCGTTCGATGTCCACTGCTGAACATGACCTCCCCCACAGACAGAGCAAATTCCTTATCATATGGGGGGATTTGCCCATACTCACCACGCTGGGCATGCGGGTTGGCGAGCGCAGTTAGAGCTATCGTTGTTAAAATGAGGGACGCTGCTGCCCAGCCCCTAGCTTTTTTCCCTTAGTCGCCTCTTACGACATCCGCGGATAGAGATATGGAGGGGCCTATTCTTTAGCCGGGGCCACCACGGCCAGTGATATTAGTATTGCCGAGTAATTGTTTTTTTAGGCGTTTGTTTCTGTTTAGCATATTTTAGAACAAAACACTATACTACCAGCACGCAGTGCGTCATTTAAAATGTTATCCACTCGCAAGTATACTTTCACTTTAAAGTGTTAAATTGAATGACGTCATGCTTTTATTGCTTGCTTGCCCAGTAGTTCGTTCTTTTCTTACTACCTATAGGTAAATCGGCTAAGTAGAGCAACCTTCAGTGTAGTCAGTCACCGTCACCAAATGGATGGGGGATCTAAGCCTGCTTTTCTCGTCGTCGTCGGCGTCGTCTACAGTGCCAGCTATGAGAAATTCGGCTAAATACGAACAATTTCCTACCAAACTAGTTTTTACATTCTTTAGTAATTTAGCGTGTTCCTTTATATTGTTACCTAGGTAGGAACTAAGTAATGACCGTGGTGGCCCCGGTTGAAGATTAGGCCTCTCCGTATCTGCCTACTCGTGGATTTCGTAAGAGGCGACTGCAGCGTCCCCTATTTTTTACAAATATAGCTCTAGCTGCACTCGCCAACCCACATGCCCAGTAAGTTGTGAGTATGGGAGAATTCCCCTCAAATGTTAGGAATTTGCTCGTATGTGATATGTCCGGAATATTTATTTATTTATCAGTTTGCGAAAATTGTGTCAGAAAAACATAATAGAAAGTAGATCGAAGCGATTGCTGATTGTTTTTTTGGTGATGGTAAAATTAGAGCTCAGAACTCAGTCTCAGATTGTTCTGTACAATCAGAGACTAAGAGTTATCAGTCACACCTTTATCTCATAGGTACACTACCTTAATTTCGCTGTTGGTAACAAGATTATTGCACACTTTGCACAGCTTTGCACGGGCGCCGCTTGCGGCGCTTGTTGTGCGCACGGATCGAAAGTGACAGTGAGTTTACTTTCGTTCCGTGCGTGCAAGTGAATGTCATAATAAAAAGAATATTAATGTTTACAGAATCATTCTAGAATGTTTTTTTGCTATGCTTTATTGAATACAATTCTAGAAAGATAGGCAAGTGACAGGATAGAAGTCAATTCATAAAAAAATTTTTGTAACTGTCTGACTCAAACTTCAATCATTTCTTTCACATCTATAGGATATTTAGAAATCGCTGACACCTAAAAATGTGTTTGAAAGTTTTAATTTGCATTGTATTTTTTTTTTCTTACAAACTTCGCGCGTTATATAGCCTATAGAATTACCTAATAACTTTGTAAAGTTTTTAAAGGTCCACCCATTAGTGTCTGAGATGATCCCGGAAAAATAAACAGAAACCTAGACAGACAGAGCTAGTCTTCCGATTCGATAAAATTATCTAAGATCTCCTAAACACGTTTTTTGAAGAAAAAAGCTAAGGAAAAAACTTATGTTCTTTGTAAAATTCAAAGTGTTAGAAGGCCCCCACCCGATGATGGACCAACGACTTTGTGAAGGTTGCGCGAAGTCGGTGGATAGAGAAGGCTCAAGACCGTTCGTCGTGTCACTCTTTGGGGAGGCCTGTGTCCAACAACAGACTTCTACAGGCTGATGTGCCTCAACGATTATTAAAGCACCAACTTTACCTGGATACCGCGAGATCTCGTTTCGGGGTGAATGTACCTCCTAGTAAAGTAGGTAATTTGGTACAACTTAATGTAGGTACTTATATTCTCGTAGGCCGGTGTGCCCTTTAAGTAAGTTTTAATTGGTATTCGGATCGAGGCGAAATCAAGAAAATGTAGAGTTGACGCTACATTTAAGTATCTACCCTTCAAAATATCACAACAATCTCACAGCCAGCTTTTTATTTATTGTATCGAGTGCTAACTACTAACTAGGTACTAAGTAGGTACCTAGGTATGTATGTAATAATCAAAAACAAGTTTTATATTATTACTTCGAATGCCTTTTTGTGTCTTAACACCTACCTTACTTTGGAATTGGAAAGTTACAATTTATGTTTCAACTTTTTAAAGTCATTTAATACTTCCTAGTTAGGTAGTTTACCTACTATGCTAATTGGTATGAATGAATAACCTTGTGATAAACAAAATGGTCAAAGGCACACCTATAGGTACATTAACTCTACAACATTGATAAAATTAATGGCACTCCGCTAAAAATTTTACGAGCTACACGTAGGTACCCAAACCACAAATTAGCTAACTCTAGAGGTACCATACTTGTATACCTACCTTATAATCAAGCGATATTATAAAGCACTTACGACAGTGATCCAAACGAGGCACTTCAATAATATCCGCGTCATTGTAACGCACTTGTTTGTTTTGCAGCACTCCAGCCTGCCCGAAACCGTGGCACGACCAGGATAGTGGTGTACTTATATAATTTACATATCGATGTCACCACACTAACGGGATCGCGAGTCAACTAGGCATGCGAAACTGAAAAACCCGGCACATCCACCTATCGATGAAGGCAGTCGATAACTGACTGACCGGATACTACGAGTTTGTCTGGCCGCAGACAGTCGTCGCAATTACAACCGTCCAGTATAAAAAGACCTCTTGCACTGCAAAAACTTTACACGCGTCTTTTATAGAAGAGCGTTTGTTCTGTACTCCGATAGCAAATTATAGTTTTCTGGGTTTTACAGGGTCAACCTATTTTTTTCAAGTTAACCTTCTCATCATCATCATCATTTCAGCCGTACGACATCCACTGCTGAACATGGCCTCCCCCACAGACAGAGCGAATTCCTTATCATGTGGGGGAGATTTGCCCATACTCACCACGCTGCTGAACATGCGGGTTGGCGAGCACAGTTAGAGCTATCGTTGTTAAAATGAGGGACGCTGCTGCCCATCCCCTAGCTTTTTTCCCTTAGTCGCCTCTTATGGCATCCACGAGTAGGAAGATATGGAGAGGCCTCTTCTTTAGTTGGGGCCACCATGGCAAAGTGAACCTTAAAACTTCGCTAATATTGATACTATCAATGTAATAAATGTATTAATGTAATAAAAAAAACTGTTACTGTATTCTGTTGAAATAATAACTCTTAAGTTTATATTTGTTGCCACAAACAACAAAAAAGTCACTACATTCTCCTAACTCACTGGGATCCAATTTTTCCATAGCATTCGTAACACTAACAAACCCGCGATTTTGAACAGACGACACAGCGAAAGGATTCTTAGTAGTAAAGAAAACAATATTGTCTGTTGATAAAAAATATATTAGTTAATAATGAAATTGTAGGGATTTTTTTGCACGAAAGGAGCCTCTAAGAGGCGCACTTTAATCCTATCACTACACTGATTCTTTCATTGACGGTCATCTTAGTAATCATGCATCTTAGTAACGTTTTGTGTAAAAATTGTATTCTGATAATTTTGATAGCATATCTTAATGTGAATTTGCGCACGCAGTGTACATCTTTGAAATTGCATGTAATCTAGAAAATACTAAACCTAACTAATTTAAGCTCATAATCATGTAAATTTCGTTGATGTGCCTAATAAGTAAATAAATAAACGGTCATAGCCCCATTTCAGGGCCACCATACCTCTACCTGGTCACCGACCAAAAACAGGATGACCAAGAAAGAATCAGTGACACGACAAGAAGAAGAAGGGATTTTTTTTAAAGAAAATTTTGTTTTTGTTCATTCATTATAGACTTTACTACTCTCGTTATAGTTTTCCCTATACGCACCTCCCTACTCGCACTTTAGCCCTTCGCCACCGCAACTAGCATTAGCCCTACAAATACCATTATCTTTCTCGTCTGTTACTTGATTCTGACAACTGCATCCAGTCTTCAGGGCCATTTGTTTCATAACGAGCTTATCATCAACTTTTCTAATGTTTTTGTTCATGTAATCTTCAATGGGCACCGACCAGACTACCATTTCTTGCGGCGCCTCTTTATGAACACAGCATCCCTTGTTGCTCGGGTCCACAATAAGGCCAGTCGCGTTTTCAAAGCAGCGATAGTTGTTACTTGAGCTAAAAAAAAATCGATCGATTTGTTAGAATGCGTAGAATAAACTTTATTACTAATTGGGTGTAGAATAAGCCCCTTCCAGGATAGTATACCTACATTATATAGGTACATTTGACAGGCCTCATAGATCAGTTGGTAGTAACTCTGCCTTCTGCGCTAGAGGTCGCGTTTTCGATCCCCGTACTGGACAAACATTTGTGTGATAAACACAGATATTTGTTCTGTGTCTGGGTGTTAAAATATTTATCTATTAGATATATCAGTATCGGGTCACCAGACAGGCTATGCCTAGTTTGGGATCAGTTGACCGTGTGAATATATTGTCTGTAATATTTATTTAAACTTTATTACTAATTGGGTGTATAATAAGCCCTTTCCGGGATAGTAAAGGTACATTTTATGCAGCGTCAGGTGCAAGTGTTTACTCTCTTACAGGACGCTGTAGTAGATACCTGGGACGTGTTTAGTTTATATGGAGTAGGCTTCCTCAGCACCGATACTATACCGTCCTTCCAGCCTGGATAGAGCACGTAAAACGCACATAAATCCATTGGTCATCCACTTAAAGACGACAGGTACACTTAAGGTACACTTAAGTACGACAGGGACCTTCCATTAGGCCAGCGTAGCTCTCTCTCTATAAGGTTGATAACTTAGATAAAATTATCTTTTTCTCGTATTTCTAGATTCTAGACCTTTAGATAAAGATGGATATGTGCGAGAACCCGCGCCCTAAAGGTTCCATGGTTCCGTTCCGTCATGGGATCAGAAAAACAAAAATTCCAAGTGTAGGAAGTGACAAACTTATAATTTGCGGTCGCTCACGTCGTTCATTAATATTGACCGCACGGACGACAGACGAACAAGTAAGTGACCCTATAAGAGTTCAGTTTTTTACAAATGAGGTACGGAGCCCTAAAAAAGGGTTTACTTACTTGCAAATCTGGATTGGAAATTTTGGTGGTTTCGACGTTCCCCCGTTCCGACGTTCCGACGTTTCGACGTTCACGACAAAGTACCAAGTTCTGCTTCTATCTATGGTTGGTAGCCGCGTTGGATAGAAATCCTGCGGAAAAGGTGTAATCAGTAATCAAATGAAAAAAGGTGTTTATTTCAATAAAATCACTAGGATCACTTTGAAACGTCTTAGAAACTAGGTGAAGCTACGCCTGTTCCTCGCGACCAAGCCTAGAAGAATCAGGCAAAAAACACGGCTTTATCATTGTGCCTATAATTTTTTCGATGTTTTCACAAAATGGGATGTAGAGCTTCGGTGTGGTGCCGATCCAACTGAGTGAGATTAAAAAGAGAAAATCACCGTCGCCTATTGACATCTGCAACACCTGGATAATTGAAGCATTGCTAATTTGTTGCCTGCTCTGGAGAAATCTTTTTGTTTTTTGTAATAATTTCGTAAATATTATTACTTACAGCCCAGTCCCAGCTGCAAAACTCAGTACTTAAATCTGCAACTCTGTCTTCTACGTCGATCTCAGGAATCTTTAACTTTTCCAGGTCTTGAGGGCTGAGCTGCAACAAAGGGGTCACGATCTTCAGTAATGAAGGAACGACGGAGGAGAGGAGGGCTGAGCTGCATGATAAAAAAAATATTAGCTTTATATTTATTGACTGGCCTCATAGCTCAGTTGGTAGTAACTCTGCCTTCTGCGCTAGAGGTCGCGGGTTCGATTCCCGCACTGGACAAACATTTGTGACTAACACAGATGTTTGTTCCGTGTCTGGGTGTTAAATATCTATCTATCTATCTATCGTTAAATATATATTATGTATATCAGTCTTCTCCGGTGCCCATAGTACAGGCTATGCCTAGTTTGGGATCAGTTGACCGTGTTTGATATGTCCGGAATATTTATTTTATTTTATTTTATTTATTATCGAATAGAATAAAAATACCTATATTACATTTAACGATGTTTGTGGGTCACTGAATTTAAATCGTGGGCAAACACCAGACCCCGAGGCCGGCCGCCAAAGCGATGGGTAGATGAAGGCACATGGGGGCCGTGACTGGATGATGAAGGCATCCAACCGCCAGGCATGGAAAAGGCTCATGATGATGATGATGATGTGGTTCAATCACCTTACTATCAGTTAGTTAGCGATTTGGGATAAGTAGGTAAGTAGATAGGTAACAATTTATAACTAGTCAACCTGGAATGGCGTAGGTTACTTTTACCGTGTGAATCAGCGGGCAGAAACTTAAAGTAGTTGCGCTAAAAACTCACCTTAGAAAGAAGGTTATTGATATGCTCCGTAGGGTATTCGATTTCTTTATAATTGGCATATCCATCATACACGATGTCCTCGAATTCTGCTGGGACTTCAGGCGCCAACTGCGACGACCTGCGAGCCTGCAAGAGGTGTAATCATTATGTGCCTAAGCTATTTTCTATTTTACGTTTTCACCGCCACTGGTAAAACTAGTGCCATTCGATAGTCAAAATAATTTAAAAAAGTGTAGGTATTATAAAAATAAAAACCGATCGCAATGCAAAAATTAATTGAAGTGATTAAAAACGCATCAAATGTGTAATGAGATCGATATTAGTACTTACCATACTGTAACTGCTTACAACAAAAGCTGCAAAAACTAGGGACTGTAAAAGTCGATCCATTTTCACGGGTTGCTTGTGCCTGAATGGTAAAGCTTGTGGTTATCGCACGCTATTTATCCGCTTAGACTATGTACTGTACTTTTAATTTAATATTAGAATCATTTATTGTGATGACATAAAATGTAGTTATGACTGTTGGCCTGTTACGTAATGATATTCCTCTGTACAGCCTTATAGAGGGTTTTTCTTGCCAAAATGCAATATTTGTGTTTTGTACCGTTTCACACTTGGAAAAGGAACTTAAGTCTTTCCTGAGAACGAAGAGGTTTGAAATTTATTTGTAGCAATTTTATGAAATTAACTAATGTGATTTATCAGAAAAACAGACGTAAATTAGTGAATGCAGATCCAGGAGCCGACGCAAGTGTAGGACTTTTGTGCCACCCTATAACATAACGGGTGATATCGTACACATAGGGACTTAGTACTTGTTTATAACAGGTACATTACATAGGTAATTCTGGAAAACACAATCAGTAGTCTGACATCATGATCATTGTGGAAATATAAATAGGTAAATTTATACATTAATGTAATGTAATAAGGTTACCTATTTCAATCTTTAAACTTCAATACCTATTCATTTTATTCATTGAAAGGAGCCATTTCATTCTGGGCCTGGTCCATGTACACTACATAGAAAAATTAGGAAAAAATAGGAGATTACAAGAAAAATACAATTTCATTAATTTGAAGACAAATGCGATGGTACAAGATTAGTTCTTCTGGTAAGTTTTTACTATGTGAACACTATTTGAAGGCCGCCATGTTGGTTTATAATTGGCGTTTGACATGACATTGACATATTTTTCATGTCATGTTGTTTGATTTGATGTTTTTGTTTTGTCAGATAAATGTAGGTTGTCAAAATGACATTTCACGCACATCCATCCGCCATATTTTTGTAGCGCTGTGTGTTGCTCTCTCTTTGTCGAAGAAAATCTTAATGTACCTTAGAACGAAGTCAATTTAAATAAAATAACCAATTAAATACATTTACTTTATTGCTTAGCCATATTTTAGAGTAGTGTACACAGTGCAGGCCCAAGCTCCATATATTGATGAAACGTCTCTTTTCATGGATCATTTTGAAACTTCATAATATCTATATATTGAATTCGTTATTAATCCATTCATTCTTTTACAACTGAATTTTATTAATAACTAGTTTCCGCCCGCGGCTTCGCTCGCGTGGTACCTACACAAAAAGGAGCCTATATGGTATGCTATTCTAGGTATAGAACTCTTTATATTCCAAGTTTCAACGAAATCGGTTGAGCCGTTACGGCGTGATTGAATAACAAACATCCTGACAAACTTTCGCATTTATAGTAGGATAGGATAGTAGGATTGAGTTGGAGTATATTCAAGCTTCCGTGCCAAGCTTTTTTGTCATCTATAAATCGGATATTTTGTAATAATAATTAAGTTTAAATTTGATAATTGAAGCTTTTTGTTTAATGATCATTTATTTTTGACGTTAAATGTACGAGAGATGCAGTTAATATATTTGTATACTTTTAAACTTTTATAAGATGTGTTCAACTATGTTTTAAGTAGGGTATATACTACATTTTATTAATGAATTTAAAAAAAAAACGATTGTATTGTAATATTTCGCACGACGCTTGAACACGGCATAACATTGAAAATAATCAAAAAAATAAACAAGCTTTTATTTATTATAATGCTACATTAATGAGACAGTGCACCATGCACAATTATCTTTTTCCCTTTAAAATTATCGTTGTAAATAATAAATTACTTTTATCAAACAAATGAATGCTGCTAATCTGAAGTACGTACTCGTTCTATACACTTGATCGTTTCCGGTTAGGAACAAGGTAGCCATTGCAAAAACGACAGCAGCGTCGAACAGTCTCCTCATTACTTTTGTTGTTAACTGTACCAAATCTCGGTGAGATCAGGACGTGAAGTGGAACGAAAAATTATATTTATTTTAAACTGCCTAAGTCGACCCACTTGGGTTAGATCGACTCATAGTTTCGATATCGATCGAAATTAAAATTATTAAGGTTGGGATGTGCGTGTGGGTAACAAGAAGAGTTTAGAAATTCGTTATTTTTCACTTAAAAAACACTTTTAAAAAATCTGCTGTTATGACTTCAAATCAAACTCAACTATTCAGCTGTTTAAGGCTGCAATCCGGATGTCGTATTTCTCATACGTTTAATAATTCGATATAATAACATGAAAAAAAGACCACAAACGCATAATTTGCAAAATCTTGTTTTTTTTCATATTTTCGCTAGTATTTTAACTTTTTGTTGATAGAACCCTGTCCTTTTCGGGATAATATATGAAGATACATAATATGAATCAACCTGTAAAAATCTATCTAATTTGACATCAGATGATGAACTCATATAAATATATAGGTACCTTTGTATATACAGTTGTAAACAAACTTTAGGAAAAATACATAGTCAGTAAGGTACCATAAAGACATGTCATCTCATCGAAATTCCCATCCGGGATTACCATAAATGCAATTTATAGCTATATTTTCTTGCCTACCATATTAAATAATGAAAAAATCCCGCTTAAAGTACATTAATTATTATAAAACACTTTTAAGCGAAGACTTTATCCTTTTATTGTTGCGTTTACCTAATCAAAATAGGTCAATGGATGTACATTACAATACAAAAACAATGTATAATACAGGATGAAATAAAAGTCACAGATAATTTTTAAATAATTTCATTATGTTTTTTGACAAGCAATGACAAGTCTATTCGCTAAATAGAGCATATTGTAGGTACCTAAGCATTTAACCTAACCTACTTAACTACAGCTTTTTTTGTTGTTTCATTTTCCACTTATCTTTTGTTTTAAGTTTTTTCATTTCGTTTGTGGAAGTTTAGTTTTAATTTTCAACTGGGCGGTGTGGTCGCTCAGCGACAAAGCAATTTTGTAAATATTCAATAAATTAAAAAAAAAAAAAACTACAGCAGTATAGGTAATACTCATTAATAAAAACTAAGCAGATACTTAAATAAAAAAAAATAACTGCATTCTCACAATAACCTTATAAATACTTTTTTTTAGCTACAGTCACCTCAATGAGATG
Source organism: Anticlea derivata (assembly GCA_947579855.1). Classification (NCBI taxonomy): domain Eukaryota; kingdom Metazoa; phylum Arthropoda; class Insecta; order Lepidoptera; family Geometridae; genus Anticlea; species Anticlea derivata. Next base: position 10,749,774 of record OX388264.1, read on the forward strand.
TGTATGTGGTACCTTTAGTTATTTTAAAAACGATGCCACAAGATTATATGTAGGTACCTACAATCTTCATGTAACATAAAGATGTACAAGCAAAATCTCAAATACTAAGGCTCGTATTCAGAGACACGACTCAAACTTAGATTTAATCACAGATCAGCTGAACTCTATTTAAGTATTGAATCTCTTCTCAAACATAGCTTTTATTCAAGAACGGTACTTAAACTACTCTCAGCTGAATCGAGTTTCAAATCTGTACTCATGTGATTCAGCCTGTTCTCGTTTACATTTTGATTTATTTATAGTTTTCGATCCGTTTTACGCATAAATTTTAATAGCCAGGCTGGGAATATGATAGAGCTTCCAATAAAGTGAAGTATAATTTTTATCAAATTACGTGTAACGGAACGCTGCTTAAAGAAAATGTCAAAGTCAAATGTTGTGCTCTCAATTTATTTTACAAAACTTGTGTAATTATGAATAGTTTTGGTGGTTGGATTAATTTGAAAAATAATACCCCGAACAAGGATTCCCTGTGTCGTGGGTATCACATAAACCACGAGTACCATGGTACCACAACACCCAGACCCAGAACAAGTATGCAGATCATGCAAACATTGTCCCGCAGGATGATAATATCGGGAATCGTGATTTTGTGAATTCTTATTAAATGGTAGGAAATAAAAGATTGTCTGTAACGCATTTACATTTTTTTAAATAAAATACCTCGTAAACTTGTCTATATTTTTATAATGTACCTATTTACATACCTACTTTATAATTTGTATTGTAAATGCGAGAATAACTCTTGTCTGTCTGTTACCCTATCTATCACTGCCCGGGTCGTATGATGGGGGTATTGCTCAATATCGTGGTATTCGGGCATTTCCTCGTTAGCTAGGATAGAAATGTGAAGTAGATCTCCATTACCAGCTGAAATTACAAAGTAACATTGTTTGTTAGTACTTAGTGGAAGGTGTACCTATGTAAGGCGAGGTAGGTAGGTAAACTTATTACCTGAAATGATGCAGTAGCGTAATATCGCAAACACTAAAACTTGCAGTGCCATCGTTACGGGTAGCCCTCTGCTGATAGGGCGCTGGCGCTGGTTTATATTTTTCACGACACCTCTGGAGAATCTGGTTCTTTTCCATAAACTCACTACTTCCAATGCGAAGGGATCGTCAGCGTCCCATATTACGCATTGGATTTTGAACTGATTTGATTTCGTCGTTTCATTGAAAATAGATAACTCTTTATTCGTAGGTATACCACATTAAACTTAACGAAATATCCATATTATCTTCAAATATTTACTTCTTTATTGCTTTTTTTTGCACCAAATACAACAAAATCTATATTTAAGTGTGGTCCGGAGCACGCTTGAGTGTAGATCTCATTTTCCTTTGAATAATGTCAAATCAAATCTAGATTTAAGTACCGATTTCGTCTGATTGACGTTTCAGAATAAGCATTTACTCAGGTGAACTGTGATCATTGAATCTATACATAAGTACTGTTCAAGAATTAGAATCTCGACTCAAATCGAGATTTAAATACAGATCAACGCTTGAGTCTTGTCTCTGAATACGAGCCTAAGTATGAAGTATCAACTTGTTCAAATCAAATCGAACATGCTGATGGTTATATTCAACTTAATTTTTTTCGGACGGATTTTTAAGCTTTTTGTCTCTGGCAACCATTTCAGCGAAACCGGACTACATAATTATCATCACTCACTTTGCTTCAGAGTATAGTATTATGTTATCTGTGCTTCAGCGATCATAAAGAGATCTCAGTTCGGGGCATACCACTAGTTTATTACAATTATTATCATTATTTTATAATAAATTACATACATATTTTCCTTTTATTCTCCTCATTTATTGAGTAATCTATGCTAATAATTAGAAATAAAAAAAAATAGTTAGTTTTCCTAAAAAGTTTTAGAACATTGTTGAACTGGTATAATCATGTTGACGTGACTGTGCTGATAATCTATATAACCGTTTTGTAATGACAAGAGCAGCAGATAGGCAGCTCCGTCTTCACTTTCTCCGTTCCACCATTGTCGTCCGCAACCAGGAACTCCCACACGCTATACTTCTGCTTGCAGAAAGTCTTTAGATCCGGGAGGGAGGGGAAGGCTGTGAAACATTGCCCCTCAGCATCACTGAAAAGATAATAATATTCATCATCATTATTTCAGCCGTACGACGTCCACTGCTGAACATGGCCTCCCCCACAGACAGAGCAAATTCCTTATCATGTGGGGGGATTTGCCCATACTCACCACGCTGGGCATGCGGGTTGGTGAGCGCAGTTAGAGCTATCGTTGTTAAAATAGGAGACGCTGCTGCCCATCCCCTAGCTTTTTTCCCTTAGTCGCCTCTTACGACATCCGCGGATAGGTAGATATGGAGGGGCCTATTCTTTAGCCGGGGCCACCACGGCCTAAGAAGATTAATAATAAATAATAAATATTCCGGACATATCACACACGGTATACATACAAATATGTGTTGATAAAAAATATATCTACTAATATTAGGCTCTCATAGACTGACTCATAGCTCAGTTGGTAGTAACTCGCTAGAGATCGCGGGTTCGATTCCCGCACTAGACAAACATCTATTATGTAGGTATATCAGTCTCTGGTACCCATAGTACAGGCTATGCCTAGTTTGGAATCAGTTGACCGTGTGTGATATGTCCGGAATATTTTTTATTACTATTCACCTGCAAGTCTCAAGCCTGACCATCTGAACGTAGTTTTCTTCAGGCGCTTGTACCACTGTATGCCAGCCACGTTTGCTCCGCACCTTGTACAGGGGCTCGTACTAAAAAAAAAGCATACAAACATATGTTATTGTTCAAACAGCAGGCAATGTCCTTGTTATGTCATATAAAATTACCATAGGTACCTCAAACTGGTTACTGAACTAATACAGGATGACCAGGAAAGAATCAGTGGCACGACAAGCAAGCAAGCATTTTCAAAAACAGTCAACCTCTACTGAGGAAAGTCAATATTGAGTTTGTCATTTGAGGGTTAGCTATACCTACATAAAGCTCAACATTATTATCTGTAATAATATTCATGTATATATATATTCAGTGATTATATCTGTATTCATTAGCTGTAACTATAGTATTATGTTATCTGTGGCTGTAATAATATTGTAACACATAATATTTACGCCTGGACCTACCTATCGGTACTAATGAAGTAATAACGATTTCTTACCGTGACAACGGATTCACAGTTGTCCAAATCATCCGGATCCCCTTGACGGTTCGGAGCGCCTGCGAGGTTGTCTATCACCAGAGTTGGCTGTGAAACTGGCTTCTGCGATAATAATAAGGTATGTATAAGCTTACTGATAATCTACTTTTTCCTCCTTGGTTTCAGCTGAAAATCAGCGTTGAGTGCTAACACACCCAACATTAATGCTGAGCTGAACACCTTTTTTAGCATTCGGACACATGAGTCGATATACCTAAACTTTTTAATATAATAATGTTATGTACCTAGGTATACCTAAACGATGTAATATATTTTAAGTTATATTGTATGTCTAAATGTGTATACTTTTGTGCTCACCACCTAATCGGCCATGTAATCTCTTGCTAAAATAAACGATAATTCTATTCTATTCTATTCTACTTGCCTAGGTATTGGCCTAATGGGAGCAACATAGTTCTTATCGGTGAAGGACATACAATTTTAAGATATGTTACATGTTTTGTTTTTTTTATTTTTTTTTATACAAAATAGGCTAACGTTTGACCACAATCTCACTTGATGTTAAGTAATGATGCGGTCTACGGTGTAGCACGTTTGCCTAGAAGATATCTATTCACTCTGGTCTTGAAGACACCCAAATTATACCTATAATTTGGGTGTTTTGGGTTCGGAAACATAGACGCCGGCAACGAGTTCCACTCTTGTGCAGGAAAGGAGCCTATAAAAGGCGCACGTCATCTTTTCTACGACGCGACGGTCATAGGCCCTTTTCAGTGCCACTATACCTACCTGAACCTGGTCGCAGACCTAACGCAGGATGACCAAGGAAAAATCATTGGAAACCAAGGAAGGGCCAATGACCGTTCGTTGATGAAAGAACCATAGTGGTGAAAATATTAAAGTGCGCCTCTTATAGCCTCTTTTCACATGTAACAGAAGAATGTACAATTTTTATTTTGAACGATATGCCGTTTTCCACACAAAAATGTCCTTCACTGTTCCAGAGCGAACATAAACCCGAATGGGAAATCCATTGGTACTGGGATTCGAACTCACGAGCTTATGATAGGGAGGCGGGGTAACTACCAGAACTCCAACAGTGCTCCAAGTGATTACTAGTTACTACCTGTAAGACCTAGGTGACCTTTTTGCAGATTTCATACAGGTTCTTGGCGAAAACCTGTTTTCAATACCTTATTAGAGCTCACTTCTCAAGGGACTAGTTTCTCTTTGTATAATGCTCCTGTTGTTGGCTCCATTGGTTATGATTCTTTGCCCATTCTCGGTTTAAAGATTATTTATTTCTCAAAGAACATATACATACAGTTCACTTATATGAGCAATACAAAATTATTTGTACTCAAGTTTAAGAATCTACTTAGAACCTATTAGCATAATCATACGTAATCCACGTACTTAGTAAAAAAGCAAAATAAAAAAAAAAAAAATTAAAAAATACGATGGTAGAAAATAAAACAACTTAATCCAATACAAGGAGAGGAATTATTGCCGAGGCCTATTTGGTATTTGTTTCTGCACATATGAAACTCACTATCCATCATTTATACAAACAAATTAGATACTTGCCTAGCCTTATCTACGTGATATTTTACCTTCCTTAGAAAAAGCTAGACAAAGCAAAGTAATACTATACAAAGTAAGTATACATATAACTATTCTAACAAATAGTTTTATGTATACCCGCTTATTGGTATCTTAATTTTATTAGAAGTTTTTCCTACGGCCATTTGGACCATTCGTCTGTTGTGGAATGCTATGCTCGATTACAGCCTGCATTATTAAAAAAAAAGCTTTTAAAGGTACTGTACGTATGATTGTTACGTTCTGGGATGAAATTTACATTGGAACTCTACTAGTACGACAAAGAATATTTTTTAAAATTGAATTGAAGTCGACCTCGAAGTTTCCATTCTACCATAGATCGATGCTGTCGATCGATGGTCGACATATTGGTCTGGTTAACAACCTTAAGATTAAGATCCATTAATAACGAAGACCACACTGCCCCCCGAGTGACTTCCTTCGCGAAAAAGACTATTACAGACGTAACCATCCTATGGGTTTTTAATTTTGGCTTCGGAACCCAAAGAGGAAAGAGGGCAACAGTATCTTCACTGACAAGAAATTTTCATAACAAAGATCTCACCGTGCCTTTGAACATCCTGTTGAACAGTTCCTGAGGATAATCTGGCGGTTTGATGGTGCAGTACGTCTTTTTCGAGCACTCTGCTGGCACATCACCGTACCTGTTCGACATCACCTCTTGAATGGGACCAGGGTACTTGATGGGCACGTATTCATCTGGAAAGGAAATGAAGGTAGTTAAAATCTTATGGAGTTTAGTTTACGGGTGCCCTGGAGATCATCATCATCATCATCATTTCAGCCGTACGAAGTCCACTGCAGAAACATGGCCTCCCCCGCAGACAGAGCGAATTCCTTATCATGTGGGGGGATTTGCCCATACTCACCACGCTGGGCATGCGGGTTGGCGAGCGCAGTTAGAACTATCGTTGTTCAAATGAGGGACGCTGCTGCCCATCACCAAGCTTTCTTCCCTTAGTCGCCTCTTACGACATCCGCGGATAGGTAGATATGGAGGGGCCAATTCTTCAGCCGGGGCCACCACGGCCTGGAGATTGTCGTCAAGGTTTATTGAGGCTATGGCCGGGACTTATGGCTAAACCAACGAGACGAACTTGTCTCTGACTATACATCTTTAGCAATAGATACAGTCATCATCATTCCAGCCGTTGGAAGTCCACTGCTGAACATCTGCCTCCCCCATTTGCCCATACTCACCACGCTGGGCACAAACTAGTGTTTCATATTACACAGTCTCATAATGTATTTCGAGGTAAAAATTTGTATTTGAGACAAATCTCTCAAATCCATCGGCTTGTCGGTTTTTGCCGGGACCTAAATAAAAGGCTAGCTGGAGACAGTAACTTGAGACTGTGAGATTTGTCTTGCGTGCAAACGTGTTCCCAGATGCCTACCTAGGTTTTCTGAATCGATATGAATTCATCAAACGTGGCTCATCATTCATATTAGAACGTGAAAACAAAGATTGTTTAAATAAAAACAAAGTTTTTGTTCCTATTTCGTTTTCTTCATTAGTTACCTATTATCTCAAATAGGAAAATATGTAGTTACCTATATAATATCATACATATCACAATAACACGTTTTTTTAAAATACACGATAACCTCTAGTTTATCGGTCAAAATTTATGTTCGTTATTTACGCTAATTTAACTACATTAGAGTACTAGGTATAACTAATAATTATTTTGATCGTATGTGATTGTTCTTATATGTAGGAACTGAACTTTCACATTATTAGTAGGATGGAATGTAAAAGACGGATAGATTGTGTGAAACACGACATGAGTAAATAAGGAGTGAATGAATACTGACATGACGGCTGATAGAGGGGTGTAGGAGAGAAAAACATGTTGTGCCGACCCCACATGACGTGGGATAAGTGCACGGAGATGATGATTCAGAAGGATGGAATGTAAATGTTTTCCCAAATATCTATAGTCTGAACTATAAAAATTTTTTAATAATAATAAATAACAGAAAAATAATAATAATAACAGTTGTAAATTAAACTAAAATAATATTATACTAGAAATGAACTCTGTTTTCTACGACTACGACTACAAGTAGAAAACAGAGTTCAGATCACTAACCACAGGCAGCGTGCCCAAAAGGCTGGCGACGTTACCTCGTTGGATCGCTATACTGATCCTTTGTCCGAGGTAAGCACCAGCCCTTCGGTCATTGGTCTCATCCACCAGCCTCTTAGATAAAGCATCGAACAGGAGCCACGCCCCAGGGCCCCAAGGTCCTAGCGTCTCAACCCCAAAAGGCAGAAATATGTATCCATCGCCAAGGGACGAATATTTCCGCCTTTTGAGGCTCTCCGCCGCTGCTGCCGCCGCGCCAGCCGTCCTGGAGGTGGACGAAACGTGGGAAGGTGCCAACGTATCGACGCAAGTCGCATCCCAAACCAGCGGCCTGCCACGACTCCAGGGAATCAAAGACATCCCGTCAGGCCTCTTGCCGTCGTCACGTGCGATACCGTTCGGCTCTAGGATAGCCGGCACGTTGACGGTGGCGAGGGCCCGACGGATGATGTCATTGAGGCTGGCATGGCGGGACTGACGGCCAGCGCTGCGGCGGCAAGAGAGGCCGTGGTGACCTTGTCGGTCAACCATGCTCTCGCAACGACACTGGTGGGGCTCGTTAGTGGTAGCTCCGATCCGAAGACTCACTGACAACGAGAAAGTTGCATTATCTAAGAGTGTTCCTAAGTTTGCTGATGGTAGCGCATGCAGCCAAAAACCAGATTCCCGAGCGCCAGAAGCAATGAGACGAGCCTGCTCTGCTGGAGTAGCAGCGGAGTCAATTAAACTTTGCTGCAACTTTTTGCAGATAGGCTCGTCCCAGTGCCTCTGCAGGTGAGGTTTCTCAGGGATGGTTTCAGCTGGACAAACCAATGACCAGGCATTCTTAGCCTCGTCCATAGAGTCAATTTTGAAATGGTCTAACGCTGAATTGATTATTTTGGTAAATAGCATTGCTGTGCTATGGACAGAGGATAAGAATGCTGGGAGAGATACACTCGAAATTTTGCGTATACCGAGACCGCCGAACCGTATTGGTAGAGAGGCCTGGCACCAAGAAACATCTGAAATTGGGCAATTTAAAATTTTGATAAGAACGTTTTTTAAGGCAGTGTCTAAATTTGTTAAAAGGTCGTTAAATATCCAAAGTGGGCTGCACCTGAGAACATAGGTCAGTTGGGGAACAAAAAGACAAAAGCGTATAATATGAAAAGCAATATGACAGTGAATTTTGGAAAGATTTTCTGAATATTCGTCGAATTTCGCACGTTGCTCTGTAATGAAGGATGGAAATGATTCATCTAAAACGGGGGCACCTAGAAGGCGTAAAGATGTTTTGTTTAGAATTTTGATATTTGGAGCCAAAATATTGAATTTGTTAATGATGTCATTTTTACGAACTGCTTGTACTGAGTCTGCGATAAATAATTCACATTTTGAAAAATTTAAATCTAAGCCAATAGAACGGAATTTAGTAATTAATGTTTCTAAATCAGCCAAAACCGTGTCAGCGTCGCCTCCTAGTGTGCCATCGTCTAAATACCACATGTTTAATTTTGAAGTTAATGATGAAATAACAGGATGTATGGCAAGGCTGAAAATGGCAGGTCCTAGGGGGTCACCTTGTTGACAACCTGTGGATGAGCTGATTTGGTGAGTTTTGTAAGTAAGCGTTGAATCAGAACCATAGCATTGAAAAATATAATCATAAATTTCAGGGGTGCAATTTTGGATTTCGTTTATAATATTGTTTCTGTGTACCGAGTTAAATGCATTTTTTACATCCACCTTCAACAGTACCTCACCTGCATCTCGTTTGAGAAAGGTCCTTAAGGCATGGACGGCGGCTTCACAACCGCCTTTGCTTCCAAATCCTAGTTGAATTGGCTGAAATTTATTTGTGAGTTTAGGTAGTATTTTCTTGCAGCAAATTTTGGAAGCAATGCGGCGAAAGGTATATCCCACCGCAATTGGCCGGATACCGCCGTCTTTTTTTTTTAATCCGCACAGATTTGCACCGTAAAGCATGTGTGTAACACTACTAGTGACCTTTCCCTCAAGCATCAAATTGATCACAGCAGTAAGGTCCTTTAGAAGAGCCTCGCCGGCCTCCCCCGGTGTACTGATCAGATCTTTAAGATGCTGTGGGCTTATACCATCAGGACCACCGGCGGAACCACTTCTAAAAGACATAACCGCGGTAAGGACATCCTGGGTGGTTGCTTGGATGGGCTGTTGACTGAGGCTCAAGGGAGACGTGGCAATTGGTACTGAACAAGGTGGATGTTTTTCCACAAGTGCGGCGAGGGTTTCAGGTGTGTCAGGAGCAAGAACGTCATTACTAAACAGTAATTTCGATGCACCCTTTAGATCGCCATCGCTCACTTTTGATTCAATTTTATGAAAGATAGTGTGAGTGGAGTGTGTAAACTGTGGCCGGTCATCGCGTGGAGGATAAGACTGAACGTTATTATGGTGACAATTGTTTTTGATGGAAGATGTTAGCGAAACGTTTATTTTTCTTTCCGAATGTAGGATTTGAAAAGAAAATGAAAACAAATTCTCCCATGCCTGAATAGAGTTTTCTTTGATTACATGTTTTAGCCTTGATGATAAATTTTGAGCAACGGAGTAACGAGCTCCTTTAGGTATTCGCTTTACTAATGAAACTGAGGTTTTTAAGAGTGCTAATGATTGCCAAAAAGGTTGTGTAGGTGAAGATGCAACAGGGGCGTTTGGGTAGCTGATTAAAGGCAAGGGGTTATTAGATGCTGGTGAGTTTTGATGGATGCCTGCTGTGACTTTGCTGTGGATTTTTCCAATATGTATATTTAGACCTTTAACCCCTTTAAAAAATTTTGGTTGTGAGCATTGTGAGCACTGTATAAAATTCGAGGAATCTTGGGACGAAGGGACTAGTGTAGGTGCAGCCAGAGGTGGGCCTGTGGTTTGTGACATTTTGCTGATAACTATATACAACTTAAAAACTATAATACTTACAAATCCAAGAAACAAAATCAATAAAAACATGCACAAACAACGCAAACCACAAATTATAAAAAATGTCACAAATTATAAACTTCAGTTGACGGCTGGCGAGGGGACTGCGCAGCGCACGTCAGGGCTCCCCAAGTGCACGAAGTATTTAATACAAAATAAAGGCAAGATCGTCTTAGCTTATAATCTTGTCCGACGTGGCCTGCCGTGCTTTGCCAAGCATAGAAGTGAATTGCTGCTGGTGGCATCTATTTGGTGACATCGGAAATAAATCTCAAGTAGGTAATAGGAGATTCCGCGAGAACTTTTCTTTTCTACGGCGTTCCCTTTCTTTTAAAAGTGTTTTTCAGGTGCTCGTTGTATTTTAACGACACACGAGACTATAAAAACGATTGAAGTGAATAATACCTCGTTAGGTATACTTATATGACTAGAGAGTAGATTAGACTTATTAGGCTTGGTTATTTTGGTAAGAATACCTATGCTTACTTTTTTTGGTCACTGCTCCATCTGCCGATCGGGTTCCGCATATCGCCACCTGTAAAAAAATACGGAAGTGGGTAGGCTCGCAGAAAACCAATGTCAACGACATAGCTCTCAGAGTACCTATGCAAGTTGAAGTGGCAGTGGGCAAGCTATACAACAGTTGGTAGCTAAGTTTGTGTGTGCAGCACGGCAAATAGGCTATGGCTCAGTGAATTTTTTTCATAAAAGCAAAAGCACTGATTTTCAGTCAAAACCTGATCGAGAGCGAGCAGAACGAGTACAAACGAACAAAGTGTAGGTACCTAGCTGTGAAATGTTGTAGTTGTGAAGCATTAATAAATGCTAAAATATCTTAATAATATGCTTTGTTCTTCCATTACAATGTTGCCGTGCAGCTAGAACAGGGAATTCTTCACACACGATTTGTTTCACTATACGCATGGGCGCTGCAGTTTCCAAGTGTCATATAAAATTGCAATCATGTGCATGTTCTAGGCTAAGTTGTTTATTGGCTTATGATTATGCCGAGAAATTATATACCTGCTTATTTGACGCACGCACGCAAGGTGCACGCATAGTCGAATAAATCCCACTAATATAAAATATGCGAAAGTTTGTAAAGATGTGAGCATGAGGCTTCTTTTTATCCGGGTACCATTCGAGTGAACCAACTGTTACTAAAAGGCTGAAGTACATAAATAGCCCTCATTCTTGAATTGCGTCGATAACTTATATGAGATGTACCCAGTAAGACAATCATGTACCCAGTAAGACTCGCCACATCAAGGTGTGTTTCAAGTCACAAGAGCAAGCAAAATCCATACTCCGCAATAGAGCTCTCCTCAAAAGCGATACCATTAAAATATTCTCCGATCAAACACCTAAGCAACAAGAGCACCTGAAAAATGTGAAGGAAGAACTTAAACGCCGCATTGAGAGTGGCGATGATAATCTAACCATAAAGTTTATTAGAGGTGAGCCCAAAATTGTGTCATCTCATCCAAAAAACTACAAGCAATAGAAGATTTAGGCAAAAATAATGTAATTGTAACCGAAAAGGTATCACATCAAGTGGTGGATTACTAACTAAAAAAAAAAAAATAAACAAATTTAAATACAAATATACTATACAAATAAAACAATACAGGGAATTAAAAAAAAAAAAAAAAAAAAAAAAACAATAAATCCTTGTATACAAACAAATTTTAAACAAATAAAACAATTATTCATGGCATTTAAATAGAAAACTATAAAATAAAACAATAAAACTTAAAAATACTAAATCACTTTGACAATTGCTTGCCGCTTCCAGTTGCGCTTAACTCATTGTTTACTCATCCAATCTTTGTTTCCAACCTCAGCTCGAGCGAACACGACACGAGAAATGCAAAACTACCCACAAAATACTATTATATATTATTATTATTTTTTTGACGAATGCTGTGATTTTACTGTTCATTTTATGTTAGTGTACGATAAGCCCGAACAAAAAGTGTGCACGTTAGATTATAAGTTCTCATGTAAGTGAATTTTATTCTTTATGAGAAATAAACAATCTTAAACCTGAGATGAGGCTTGTCTTGAAACTATCTATCTCACCACCGTCCTCTATCATTCTCGTAAAATCCAGTCCATCCAAAGGTTGTCTGGAAGAGATCACTCTAGTAATAAGACTGTCCATTGTATTCCACTATTAGATATATATTTTATTGATGCAATAGTGATGAGTTAAGTTTTTATATGGTTTACAATAAAGAGTTATCTATCTACCTCTAGCTCTAGCACTTATAATAGCTTCCTCTATGAACTCTACCAATATTATGTGCACCTCGACTGACTTATAGGCTCACGAATATTTTCCTTAAGCATGGTAGACATCCTCTCAGATCAGATCCTTGAATAATCTTTGATTCATTTGACACATCGCCACTTTTTGCAGTAGTTATTTAGGAGATCCTGTTACAAACATAATCACTGTCATAGTTCAAAGCGCTGCTGGGAGTCGTTGGGTGCAGACCAGAGTGTCGCTTGCTCTGAAAATATTTGGGGCAGGCCCAATGTTCAGCAGTCTACATTCTAAAATCCTGTTTCCACCACACAGCTCAACATCCCTGCGAGTCCTTGAAGTGTGGATTACACGAATATTGTACTCTGGACACGCACGGAGTCGCGACGTGCGGCGTAGTAGTAGATTTAACGTAGTAGATTTAATTTTATAAAAGCGTGCGTATTTATTTTTATAATCATATTATGCTATTTTTTGTTATTTATAGACTCATCAGATTGCCTAATTTGCCTCTTAACAGCATGATTACATACAAGGTGATAAATAACATGTATACTAGCCCAAAATGGGCTTAATCTACACCAATTTGCCCATAAAGTTTGTTCTACGACTTTAGTAAATTTGTAATTTTTCATTGTTTCAAAAAACTCTATGCAAAAATCTGTTGTTTTGGGGTCAAATCCATTCAAACTCAATGAATCACCTGTTTTTTCAGGGGTTAGAATACACCTTATTTCCATTTGGGCTTAAAATAAGCCCCTTTTGGGATAGCACTCGCACTTCTCAACATGTTGATTGCTCAGGAACCAGATGTGGATGTATTCCACATGAAATTACATCCATTTGTTTTATTGTGTATACGTTTCCTTAGTTATAAAAATTCGTAAAATGTTAAAATATGTATGTATGTGATGTGTTATGTAATTAATTTATGTCTACTAGCTCTTAAACGTTTTGGCCTCGGCTGTTAGTTTCTGAGTGGTTTATACAAATAAACAATAAACAATAAACAATAGCATAGATACATATTATTAACCATCTTGTATTAATAATTGGTTCAATGATGAGTATTTGGCTTGATGATGAAAATACTTGCAAATCAAGGTTCATAAAATTGTCATCGATAAACAACGTGTAAACCACTTCTATAAATGATTCTGCTAAACAACGAATGGACTGATGACATCCTTGATTACTTAGTCAATAACAACAGATGAATTAGCAAAACACATAACAAGGTATTTTGAAAATTAAATGGTAAGTTGTATAAAGTTATGTTGAATTTAATTGAACTTTGCAATGTATTTAATGGCTAATTTTAACCGATTCTCCTGTAAATGACTTGATTACGAAAGTAGGTAAAAGAGGTAAATTTTGAGTTAAAAAAAAAGATCTGGCAGCAATTTCTAAGGAAACAGTATCAGCCTGATGTGCATATGAGGGGAGTGAAAAGAATACCAGGGTTATTTATTTTTAAAATTCAGAAGATAATTTTATTGCAGGAAGATCAATATTTTATACTTACAAACCAGTTTGACAAGTTATTATTTCTATTTAATTTGTTGTTGTATGAGCTAAGTTTAAAATCGGCCTTGAGACTGTGCTTGGTTCTTTAAAGGGCATACCTACGACTAGCATGATGATACAAGTTGCGGGTAAATGTTTGCATGTTCTGCAAATAATTGTTCCGGGTCTAGGTGTTGTGTGGTACCATGGTACTCGTAAGTAGTTTCTGATACCCACGACACAGGGAATCCATGTATGAGGTCAGGACGATGTATGTGACTGTTGAGTGTTATTTATTTATTTATTACAACGTGTTCTATAACTAGTATCCTGTATACTAGTTATAGAATGAGTTTTTTTTCAGGGCCACTTAAGCGAAATCGGAAACCGTGAGAGTAATCGAAAAGTGATGTTAGGAGTTACGGGCTCGATTATGAAAAAAATAAGATCTGCACCCTGTATATATAATGACTGTATCACGGTGATTCATTATTATAAACTATCCCGAAAGAACCTTATTCCACACCCAAAAGGCAATAACGTTTGACTTTTGGAAATACGACATTTTTCACTGAAAACTGAAAAGACTCTACTTGTACAAATATCAGCTGTTTTGGGGTCAACTCAATTCAAACTCAATATCTATTAATCAGCTGTTTTACATCAAGTACTGTCTAACTTCTCGTAAGTATCGTCCCTACTTAGTTAGAGCGAGGAACTCAAACAACGTCTAGCCAAAGGTCTTTATTACACTACATCGAAAACTATTTGCATTGTAATCCGTACCCACTAGGTACTTATATTCTAATGTTGTATGTGTAAGTTTAAGACAGTGCAATAAACATATTTTTATCTTTTTATCTTTATCTTTAAGTATAATAATTAGTTATGAAAATGATAAAAATACCAAAAACAGCTGATTTGAAAAAGTTTGATCTCCTCTCCCCTCCCTCCCCGATCCCTCTCTCACCCCTTTTTGCATTTGTTTGCGATTAACTTAGTAGAGCTTCGAGACCCAAATCAGCTGACTTTTGCATAGAGGTTTTTCAATGAATAATGTTGAATTTCCAAAAGTCTTAGAACAAAGTTTGATGCCAATTGGGTGTAGAATAAGCCCCTTTCTGGTCAGCATCCATATTTTATATGTGTTATCAGAAACTTACGAGTATAAAGCATATTCCTGAAACCTCCATTTTCACAATAACTAAAGGTACCGCACATAAAACGTCTTTCGCTAAGATCGCACAAGCGCTCTCGCTGTATTGTGTTCGTGAACTGAGTCGTCACATCGGGTACTTGAGAGTCTTTTGTATGCGCGAAACGATCCCGTCTGCGTCTTCACTCGCTTTTAGGCGGGCCGCACACCATCAGTAATTTCTGTCAGAAAAAAATTATCAACCAAACAGTAAGGACGTACGGTCTGGCGACATTCTTAGTCTTCTGCAGAGCATCCACCATGTTTGCGGAGGCCAGGGTCGATGGCTTTTATGCCATAGTCCGCGAGAAAACTGCCTCATTGCTCAGCAGATTGCGGGTCATTCCTGATAGTTTTGACCTGCTCATAATTCAATCTTTCATTCGGATTCTGATCAAATGAAGTCCTCATAGCTCAGTTGGTAGTAACTCTGCCTTCTGCGCTAGAGGTTGCGGGTTCGATTCCTGCACAGGATAAACATTTGTGAATACGGATGTTTATTCTGTCTGGGTGTTAAATATTTATATATTATGTATATCATCAGTCTCTGATACCCATAGTACAGGCTATGCCTAGTTTGAGATCAGTTGACCGTGTGTGATATGTCCGGAATATTAAAAAAAAAAAAAAAAGTTCTCAAGAGGCCGTCTGATCGGGATGCGAATAAAGAACCTAATAATGAAATTGCAGATGTAAATAAATAAATAAAAAGCCAATGTCTTTACTAACATAACACCTAGGACCCTAGTAAAGTATTAAATATTACTAACCCCTATGGACTTTTCTTGCTTAATTAGGTTTAAAGAACTTTATTCTCATACAAACACAGGGTTTACTTAAAATGAGATACATAATGAGCGATTATATTTAAGTTTTACAATATTCTAGCCTCTGGTACCTAACCTAAATTATAACTAGTTAATTAACATTGAAGTGAAGTGATAACCAACTACATAATACATGTACATATTATTATTATTCAATTTGTAAAAACGAAACAGTAAATTAGCCAGTAGGTGGGTACTTAGGTAATTATGAAAAAGGTATGTTTTTATTTTAGTGTTACTTAATATTAGATAGGTAAGCATTGAAAGCATAGTATGTATTGTTACAGAGTATGTATGTGTAATTTAAGTTTATTTTTAATGACTAATACCTTATTTACAGAAAGAAACTTAAAACTAATACAAGTTAATATTTACAAAATACACAAGAAACAGTTGACCCATCGAAAGAATGTTAAAAACGATCTATAGATAGCTCAAATGATCCAGATCACTACCAGTCGGAAGCGTCCCCCAGACGCTGGCGGAATTGCCACGCTGGATGGCAATGCTAATTCGCTGGGCCAAATAAGAACCAAAAATGACTTAAATTATTATTATCATAAATAATCACCAATCAGTAAGGACCATGCGACTGATCGTTGAATTTTCTGATGGCGTGCGGAACGCCTTACATTACAGGTGGTCACATACTGAGGTGGAAAACTGTTGCAAGGTGCGTTTTACCAGGTGTCCCATAGTCCCATACAACCGGACCATAAAATATACCGTTCTTATAAGTGCAGGGACTTCATATCACATCTCTATTTCGTTGAAGTAATAATTTAATTAACAAAATGGCAGTTTCGGCCTAGGATCTCAAAAAGCGTATGTAAGCGTAAGTCTTGATAGGGCTTACCTACATTGAGTCTATTGGGGTTGAGAACCTGGATCGCAAGAAATCCCTCCGAGTCTTCAAAACAATAGCAGAGACCCGAGAACGACTAACTACCTAGACTACCTACTATATTCTCATGTAGGTACCTAAGTGATTGAGAATAAAAGAGACGTTACATCAATATATGGAGCCTGGGCCTGCACTGTGTACACTACTCTAAAATATGGCTAAGCAATAAAGTAAACGTATTTAATTGGTTATTTTATTTAAATTGACTTCGTTCTTAGGTACATTAAGTTTTTCTTCGACAAAGAGAGCAACACACAGCGCTACAAAAATATGGCGGATGGACGTGCGCGAAATGTCATTTTGACTACCTACATTTATCTGACAAAACAAAAACATCAAATCAAACAACATGACATGAAAAATATGTCAATGTCATGTCAAATGCCAATTATAAACCAACATGGCGGCCTTCAAATAGTGTTCACTTAGTAAAAAACTTACCAGAAGAACTATTCTTGTACCGTCGCATTTGTCTTCAAATTAATGAAATTGTATTTTTCTTGTAATCTCCTATTTTTTCCAAATTTTTCTATGTTGTGTACATGGACCAGGCCCAGAATGAAATGGCTCCTTTCTTCTGACGCCTAGGTAAAAATATATACCTAGCACAACACTAGCACTTGTGCCTAAAAATATTGAATGCAAAAAAATATCTCTATGCTTGTACTTACATTTAAAAAATCTGAGTATATTATGCTATTTTGGGTATAGAACTCTATCTATTCCAAGTTTCATCGAAATCGGTTGATTCTTTATTATCACAAACATAAAAACATCCAAACCACCCCAATAAACTTTCGCATTTCTTAAAGTAAAGAATATAGAGTCCGTTTTTATTTTATTTACTTCAGGCGTTCAGTAAATTATGTATGCGCCTACCTTTATCCACCTTGGTTAAAGAATTCAGAAGTCTTTGCAAGTGATAAATGTAGGCCTGGACTAGAATACAATCATCTTTGGGAATCCCTACTGTTTAACTCTGACTTTGACGTCACTTTAACAATAGGTACAATGCGTTTTTGTAATGGAAACAACTGAGTAATTTCATTTTCCTGCATAAAATACATCTGCAATGATGACTAATTAGGTAGGTACATATAAAAAAATGAATTAGTTGCACTACGAATATACAAGGTGATTCATAGTGTGTTTACTATCCCAAAAGGGAATTACATATTATGTTTTAATGTCGTGTGAACTGCCTATTTATAATTTAATTAATTGTTATTGTCGTTAAATTATTAGTTTTTTTTTTTTTATTTGCCACAATTGATTTTGATTATTTTATGTTGTAGTTTTAA
The DNA here is from genome assembly GCA_947579855.1 of Anticlea derivata. Taxonomy (NCBI): domain Eukaryota; kingdom Metazoa; phylum Arthropoda; class Insecta; order Lepidoptera; family Geometridae; genus Anticlea; species Anticlea derivata. The sequence continues at coordinate 10,767,676 of OX388264.1, forward strand.
ATTTAATTTAATTTGTTATTTTAAATATCCGACCACTGCTGACAATTTCCTAGTATTATATTAGTATAGAAACCTTGACTCTACTTATTAAGGAAGTGAATAGATAAATTAAGTACACTATCGCATTGGGTGCGCCTGTAATGGTAGGTGTATGTTGTGAAAAAAAATAAAAAATAAAAAAAATAAAACATACCAACATTATGAAAGAATCAATGACGAACGGTCATTGATTGATTCTTTTTTATCTTTTCCATCTACCGACTTCCTGCAACTTTCGAAATGTCGTCTGTCCACCGGATGGGTCCAAGAAAGAAAAATAAAATAAATGTAAATGAATAGTTTATTACCGTGAAACAAGGCAAGAATATTATCGGAACGATTTTTCCCGAACTTTCACTGTTTTAAGTCTTTTTATTGAATAGCTATACTTTTTATTCACATCGCTAATATATTTTTAACTAGTTAGTATTTGTTAGAAAGGTTTATTTTTATGACTTTGTATAATCATTATTCAAATTCTACTATTGGTTGCTCTACGCAACGCCAAAGAAATGACAGTTGCAAGCAACTGGTATCCCGGACTTGCTGTTAACCATCTCAAAGCCAGTCCAGCCTAGGTTAAGTACTAGGAATTTATAATTTAAAACACGTTGCTTGCAGTGAAGATTGAAATACTCCACGATTTCTGAGCTGAAATGGCGGCTCGGCTTAGTGACACGGCCGGGATTTCTGAAATACGAAAAAAAAAATGAAAGATTAGTTCCTTAAAATTAAATGGAACCCTACCGGTAAGTAAGTATATTAATTTAAAAAAATATATACTAAAATAAACACCAAAATCAACAAAAATAAATGTTTTGACAAATAGTGAAGTGAAAATGTGATATATTTTTTATATTTAGATTTAGTTTTGTTACGTTACAGGAAAACTACTAACTAAACACAGGGAACAGCCCGAAGTCTTTTCCTACATATTAGATAAATATTTGTTTTTGTTGCAATTTTTTTAAATCGAAACCGTTACGAAGTAATCGGTATACATACATACCTCTTCCTCCTGAATTGACAACTGCTAATTTTTTTAAGTTGGTTAAAAATTAACTATGGCAAAAGTGCCTGACAAAACTCTACAATATCTACCACATGGAGTTACCATTACATTATATTAAGGCGTTACATACTCGATGAGTGTTGGGCTGCCAAAGGGACGGATGAAAGAAGATTGCACGCAGCGGAGATGCGAATGTTAAGATGGATGTGTGGAGTGACCAGAATGGATAAGGTAAGAAATGAGTATGTAAGAGGAAGTTTGAAAGTGGCGCCAGTGACGGAAAAGCTGAGGAGTAATCGGTTAGCTTGGTATGGGCATGTCATGAGGAGGGAAGAATGTCATGTGACAAGAAGAGTGTTAGATATGAATGTGGATGGATGTAGGAGTAGAGGTAGACCAAAGAAAAGATGGATGGACTGTGTGAAAGTGGATATGGTGAAGAAAGGAGTGAGTGTTGAGATGACGACTGATAGAGGGAAATGGAAGAAGAATACATGTTGTGCCGACCCCACATGATGTGGGATAAGGGCAGGAAGATGATGATGATACTCGATGTTTATAAATAAAAAAAATCTTAGATTATTAAATTATCACATACTTAAAGTTGCGGGCGGATCAGCTATTAAATAATAAAAATAAAATCTTAGATTGTAGCTTATAAATGTAAGGCACTATAGTGTACGTACGGCTATTGCCATCATGATCAACAACCTGTAGAAATCCACTGCTGGACATAGGCCTCCCCCAAAGAGTTCCACGACGAACGGTCTTGAACCGTTTCCATCCACCGACTTCCCGCAACCTTTACAATGTCATCGGTCCATCAGCTGGGGGCCTTCCAACACTGCGACGCCCGTTTCGTGGTCGCCATTCGAGAACCTTAACTCCCCAACGGTTATCGGTTCTGCGAGCTATATGGCCTGCCCACTGCCACTTCAACTTGCTAATTCTGAGAGCTATGTCGGTGACCTTGGTTCTTCTACGGATTTCCTTATTTCATGATTTTAGCCATGATTTAAAGGTAATTGATAAAAGTTACAGTTTGTCAAATGTTTCGTAAGTAAAGCAAAAGTTTCGTAAGTAAAGCCGCTACAGCGTTTTCACACTACTTGACACAATAGGAGGACTATCAATAGGAGTTTTCAGTTCGCCCCGAACTCATATCTCGCGACATCTGGTAAAAGTTGGTGCTTCGATGCAAGTAGGAGGTCACGGTTTAAAAATGGCCAAGAACAAAAGAAATAAAATCGTTTTGGAATGTATTTTTTTTATACAACTGAGGTTGCAAACAAGCATACGGCCCAACTGTTGGTAAGCGGTTACCGTAGCCTATGAGCGCTTGCAATACCAGAGGCATCACGCACGCATTGCTGACCCCATCCCCCCTAAAGAGCTCTGGCAACCCTCACCGCAGGAACACAACACTATTTGAAACAAATAATGTTAATGTTATGAGTGTATGAAAAAAACTCTTTTATATTATAACTTTATCACACCACTTCATGTATTATGCAAGGTGATTCATAACATGTATACCATCCCGAAAGGGGGTTATTCTATCAATAAATAGAAATTATATTAGCGAAAAGGAGACATCAATATATTCATTTTCATTTTTTTTTTGTTTTTTTTTTCACAAACTTTCTCAAATTAGCTGTTTTTGGTATTTTTATCATCTTTAAAACTAATACCTAAACGTACAAGAAGTTCGGAATCAAGATTGCTACCTAAAACAGCTGATTTTCGCATAGAGTTTTTTCAATGAAAAATGACGAATTTCCAAAAGTCGTAAAACAAACTTTATTGCTAATTGCTTGTAGAATAAGCCCCTTTCGGGATGGACTACATATTATGAATCAGCTTGTATAGGTATGTATTTTTTTATCACATTGGTTGACTGTACCTTATACCTAGAGATGTCATGGGATTACGATGCATGGGGATAATAAACCTATACTTGACCTAACTACATATTTCTAGGTATTTTTTATAATTTTATTTTACACTTACAAGCATTCCTCCACTTTAATTAATTGTCTAATGTTACTATTTGCAGACTGAACCACCACACGCGTATTGTTCTTCTTGTCAACTATCTCATAAATCGGATCCATCTGTAAAATAATGAAATAGCGCATACTTACAATCTGAATGTTATGGGTTCGAATCCCGGTGCACCAATGGATTTCTTGTTGGAATATTTATCAAAGGTAGTATAGAGGCCGGGATTCAAACCCACGATCACTCTTATCCTACTAATCCTACTAATATTATAAATATGAAAGTTTGTGAGGATGTTTGGATGTTAGTTATTCAATCACGCCGTAACGGCTCAACCGATTTCGTTGAAACTTGGAATATAGAGAGTTCTTTACCTAGAATAACATATAGGCTACTTTTTATGTAGGTAACACGCGTGCAATGCCGCGGGCGGAAGCTAGTTGTACAATATTTGTCACACCTAGCATAGAAAAGACTATATGTATAGGTAGTCCTTGCACGTAGGTAAACAGTATTCTATTTTTGTAAAATTTTCATGCAACACAAAATTTTTTGCAAAGTCGGATCACCAACTTTGCATGACTTACAAGCACTTCCCTAGAGCAGTCGTTTTCATCGTCAAAATATCGACTGTGTCTCGATGCAGTTGGGAGCACAGCGACGCTGGCGCCGGCGCCGCCCACTTCGCGGTGTCCGATAGCTGCTTGTGGCTTATTCTGCATGTCGAGCGTCATATTCTGTACCTAATAAGAAATTACATTTATTTATTTGTTAACCCCCTAATTCTAATTCTAAATGGGGGAATAAGATCTGTACTGATGTCCCGAGTTGGGGTGTATTGTGCATTGTCCTCCTGCTGACCTCACGCCAGCCAGCCCCCTGCTGTGCAAAGACTTCTTGCACTTCCTAGCTTTATAGTCTTTCCGTGCTTTCCATTGGTCGCTAAAGGTGTCATGCTCACGCATTTTTTTTAAGGTTTACTAATATTTTTTATATTGCTATGTGGCTATGCCCACTGGTTTTCTCTCGCACTGGAAAGCTACACTAGATGGAAAGACGACCTAATATAGGTTGCTGGGAGCCATTGGACGCAGGCCGCACAAGATCGTAGGCTCTGTAGTGGACGTCGTAATGGCTGAAATGATGATGATATCAGTAGACGGTTTTTTTATCTAAGACATGCATCGTTCTGTTCCCACACTAAGATTGCGTCTCGTGGTTATCAGAAAGTACCAAGGAACCACAACACCGGACAAGGAATCAAAATATTTAGCAGAACAAAAAACATTTGTCCCGCCGTGGAGATCGAACCCGCACGTCTTGCGTCTCAGCCGGGAATCGCCCGTCATCGTGCTATCTAGGTTACGGTTAGACAAGTTATGGTTCGTTGGATTGGAGTGGGTATAAACATTTATAGCCAAAAAGATATGTAGCCATCTAAAGCATCAAATCATTTACCCATTGTAGCGTCAATTTGTCGACTAATTCTTGTGGATATAAGACATGTTTTTCAAAGCAATATCCTTTGTCGATGCAGGACTGAGGCAGCGTGAGGTTGGGTACTGAAAGATAATACAAGGGTTTCGTTTAAATATTACCTAGGTATACTTCAGTCCTGGCCGGGTGGCTCAAGAATAGGCCTCTCCATATCTACCTACCCGTTGACGTCTTAAAAGGTGACTAGGGGAAAAAAGCTAAGGGATGGACAGCAGCGTCCCCTATTTTAACAACGTTAGCTCTAACTGCGCTCGCCAACCCGCGTGCCCAGCGATGTGAGTATGGGCAAATTCACATTGATAGGAATTCACTCTGGAAATCTGTGGCGAAGCCAAGTTCCGTAGTGGATGTCCTACGGCCGAGGACCAAATGCAGGATCACCAAGAAAAACATTCACACGAAAAACGAGCAATTCAGGATACGTTCCCGGGGCGCCGCGTCCCACCGCGCCGCGCCTCAAAGCTATTGTTATGGTATTATGCTAATCATTCCCACCACGCCGCGTCTACCAAAGTACAGTCAAAGATAAAAATGAAAACCCTTCATTAATATAAAATTCTTTTAATTTTTTTATATGTAGATCACAGATGACTGATAATACCTACATAGGTAATACAACAATTTGAGTACAACCTATACTTAATCATTGGACTAGGGTATGTTGTATGTTATTAATTTGAATGTGAATAAATAAGTACCTAAGGCCTTATTGCATCCATTCTAGATGATTTATACAGCGTCAGGTGGAACTTTTTTACTCTCATACAGTACGCTGTAGTTCCTGGGATATTACTTCGATGCAGTAGGCTTGCCCAGCACGTATAGGTACCATCCTCTCAGCCTAGTCAACCATAACCACAGGAAACTACACTATACGTGTGGAGCTGACAAAGCCGCGGGTTTCCTCACGATGCTTTCCTTCAGCGTTTTGAGCAGTGCTATTGAGCACATATATTTTCCAAATATTAAAATCATTGGTGCACGACCGGGATTTGAAACTACGACCTATGGAATGAAAGGCGAGGTACCTCCCACTAGGCCAACACGGCTCTATGAATTTGAAAGATATAAGTACAGTTGCAAGGCCTGTGAAAATAGGTTTGTGTGAAAAATGATTACAAAAATAAAAAATGTGAGAAATTTTCCAATAGAACCTACCATGCATAACTGAAGGCATCGTTGTGCAAAATGGAGCCAGGTAAAGACTCATCTGAAAATACAAAAACTATTTTAGTAACTAAACCTACGAAAACGATTTTAGATACTTTGTAAATGCGATAGTAAAACCTGAAAATTTGAGGAAGGGCTACATTTTATCCAGGTACCGCTCGAGCTAAGCCGCGGACAGTCATTAGTATTTTATAAAACACGAAAACTCATGGTCCAATAGAAGGTATATTAAAAAAAACCTAGGCAAATATAAGGTGTTCCACGTAAGAGGCTCAGTCCAATCGGCACAACTCTGAAGCTCTACATTCCACTTTGTGAAAAGGATCATTGAAAAAAATGATAGGAACCAAGCAGTGTAGCAGTGTAGCAGTGCATTGCTTGATTCTTCTAGACTTGGTTGCGAGGAATAGGCTGATCTTCACTTAGTTTTTAAGACGTTTCAAAATGAATCTAGCTATTTTATTGAAATAAATAAATATCTTTTGAATTTTGCTTTCAATAACACAATAATTTTAAACTTACCAACACTAATGTGAAGATTTCTGTCGCCATTTTGTCGTTCTACCAGGTAATTATATTTATTCCACTTATTTTCCTTTTTTTCCTGCTATTAAACTTCGTAAATAAAATGAAGTTATCCTATGTACACTATTAACTTTATTATTTAAATGCAAACTCAACAATTTATTCAATTAGAGTTTGCAATTTTAATTGACTAATGTCAACTATGAAAGATGTTTGATGAGTGAGACACATCAAACAAATACCGTTTATATATTAGCCTAAATAGGTACCACTACTTTTTATATCATTTTTCATTACATCATCATTTCAGCCGTACGACGTCCACTGCTGAACATGGCCTCCCCCACAGACAGAGCGAATTCCTATCATGTGGGGGGACTTGCCCATACTCGCCACGCTGGGCATGCGGGTTGGCGAGCGCAGTTAGAGCTATCGTTGTTAAAATGAGGGACGCTGCTGCCTATCCCCTAGCTTTTTTCCCTTAGTCGCCTCTTACGACATCCGCGAATAGGTAGATATGGAGGGGCCTATTCTTTAGCCGGGGCCACCACGGCAAGCTTGTCTTTATTTGAAGTTATTTTTTTTTTTTATGTTATACGGAGGCAAACAGGCCTACGGCCCACCTGATGGTAAGTGGTTACCGTCGCCTATTGACATCAGCAACACCTGGAGCATTGCTAATGCGTTGCCTGCCGAACCCCTCCCCCCCCGTAAAGAGCTCTGGCAACCTTACTCACCGCAGGAACACAACACTATTTGAAACAAATAATGTTATTTGGCTGCGATCTTCTGTAAGGCGGAGGTACCTCCCCAGGCGGGCTGCTCCAATTTAGAGCGAGAAAATCTCAGCCAGTTATACATTTCCTTACCCGCAAAACTCAGTAAATTATTTCGAAATCGTGAACACCTTTTTTTCACATAAACTTACAACCTTTTTTTTTTCCTATAAATGTTGTACAAAGAATAATTTTAATACATCTTAAAAACCTTATTAGGTTTGTCTAAGATGCAATAAGTACTATTAATGATAAAAAAAAATCTGGTATTGACAGACAGACGGACAACAAAGTTATCGTATGAGGGTTCCGTTTACCTGTTGAGGCACGGAAAACTAAATAATCTTGATCTAATCTAGTGCCGTTGCGCGTCTTGGAAGTAAGGAATGCATTTGTATACTTAGTAAAATCAACGGCATGCCTACCTGTATCATAGATAATGGTAGTAGGTATATGATCTAAGACCTGTATTTGGGTATTAAATGCAACCTTTTCGTATTTTAACCGACCACAACGGAAAATACGTAATTTGTCAGAAATAGGTAATAAATAAATTAAGTTCCAACAAGCTCATCTATTCCAGGAAATAATAATAATATAGGATAACATATGGTTTAAATAAAATACCTCAACCGTCACGTTTGGTACCTAAATACAAGTGCCACAGTGTAGTAAACATCAAAATATGCAAATATTGTTGGTTTCGAGTCCGGGTGTTGTGTAGATACTTCACGACAGAGGGAATGCTAGTGTGGGGTCAGGCAAGACTATGTATGTGTCTGTTGGGTGTTATTTATTTACTTACACCCAGTAAATAACCGTATTTACTGGGAAATATATACGGTATGATGATGGTGAAATATATACGGTAGCTACCGAGCTACCGTATATATTTCATCATCATCATCTTATTTATGTATAATAATATATATTTACAGAAGATATATTTACAGAAGAAGCCTTCTATTTTCTTCCTATCGCAGCCAAATAAACTATCATTATTATTTATTTCAAATAGTGTTGTGTTCCTGCGGTGAGTAAGGTTGCCAGAGCTCTTTAGGGGGGTTCGAAGACGTGATGCCTCTGGTATTGCAAGCGCTCATAGGCTACGGTAACCGCTTACCATTAGGTGGGCCGTATAATTGTTTGCCACTAAAGTTGTATAAAAAAAAACATTGTCAGGTCACCTACCCAGGTTTAGGTTTAGGTTAGTACTTAATTAGGTACATTTTCTTTAAAATGCAAGTGGTAGGTAGGTAATCCCTAAGTAATGTTCGACTGGCCTCATTGCTTGGTAGTAACTCTGCCTTCTGCGCTAGAGATCGCGGGTTCGATTCCCGCACTGGACAAACATTTGTGACTAACACAGAGGTTTGTTCTGTGTCTGGGTGTTAAATATATATCTATTATGTATATCAGTCTCTGGTACCCATAGTACAGGCTATGCCTAGTTTGGGATCAGTTGACAGTGTGATAAAAAAAAAAAAAAAATGTGGGTTATAATAATAAATAAATAAAATCTTTTTATTTCGGACAACATAGATCCATATGGGGTTAGTAACATAATAAAATACAGTAAATGGTTAGTAGGCAAATCGAAACATAAAATTCAAATAAAATTAAATTTAACGCAGGACTAATTCACAGAGTGGTCTCACCAGAGTGGCGGGACTTTTTCCGGGATCACTCTGCGAATCAGGCCTGCCCACAGCGGCGAGGAGTATCTATTAGCTATAGTTTTCAGTAATACAATGATTAACTGTTTTTTACAGCTACAAATTATTGGAAAACCCATGTTTTACACATAACAGGAATTCGTCGCTTTTATAGGTCGTAGGTGGCTATTTACATGATAAAGCGTCGATAACATAGGTAGGTACTAACGGTAGAAACAATATTACTTATTGTAAATACATTGGTAGGTACTTAGTCGCAAATTCGCAAAACATAATAATTAAACACCACAATATAATATTAATTGGCCGTGGTGGCCCCGGCTGAAGAATAGGCCCCTCCATATCTACTTATCCGCGGATGTCGTAAGAGGCGACTTAGGAAGAAAAGCTAGGGGATGGGCAGCAGCGTCCCTCATTTTAACAACGACAGCTCTAACTGCGCTCGCCAACCCGCATGCCCAGTGTGCAGCGTGGTATGGGCAAATCCCCCACATGATAAGGAATTTGCCTCTGTCTGTGGGGGAGGCCATGTTCAGCAGTGGACGTCGAACGGCTGAAATGATGATGATATAATATTAAACTTACCTTTACAAGTGATTCTTATGAATGCTATGCCGAAAGAGGCTAATATTGATTCATTGCTCGTGGTCCGGTTCAGTTGTCCGGTCAACCGGACTACGGATAACATATTTTTTCCATGGTTATACAACCAAAAATATTAAAATACAGTTTGGCTGTTTGAAAAATAAATATTTTGAATAGTCCGGTTGCCTTCTATATCCCACTGACAATAATGTTTGTTCTACACCTTTTGGAAATTCGTCATTTCTTGCTTGTCGTGTCCCTGAGGGGTGTAAGGGGTTCCAGATAACACCTTTCGGAACCCAAGACAACCTCACCGGCACGTGGTACACCCTGCCGATCAGCGAATGAGGCTCTGTCGCTCCACCCACCAACCCGCACTGGACCAGCGTGGTGGGTTACGGTCCAATCCCCCCTATGATAGGCAAAAATAAAAGACGGCCCCCAGTCCCCGGCAGCTCCGCTATTCCTGGTACTGGTAGCAGCCACGGTAACGGCGGAGCAGGGGGTGCTAAGAATCCCCGGCAGAGGCCCAGCTACCAACCCCCACGAAACCTGGACCTGGTAACATTCAACGCACGAACGCTGAGGACCGACGAGAAGTTGATTGAGCTGGAAGAAGTAGTAAGTAAGTTGCGCTGGGATATCATAGGATTATCAGAAGTCCGAAGAGAGGGGGAGGACACGATAATACTAAATTCCGGCAACTTATTCTACTACCGGGAGGGAGATCAGCTATCCCAACACGGTATAGGGTTTCTCGTTCATAAGTCCCTTGTCAACAATATTGTAAAGATAGTGAGCGTTTCGAGCAGGGTGGCATACCTTATACTCAGAATCACCGAACGGTATTCGCTGAAGGTCATACAGGTATACGCCCCACACTCGAAACGCCCAGACGATGAAGTGGAGGATATGTATGACGACATTTCAAATGCCATGCATGCCTCGAAAACACACTTTACAGTTGTGATGGGGGACTTCAACGCGCGGCTAGGCACGAGGAACGGCGATGAACTGAAAGTGGGGCAATTCGGCTTTGGACAGCGAAACCAAAGGGGCCAGCGTTTGGTCGACTTCATGGAGAAAGAGGGACTCTTTACGATGAACTCTTTCTTCAAGAAACGACCGTCCAGAAAATGGACGTGGCTGCACCCCGGTGGTTACAAAAGCGAGATAGATTTCATCATGACGACCAAGAGGCAAATATTCAATGACGTCTCTGTGATCAACAGGGTCAAAACCGGCAGTGATCACCGTATGGTTAGAGGCTCATTGAATATCAACATTAAGCTGGAAAGGTCTCGTCTGATGAAATCTACTCTTCGCCCAAGTCCTGTCCAAATTCAAAACCCCGAGAGCTTTCAGTTAGAACTCCAAAATCGCTTCCAAAGCCTGGCTGAATGCGAAACAGTGGACGAGCTGAACAACGGGCTAGTGGAAATTGTCCAAGCGGTTGGGTCGGAGTTCTTTAAGACCCACCGTAAAAATAGAACCCAGAAACTCTCTGAGCACACTCTTAAACTCATTGCTGTGCGAAACGATATGAAGCTGCATTCTTCAGTGGACAGGTCGAAATACGGCGTGCTCAATAGGCAGATCTCTAAGTCTATGCGACACGATTTGCGCCTTTTTAATACAGATTGTATTAAACACGCCATAGAGCGTAATAAAGGCTCAAAAGTGTTCGCAAAAGATCTGTCTATTGGACAAAGTCAGTTGACGAAACTGAAGACCGATAGCGGCAATATCGTCTCGTCGAAGCCTGAGATTTTACGAGAGCTCGAGAAGTTCTATGGACAACTGTACACTTCATCGCAAAGTCCTGCTCCAAGCACGGCAAGCGATGCAAGAGCCCGTCTGACCCGGCACTATACCGAAGACATCCCGGACGTCAGCCTATACGAGATCCGGACGGCCCTCAAACAGCTTAAGAACAATAAGGCACCGGGGGAGGACGGAATAACGTCAGAGCTTCTGAAAGCGGGTGGAACACCGGTACTTAAAGTCCTTCAGAAGCTATTTAATTCCGTCATCCTCGAAGGTACAACGCCTGAGGCGTGGAACAGGAGCGTGGTGGTACTGTTTTTCAAGAAAGGTGACAACACCCTCTTGAAGAATTATAGGCCCATCTCGCTGCTGAGCCATGTCTATAAGCTGTTTTCGAGAGTTGTCACTAACCGGCTCGCCCGTAGGTTTGACGACTTCCAGCCTCCCGAACAAGCCGGGTTCCGCAAAGGCTTCAGTACCGTAGATCACATCCACACGCTTCGGCAGATTATACAGAAGACCGAAGAGTATAATCGGCCACTATGTCTAGCGTTTGTGGACTACGAGAAAGCCTTCGATTCAGTCGAGACCTGGGCAGTGTTACGGTCACTACAGCGGTGCCAGATCGACTACCGGTATATCGAAGTGTTGAAGTGTTTGTACAGTAAGGCCACCATGTCTATCCGACTCCAGGACCAGAGCACAAATCCGATCCAATTGCAAAAAGGGGTGAGACAGGGAGACGTCATTTCTCCGAAACTGTTCACCTCTGCATTGGAGGATGTTTTCAAGCTTCTGCACTGGGACGGACATGGGATCAACATCAATGGCGAATACATCACTCACCTTCGATTCGCCGATGATATAGTCATAATGGCAGAATCGCTGGAGGACCTTGGTGCAATGCTCAGAGACCTCAGTACCGTCTCCCAACAGGTGGGTCTTAAAATGAACATGGGCAAGACAAATATCATGTCTAATGCTCATGTCGCACCCATACCGGTAAATGTTGGGAACGATACCATTCAAGTTGTAGATCACTATGTCTATTTGGGTCAGACGATTCAACTAGGTAGGTCCAACTTCGACAAAGAGGTCAACCGACGAATCCAACTCGAATGGGCAGCGTTTGGGAAACTTCGTCATATCTTCTCGTCGGAGATACCGCAGAGCCTCAAGACGAAAGTCTACAATCAGTGCGTGTTGCCAGTGATGACATATGGCACTGAGACTTGGTCGTTAACTATTGGCCTCATACACAAGCTCAAAGTTGCACAACGGGCTATGGAGAGAGCTATGCTAGGAGTTTCACTACGTGATAAGATCCGAAATGAGGAAATTCGTAGAAGAACCAAGGTTACCGACATAGCTCTCAGAATTAGCAAGTTGAAGTGGCAGTGGGCAGGCCATATAGCTCGCAGAACCGATAACCGTTGGGGAGTAAAGGTTCTCGAATGGCGACCACGAACCGGGCGACGCAGTGTTGGAAGGCCCCCCACCCGATGGACCGACGACATTGTGAAGGTTGCGGGAAGTCGGTGGATGGAGAAGGCTCAAGACCGTTCGTCGTGGAACTCTTTAGGGGAGGCCTATGTCCAGCAGTGGACTTCTACAGGCTGATGATGATGTGTCCCTGATTCTTTCTTGGTCATCCTGCATTAGGTCAGTAACCATGTTGAGTTATGCTGGCCCTAAAAAGGGCCTATGACCGTCGATGAAAGAATCAGCGTAGTGAAAGGATTAAAGTACTCCTCTTTCATAGAGTTCGTGTCTCGGTTCGAAGTTTGAATGTGCAAATTATATTGATTTGGAACTTTGCAAACATTTTCTATAATAAATAATGTGGATACATATAAGAGATTTATATGTATCCACATTATTATTCCACGTTTATAGATGTGAAAAAAAATTATAAAAATTATAAAAATTATGGAAGTTTGAGTTATAGGTAACAAAAGTCGTAGGTATATCTCTGTTCTCTGTAGAGTACAGTGACTCCACGCGAGTGAAACCGCGCGGGTTCAGCTAGTAATATACAGGGTGGAATTTTGTAATGCCACCTAAAAGGAAAGTACTCCTTAAGTAGATAGAAAATTTTACTAAAAGAATACTTTCCTTTTTTTTTTGAAAAGAAAGAAAACTGTGTTTATAGGTTTTCGAAAATTCGCTTGCCAAACCCGGGCATCAAACCGACTAAAATATGTAAAAATTACACCCTGTACTTTTATTGCATCGGCAGGTACGTCGGTGTGTGCAATAATTAATTAATAGGTATTTTATATAAGGTATATATTTCTATGGATGTTAGAATTTAGTTTTTTACCATCTTCAATAAATTACTTTATTATTATTATTCACTTTTTACGTCTCACGGTGACAAGTGAGTAACTCATGAACATTACGGACTTGGGCCTCAGAAATGAAACTGCAGCGTAGTGTGATTTAAGCTTTTAATAAAATCCTCCGAGAAGTTTCAGATGACATATCGTACACCGTTGTAAAACGACAGTACTACACGCAGAAGTTAACTAGGCACCTCGCTCAAATGTTTTGTCTCATTCTCACTCGCGAGAGCGGTAGGCGGTGGGGTGTGGTGGGATGGGGAAGCACAATCCACGCAGATGCCAAGTTAGTTTCTGCGTGTTCTACTGTACGTACAGCCCGCAGTGGTAAAACTTTGCCATTGCGAGGGTAGTCTACAATTTAGTGACACTCAGCGGTCATACTCGATTATGCACGTGCAGCACACCGGGATCTTGACTGATTCAGGAACTATTTTATTATTCTCGTACACGTACAGCGTGATAGTGGTGTAGCGTTCGGCACATCTCGTATTAATGCCATCCTTCTCTGCTTTTAGTTGATCAAGGCACGAGTCTCGTTTGTTTCTGAAAACAACAAGTTGGAGCTCGATTTACTTAGTTCTTTAGTTGATGCAAGGTAGGGCACACAGAGATCTTCTCGCTCTAAATGGCAGCCCGCCTAGTACCTACGCGTTACAGAAGATGGCAGCCAAATGAACAATATTTGTTTCAAATAGTGTTGTTTTCCTGCACCTGCCTGTATCCCCCATCTTTTTTTCCCTTAGTCGCCTCTTACGACATACACGGTTAGGAGATATCGAGGGGCCTATTTTACCACCACGGGCATTGGCCAAGAAATACAGTATGTAACGAAAAATGTACAGTACCAGCTTGTGCCCGCGGCTTCGTTCGCATATAGGCTACTTTTTACGGTATCTAGATAAAAAGTATCCTACATGCCTAGGTAAAGAACTCTATCTAATCGTTTCATCGAAATCTGTCGAGTCACTACGGCGTAATTGAACCACAAACCTAGAAAACCAAGGTTATCGACATAGCTAGCTATAATAAGCAAGTTGACGTGGTTGTGTGCAGACTGCAGGCCATTTATAGTAGATTATGCAACAAGGGCTTAAAGTAGTGTATTATGTCAAGGGCGCTATATTGAACGCTCAAGACAAATACACATTTAAGCCCGCGATGCATACTCTACTTTTTATACTTTCTGCGAGGCAATTGAAAACAATGACTGTTAAGTAGAAAGAAATGATTTTTCTGGAAGTAAGTTTCCAACTATACCAGAGGCTTCAGATTTTATGCATTCTGGAGTCGAATCAAAATCACTGTCGTCGTCACTTGACATTTTTTAGAAGTTTATTTGAATCGAAACTGAATTTCGGTGTAGATAACAGCACAGCAGTTTGAGCGCTTGGCGCCTTTTTTTTTTTTGTAGTCTATTCTGTAGTGGTCAGTTCAACATTCGAATAAATCCTTCATGTTTATGTCCATAAAGTTTTCATGTTTTTATTTTTTTTTGTTTGTAGGCAGTGCAAAGAAAATGTTAACATACAGCCTAATTAGAATAAAATCTCATTGCACCCAAACATTTTTGAAACCAACCTCGATCAAGCACGACTACATGGGTTGCATTCCAAATTCAAATCACATTATATCCCATGGGAAATAATGAAATTCAGTACAACATTATGACCCGGCTAGACCGTAGGGCTGTAATGACTTACTTTAGGAAAGGTTTGCATGACACATAATATGCCATTGACGAGCAGGTAGTATAAAAAATAAATATTGGGTGTTAAATATATATCTATTATGTATAACAGTCTCTGGTACCCATAGTACAGGCAATGCCTAGTTTGGGATCAGTTGACCGTGTGTGATATGTCCGGAAAATTTATTTATTTATTTATTTATTCCGAACATATCAAAGAAAGAAAGAAAGAAAATTTGTTTATTTGACCCACAACGCAGGTAGGTACAGTAGGTGGGTACATAGAAAAATACTTTATAGGTAGGTAATACACAACGCAGTAGGAAAACATAAAAAAGTAGGTAGGTAGGTGGCTAAGTAATATCACACACGTTCAACTGATCCCAAACTAGGAATAGCCTATGGGTACCAGAGACTGATATACATAATAGATATATATTTAATACCCAGGCACAGAACAAACATCTGAGTTAGTCACAAATGCTTGTCCAGTGCGGGAATCCAACCTGCGACCTAGCGCAGAAGGCAGAGTTACTACCAACTGAGCTATGAGGTCAGTCAATATAGCACGCAGAACCGACAATCGTTGTGGATTAAAGGTTCTCGAATGACGACCACGAACCGAGCGACGCAGTGTTGGAAAACCCTCCATACGATGGAAGGACGACTCCACTTCTCACAATAATAATAATAATACTTACAGGCACTTAGTTGTTTCAATTCTCTGCCTAAATTGACCTGTCTGTACAACTAGCTTATTTTCGTTTGTTGTATTTGCTTTGATGATAAACGGTGTTTCCGTCTGAAAATAGTAATCAAGTAAATTGACTTTCTCATCTCATAGTATCAGGAAATGGTATTCTGCACACAAATAAGGGATAATAATTATTCATCATAATAATTATTATTCTCGAAAAAACATTATTACAGTATTCTCAGAATCTGGGCAGTTAGCCATAGGCCCTTTTCAGGGCCACCATACCTTAACCTGGTCACTGACCTAATACAAGATAACTAAGAAAGAATTAGTGACATGACAAGCAAGCAATTCTGTAATTCTAGATTTTTTAAGAGATATTATAAGTATTAGTTACAGAAAACTTTGTACACACACAGGGACGGTAGTGACCCCGCCTTCCGATCCTTGGTGCACGTCTAGGGTTCAAATCCTAGACGTGCACCAAAAAACTATGTTTTATTTATTATATAGGTAGGTATTTACCGCTGTTATATATCCGCAATTTTCAGTGTCAGTTTGATAATTATCTGCCATTTCATCGAAATCTTTTCCGGAATTTAGTCCACTCCAGTACTAAAAAGACAAAATTAAATAATTAAATACCTACATAGTAAAGATTAATTTTATTCAAAACCAAAGAGGCAAGTAGCATCTTTGGTTGGGCTACAGACAAAGAAAGAAACTAATGCAATTATAAGAACAAGGTACACACTGGTAAGTGTAAAGATACCTAGACTATTTGATCACAGTGTAATGTTCGTATGTTACTCAACTGTCACCGTTGAGAGACGTGAAAAGTAATAATAATTATACGGTTTTTGTAGGGGCGCCATTTTTATAAATAACACCCTACAATGACATACATAGTCCTGACCCCACACTAATATTCCCTGTGTCGTGGTTGTCAGAAACTAAGAGTACCATCACAAATATTACCGAAAAAAACCGAAATAAAAATTTGCAGATCATGCGCGGGAATCGAACCCGTACCCCTTGCGTCTCAGACGGGCACTCGCCCGCTGCGCCATCGAGGTCGCTTTGCTTGACTCCATACAAAAAAGGCAAGCTATTCACTTTCTTTTTATACAACTATAAAGTGGCAACCAAGCTTACGGCCCTGTTGGTAAGTGGTTACTGTAGCCTATGAACGCTTGCAATACCAGAGCCATCACGCACGCGACGCGCGTTTGCCGACCCCAAACTGCGTACCTGTCAAGTTTCGATGATAATACAATATTATGGCGGCGATGGAGTCAGGAGATGTTCCACGAACCTTCTCACTTCAGCAAATAACAGTCACTAAAACGTGTTTTTGGTGGTGGTGATGGCGGTAGGCAGGTAGATATATAGGTAGATGTTGTTAGGTTTTAACCTACAAATTAGTGTTATAAATTAGAATTCCATGCAAATGAAACCGCAGGTAACAGCTAGTACTTGACGATTCGTTCTCACCTTGCTAATTGCCATAGTTTTGTCCATTTCACTCACAAGTGCTTTGTGTACATCTGGTTGTTGGGTACAATAATCTAAGCCTTCGCATCCTGGCGGCATGGTAACTGCACCAGCTAAAAATTTCAAACAGCTTAGTTCCAAATAGGGAAGAACAAATTTTATTTTCATGAACGATGCCCGTGGTGGCCCCGGCTGAAGCACAGGCCCCTCCGTATCTACCTACCCGTGGATGTCGTAAGAAAAACGGAAAGACTAATGGAAGAAAAGCTGGGGGGTGGGCAGCGCTCGCAAATACCACCCTTACCTGGTCGACATACCACAGTGTCGACCAAAACGTTTCTGCTCCACTTTTATTATAAGTACTGCCAAAGAGTGGAATGATCTGCCTGCGTCTGTTTTCCCGAAAGAGTACAATCTAGGAATCTTCAAATCTAGGGTCAATAAGTTCACTCTGGGAAAGCGTACTCCATCTTAGGCCACATCTCACTTGCAAAAGTGAGTTGGTGGCAAAACGCCTTACCATTATCAATAAAAAAAAAAACCGCGTGCCCAGCGTGGTGAGTATGAACAAGTTCCTCCTATATGATAGAAAGTCAGTGCAATGATCTGTGGGGGAGGCCTATGTTCAGCAGTAGACGTCTTACGGCTGAAATTATGATGATGAACCGGTGTTCTTACCTTACTCGGCGACCTAAAGCGACGCGACAACGCAAAACAATTCCAACGTATCACGACAATATTAGTTCTTAAGATTATAAAAATACCAAAATCAGCTAATTTGAAAATGTTTGGTTTTTTTGCTGATATCTTTTCTTTCTTGACGACCTGCGCCACAGCAGCGGGTGTGTGCCCGACTGAGACGCAAGGGGTGAAGGTTCGATTCCCACTGCGGGATAAATGTTTGCATGATTGCAAATATTTGTTTCGGGTCTGGGTGTTCTGGTACCATGGTACTGGTAGTTTCTGACACCCACGACACGGTAATCCTAGTGTGGGGTCCGGACTATGTATGTGACTGTTGGGTGTTCTTTATTTATTTCGGTTTTTTGATTGAATAAGCCACATAAGGGCTAGTATACATAATATTCTCAGAATACAGAACAAGAATATGAATCATCTTGGATACCTATAGAGGTCAAACGTCAGCGTGAGTCAGACAGGGTCCGACTGACGCAATGCACTAGCATTTTTATTCTTTATTCTTTATTGTACACAAGAAAACACAGATTACAGCAATAAAAAAGAAAGGTATGTACAAAGGCGAGCTTAACCCTAAAAAGAGTTTTCTTCCAGCAAACCTTTGAGGCTAGAGAGAAGTGATTATAGAGGGAGGTTCGTGTACCTAAACAAATATGGTTAATAGTAAATAACATTTACATATACAAATACATATTTTTAGCTTATTTTTATTGTATCCAAGTGGGCAAGCACAGTGGCCCGAACACAAATAATTTACATTATTATTACGCATACGATACTATAGCAAATATCAAATGGAATTAAAAGTTTTCAAGCATCGCTGATGTCATCGGTGGATATTTAACTTTTAATATGACTGGCCTCTTAGCTCAGTTGGTAGGAACTCTGCCTTCTGCGCTAGAGGTCGCGGGTTCGATTCCCGCACTGGACAAACATTTGTGACTAACACAGATGTTTGTTCTGTGTCTGGGTGTTAAATATATATCTATATATGTTATGTATATCAGTCTCTGGTACCCATAGTACAGGCTATGCCTAGTTTGGGATCAGTTGACCGTGTGTGATTTGTCCGGAATATTTATTTATTTATTTAAGCGTAACGCTATCGTGAATTATTCGTTCTTGGGATATAGAATAGCCGAACCAAGCACTGTTCTGTATGTGCATGTAGGTATATGTAGCGTATTGTTAGAAAATTATTAAAACCTCTTTGTAGCTTGAGCCAACAACGACGGCTATCGTGACTGTAAAATGTGCCTAATCTTAAGAAGGGAAAAAAAAAAAAAAATTAGTCGCCTAATTACGATTATCCACGGGTAAAAATGGAGGGGTCATTTCTTCAGCCGGGGCCACCACGGCATACAAACTTTCCATCATCATCATAAGCCTATAGAAAACCACTGCTCGACATAGGCCTCCCAAAGAGGCCAAAGAGTTCCACGACAAACGTGCCTGAGCCTTTTACATCCATCGACTTCCCGCAACTTTCACAATGGCGGACCATCGGGGGCGTTCCAACTCTGCGTCGCCCGGTTCGTGGTCGTCATTCGAGAACCTTTACTTCCCAGCGGTTGTCAGTTCTGCGTAAACTTTCCTTAAAGTAGTATTTTAAACTTACCAGCGGCATGTTCATATCCAATAAAATAAAGTGTTGCAACCTGTAAGAAAAAGAGGATGAATACTACTTTTTACTTTTTTAAATAATGACCCAGTAAAGCTTTACTCAAACGGCGTGCGATCATCTGATTTTTTTTTTCAAAATGTTTCTTGCGTCTACCGAATTAAGTCAATTTTGAGTTTGAATTTTAGGGGCTGATCTCTGATATCGTTGATCTTACGCCCTCAAATATCAAAATCAAAATTGGTATTCACCAGTAGACGTACGAATCATTTAAAAAAAACACATAATATTATATGGCAATCGCACACCGTTGGAACACGGCTTGATTGCGTTTAGATTAAAATTAACTTACCGCAACAAAAAGAGTGAAGTGACCCATTATTTAAGTGAAAATAATTGAAGTACTTGGAAACCAAGATAAATTAATTACTAATTTCGCTAACACGAACTATTTAGACGGTTCAAAATTGAACTTATGCCTCGAACAATAAATTTTCACTTAAAATTATTGGATCAAGCGCGCTGTTCTACGCTGATATGTTAAATATTCAATATGCGCTTGAAGTTTTATAGTATGATGGTAATATTAATTTTCCTGTATAACCATATCGAGTCAAGCGAATTACGTCATTGAATTATTAAAGCTCTAACATCACATTATTGTCATATAAACTATTAAAATGTATGGAGGCTAGGAATAAGCCCGAAAATGCATTCAGCAGTCAACTGAGTTCTTGCAATGACTTGTTTTGTAATAATTGATCGAGCGAGCATAGCGATCAAGATCTCTCAAACAACTTTGACGAATCGGCGTTGTAGGTTTATTCATTCGAACCGTCAATCCTATCTGCATAGAATTTAGTAGGTCATCAGGTTTTATATTACAATTTTACTGGCTAGAATAGGTATGTGATTTTAAGATAGGTAAAGGGGTCCAAAGGGGGTATAAAAAAGTTATACAAATACATGAAGTGGGGTGTCGTATGAAAGAACTTTGTTTATACATTCCAAAACGAATTTAATTTAAAAGAGACGTTTCATCAATATATGGAGCCTGGGCCTGCATTGTGTACACTACTCTAAAACATGGCTAAGCAATAAAGTAAACGTATTTAATTGGTTATTTTATTTAAATTGACTTCGTTCTAAGGTACATAATGATTTTCTTCGACAAAGAGAGCAACACACAGCACAACAAAAATATGGCGGATGGACGTGCTTGAAATGTCATTTTGACAATCTACATATAACTGACAAAACAAAAACATCAAATCAAATAACATGACATGAAAAGTATGTCAATGTCATGTCAAACGCCAATTATAAACCACCATGGCGGCCTTCAAATAGTGTTCAAATAGTAGAAAACTTACCAGAAGAACTATTCTTGTACCATCGCATTTTTTTTCAAATTAATGAAATTGTATTTTGGTTGTAATCTCCTATTTTTCTATGTAGTGTACATGGACCAGGCCCAGAATGAAATGGCTCCTTTAAGTAATCTTTTTTTTTATTAACAGCAAATATACTAACTTAGTTAAACCAATTTAACACGAGCTTATATTCGGTAAAGTTTTAATAACTTCGTAGTTCAGGTAAGATTGGTTATAAGTTAGAACAGATTGGCTAATTTTGGTATCTTCTACCTTCTTCATCTTACAAAACATACGAGATGTTCGGCATCAAGATTGCTACCTACAACAGCATTCATTCAGTTTGAACTGATTTGAGCCCAACACAGCAGTTTTTTTCAGTGAAAAATGACGAATTTACTGCAGTCGTAGAACAAATGTTACTTCTGATTTGGTGTTGAATAAGTCCCTTTCAGTATCGCATACATATTATGAATCACCTTGTATTATTCTTTTATAACTTTATTTCATATCAGCTTTTTCACTGTAACAACTATCAATACCTAAATAAAACAAATTTAAGTATTTTTATTTCTTGGATTCGAATACGCAACTTTTATATTCAAATTCAGGTCAGAATAATTTTTAAAGCCTTGCCTTATCAAAGCAGTGGCGCAAACTATAAGACGAGTTGGTTGATAACTTGCGACATTGCTCTATATAAATTTAACAAAGTACATCATCATACAACTAAACATTAGCTTAATCGTCCACATTTATCATGACAAAATGATTGCGTCTGAAGAATTATTGCGGTGAAGACAAATCCGCAGAGTGTAATAGTAATTAACCTAGCTTATGAAAGTATTTTAAGCTTTTAGCGACGCCTTAGCGAGTCCCAGTAAGTCCCGTTGAAACTTTTAGTCTCATTTTCCCCTTTTTAACAAAAAATCTGGAACAAGGATCTCTTTGTTCTGAATCCCGTTTGAAGTAAAGTATAATGCTCCACCAAGAAAAGTCTTGCGATTTTTGTCCATGATGACTGAACGATATTGTCGCGAATATTTGATTGCGACAATGTCGGTCGCCACGATAATGCAACGGAATCTCTTGCAACGCGGTTGATATCGCTTACGCTCCAAAATCGCAAGTGGTAGGGCTGTGCCCACAGATCTGTTCTGTGACTCTAAAAGACAGTTTAAGGTCGAGAAAATTACAAAACACTGTAAAAGGCCGTCCACGCGGTATAATGAGACGTGTAGCCGGATAGTCTTAAGTTCATCCAGATGTTTGTAACTTGCTGTACCGTGTGGATGATGTGATTCACTTCGACTTTTGTCTGCGCAACACGTTGCACAGCGTAAGGCTACTTAAAAGTAAGTCCCTTAAAAAGTACTTTAGATCAAAGAAAGATAAGTTTGTTCGACAAAAAAGATCACGGTTCCGTTACACTTTACAGTATTATAATCACGTTTCGAAAACCTCAGTTAATCCTCTCAAAACTAGAAACTGTCATCACCACCACCGATAAACACAAGCTAAACACGTAAGATTCTGCAACTGCCACTTAACCCATCAAAACTAAACCATACATCGCCAACAATAGGCGTTATTTTGCAACGAAGGTCACATCTTCCGCATGTCTCGCCCTGTTTCTTACAAAAATTGTGTGCATTATAACAATTGGACAGTAATGTTAACACATTCTTCAGGTTGACAACACTTTGTCGTCATAAGTTCTGCAATATAAAATCCAAGACGTTCATTGCATCATCATCATTTCAGCCGTAAGACGTCCACCGCTGAGCTTGGCTTCCCCTACAGATTTCCAGCGCGGATCCCTATCATGACAGGTTTTTGCCCATACTCATCACGCTGGGCACGCGGGTTGGCGAACCCAGTTAGAAAATAGGGGATGCTGCTGACTATTCCCTATCTTATTTCCTCCTAGAAGAATCAAGCAACAAACACGGCTTGGTGCTTGTTATATCTTCGATGATCCTTGTTCACAAAATGGAATGTAGAGCTTTAGTGGGGTGCCGATCAAACTAGGTGAGGCTCAAAATAAACAGACAGACATTGTAAAATGATAAGTTCCAGCTATTAAATCCTACTAATATTATAAAAGCGAAAGTTTGTGAGGATGTTTGGAACCACAAACAGTGGTTCAATCACGCCCTAACGGCCGAACGGATCAGGATTGCTACACATATAGATTATAGTCTAGAATAGCATATAGGCTACTTTTTATCCAGGTACGCTAAGCTAGTAGTTATATAAATTATGTATTTAGGATTATTTCTGAATTTGTTATAGGTCTAATGATAATGTTTAAATCAGCTATAGTTTAGTAAGCATTCTTAATAAGATTATTCTTAAAGTAAACTCTAAATCCGTGACTAAAAAATACTTTACAAATTGAATAATAATAACACATGTATTATTTAGTTGGCTAACACTTCATTTTTAATGTTAATTAACTAGTTATAATTTAGGCTAGGTACCAGAGGCTAGAATATTGTAAAACTTAGATATATTCGCTCATTATGTATCTCATTTTAAGTAAACCCTGTGTTTGTATGAGAATAAAGTTCTTTAAACCTATAAATCCTATAATGGGAAGTTTTGATGCGTAATACATGATAACAGAAAGGACAATGAGAGTCGATTTTTATTGGTCCAAGACCGTCATTCGAACTCACGATATAATGATAAGATGGCGTGTTCTTTCCGGACTAGACTATCAGTAATCTCAAGGCCAGACAGAAACTTTTCAAAATAACGTAACTTTGTGCGAGCATAATTACAGGCTTTACCTTCCCGAGTATGCTATTATTAGTACTTATTTATCAGATCAGTCTTCCTGTTTGAACATAACATATTGGTAAATATCTGCCGCAACTAATAATCGCCACTGCTGGATATAATAGGCCTCCCGCAGAGAGTGATGGTTTTGTTTGACCCTTCTCAATTTCGGACTTCATTCGACCTTCGGAGGACTTCACAGATCTTAAAAATTCACTAATAGAAAGCTGCACTAACCTTGTGTCAGATGGGCTATATTTAAAATTAATAAAAATATATTTTCCAACCGAAAACTCACTATTTAAATCAAGTCAAGAAAAATGTGGTCCTACATAACTATTTTATTATCTGTGACAACTGCATGCTAATTTAGGTAAATCTATTCTACTGTAAAATACCTAGGCATGCATCTGGATCGCCGTCTGACGTAGAAAAGACACTTACAAATGAAAAGGGACCAACTTGGATTGAAATACCGAGGACTACTGGCTACTTGGGAGAAACTCGAAACTGTCGGTAGATAACGAGCTACTCATATACAACACTGTATTGAAGCCAATTTGGACTTACGGCATCCAACTTTGGGGTACATTTTGTAACTCCAACATAAACTTCATTCAACATTTTAAAATGGCCTGCTGAAAAACATATCTAATACCCCGTGGTTCATAAGGAACACAGAGCTGCACGATATACTTAAAGTTAACACAGTATCTGAAGAAGTCTAAGAAGCTAAAAAGCCATCCTAATCAACTAGCACAGCGACTCACAACACACACCGGCTCAGGAGAAAAGATGTCATTCAGCTCAATGACTGAAAGCAAAGAAGAGTGCTTACTGTAGAGAGGGCAGGAGAGTTACTCTGCCCGACATCAAACCCAAATCAAAACATTTGCTCATAGTTAAAAAACTATGGTGGACCTTTGGATGACCTTTGGATCGCCAGTCAGGGTCACTACCACCACGACGCATGTGCTGTCTCTATACCAGGGATTCCCAACCTTTTATCCTATGTGCCTCACCCAACGTAATGCAAAAATACTACGCCCCCCTAGGGGTTGAAATAGGTTGTCGAAATAATAAAATTAAACAAACAATGAAAATATGAATGTGTTAGTTTATTTTAATTTTAATGACAAGTAGGTACATTTAGTGAGAGCACTGTGGCTGGACTTTATTAACCATTCCCTTTTCATTCTCAACGCGCGTGAGTATTTTAAGATTTTAAGGAAATACACATACCTACACAGCTAAAGCCGCCGCGCCCCCCCTTGAATCACCCCACGCCCCCCAAGAGGGGCGCGCCCCACTGGTTGGGAATCCCTGCTCTATACGGACGCATAGGAATTGGGATCACCTTTCGTCTTGCGCAGCCGGATTGTCCACTAGGATGTGCCGTGGTTAGATAACCATGGAATGTGGAACGGTTGTGCAATCTTGGAACTCCCTGTTTGCAGTTATAGAGATTGTTATTGGATACAAGTCATCATCATCATTTCAGCCGTACGACGTCCACTGCTGAACATGGCCTCCCCCACAGACAGAGCGAATTCCTATCATATGGGGGGATTTGCCCGTACTCACCACACTGGGCATGCGGGTTGGCGAGCGCAGTTAGAGCTATCGTTGTTAAAATGAGGGACGCTGCTGCCATCCCCTAGCTTTTTTCCCTTAGTCGCCTCTTACGACATCAGCGGATAGGTAGATATGGAGGGGAGAGAGAGAGAGAGAGGAGAATTAGGAGACACCTTGGATACAAGTAAAGCCAGTTTAGATAATTGCTAAAGAGGAAAGGCAGGTGTGCCTGCCAAGCCTGGCACAATATCAACTATTATCCTACTATCCTATTCTCTCCTACTAAATATACTAATATTAGAAAGAAAAGAAAGAAAGAAAATGTATTTATTTGAGCCACAACGCAGTAAGTTACTTACGCAACGCTTAACTTACGAGAGCACGGGTGGGGGTGGTGGTAGTGGCCTTGCCTTCCGATCCTCAGGTCGTGGGTTTGAACCCCGGTCGTGCACCAATGGATTTTCCATTCGGAAAAATTTAGAGCATAATAGTAGTGCTTTCAAACAGTGAACAAGGAAAATATCGTGCAGAAACCGGCTTTTCCTAGATACCAAAAATTCGAAGACATGCGACATGTGCACGAACGGAGCCTCTAAGAGGCGCACTTTAATTCTTTCACTACACTGATTCTCTCTCCGACGCCGGTCATAGGCCTTTTTCAGGGCCACCTCAAACTGGTTACTGACCTAATACAGGATGACCAAGAAAGAATCAGTGACACGTCAAGCAAGCGAGTAATGACGCAGTGATCAACTAAGCACCAATGACACAACGAACGAGCAACCGAACCTATAATTGCTTTGTATTATGGGATCTCTATTACATTTTAGTGGTTTCTTGCACATCGAATCAATTATTTTTTATCTTTATAGTGGGTAATCGGAGGAAGGTACTGGATATCGATCAAAATGTGCCTGAAGGCCGCCTATGATGCCTATCTAAATTGCTCAACAACATGGTTGAAATTTTTAGTGGGCATCACACTAAAAACATACAAAGAAATGCGGCTTTCGTAAGTTTAAGCAATATGAAATTAAATTAAGAGCAAACACAAAATCATTAGATCGTAAAAATATGAAACAAAATACCCGTAAGTAGGGCAGGCAAGACAAGACTTAGGCAAGACTGAAAAAGCGTCTTGTTTTCTGACTAGGCCTAAAGCCTTTTCAACATGCAGACAAATCACACCCTTTGTTAGGTTCTTCTATTATATTGTTGGTAGGAGGTACCTATGTTTGTTTAAATAAGAATTAATATTACCTACACTTCGTGTGCGGCATCAATGCTGAGATGGAACTTTTTTTGGCTCACGCATGCACCTCGGCACGGACTAGTGAATTCCCTAGTTTTGTTACTTCCTACCTACTTTTGTTTTGTTTCCTCCCTACCTTTTGTATTGTAACCTGTACCTTTTGTCTTTTTTTATTAGTTTGTGCTGTGCTTGTGTGTCCAAAATAAATGTATTTTCTTTCTTTCTTTCCTACTATGAGGCTTTTGCCGCTGCAAGCAGTCCTTACACAAAGGAACATTGATTAAAGATTATAAACATTGAATGTACTTAATAAGATATAGGATATTTTTTTTTTGTAATTTGTGAAAGTGTAAGAAAATAAAAGCTTTTATTGTTTATCATTATTTTACTATGATGTACAATTGTTTTCTTCTTACTCTCTAAGTTTAAGTATCTAGTTACTAACCGTGACCAATTTTCAGGATATTTTAGAAATAAAATCCAAGCTGTATTTACAGTATACCCGCATGCCCAGCGTGGTGAGTATGGGCAATTCCCCCCATATGATAGGAATTCACTCTGTGGGAGGCCATGTTCCGCAGTGGACGCCGTACGGCTGAAATGATGATGATGATTTGCAGTATAGTTATTGAGAAGCCTCAATAGCTAGCCTTATTAAAGTATTCCTCTTCCCAGACATTTCAGTAAGCCCCAGTTTTTGGTGGTTGGTTCAACTTTTATATCAAATATCGCAAGTACAACGAAACTGAAATGGATCAGAAGTAGGGACCATTGGATTCGACACTATAGGTCATAACTCATAAGTCTCGTGAGTCTAGAGACCGATCCTTCCGTTTGCCCTAAAAACCAATATGATAACCCTCGATGCGATTTTTATGTGATAATTTACAATCACAAAAGAAGCGGCGGGGATAGTTTAAATAAAAACCACTCTACGCTCTAAGGTGAGAGTGAGAGCGTCTCGATCGCCGACGCACGTTTCGCGCACGGGAAAGTAACATTCGAAATACGAAATTGGCGCCATTCGCAAACATCATTACGCCATCTTGAATATTTTCTTTAAAAAAAAACATTTTCTTTAGATACGGGAAGGGTAACAATCGATATTTTGTGTCTATCGATATCGATAAAGTGAAATTGAAGTGTTCCTTTAGCACTTCGCGAGTGCTTGGAAGTGCTAAGTGACTTTCGCCGGCTACGACGTTAAGGATGATGGATTCACGTAAATTACAAGTAAGAATTGACGAACCATATAGAATGCATTACAAGCGAGCGTAATTCCCGAAGGGAATTCAAGAAATTCATAGCATGAATGCAACGGATGTTGATAAACTTGTATGCGTAAATACATGAGGAAGTAACTAAATAAATATTTAATGAGTTGTAAATAATTTAATCTTGCAAATCCTTTTAAGCTCTTCTTTTAAACTACTTAGTACAAATAAGTATACGAAAATAATGTATGTCACGAAAATGTTTAGGATTTTTGACAGGATTCATTATGATTTGCCAATAAAAAAAGTATACTACCCCGAAAGGGGATTATTCTACACCAAACTGGCAATAAAGTTTGTACCACGACATATGGAAATTCGTAAAATTTCATTTAAAAAAAAAACTATGCTATTTTAGCTTGGTGTCAGCTGTTTTGTCGTCAAATCAGTTAAAACTCAATTATTCAGCAATTTAATGTAGCAATCTTAATGTCGACTTCTATTACGTTTAATAACTTGTTACAACAACAAAAACAACTGATTGAACTGACTGAACTGAAAACAAAAATATTGATTTTCTGTTTTATTTTATTTTTTCTCTTTGTTAATTTACAGACTTCGGGACAGTTTACTAGTCCCGAACATGATGTATACATCGAAGTTACACACGCACAGAAAACATTACCTATGCCTATACGATGCTCGTGGTGATCATAAAATGTAAACATGAAAAAAATCGCTTTGGCCACTAAACGATCAGTTAATGTGTTGGTGAACAGTAACATAAAGTAGATGGTACTTAGTTCCAGCTATGAGTTAGAACACTACCGGAACTTAGCCAGCCAGTAAAAAGACAGTTTAAGTGCAATTAGACAATGTTTAACTGAGAAATATGGCGCGCGCCCGTGGATTACTAAAAATAGTAAAACAATAAACAAACAAAATATACGTAGCTAAACACATAGTTTCACTAAAACAATGCTCTTGCAAAAAGGTGTGATTGTTTGGAGAATAACACCATTGTTTAGATAACTACCCATGATAACGAAAGTTATCGATGCAGTTAATTATTAATCGCAAGATTTCAATTTTTCAAACAAATAGCTGGCAGTTGGGGCCCCTGCTGAAGAATAGATCCCTCCATTTCTGACCGTGGGTGCCGTAAGAGGTGACTTAGGATAAAAAGCTAAGGGGGTAGCAGCGTCCCCTATTTGCACAAAGATCTTACAGCGCTCGCCAACCTGCATGCCCAGCATCGTGAGTATGGGCAATTTCCCCCCGCATGACAGGAATTCACTCTGGAAACCTTTGGGGGAGGCAATGTTCAACAGTGGACGTCCTACGACTGAAATGAAGATGATTTCATAGATTTTATCACAAGTGCTAAAATGTTATGCTCATTATTTATTTATTTATTTATTTGATTATAGACGAGCAGCTTCCGCTGATGTGTCTACATCTCACAGTGTCGAAATTGAAAGTCTATTGTCATGTCTGGTTCACTTTTTTGAGCACTGATTTATTGATTCGTAGCCAGTTGTCGAGCTTGTTTTTGAATGCATTGACAGAAGTAGCAGAAACAACTTCTTCCGGTAACATGTTCCAGTTGTGGACTACTCTGTTGCTAAAGAAGTGGTACGCAGCAAGTAGGTTAGCAGGAGCACGAGCTAGCTTAAGTTGATGACCACGAGAAGGTCTTTGATCATCTTTCCTTATGAAGATATCTTTAATATCTGGCAGATTGTACTTGTTGGTTATAATTTTAAAAGTTTCGATGAGGTCTCCGCGAAGGCGTCTATCTTCAAGAGTAGTAAGGCGTAATGCGAGTAGTCTTTCCTCATATGATTTGCGTCGTAGAGCCTGTGGTATCTTGGTTGCTCTCCTCTGAACACTTTCAAGTAGGTCAATGTCTTTTTGGAAGTAGGGGTTCCATACTTGATAGCCATACTCCAGCAATGGCCTAATGTAGGTTTTGTAGATCTTGGTGAAAACTTCTACTGTCATTGTTTGAAAGGATCGCCGTATGACATAGATAAACGAATTAGCCTTCTTGACTATCGAGGTTATATGATCTTCCCACTTAAAGTTGCATGCAATGTTGACTCCTAGATCTCTTTGAAGGTTAACAGAGGTTATGGTGTTTCCATTCAGGCTGTATGTAACTCTGGGATTATTTTTGCCTAGGTGCAGTATATTACACTTAGATGTGTTTAACCTGATTATCCAATCTTTGGTCCAATCTTGTATACGATTTAGATCTTCATGTAGTTGACCAGAGTTTGTGAGCGGGTTAGCGAAAAATTTCCCATCATCAGCGAAAAAGGCACATTGGGAATCGATAAGTTCCACTAAGTCTGTTATAAATATTCCAAACAGATGAGGAGCAAGCACTGATCCCTGTGGCACCCCGCTGACCACCCGTTTAGATTGGGATAGGGAGTTACCCACGCGCACTTGAAAAGTTCTGTCTTTTAAGTAGTTTGCTATCCATTTAAGCAATGGCCCACGTATTCCAAAGTGGTCTAGCTTCGTTAAAAGGCGTTGATGGGGAACTTTGTCGAATGCGCGTTCAAAATCTAAGTACACCACATCTATAGGCTTCTTGCTATCAAGATCTTTGCTCCAAGCATGTACACATGTTAACAGGTTTGTAACAGTCGATCTCTTCCTTACAAATCCGTGTTGTTTGGTAGAAATTATACACTCTCTGTTTAAAAACTGAGTTAACTGGTCACATATAATTCTTTCCATGATTTTGACCACAACACTAGTAAGGCTAATGGGACGAAAGTTCGCCGGTTGAGTCTTATCTCCTTTTTTATAAATCGGGGTGACTATGGCATGCTTCCAATCTTGAGGTAGGTATCCTGTGTCAAAGGATCTGTTAAATAATTCTGATAAAGCAGGAGCCAGTGTCTTTACACAATTTTTTAGTATGCAGCATGTTAGTTTGTCAGGACCGGGAGACGACTGTGTATTCAAGTTTAATATAGTTTTTTCAACATCCTTTATTGTGAATGATATGTCACTTAAGCTATTTTCTACACGAGCAGGTAAGGTTATTCTAGCGTGTGCGCCTGTAACTGGTTCTTCTGAGTATGCCTTACAAAATTCTACAGCGAATGCTTCGGCAATTTCACCAGGATTTGTGACTAGGTCTCCATTTTGAGTTCGTATTGCAGGTGGGATGCTAACTTTGGCGGTGGTACAGCGGCGAATGTGGGAATAGAAGGCTTTGTCACCATGCTCTAGTATTTTTGACTCGTATGCACTTCTCTGTTTCCTTGATAGAGCAACGCACCTGTTGTTCACATCACGGAATTTCATGTAGTCAACCTCATTGCCTGATGATCTGTAAATATCCCAAAGCACTTTCTTATCTGAAACTAGTTTCAAAACGCATGCGTCAATCCAAGGTTTGTTTTTAATTTTATCTTTGACCACTTTTTCTGGAGCATGTTTATCTGTAGTGATATTAATCGCTTGCAGGAGTCCTGTCCAAAAATTTCCAGTGTCAGTATGGGAGTGAACTGATTGCAGGTTCTCCGCTAGGTCTGTGTTGTAGTGTTCGAAGTTGATCGATTGGTAGAAACGCTTTGTTTTTATTGGGTTTTTCAATGTTTGTATATGACACTGGATACTGAAATCCAATATGCAATGGTCACTTTTACCTATAGGTGGTCTATGGATAATTTCTTTAACTAAAGTTTCCTCATTTACCATTATAAGGTCCAGGAGAGAAGGAGTGTGGTCTTGTCGGAACCTTGTGGGTCTACACACCAATTGGAAAAGATTACTGTTTATAAACATACTTTTAAAAAGATCTGCTGATCCTGCTTGAGACTGATCTATACTGATTGGCCATTTTATAGAAGGGTAGTTAAAGTCACCAGCAATAATTATGGAATTATTTTCTGAAGCTGCCGAGAGGTTGTCCAATAATTTGGTGTCCCGTGGTCTCCAAATAGCTTCGTCGATAACATCCGACCGGTACACCCCTACTACAAGAAAGTGGTATGTGCTATACTGAATGTCTATATACAGTGCTTCCACATCATCACACATATATCTCTGGTTACGCCTGGCAACTATTGGAATACCATATGCACTGTCTCTTACATACATTGGCACACCACCACCTCTGGTTTTGCCTTCTGACTTCTTTTTCATATGCTTGCGGTCCAGTCTGAACAGAGTATAGCCAGGTATATTGAATGCACTGTTACGGTCTTTACTATTTAACCAAGTTTCTGTGACTATTGCTACGAAGGGCTTTCTTGTGATTACATCATGTAAGAAAAGATCAAATTTAGGTGATAGAGAGAATAAATTGGTATACATAAATGTGAGGTCTACATATGGATTTCTATTGTCGTACACTAGTTTTTTTGTTGGACAATTCTAGGTATTCCCTTTATATACCTAATCGTAAGGTTGGATTCTCCGTTCTCTACTCTAGTTTTGAGGGCTACTCGAAGTTGGTCGAGCTCCATGCGCTGATTTGGTGTCTTATCATCAAATATTCTTACCTCTCTTTTGGCCTTACTTTTGTTCTTGAGCAACCAAACAGCATCCTGACGAGAAGTAAGTACCACCTTCATGGGCCTGGACTTGCCATCTCCACGGCGACCTAGTCGCTGCACGGTCACCACCTTCTCTGAATAGTCATCACCATTGTTTATCTCTTGTAAAATCTTCTTAACATTTAATTCATCGTGCGACTTCCTCTCACTGCCAATCTCAGAGTCACACTCCTTGACACCGACCAGGATTACATTGTTGGCTCTACGTTCACGCTCAATTATTTCCTCCATTATAAGGTCCGCATCGCGGAGGGACGGGGACGGGGGAACCACAGTCACCGGCGCTGGAGCTACGTTGATGGGTTGCGACAGCAGTTTTTTAACTTCGTCAAGTTCTTCGCGAAGTCCGTCGTATGCTTTGATGAGCTTAGGAACTTGGAATAGGGCCTCCCGGCATGCGGGGCACAAGTACAACAATGTGCGCTTGCCCTTTAACCCCATGACGCGCACCTCACTACTCGTCAAATTACTACATTGCAGACAAATATTTCTTTTACAACCATCACACTGCACTGTATTCTCATCGTTGTGCTCATCCTCGCATTGATAACACTTCATTTCAAAGCTCTAAATTGACACTGGCTCGAAAAGTCGTTACGATTTTGATACTAGATTTTCACTTCACTAAAGCAATTTATAGCGAAATCTAATGTGTGTACACAATTGGGTGTGCCTAATTTACACGATTATCGTATTTTAGACGAATATTCTACGCGTTTACTATTTTTTTATGAGTTTTAGAACACTAAGCAACTTCCAACACTGTTTGTCTTTCTGAGGGTAGGAGTCGAAAAAAACTTATTATTACTTGCATTATAATCTTCCGGCGTGTTTGCTAGACAGGAAAGCTACATAATTACAGAGCAATGACCTATAAGCAAGGTGATTTATAATACCTATGTATGCTATCCTCATGGGCTCATTTAACACCCAATAGGCAATAAAGTTTGTTTTACGACTTTTGGAAAACCGACAATTTTCATTTAAAAAAAAACACTGCAGAAATAAATAACACAAACATAGTCCTGACCCCACACTAGGATTCAATGTATCGTGGATATCAGAAACCACGAGTACCATTGTACCACAGCACCCCAGACCCGGAACGGGAATCCTTGCGTCTCAGACGGGCACTCCACCGAGGAGGTCAAATGAGGATGAGGATGTTTTGGGGTCAAATCAGATCCACTTTTATTATAAGTACTGCCAAAGAGTGGAATGATCTGCCTGCGTCTGTTTTCCCGAAAGAGTACAATCGAGGAGTCTTCAAATCTAGGGTCAATAAGTTCATTCTGGGAAAGCGTGCTTCATCTTAGGCCACATCTCACTTGCAAAAGTGAGTTGGTGGCCAAAAGCCTTACCACTATCAATAAAAAGAAAAAAAAAGATCAAACTCGATTATTCAGCTGTTTATCTAGCAATATTGGTGCAAATTTAGTAGGTCAACGAGTTGTAGGTGCTATCAAAATATGCTGGTAAGCATATTAGCTAGATCGGCATAAAGGGTTGCTAAGATAAAGAGATCCAAAAGGGGGTTAAAAAAAGTTAACAAATACCTGAAATGGGGTGTCATAATATATGAAAGAGCGTCATTCATACATTCAAAACTATTTTAATTTTATATTTCTAGTAGGCCATAGTGGTGTTTGTCACTACGGAATCGTGAGGTCGCAGTTCGGGGTGAACCTGATTAACCTCATTTTGTCAATAATGCTACACTACAACACTATCTAAAAGTCAAGTACTTTTTAAGAGTGTGTTTAGTAATTTTAGATTTGCACAAGATACGTGACAAAATGGACAATGTTAAATTTTTTAACTCAGGTGCAACTCAAAATTGCGCAGGGGTCAACTGTTATTAGCTCAAAACAGGTTTAATTCTGGGGTTAAAGTTAACCATTTCACAGTTATGCAATTTGTTTTTGGTCTTTTTATAAGTGAAAGGATAATATTACAGCCTCATCACGAAATTTGTGAATTGCATCATATACCTACGATTCGTAATTTACGAATTTGATTTATGGTAGCAGTCATAATATTTTTGTTAACTAAATCGATATTATTTATATAACTGCTTCACTTGTTGAATGTTGTTAACCGATTTAAAAAAAGAAGGAGGTAATCAATTCGGCGACTATGTGTTGTATACAAGGTGATTCATAACATGTTCACCATCCCAAAAGGGGGTTAATGTATCAAAAAAAGAAATAATACTAGCGAAATAAAACTAATATTTTTCTATTATATTTTTTTTTAATTCCGAGCATGACTCTTTCCATAGCCCGGAATTTGGTCAATAGTAAGCGACAAAGTGCCATATGTCATCCATCACTGGCAACACACATTGATTATAGACAAAGACAATTTGGTAGAAAACCCTTGTTTTAGACTTTCGCCTTGAGATCTGAGGTATTTGCGAAGAGAAAATTTAACGAAGTTTCCCAAACTCTGTCCATCCGAGTTGGGTTTGTCGGTTGACCTATGTCAAATATCGAAAGATGTCGTGAGTAAATCGGCAGGGTTTCGGGTTTCCGATCTGTTATGGATACGGAGAAGGTCAAAGATTTTGCTATGGATGAATAAATATGTAAATGATGGTAAAAATAAATAAAGATATTTCTTAGATTTTTTGTTTTGGTATTATGTACAAGGCGATTCATATAACGTACCTATGCTATCCGGGGCTTTTCTATCAACAAAAAGTAATAATATTAGTGAGCAAAAACTTAATTTTACATTATAGATGATTTTTGTCGATCTTTCTTCAAATCATCTTTTTAGGTGTTGTGGTACCATGACACAGGGAATCCTAGTGTGGGGTTAGGACTATGTATGTGACTGTTAGATAGATAGATAGATAGATAACTCTTTATTGTAAGCCTCATAAAAATTTAACACATCACAATTAAATCGACAAAATATAAGTAATAATAGTGGAATACAATGGGCGGTCTTATCACTGTTGGGTGTTATATAATATTGCAGCATCGGAAAAAAAACACCTATGGAAAAATCTGCTCAAATCAGTTCAATTATTTAGCTGTTTTCGGTAGCATTCTTGG
Organism: Anticlea derivata; assembly: GCA_947579855.1. Lineage (NCBI taxonomy): Eukaryota > Metazoa > Arthropoda > Insecta > Lepidoptera > Geometridae > Anticlea > Anticlea derivata. The sequence goes on from OX388264.1 coordinate 10,803,110, forward strand.
TGTCAAATTTCTCATACGTTTAATAATTATAAACAGTAAACCTGTTTTCGGAGGAGGTAGGGCACAGCGAGATTTTCTCGCTCTAAATTGGAGCAGCCCGCCTGGGGAGGTACCTCCGCCTTACAGAAGATCGCAGCCAAATAACATTATTTGTTTCAAATAGTGTTGTGTTCCTGCGGTGAGTAAGGTTGCCAGAGCTCTTTAGCGGGGGGGAGGGGTTCGGCAGGCAACGCATTAGCAATGCTCCAGGTGTTGCTAATGTCAATAGGCGACGGTAACCTCTTACCATCAGGAGGGCCGTAAGCCTGTTTGCCTCCGTATAACATAAAAAAAAAGCCGAAATTTTTTATTTGTTGATAGCTTTATTGATAGAGTTCTCTAGAGGATGTGTACTACTTACGAAACACATTCTATACGGAACCAATGAGTAATTGGCCTGCTACTACTAACGCAATGCACATCTTTTGATGGTGACTGTGAATTAGGTAATTTTTAGTGAATGTTATTTGATAGTGAAATCACTCATTAGATTTCGACATATTGTATGTACCTAAGTCTAGACCGATTTCGGATTATTTCATACGTAATAATTTTGTAACATCATACATATTTGGGACTAATCATTGCTTATGCAATCAATTCCTAAGTACTTTATAAATGCAATATTTAGTGAGGAGTTATCTTAGACTGACATAATATCAGGGTTAATTGGAAGAAGAAAACGAAAAAACATTATTCATTTTTAGAATTTCTGAGATTAATGTAACCTGAATTTTTATTCGTAGTTGTTTTTTTTTCATAAATTGTGTCAACTATGTTTTTTTTTAATTTCTCCTCCAAACTCCGAAGAATACGACCCTAGCGTAAGGTGACTGAATAATCATTCACTCATTTTTATATATGACATGTATTAATGACAGGCCTCTTAGCTCAGTTGGTAGTAACTCTGCCTTCTGCGCTAGAGGTCGCGGGTTCGATTCCCGCACTGGTCAAACATTTGTGACTAACACAGATGTTTGTTCTGTGTCTGGGTGTTAAATATATATCTATTATGTATATCAGCTCTGGTACCCATAGTACAGGCTATGCCTAGTTTGGGATCAGTTGACCATGTGTGATATAAAAAAAAATGATGCTACAACTCTAAGGCTCATTATTGTCTATTGTTCAACCCTGTCAACTAGCATCAAACTCCGATCGAACGAAAGTGAAGTGGATCCGTTTTGCTTTCTGAATAGCACGCAGTCGTCTAAATTATAAGCATTTGTCGCATTATTTAGTCTTGTCATCGACTTGTATGATAATACATAGAAAGTAAGCGTCCCACACTATTATTATAACAAAACTATCATTTTCCGTGTTTTTCTACCTTCCTAGCTAGAGCGTTATGCATTTTCATTTTAATTTTTAAATAAATTCTGGGCCTGGTCCATGTACACTACTTAGAAAAATTTGGAAAAAATAGGAGATTACAAGAAAAATAGAATTTCATTAATTTGAAGACAAATGCGATGGTACAAGAATAGTTCTTCTGGTAAGTTTTTTCTATGTGAACACTATTTGAAGGCCGCCATGTTAGTTTATAATTGGCGTTTGACATGACATAGACATATTTTTCATGTCATGTTGTTTGATTTGATGTTTTTGTTTTGTCAGATAAATGTAGGTTGTCAAAATGACATTTCACGCACGTCCATCCGCCATATTTTTGTAGCGCTGTGTGTTGCTCTCTTTGTCGAAGAAAATCTTAATGTACCTTAGAACGAAGTCAATTTAAATAAAATAACCAATTAAATACGTTTACTTTATTGCTTAGCCATATTTTAGAGTAGTGTACACAGTGCAGGCCCAGGCTCCATATATTGATGAAACGTCTCTTTAGTGCTAATTATAAATATTTAAATTGAAATAATTGAATATTAAATTAAAATTAAATTAACAGATAAATACTTTAAAGGTTTTCGACATAGTGAAACAAACAATCGTATTTTGAATCGTCGTGAGTGGAATTCTGAAAAGAAAATTAAAAAAAGTATCAAATCTGACAGAGTTTTCTATGAAATTAATGTATGTCTGCAGTCAGTGTGAGTGTAGTGAACTTATTAATTACTAAAAATACCAGGGAGCAACTGACGTCTATTAGGTTAGCGTAAGATAACACAAAGCGAATGTACCTTACCTATGCCTATAGTGGGATGAGACAGGACCATACAATTACTGAAAATAAAAGTAGTCCCAGTAGTCAAAGTCAAAAGTCAAAAGTCAAAGTCAAAGTCAAAAGGCATTTATTTCAATAAAATCACTAGGATCACTTTGAAACGTCTTAGAAACTAGGTGAAGCTATGCCTGTTCCTCGCGACCAAGCCTAGAAGAATCAGTCTAGTTCATCTCAGGTCAGTGAGGTGACGCTGATAAAGCCGGTGAAAGTACCAGTGTGGTGAAATGAGTCATATGATACGCAGAGGATTTCATGCAAGAAGCAGAGGTAACAAATCTAGGTTTTAATAAAAATATTAGATATGTAGTATTTGCAAATTAAAATTTTAGCAGCATTTACTTTCCATTTTGCACATTCATCTTCTTTATCTAGATCACAGATAACATAATACTATACTAGTATATAGAGAAAGTAAACTATTATTTAGTAATTTCTTGAAATGTTTTACTTTATCTTTATCATTCAAAGTCATCGACTTTGAGTGACTCTGTTTCCATACAAACTTCAGCCACCCCTTGTGACACTTGCATAGGGTGCAGCCAATGTGGACGCTCCCTTAAGGTTTTAGGAATTTCATCCATATTACAAATTGTTGGTGATTCATAATATATACGAATACGGTTGATGGAAAAGGCTCAAGACTGGTCGTCATGGAACTATTTGGGAGAGGTCTATGTTTAGCAGTGGACTTCTACAGGCTGATGATAATATAGACTTCAAGTCCTACGTGCTCCAGGTAGCTGTCAAGTACAAAGAGGTGTTCCTCGCGCCCGACTTCTGGTCAGCTGGAGTGGTCTACCATCGCTACAGGGAGGCGCACACGAACGTGGTGTAGTTATTTAAGTTTAATAAATAAATAAATATTCCGGACATATTACATACGGTCAACTGATCCCAAACTAGGCATAGCCTGTACTATGGGTACCAGAGACTGATATACATAATAGATATATATATATTTAACACCCAACACAGAACAAACATTTGGGTTAGTCACAAATGTTTGTCCAGTGCGGGAATCGAATCCGCGACCTCTAGCGCAGAAGGCAGAGCTACTACCAACTGAGCTATGAGGCCATTCAATTCATTAATATTATATGTATGTTTATTAATATGGGCCATGGCATGTTACACATTTTTGTGTAATGTGTCAAGTAGCCTGAAATAAAGATATATATATAAACAAGTCAGTACCTATTGGCAGAGAGCACTGGGGGAGTGATGGTAGTGGCCCCGACCACAGGTCCTTCAAATCCCGGCCGTGCACCGATGGTTTTTCCATTCGGTAAAATGTGCGCTATGACTAGGCTCTCAAACGGTGACGGAAAACATCGTGAGGAAACCGGCATGTCCTAGAACCTAAAAATTCTAAGGATTTTTTAGGTTTTAGGACATGCCGGTTAATATCTTAATATGTGACATGTGCACGAAAAGAGCCTCTGAGAGGCGCACTTTAATACTATCACTACACTGATTCTTTCACCTGTGTGGTCATAGGCCCTTTTCAGGGTCACTAATAAATAAAATAAAATAAATAAATATTCCGGACATATCACACACGGTCAACTGATCCCAAACTAGGCATAGCCTGTACTTTGGGTACCAGAGACTGATATACATAATAGATATATATTTAACACCCAGACACAGAACAAACATCTGTGTTAGTCACAAATGTTTGTCCAGTGCGGGAATCGAACCCGCGACCTCTAGCGCAGAAGGCAGAGTTACTACCATTGAGCTATGAGGCCAGTCACTGACCGAATACAGGATGACCAAGAAAGAATAAGTCACTCGACAAGAAGATAAGTATTGGCTTGTATTGGGAAGTTCCATCCGGTGAGTATGTCGTAACACATGGCAGTTAAATCATTAGCAGGCGATGGCAAAAACCGGTGTTCTCAGAAAAAAACCAAAGTCAACTTTCTTTCCTCGAGCTGAGGTCCGGTCTCAGTTCGAACGATTTTTACACTCTAAAGGTTTGTTTACACTATAGTAGTTCGCCCCTTACTGAGATCTCGCGATGTCTGTTGGTGCTTCGATTATCGTTCAGGTACAATTAGGTATACTTTGAAAATCGCATCTTTATTACTTTTTTACTAATAACCAATCATACCTGAACTTCGAAGTCATTGAAACTCTACCAAATGGGAGGTCACGTTATAACAATTGGTTTTCAAATGTTTACTATTTTCGTTTACATCAAAAACCATATTAAGGCCTAGAATTAAAGTAAAAATTGTTTAGAATTGTATGAAATTTTATATACAAGGTGTATTCCATCCCGAAAGAGGCTTATTCTACAACCAATTGGCAATAAAGTTTGTTCTATGACTTTTGGTAATACGACATTTTTAATTGAAACAACTGAATGCGAAATCAACTGTTTATTATTATTATTATTATTATTTGTTTATTGGTAATCAACAGCGTTTACTTAAATCTAGGCAAATACAAACTTGTAATAGATATAAGGCCAATAAAAATTTGCTGATTTATTGAGTTTGACCTGATTTGGGGTCAAATCAGGTCAAACTCAATAAATCAGCTGTTTCAGTAAGCAATCCTAATTACGAACTTCTTGTATGTTTAGTTATTAGTTTTAAAGATGATAAAAATACCATAAACAGATAATTTGAGAAAGTTTGTGAAAAAAAATCAAAAAAATTAAATGAAAATATTGATGTTTTTTTTCGCTAATATTACTTCTTTTCGTTGATATAATAACCCCCTTTCGGGATGGTATTCATGTTATGAATCACCTTGTATACACCCACTTCATGTAATTTGTATTACTTTTATATACTTTATTATTTATATATCAATTAAACTCATATTCACAACAGCAAAGATAAAATGGGTTATTTTATCTTTGCTGGTTGACCTACTTTTCATTCCGATCGGATTGTTGGTTCGAAAGTTATGCTCTAACAAATAAACAGACAAACATACAACACCGATTCAACCAAGTTGTTTGAGAGATCGCTTGCTCGACCAATAAACTGCATGAAACTAAATTATTAACAAATCGTAGGCTCTGTTTCCATTACAACCCATTTAGGAAATAGGGATGTCGCACACTTAGTCTTGCTTGTCGTAAAAATGTGCGTTGTTATTTGCGCGCATCCATGCGTTCTAATGCCATATCGTCGGATGTATTGGCCATTTCCTTTAGAATCATTTTTCATTTCAAAGAATACGAGCAATGATTGTAATTAGGTACCTACTTTATAGTTGCTTGCGCAAGCTTGGCCAATGCCATTTGTATTCATAACGACGAAAAGCAGGTGGTACATGCGTTTGGGGTCAAAAACCCGTGTGATTCCTTGTTCTTACCGCCCTTTTGTCATCATCATCATAAGCCTGATGAAGTCCACTGCTGAACATAGGCCTCCCCCAAAGAGTTCCATGACGAACGGTCTTGAGCCTTTTCCATCCACCGACTTCCCGCAACCTTAACAATGTCGTCGGTCCATCGGGTGGGGGGGCCTGACACTGCGTCGTCCGGTTCGTGGTCGCCACTCGAGAACCTTTGTTCCCCAACGGTTGTCGGTTCTGCGAGCTATATGGCCGGCCCACTGCCACTTCAACCTGCTAATTCTGAAAACTATGTCGGTAACCTTGGTTCTTCTACGGATTTCCTCATTTCGGATTTTATCACGCAGCGAAACTCCGAGCATAGCTCTCTCCATAGCCCGTTGGGCGACTTTGAGCTTGTGTATAAGGCCAATAGTTAGCGACCAAGTCTCAGTGCCATATGTCATCACTGGTAACAGGCACTGAACCGCCCTTAGGTACCTTTAGGCAACTATTTGCATACGTTTAAGTCCTCCGTACGCCAAGACATGTTCTTAGAAATCCGAATGACGGATCAAACCTTATAAAACCCCGACACATATACAATACACACAAGAAATCGACTGGCCTCACAGCTCAGTTGGTAGTACCTCTGCCTTCTGCGCTAGAGGTCGCGGGTTCGATTCCCGCACTGGACAAACATTTAAAAAAGTAAAAAAATAAAAGGGCATTTATTCACCAAGAATCCTACACACAGCTATAAAAATACAATTGGTAATTTACAAGTTTTGTTATGTATGTAGGTAGACAGGTGAAATGGTCGAGGGCTCAGCTACGCTGCTTTTCAGCCTCGCCATAAAATGTCTGCTGTCGTCACAGCAGGTTTGATCCTCGGAAGCCATCAGCCATTGACTAACACAGATGTTTGTTCTGTGTCTGGGTGTTAAATATGTATCAATAATGTATATCAGTCTCTGGTGCCCATAGTACAGGCTATGCCTAGTTTGGGATCAGTTGAATCTGTGTGATATGTCCGGAATATTAAAAAAAAAACACGCCGACCCTGCCGGCGGGGTCGACGACGACGTCCAAGTTGAGGTCCGTACCTCAGTGGTGCCCTATAGCTCGTTGCACCAACCTAAATTTTTCTCGGCCGCAGTGCTCAATGCGCTCGCCATTGGTTTTGCTACAATGGTCGTAAGAAACAGCTTAAAAATACGTCCGAAAAAAAATGCATGCGTTTACTTTCTTGTTGACGCGGGATTTTAGACAACAACTAGGTAAAATGTCACAAAGCATCCATCCATGCCTCCATCTAATCCGTTCTGCTGCTTGTAGGTAGAGGCCGCTCTCTCCCGTCCTTTGCTAGCCTCATCCACTGTCATTCGACCGCGCTGATGATGCCGTTCGACCTATACGGGCTGGTTGTATGCCTCTAAATACATTCACATTACACTCCTTATAATTTCTGTCTTAGTTGTCGTATTAAATGTAATAATATGACAGCTAAGTCTTCGGTCAGGACTTCCGTGAATAGCGTGAGATAACATTAACTAGTGGACTGTCATATGGTCCGCTCAACGTTAAGTCAAAGTCAAAATCAAAAGGCCTTTATTTCAATAAAATCACTAGGATCACTTTGAAACGTCTTAGAAACTAGGTGAAGCTATGCTTGTGTCTATCTAGCTATGAATCAATCTTGGAATGTATGTTACATATCACAGCCGCGGCATAGGCTGGTATTTTTAATGGCTGTGAGGGGAATTTGCTTATAATAATATGTGTTAAATCGGCTTAAGGGTTGTTTAGATATAGGGGGTATATATATAATATACATTCCAAACGAAAATAGAAGCATTTGAAAACAAATAATTATACCTATTCATATTCATATTCATTTATTTCACCCTTAGCGTTACATTGCATAGCATAGGTATGTCCAATTACAGTTATTTTCATAAATTATCATGCAGATTATTAATTTAGTATTATTATTATTATTACAGATTATTAATGGATTAATAGATAGTGTCCTACATATTACTTGTATGCATATCAGAGAATGAACAATTCATATATTCGGTAATATGGTAAAATGGATGACTCTCAAGAAATCTCCTGACCTGAAATTTAAATTTGTTGATGGGTAACTGTGTAACTTCTAATGGCAATTTATTGTACATAGCGAGCTTAAGGCAAATACCTAGTTTGTAAGTCTTTACAAGCCTTGTTCGTGGCACATCTAGTTTTTCTTTATTTCTAGTGTTATAATTGTGTATGTGTTTTTTCATAGGTAAATCATCCTTAGCCAAATGTATCTCAAGAAGAGAGTTAAGTATAAACATGGATACCACTGTTAGTATTTTAGTTTTCTTAAAATAAGCTCTCACTGATGTCATTTTGTGTAAGCCGTGTATAATTCTTATTGATCTCTTTTGGCAAATTAGAACTTTTTCAATTTGTGGGGCATTGCCCCATACAATAATCGCATAGCTAATGATAGAATGGCAATACCTACCTATAGGTACATAACATGAGCTCACATTTAGTAAAAGTAAAGTTTCAATGATTTCGTAGTTCAGGAAACATTGGATATTATTTAAAACAAGCGAAGAATGCAATTTTGAAAACTATCGTATTGTGCCTCAAAGAGTGGAACGATCTGCCAGCGTCTGTTTTCCCGGATGAGTACAATCTAGGAGTCTTCAAATCTAGAGTGAATAAGTTCCTTCTGGTAAAGCGGGCTCCATCTTAGGCCACATCTCACTTGCAAAAGTGAGCTGGTGGTCAAATGGCTAACCAACTCCAATAAAAAAAAAAAAAAAAAGATAATCGCACCAACTTTTACCAGGCATCACGAGATTTCAGTTCGGGACCCCCTATTATTGTCAAAGTCCCCACCCGTTTATATTGTAAACAATAGGCCTACGCACTTACGTCTATTAAAATGCTTTTAACTAAAAAAGGTTACGCGTTCCAAGATTCCATCAAATATTTCTATAACGCTCACGCACGAATTATGATGTTTGTCAATAGACGCTGGCCACGAAAAGAGCGATAAATGCTAACAAATTCCATCGAGAATAATCATTATCATATAAATCAGGTAGTCTGGTCAAAGCTACCCGAGCTGGCTTCTATTCGACCAGCATTGCCATCTAGCGTGGCAACAGCTAAAACTAAAAAAACATCATCTCTTGGAATCACGATTTGCCTAATCTTTTTTTTATGGATGTTTTTTTTAATCTGTGTGGGCGGTCTTCATCATCCTGAGTGGGTAAAATAACATGAGTTAACGCATGCGCAGAAGCGTCACCTACCGTTAGGTGCTATAGGATGGCCCTAGGAGTTTTAGAAGTCGGTTTTTTATATTTAAAATATAATTATTGATTGACTAAACGAACGAATGAACGTTTAATCTATAGCAAAAAAAGAAAGCTCTTGTCTTGCTCTAGCTCTTGTTTTTTCTGTATATTTTAACCTCATTTTAAATGAAAACAATATTCAATTGATTATGCATACCGGTGAGGTCAAAATCGAATATTTAATTCTATAAACCCGCTTTTATCATTGCCTCCATAAGCGGAAGCCGCGGGTGACGTCACGGCAGGCGCGCGCACACAAAACTTTCGCTTTTCACTGCCAAGGCTCGCTATCATCTGTCGACTCTGTCGTAATGCAAACGTAACTGTGGGTATTGTCGTCTTTTACTTAAGAAGAATATTGACGAGCTAAGAGTAAATGGGAAGTGAGAAGTACAACTTTTGGCAGGCTTTCTCGCGAGGAACAGGTGAAGCTTGAACTAGTTTTGAAGACGTTTCAAAGTGATCCTAATTATTTTATTGAAATAAACACCTTTTGACTTTGAGTTTATGTCCAGCAGTATACTTCTACAGGCTGATGATGATGATGGTGGCTGCGGCTTCCAAGTCTGGATGTTGTGGTAACTCGTAGTTCTCCTCTTAGTTCTTCTCGTAGAATCCTAGTTGGAGTCAGGACTATGTGTCTGACTGTTAGGTGTTATTTATTTTGATAATAACGAAATGTAGGTATTCATCTTGCAAGCGACAGCTTTTTAGGTACCTAAAAAACAAGACAAGTGACTCATCATCTTCATTTCAGCCGTAGGACGTCCACTGCTGAACTTAAGCCTTCCCCATAGATTACCAGAAACAATCTGTCTGAAGCTCACATTTGTCTTCTTTTTTTTCACATTTTTATAAGCTCTTATTTATTAAGGATTATAATTAGATTACTTTTCTCTTGAGCCTCACCTAGTTCGATCGGCACCACCCTGAAGCTTTAAATTCCATTTTGTGAAAAAGGATCATCGAAAAAAATGATAGGCACCAAGCCGTGTTTGTTGCCTGATTCTTCTAGGCTTGGTCGCGAGGAACAGGCATAGCTTCACCTACTTTCTAAGACGTTTCAAAGTGATCCTAGTGATTTTATTGAAATAAATGCCTTTTTTATTTATTTTTTTATTTTATTTAATCATTTATTTTATTTGGGGGGATTTGCCCATACTCGCCACGCTGGACATACGGGTTGGCGATTGCAGATAAAGCTCTTGTTGTTGATAGCGAACGCTGCTGCCCATGCCCTAGCTTTGTTTCCCTTAGTCGCCTCTTACGACATCGATGGGTAGAAATGGAGGGGCTACTTTTCAGCCGGGGCCACCAAGACGAGTGACTAAAGTGCGTAAATTAATAACACGCATGCGTCAACGAACGGGTCGTGCCGGTAGATGAAGCGTGTTATCGTCTTTGCACCACGGTGGAAATGAGCCATTATGATAACTGTCCCTTTCGTGAAGCACAAGTAGATAATTAACATATATTTGACACATACATTATTATATTCTCATACATTTAGTAGATATTTGACAGGCCTCATAGCTCAGTTAGTAGTAACTCTGCCTTCTGCGCTAGAGGTCGCGGGTTCGATTCCCGCACTGGACAAACATTTGTGACTAACACAAATGTTTGTTCTGTGTCTGGGTGTTAAATATATATCTATTATGTATATCAGTCTCTGGTATCCATAGTACAGGCTATGCCTAGTTTGGGATCAGTTGACCGTGTACCGGAATATTTATTTATATTTGAGTAAATAATATGGCGTTTTCATAAAAACCATGAATATTTAATATTTATATTTTTATTTTATATATAACAGCGGTGGCAAACATGCTTACGGCCCACCTGATGGTAAGCGGTTACCGTAGCCTATGAGCGCTTGCAATACCAGAGGCATCACGCACGCGTTGCCGACCCCGAACCCCCTTCCCCCCTAAAGAGCTCTGGCAACCTTACTCACCGCAGGAACACAACACTATTTGAAACAAATAATGTTATTTGGCTGCGATCTTCTGTAAGGCGGAGATACCTCCCCAGGCGGGCTGCTCCAATTCAGAACGAGAAAATCTCGCTGTGCCCTACCTCCTACAAAATTAATTAATTAATTAGGAGTTATCTAACTTACTCGTGCTTTACGACAGGGATAGTTATCATAATGCCTATATTTATACAGATTATATTAACACTAGCATCCGCCCGCGGTTTCGCTCGCATGGTACCTACATATAAAGTAGTCTATATGCTATTCTAGGTAAATAACTTTATCTATTCCAAGTTTCAACGAAATCAGTTGAGCCGTTACGGCATGATTGAATAACAAATATCCAAACATCCTCACAAACTTTCGCATTTATAATATTAGTAGGATAAATATGGGAGGCATGGATAACAACTTCGTTGCCTAGGTTGATTTTAAATTATACAAAAATACTTTATTTTATATTTTATTCTATATTTAATTGTATTGGTGGCCCCTCCATATCTACCTATCCGCGGATGTCGTAAGAGGCGACTAAGGGAAAAAAGCTAGGGGATGGGCAGCAGCGTCCCTCATTTTAACAACGATAGCTCTAACTGCGCTCACCAACCCGCATGCCCAGCGTGGTGAGTATAGGCAAATCCCCCCACATGATAGGAATTCGCTCTGTCTGTGGGGGAGGCCATGTTCAGCAGTGGACGTCATACGGCTGAAATGATGATGATTATGATGATGATTTAATTGTATTATTAATCGTTTTTGGAAAACTAACAGCTATCTTCTTATTTTATTTATTTAGACACACATTACAAGCATGCCATATACTAGCCATATAATACTTATTAACAAGGTAGTTTTGATCTGGCTTGAAACGTAACTTACGTGCGTACTGCCAAAACAGTATAAAAGCATCAAGCGAACAAAAAGCGATAACTAATAGCTACATAATAAACATAGGTTAATAACATAAATAACAAAAAAAACATGCAGTAGGTAAGGATACTAGATGTAGGTACACTTGCGGACAATTACAAGTTTCCGCAGATAGAAAATATTAAACTCAAAATTTATAATAGAATAGAATATTATTATTTAAGAGACACATAAACTTCATCATCATCATCATCCATCTCCCTGCCCTTATCCCACTTCATGTGGGGTCGGCACAACATGTTTTTCTCTTCCACTCCACTCTATCAGCCGTCATATCAGTATTCTATGTCATTTAGTAAGAGACACATTAACTTATTAAAACTTAATTAGTAAGGTCAGTGTGACATCAGTAAATTGCAGATTCTTACATTCTTAGATAAAATCACAATAATCGCTTAATAAAATACTATAATTCATTTTAACATTGGGTCATGGAAATATGCCGTAAAGAGGCAAGTCATTATTAAAGAAATAAATAAAGTTCTACTTTCATTTTAAGTAATTTTCTATGTATTTAATAAAATTGAAAAGTTAATTTTGAGTTTGACTTTAAGGAGCTTGCAATATCGTTGGTACCTAACTTGATGTATTCAATGAAATCCCGCAGCAAGCTTTCTCGGTCCTGCTCCTCATTCTCTTCGTAGCCTTCACTACCTACGGAGAAGGCTGCTTTCTTATAATATATCGTACGCTCTCAAATGCCAAGCTCCAAATTGACTTTGTTCAGTAGACGTAAGGATCAATTTGAAAAGAATCGTATATAGCAAGGGCATATCGCATGCCTTTTGAACATGGCTTAGATCTTAAAATGATGACACGAACATAAACTGCTTTCTTTTTGACATTTATAGACAGTAAGCAGTTACCGTCGCCAATTCACTTTTTATTGTTATGTAGGTATATCAGACACTGTTTTTATGATGGTATTTTATATAATTTGTAAATATATATAATTTTTGTGCACTTTTCAACAAATAAATAAATTCATATCTACAGCATCTTAAAAATAAAATTCACGTAAATGTTTCTGCGCAGGTATGGTTCTGCGTAGCATGCCTGGCTTCATCCATGGCGTTGCCAGCTCCCAGCTCCAAACCACAGCTGTACCTGGATATCATAGACATGGCAGCGATCAGCAGGATGTCGCCACAGCAGCTGGAGTCGCTAGCTGAGGGGTTGGCTGCGGAGGAAATAATGAGGTGAGATGGTAGTTTTTATGAAAAAAACAACATTTATTGCCTTTAAATTGGTACTTACTAATATAAAAAAAGAGCAGGATACACAAAAAATAATAATAAAAAGGCAAAGGGAGTAAATTCAGCATTTGCTGCATGCATTGCATGCAGCGCTGGTTTTCAATTTACCCCCCTCAAGTGTTAACACCACACTAAAGGATATAATACGATTTTTATTTTGTAAAATTGTTCGAATCATAGGAGAATTTTATTCGACTAAGGTGGAAATCGAACCCACGACGGGGTCTTTGTCCACCACAGTCTAAAGTATTTGTATTTGTGTACAGTATTTGACTTATTACTTAAAAAAATCTTAGGAAATTAATTTTCTGGTAAATTAATAAAATGTAATAGTTAACGTCCATAAGTCCCTCGTCAACAATATTGTAAAGATAGTGAGCGTTTCGAGCAGGGTGGCATACCTTATACTCAGAATCACCGAACGGTATTCGCTGAAGGTCATACAGGTATACGCCCCACACTCAAAACGCTCAGACGATGAAGTGGAGGCTATGTATGATGACATTTCAAATGCCATGCATGCCTCGAAAACACACTTTACAGTTGTGATGGGGGACTTCAACGCGCGGCTAGGCACGAGGAACGGCGATGAACTGAAAGTGGGGCAATTTGGATTTGGACAGCGAAACCAAAGGGGTCAGCGTTTGGTCGACTTCATGGAGAAGGAGGGACTCTTTGCGATGAACTCTTTCTTCAAGAAGCGATCGTCCAGAAAATGGACGTGGCTGCACCCCGGCGGTTATAAAAGCGAGATAGATTTCATCATGACGACCAAGAAGCAAATATTCAATGACGTCTCTGTGATCAACAGGGTCAAAACCAGCAGTGATCACCGTATGGTTAGAGGCTCATTGAATATCAACATTAAGCTGGAAAGGTCTCGTCTGATGAAATCTACTCTTCGCCCAAGTCCTGTCCAAATTCAAAACCCCGAGAGCTTTCAGTTAGAACTCCAAAATCGCTTCCAAAGCCTGGCTGAATGCGAAACAGTGGACGAGCTGAACAACGGGCTAGTGGAAATTGTCCAAGCGGTTGGGTCGGAGTTCTTTAAGACCCACCGTAAAAATAGAACCCAGAAACTCTCTGAGCACACTCTAAAACTCATGGTTGAGCGAAACGAAATGAGACTGCATTCTTCAGTGGACAGGTCGAAATACGGCGTGCTCAATAGGCAGATCTCTAAGTCCATGCGACACGATTTGCGCCTTTTTAATACAGCTTGTATTAAACGCGCCATAGAGCGCAATAAAGGCTCGAAAGTGTTCGCAAAAGATCTGTCTATTGGACAAAGTCAGTTGACGAAACTGAAGACCGATAGCGGCAATATCGTTTCGTCGAAGCCTGAGATTTTACGAGAGCTCGAGAAGTTCTATGGACAACTGTACACCTCATCGCAAAGTCCTGCTCCAAGCACGGCAAGCGATGCAAGAGCCCGTCTGACCCGGCACTATACCGAAGACATCCCGGACGTCAGCCTATACGAGATCCGGACGGCCCTCAAACAGCTTAAGAACAATAAGGCACCGGGGGAGGACGGAATAACGTCAGAGCTTCTGAAAGCGGGTGGAACACCGATACTTAAAGTCCTTCAGAAGCTATTTAATTCCGTCATCCTCGAAGGTACAACGCCTGAGGCGTGGAACAGGAGCGTGGTGGTACTGTTTTTCAAGAAAGGTGACAACACCCTCTTGAAGAATTATAGGCCCATCTCGCTGCTGAGCCATGTCTATAAGCTGTTTTTGAGAGTTGTCACTAACCGGCTCGCCCGTAGGTTTGACGACTTCCAGCCTCCCGAACAAGCCGGGTTCCGCAAAGGCTTTAGTACCGTAGACCACATCCACACGCTTCGGCAGATTATACAGAAGACCGAAGAGTATAATCGGCCATTATGTCTAGCGTTTGTGGACTACGAGAAAGCCTTCGATTCAGTCGAGACCTGGGCAGTGTTACGGTCACTACAGCGGTGCCAGATCGACTACCGGTATATCGAAGTGTTGAAGTGTTTGTACAGCAAGGCCACCATGTGTATCCGACTCCAGGACCAGAGCACAAATCCTATCCAATTGCAAAAAGGGGTGAGACAGGGAGACGTTATTTCTCCGAAACTGTTCACCTCTGCATTGGAGGATGTTTTTAAGCTTCTGCACTGGGAAGGACATGGCATCAACATCAATGGCGAATACATCACTCACCTTCGATTCGCCGATGATATAGTCATAATGGCAGAATCGCTGGAGGACCTTGGCGCAATGCTCAGAGACCTCAGTAACGTTTCTCAACAGGTGGGTCTTAAAATGAACATGGGCAAGACTAATATCATGTCCAATGCTCATGTTGCACCCATGCCGGTACAAGTTGGGAACGATACCATTCAAGTTGTAGACCACTATGTCTATTTGGATCAGACGATTCAACTAGGTAGGTCCAACTTCGACAAAGAGGTCAACCGACGAATCCAACTCGGATGGGCAGCGTTTGGGAAACTTCGTCACATCTTCTCGTCACAGATACCGCAGAGCCTCAAGACGAAAGTCTACAATCAGTGCGTGTTGCCAGTGATGACTTATGGCACTGAGACTTGGTCGTTAACTATAGGCCTCAAATACAAGCTCAAAGTCGCGCAGCGTGCTATGGAGAGAGCTATGCTCGGAGTTTCACTACGAGATAAGATCCGAAATGAGGAAATCCGTAGAAGAACGAAGGTCCGGTGACCTTCGTTCTTCTACGGATTTCCTCATTTCTTTTTTTTTTTCATGCTAATTCTGAGAGCTATGTCGGTACATAGCTCTCAGAATTAGCAAGTTGAAGTGGCAGTCGGCAGGCCATATAGCTCGCAGAACCGATAACCGTTGGGGAGTAAAGGTTCTCGAATGGCGACCACGAACCGGGCGACGCAGTGTTGGAAGGCCTCCCACCCGATGGACCGATGACATTCTAAAGGTTGCGGGAAGTCGGTGGATGGAAAGGGCTCAAGACCGTTCGTCGTGGAACTCTTTGGGGGAGGCCTATGTCCAGCAGTGGACTTCTACAGGTTGTTGATGATGATGATGAATAGTTAACGACTTTAACTCCCCATGCATGGTAGACATCAGCTCAAATCTCTTGGTAAGCACTTAAACTAGTTTCTTGTAGAGGTCTAAAACGGGGTATTCAGAGCCACGTCCAAAAGTTACATATGACACGTCAGGCACACGAAATAAACGTAAATATTTAGCATACACACATAATAAAAAAATCCCAATTCAATGCCATGTTGCAAGCCCATCGCCGCTTTGAAGAATACTTACTGGTTTCTTTCAGAGTTTCTAGCACGAATTAGGCACTTAAATTTTTTGAATATAAAAACTCATTTATGCGTTGTCGGGTTCGAACCCACGACCTTCGGATCTAAATTCGGGGAACCTGCCACTAAGCCAATCCGGCTACTAGTAATTTATCAAATTTATGGTCATAATTTAATTATTGATATCATTATTCCTTAAATAATAATGACGAAGACCAGAATGATGATTTCATGCAAATTTTCCTCATTACTTGATAAGCACACACGTATTGCAATATTATTTACGCAATTCCCGAGATTTTCAGAAATGATTCAGGAATATGCTTATTACGCAACAAATATTCCAATGGAAAATTTACAATCCCTTTTCGGATCCCATTTTACAAAATCAATGGTTTTTGAAACTAAAATATTATTACACATTTGTAGATACTAAATTTCAGCACTGGTCGGTGAAAGAACCAATGCGGTAAAAGGATTAAAGTGCGCCTCTTGAAGGCTCCTTTCTTACACATGTCACATATTTTCGAATTATTGGGTTCTAGGACATGCCGGTATCTGCACGATGTTTCCTTAGCATCATAATTCCTTTTATTTTAGTTTTTATGATCTCTACTGTTCCCTCTCCTGTGCACTACCTTCACATCTTCTGTCCACAAACACAAAGGTTATCTGGAAGACAATGCTTTTTAGCATTAAGTTCGCCTTTGTACTATTTTTATGTGCAATAAAGAATTTTTTATCTTCTTTCTATCCTTTACCGTTTTAGACTATATCGCACGTAAATTTTCCAAATGGAACATCCATTGGTTCACGACCGGGATTTGAACCCACGACCCGTGGATCGGAAGGCGGGGCCACTACTACCTAAGCACATATAAGTAGAAAAGTAACACATTATTTTCCCAAAATCAGGACCAAGCGTTCATCAGCGCAAGCGTTGACATCAGTGGTGTCAAAGGCATCACAAGGTCTACAGAGCAAAGTAGGTTTGCTCGGACAAGCGTCAGCATTTATATCGTCAGCGTCCAGCAAGTCGGGGGGCGAGGAGCACCCTGGCTACTCGTATGAACCGGTAAGAGAATTTGTCTTCTAAATCTTACATCTCACTAATCCTATCCTACTTAGTAACACGACAACAACACGTTATAACGTAAACACGCTAACATTTGTAACTTTACGAACTATAAGCATGGGCGAATTCCTAGAATTACCTCAACAGTAGAACACCTTCCCTGCGCCTAGGTCAGTTAATTGAAATTCTAAATTTGAATAAAGTTTAAAGAAATATGTTATTAATATTATGTGATTAATCGAGATTAATAATAATTAACTTCTTACTTTATATATGAATTATATAAAATAAATTTATAAAAATTGTTACTTAGCTTAATATAAATAAATAAATATTCCGGACATATCACACACGGTCAACTGATCCCAAACTAGGCATAGCCTGTACTATGGGTACCAGAGACTGATATACATAATAGATATATATTTAACACCCAGGCACAGGACAAACATCTGTGTTAGTCACAAATGTTTGTCCAGTGCGGGAATCAAACCCGCGACCTCTAGCGCAGAAGGCAGAGTTACTACCACTGAGCTATGAGACCAGTCATATGTAACATTCGACTTGTAAAATCTGTTTTTACTAATAAAATATTGTATCTTGTATAACTAATAAACGGTAAACTTTACTATTTGGTTTACATTCAACAACGAACTTTTAGGATGTAGGATACGAACCCTACAATAATATAAATGCGAAAGTTTGTGAGGATGATTGGATGTTTGTTGTTCAATCACGCAGTAACGGCTCAACCGATTTCGTTGAAACTTGGAATATATAGAGTTCTTTACCTAGAATAGCATATAGGCTACTTTTTATGTAGGTACCACGCGAGTGAACCCGGGGACGGAAGCTAGTGTTAATGTAAATGCGAAAGTTTGTGAAGACACGCAGTGTGTGGTACCTAGGTGTAGTGAGGACTCTACATAGTAGACTGTATTAACTCAGGTGATACCTAAGTGTATAAGGTACACCAGGTGATACCTAAGTGTATAAGGTACACCAGGTGATACCTAAGTGTATAAGGTACACCAGGTGATACCTAAGTGTATAAGGTACACCAGGTGATACCTAAGTGTATAAGGTACACCAGGTGATACCTAAGTGTATAAGGTACACCAGGTGATACCTAAGTGTATAAGGTACACCACGCGTGCGTGATGCCTGTAGTATAGCAAGCGGCTATAGGCTTCGGTAACTACTTTCCATAAGGTGGGCTGTACGCTTGTTTGCCACGCTGGTTGTATAATAAGATATTTTTTACAAAAACTAAAAACCGACTTCAAATTCCTGAATATTTACAAGATTAATATCAACCTCTTTTTTTTTGTTATCAACCTCTTCGCGTTTTGATTACCTACTGATGACATTGACCACCTACACTTTCGAATAAAAAACAAAAGTAACTATGACATCCATTCATCATCAATAATAACTCTTACTCACTGACTGACTGACAATCAAACGTAGTGGTTTTATTCTCTTTGAAAATCAACGCAAAGCCTACTAAGAGTATGAAATTTGCAGGGTAGCTTCCTGTTGTAACGTATGGGTGCACAGAAATAAATTCCCGACACACAACCCCTTAGTTTAAAGTTTATGTAAAAATAGCAGCAACCGAACGAAGCCGCGGGGATAACCATACTATAACAAAGTGGACAAAAAAAAATTCGGCAAGTGGTGATTTCAAGAGAAGATGGCGTTTTTTTTAGTTTTACGGGACAAGCTGCAATCCCTCAGGAGTTAAATTAAAATGGGACCACTCCGGGATCATACTCTATACACCAGCGAAAGAATCATCAAAATCGGGTTACTAATGGCGGAGATATCGAGTAACATACACACAAAAATAAAATAACAAAATACAGCCGACTTGAGAACCTCCTCCTTTTGGAAGTCGGTTAAAATATGCCTGAGCAGCCGCTTCTAAAAATTTGAATTTTTCAGGGAATTATAAAACAAGAATTATATATATTTTCACACTTTGTTCTTTATTTAATCGTCTATATAAAACAGTTAACAACATAACGCTAGACCACTTGAGTCGAATGTAAATCAAGTTTTAATGAGGGTCGGCGCTGCGTGATAGTTCTAAATTTTACTTGCAAAGTTTGACACTTTTTTTGAAATCGCAAGCAAGCGAGCGGCTAAGGATGTAAGTTTTAAGGTGTTTTCTTATCGTTACCTGTTAAATAAATAATCACTTTACATTTCCAACAGCATGGCGAGAAGTATGACTACTGGGGTTTGAAGAAATCCATCCTCTACACACTCTTCCAAGCCGTAAAAGCCATCACCGGTGGAGTCACCATCCTCAAAGGACAGCTGATCAAGGGCGGCGGTGCCCTGGCTTCGACGCTGGGCAAGGTCATAGCAGTCAAGGGTGATGCCGTTAGCAACATTGGGAAGAAAATCGTCAGCTCAGCAGCTCTAAGCCATAAGAAACCACACGGTAAAATTTGAATCATCATTTCAGCCGTAGGACGTCGACTTATGACAGTGGCGGATTTACAGTCTTGGCCGCTCTAGGTTTCAGGCCATGTGCCGCCCCTTTCTCAGCACTTATCATATAGACTAGGTACATAATGAATTTATTGCCAACTTTATCTAAATCGAAATCACTATCATCATCATCATCAGCAGGAGCCTGCAGAAGTCCACTGCTGGATATAAGCCTCCCCCAGAGTTCCATGAAGAACGGTCTTGAGCCAACTCGTTCTTCAAGAAGCGGTCGTCCATAAAATGGACGTGGCTGCACCCCGGTGGTAATAAAAGTGACGACCAAGAAGCAAATATTCAATGACGTCTCTGTGATCAATAGGGTCAAAACCGGCAGTGATCACCGTATGGTTAGAGGCTCATTTAATATCAACATTAAGCTGGAAAGGTCTCGTCTGATGAAATCTACTCTTTTACTAATTTTTTTGGTCACGATTTGCCGCCCCTAATATCTGGCCGCCCTAGGCCCGGGCCTACTGGGCCTTAGGGCAAATCCGCCACTGACTTATGAACATAAACCCCCCAAGACATATCTCCCAAGATAGATAGACAGATAGATAGATTATATCTTTATTGTACACCAAGAAAAGAAACAAAAAAAAACATAAAATTTATCAGTTACAAATAAGCGTTACAATGAAAAGAAAAATAAATGAGAGATCGGCACCGTTGTTAGCCGTGTTTGTTGCCTGATTCTTCTAGGCTTGGTCGCGAGGAACAGGCATAGCTTCACCTAGTTTTGAAGACTTTTGGAAAAATCCATGGTGTATGTAAAATATGTCTATATATTCTTAATCATTTCAGTAGTATTCTATTTGCATCTATATGTTTAAATAAATATATTCACTACAATAAAAAAATACCTACGTACAATGAAAATTTACAGTTATTTACGTCACGGTTTAGTATTATGTGGGTATTAGGTACGAATACCAATTCACTAATTTCACTTAACCGTGTTACGAATTTTATTTTTTTTCACATTTTTATAAGCTCTTATTTATTAAGGATTATAATTAGATTACTTTTCTTTTGAGCCTCGTTCGATCGGCACCACACTGAAGCTTTAAATTCCGTTTTGTGAAAAAGGATCATCGAAAAAATGATAGGCACCAAGCCGTGTTTGTTGCCTGATTCTTCTAGGCTTGGTCGCGAGGAACAGGCATAGCTTCACCTAGTTTCTAAGACGTTTCAAAGTGATCCTAGTGATTTTATTGAAATAAATGCCTTTTGACTTTGACTTAATGTTTTACTTTAATAATTACAAGTACCAAGTTCAAAAACATCCGTATTTTATCTAGAAACGCGTTTAAGTCTTTTATTCAATCGTTAGCTTCAGCTGACTTCTATGGCGAGCGCGTTCTTCTATAGCGGCTGATTATCTAATACGTCTACTATTTTAGGTAAATCTTGATGTCAAACTGTTTTTACGATTAATATAATTACTTTTAAAGATGATAAAGGCCCTAAAATAGCTACTTTGATTCAAAATACTTTTTCATATTTCATTTTATTTTCATTCTTTCTTCTCATTATCGTTGTGGAAAGAATCTTAAAATTGTTGTGTTTTTTACCGATAATATTGTTTTTTTTGTTGATAAAACAAGCCCTCTTAGGATGATATGCACTTAGAAATTACCTTGTATACAGTCCTCGTATAGGCTGTTTATGTTTTTTTTTTATACAACAGAGGTGGCAAGCAAACTTACGGCCCACCTGATGGTAAGCGGTTACCGTAGCCTATGAGCGCTTGCAATACCAGAGGCATCACGCACGCGTTGCCGACCCCGAACCCCCTTCCCCCCTAAAGAGCTCTGGCAACGTAGGTTCGAATCCTACCAGCTGCGCCATGTAATGTTTGTTATAAATGATAAGATTGACTGGAGGAAACACAACTAATTTATTATTTCTTCTTAGCTTACTCGCTTACATACATGATGGATGACGCCACGCGTCCCTTTTGCGACATCTTGTTTTTACGCATTTCCAAAGACTATATCAAACACCCATCTGTCATTGCGTCTCGCTACACGCATACATTACACTTACTCACCGCAGGAACACAACACTATTTGAAACAAATAATGTTATTTGGCTGCGATCTTCTGTAAGGCGGAGGCACCTCCCCAGGCAGGCTGCTCCAATTCAGAACGAGAAAATCTCGCTGTGCCCTACCTCCTCCTAAAAAATATGTACAGGCTTTGTGTATTACTGGTTTTTAAAAGATTATCATCATTCGTTATCTCAATTCCAGCGCCAGTGTATGGACCACCACCAACCTCCCACGCAGAGTACGGCCCCCCGCCGTCGGCGTACGGAGCGCCCACCGCCCCCGCACACTACGTCGCGCCTTCACTCCCCACGGGATACGCGGCCCATAAGTACCCTTCGACATTGGACGGTGAGTTCACTATTATACCACTTCTTCTTCTTCTTGTCGTGTCACTGATTCTTTCTTGGTCATCCTGCATTAGGTCAGTGACCAGGTTGAGGTATGGCGGCCCTGAAAAGGGCCTATGACCGTCGATGAAAGAATCAGTGTTGTGAAAGGATTAAAGTGCGCCTCTTTGAGCCTCCTTTCGTGCACATGTCACATGTCTTCGAATTTTGTTGGTTCTAGGACATGTCGGTTTCCTCACGATGTTTTCCTTCACCGTTTGAGAGTACTAGCATAGCGCACATAAATTTTCCAAATGTAAATACTATTGGTGCACGAAAGATTTCGAACCCACGACCTGAGGGTCGGAAAGCGGGGCCACTACCACCGCTCCACCAGTGCTTATACCACTAACTTAGATAAAAAAAACATAATGTTACCACATTTAAAAATTCATGAATCAGTTGTTAAGTCCAACGCTGTGTTTTCTTAAAGATTCTACCATCGATTTCAGAGCTCCTTAGTCGAAAGCATATAAAACCATCAAGATCCGATCTCCATTCACACAAAAACAGAAAACAAATGACCTAAATATGTTTTTACCTGTTGTGGTCATAGAAATTGTGAAGGCATAAAAAACAGAGGTTTCTATCGACTATGTAGATATTATGTCAGAATTAATTATGATAACTATTTCACAATAAACATGTAAACGGACCATATTTATATAAATTGACGACCTCGGTGACGTAGCGGGCGAGTACCTGTCAGAGACGCAAGATTCGATTCCCGCTGCAGGACAAATGTGTGCATGATCTGCAAATATTTGTTCCGGGTGTGTGTGTTGTGGTATCATGGTACTCGTAGTTTCTACCACGACACCAGGGTGTAGGGTCAGGGCTATGTATGTGACCGTTGGGTGTTATTATTTAGTTGAATTCTAAAAGATTAGAATATAGTTATTGATAACTATGATCAACTAAAAGCCATCAGAACCAAATTGTTCTTTATTCTAAGATCAGACTTTAAAGTCTGACTTCGCTAACTATCTCAGTAAATGGTCAGCCGTCAAAAGTTAAAGAAAGGAAAAAGTGTACATCACAAAAACAGCGCGCCACTTCGGCCGAAGTGTAACGACTTATGTAACAAGGCTAACAAACTGGAAAGACATAGCGATGAATGCAGGTTGTGTAACACTTGTGACAATACACTTCGGAAATGATACGGTACATTAATGCGATAAAGTGGCCCTTAAAAGTAAAGTTGACTGTCAAATTGGTCTTTTTTCTTCGTGGAATTTCTGAGCCTAGGTCGCTTGCTTACTTGTTGTGTCACTGATTCATTATTTGTCATACTGTATTAGGTCATTGACTAGGTTGGTGTATGGAGACCCTGGAAAGGGCTTATCGGTGAGAGAATCACTCATTGAAAGGATTAAAGTGCGCCTCTTAGAGGCTTCTTTCGTGCACAATCACAATACTCAATTATAACTACAAAAGACCACATGCTTCAAAATCAACATCTTGTGAAAGAAACCAACGTATGCATTATTTCATAACTAGCCCGAAAACAGAAGACAGCTCAAAGAATATACAAATTGTATAGTTAATTCCAACAAGCCAAAGGTCACAACATGTTTTGCGGAACTATAGATTATATAACCGTAACAGTTTTATGTTACATCCTCTGGCACAGTAAAGAATGGGCAGAGTTAATTATGAGAACTAGCCATCGGGTAACCTAGATCTGTGATGTCGATGACACACAACAAATAAGGAAAAAACTAGATGATCAAAAGTGAGGCTTTTATATCTATTCTAGATCACTTACAAGGTGATTCATAATATCAAGTCCTCCTGACCGAAAGGGATCAATATCCAATAAAAATTCAACTTTTTTTGTTGAAAAATCTCAATGCAAAAATCGGCTGTCAAATCAAGTTAAACTCAACTATTCAGCCTCAGTAACGATTCTCAACAGGTGGGTCTTAAAATGAACATGGGCAAGACTAATATCATATCCAATGCTCATGTTGCACCCATGCCGGTACAAGTTGTAGACCACTATGTATATTACTGCTTTTTTTATTAATTCATATCATTATCGTTATTTTTTGTTGTTGATAGAATAAGCCAATTTCGGGATAGTTTACTAGTTACGGAACTCGTTGTATACGGCGCCGGCATTGTCATCCTTTATTCCGCAACGGTTGTCGGTTCTACGAGCTCTAAGACCTGCCCACTGCCACTTCAACTATTACCGACCCCACTATTACCAATGTCATAAAAGTGCGTGACATAAAACTTATGTTCGACTTAACAAGTCTCACATCTTTGAAACATTGCCGGGCATACAAAACACTTCATTAAATAACACTTCTCAATATTCTAAGTGCTAATTTTGCCCACAATCAATAGTGGCTTTGTTGTTAATTGGTCAACAAAGGCCTACGCTCAAGACTTCGTCTTGAACCTATGACCAATAACCTGTACTGCAGTCGTAAAGTTTTAAATTTAGTACCAACTTAATGCAGGAGAACATATTTGAAAGTTTACTGTAAGGTTCATCATAATCATCATTTCAGCCGTACGACGTCCACTGCTGAACATGCCATTCCTATCACGTGGGGAGATTTGCCCATACCTACCACGCTGGGCATGCGGGTTGGCGAGCGCAGTAAGAGCTATCGTTGTTAAAATGAGGGACGCTGCTGCCCATCCCCTAGCTTTTTTCCTTTAGTCGCCTCTTACGACATCCGCGGATAGGTAGATATGGAGGGGCCTATTCTTCAGCCGGGGCCACCACGCTTGTTAAGAATAATAGTTCTCAAAAATCTGTTTTTCTAGGAACTGAACTAACCAATAGATACCGGCATAGCCTGTTATTGATGTTATCTATTTTCCATAAAGATTTTCTACACATAAATACACAAGTGAATATAAATTCAAACTCAAGGAATGAATTATCTTTTCTACGAACAAAACTCAAAAGGTTTTTATTTCAATAAAATCACTAGGATCACTTTGAAACGACTTAGAAACTAGGTGAAGCTGTGCCTGTTCCTGAAACCAAAGGTAGATTCTTTGTTCTGTTCCTTTGTCTGAGGTAAGCGGCCCAGCTCTTTAGTCACTAGTCTTATTCACCATCTCTTAGATAATTCTACGAATAAAGCCCCGCCTCTGGCACTGTTTATAGCCAAATAAGGCAGAAACACCTAATCACTGAGGGATGAATAGGTATTTCCGCCTATTGAGGATTTATAGTTGTTGTTGCTCACGCGCTGTCCCCACTCGTGAGATTATGATTGTCTTACATAAATATAATACAAAAAATTATTCATATTGTGGTTAGGCTCTGCCCTTAACATATTATTAACCCAGTTAATTTGGAGCGAGCATCAAAACGGAAGCGTTACCTAACTAATTAAAAACCAGAAGTTACTAGCGCTTGATTGTCGTGTGACTGATTCTTTCTTGGTCATCCTGTATAAGGTCAATAAACAAGTTGAGGTATGGTATGGTATGGTTGACTGGCCTCATAGCTCAGTTGGTAGTAACTATGCCTTCTGCGCTAGAGGTCGCGGGTTCGATTCCCGCACTGTACAAAAATTTGTGACTAACACAGATGTTTGTTCTGTGTCTGGGTGTTAAATATATATATATTATGTATAACAGTCTCTGGTACCCATAGTACAGGCTATGCCTAGTTTAGGATCAGTTGACCGTGTGAATATTTCAGGATTTTTTTTTTTTTTTTTTTTTATGTTATACGGAGGCAAACAGGCTTACTCATATGGAACTTATGGAAAGCGGTTACCGTCGCCTATTGACATCTGCAATACCTGGAGCATTGCTAATGCGTCGCCTGCCCTGGAGAAATCTTTTTGTATTTTTCTTAAAGCTCTTCATGTTGTAGGTTAGCGGGAAAACCTCGGAAGGAAGCTCATTCCACAATTTGCACGTATGGGGGAGAAAGGATCTCGTAAAGCAAGTGGTTCGAGATACCCATGTGTCGATGAGATGTGGATGAGCCTTATTCCGGTGACGGTGGTTATTTATGGTGTGGTGGCCCTCATAAGGGTTAGTTGTTTAAGAAAGCGAAGCGAAAAAGAAGTTACAAGTGCTTCGCCCAGAACTGAGATCTCGCGATGTCCGCATCCTAGTCTACTAGCCTTCCTACTATATATATATATATATATATATATATAATTTATATATATATAGTATAATAAATGCGAAAGTTTTTGAGGATGTTTAGATGTTTGTTATTCAATCACGCCGTAACGGCTCAACCGATTTTGTTGAAACTTGGAATATGAACTTTACCTAGAATAGCATATAGGCTACATTTTATGTAGATACTACGCGAGCGAAGCCGCAGGCAGAGGCTAGTAATATTATAAATGCGAAAGTTTGTGAGGATGTTTAGATGACTGGCCTCATAGCTCAGTTAGTTGTAACTCTGCCTTCTGCGCTAGAGATCGCGGGTTCGATCCCGCACTGGACAAACATTTGTGTGATAAACACAGATGTTTGTTCTGTGTCTGGGTGTTAAATATTTATCTATTATATATATCAGTCTCTGGTACCCATAGTACAGGCTATGCCTAGTTTGGGATCAGTTGACCGTGTGAATATGTCCGGAATATTTATATTTTATGTTTCGATGTTTGTTGTTCAATCACGCCGTAACGGCTCAACCGATTCCGTTAAAACTGGGACTAGATAAAGTTCTACTACTACGCGAGCGAAGCCGAGGGCGGAAGCTCGTCATATATAAAAGTATGAATAAGTTCCATTGTACGTCTTTTGGGTACATGATTATACAGGACGTCGCTTGTTTTAAAATTTGTAATATTTCGGTAATTACAAAGCACAATATTGGTGAGAAAGTTACACCATCAAAACATAATGTATTTCAAAAGTAAATTATGTAAAACTAATGGATTTGAAAGTTCGTAATATAATTTGTTACAATCTTCGGAAGTGACCTAGAAGCCAGAAAGCCATCTTTGGAGTTGTTTTAGTTACACACTGACCAAGAAATCAAACTGATGTAACGAGGTGTGAATAATATAGAACGTAAACTTGTTACACGTAAACATACAATTATGCTATCTAAAATGCAAGAGGCATTTTTTTTACTAGATCAAAAGAGACGTTTCATCAATATATGGAGCTTGGGCCTGCACTGTGTACACTACTCTAAAATATGGCTAAGCAATAAAGTAAACGCATTTAATTGGTTATTTTATTGAATTTGACTTCTTTCTAAGGTACATTAAGATTTTCTTCGGCAAATAGAGCAACACACAGCGCTACAATAATATGGCGGATGGACGTGCGTGAAATGTCATTTTGACAACCTACATTTATCTGACAAAACAAAAACATCAAATCAAACAATATGACATGAAAAATATGTCAGTGTCGTGTCAAACGCCAATTATAAACCAACATGGCGGCCTTCAAATAGTGTTCACATAGTAAAAACCTTACCAGAAGAACTATTCTTGTACGACCGCATTTGTCTTCAAATAAATGAAATTGTATTTTTCTTGTAATCTCCTAGTTTTTCCAAATTTTTCTATGTAGTGTACATGGACCAGGCCCAGAATGAAATGGCTCCTTTAATAATAAATCTTGCTACAATTATAAATGCGAAAGTTTGGATGGATGTTTGATAATCAATCTCGCATAAAATTTGGCACAGAGATAGATTATATTCTGGAGTAGTACATAAGCTACTTTTATATCCCTAAAATAACTTATCATTCCGAAAACTCAATATGTAATTTGTAAATCTAGTCGGATGAAAACTCGCCACTTGGTTTTAGGTCCTAAGAAACTATTTTCTAATCTGTTTCAACTCTCCCTAATTATTCCGTGGCTTTACTACAGAATAATTATAAGTATTAATGATGTTTCAAAGTTCATTTTTAGGAGAATGTCCATTTTGAAATAATGGCGGTCAAGTAACTTCTTAACACGGGGTCGAAAAATCAAGATCTCAAGTGTACGAACAAAGTGACAAGAGTCAAGGTAGGAACATACTTGAACACGCGAACGAAGTTTCGGGTCAGCTAGTGGGATAATAAATGAACTACAGTACATATTACTAAAAAAAGCTAGGGGATGGGCAGCAGCGTCCCTCATTTTAACAACGATAGCTCTAACTGCGCTCGCCAACCCGCATGCCCAGCGTGGTGAGTATAGGCAAATCCCCTCACATGATAAGGAATTCGCTCTGTCTGTGGTGGAGACATGTTCAGCAGTAGAAGTCGTACGGATGAAATGATGATGATGACAAATTATTAAATTGTTTAACTCTTATTTTCCAGAATTAATAGTAATGTCATCGGTCGCCGATTCGGTTATAGAAAGACCATCAGGTCCTCCTTTACCCTCTATGGAGCTTATGGAAAGATATTACGATCTTGTTAATGAAATCTGATTTGGTAAGAAAGTTTAATGTAAAATTTTGCACAGCCATCACAATCCGTGATGATTTTCTTCAGAATGTCTTCAAATGCTATTACAGAGGTTTCTTCATCAATTATGTTGATAATTGCTCTGTTTTGTATACTTATTTCGATGTCTTCCCCTCGCATGTTATCTTTGAACACGATAAATAGAATCACTCTATTGTTCAGCGTGTATATTTGCATTGTTTACTGCATATTTATGCTTCGTTCTCGCAAGCACTTTCACTCTTTGTTTTCCAATGGTTCTGCTCAATTTTGTACATGTCATATTTGGAAAAGTTTGAGATGGGATCGATGGGTCAAAAGATAATACATTGAAGTCAAGAAAAATACAAAACATTACATTATAGGTAATATGAACTATTCCTGTTCAGCATCGGCTGAAACGGCTGAAATTTAACACTCGCCATATCCATCGGGCTAGGCGAGTGTGAAATTAGCCGCTTCAGCTGCGTGGAGCGATTTTATATCTTAAACTCTTTACTGCGCATCCAAAAGGCTAACTTCACGTCAATCCGCAAACTGTACTGTGTTTTTTACCCTTCATATTTATGTTTACTTCCCGCAACCATCACAATGTCGTCTGTTCAACGGATGGGCGGCCTTTCGACACTGCGTTCGTTCGGTTCGTGGTCGCCCTTTATTCCTCAACGGTTGTCGGTTCTACGAGCTATATGGCTTGCCCACTGCCACTGCCGTGGACCGATGATATTGTGAGGGTTGGGGGAAGTCGGTGGATGGAGAAGGTTCAATATCATTCGCCGTGGCACTCTTTGGGGGAGGCGTATGTCCAGCAGTAGACTTATTCAGACTGATGATAATTATATAATGTATATTTACTTATCTTTTTCCCAATATAACATTTTTGAGCATCCTATTGCAATATTTACTGTCTTTCAACCACGTCCTACTATGTAAGTCGGCCTTTGAAGCATGTCCAAAATACTTCTCGCCTCATTTGCATAGACTTTCCCTCCGACGGAAACAAGCGTTTGTTTTGTTATGAAATAACCAAAAACAGGTGACAGACGCAACTATGCATGTAATTTTGTAAAACCCTTCAATTTTCTGTTTGGTAACGGACGCAGTTCAATGAAGTGGGAAAATGTGAGGAAATAAAGGCGTATTGCTTTCTGTATTTTTTTGCAAAATCTACAGAACAAAATACAAAATCTACAGAATCTTCATATCACTACGACTTTTTTGGAATTAGAAAATGTATGTTATGAAGTCGTGTGCAAGCGGCGTGTAATATGCTATCTAAAATTCGTTTCAAAATTATCTTTTCATCTATTCATTAAAGTCGATTTTAAATATGACTTTAAGAGGCTTGGGTTATTGTTGAGCTATACAAGGTGATTCATAATATGTATGATATCCTGAAAGGGGCTTAATCTACACCCAAATGGAAATACAGTTTGTTCAACGACTTTTGGAAATAAGAAATTTTCCATTGAAAAATCACTGTGCAAAAATCAGCAGTTTTGAGGTCAAATCAGTTCTCACTAAATGAATCAGCTGTTTTAGGCAGTAATCTTGTGCCGAACTTCTCGAACGTTTAGTAATTGGTTATAAGGATGATAAAAACACAAAAAACAGCTAATTTGAGAAAGTTTAGAAAAAAAAATGAAAATCTTGATGTTTTTTCGCTAATATTTTTTATTTTTTTTGATAGAATAGCCATTCGGGATGGTATACATGTAATGAATCACCTTGTTTAACAAGGTCGTATGTCAAACTCAAAATGACTTTAATTTATTGAATTAGAATTATTTATACAATTTATTTTTATTCTTTTATTTTTTACATACAGCTTGCTTTTTGAACAAGGCTTCAGACGCATGAATAGCAATGTTGAAATTGTGGTTGAAACTGATACGAACTGTACCAAAGTAATCAAACAAAGTGCACATCTAGTTTAGACTTTCAAACATTGCATCACAATGACCTAACCTAATTGTGGAAGATGAACATAAAAGAGATTGCCTAAAGAGCAAGGAAGCAACTGAACAAGGAACCACTTTCAAAACTGATCTTCAAATCTTACACCACATTACCCAATCATTAAGCGCCTATTATGTAAAGGTAGAGGAGGGAAGAGGTTCTCAAATGGCGCCCACAAACGGGGCGACGCAGTGTTGGAAGGCCACCCACCCGATGGACCGACGACAATGCAAAATTTGTGGGAAGTCGGTGGATGGAAAATCTCAAGACCGTTCGTCATGAAACTATTTATGTGAATGTTTAGGTTATACAGCATGCCGGTTTCATAACGATGTTTTCCTTCACCGTATAGCGCACCATACATTATCAGCATACAGATTTATTTGTGCACGACCGGGATTCGAGCCCACGACCTGTAGATCAGGAGGCAGGATCACTACCACCTTTGACTGGCCTCTTAGCTCAGTTGGTAGTAACTCTGCCTTCTGCGCTAGAGGTCGCGGGTTCGATTCCCGCACTGGACAAACATTTGTGACTAACACAGATGTTTGTTCTGTATCTGGGTGTTAAATATATATCTATTATGTATATCAGTCGCTGGTACCCATAGTACAGGCTATGCCTAGCTTGGGATCAGTTGACCGAGTGTGATATGTCCGGAATATTTATTATTTATTTATTTATTAATTACTCCACCAGTGTTTAGTGGCTAACTTAGATAACGTTATGAGATCCCAACAATTGCATTCGCTACTTACCCTCTAGTGAAAGTGTTATGCCACGGAACCTGTTCTGCTATTAGGTCACCAGTGGGTGTAGTTATGTGAAATTGGATCTTAGGTATTGGCGCAATTTGAGATGAAATCTTATCCAGGAAGAGGGAGTGGATCTGTTACAAGTCAAGCGGCAATTGCTCAAGTGTACTTTTACCGATGGTCGATTGCGTTCATTTCAGAGTTTTGTTTGTTATTTGACGCATAGGAAATTACTATTTTCTGAGCATTTTCATGACTCTCCATAGAAAACTGTATGAGTTAATGCTTATGAATTGTACGCAAATCTTAATAGGAATCATCAAAAGTGACCATATATCTATATTTATTTATTTATTGTAGATATGACATGATATATGCCCCTTAAACTTAAGGGGAAAATTTACAAAACGATCATAAGACCTGTCGTACTGTATGGATCTGAGTGTTGGGCAACCAAAGGGACGGATGAAAGAAGAGTGCATGCTGCGGAAATGAGAATGTTGAGATGGATGTGTGGAGTGACTAGAATGGACAAGATACGGAATGAGTACATCAGAGGAAATTTGAAAGTAGCGCCAGTGACTGAGAAGTTGAAGAGCAAAAGGTTAGCGTGGTATGGGCATGTCATGCGGAGGGAAGAATGTCATGTGACTAGAAGAGCGTTAAATATGAATGTGGAAGGATATAAGGGGAGAGGTAGACCAAAGATGGATAGACTGTGTGAAAGATGACATGAGTAAGAAAGGAGTGAATACTGATATGACGGCTGTTAGAGGGGAGTGGAAGAGAAAAACATGTTGTGCCGACCCCACATGAAGTGGGATAAGGGCAGGGAGATGATGAGATATAACAACGGTGTAATTTTATTTAGTCTAGGAACATACCAATGAAATGTTATGTTCACTTGAAAATAAGACAATTTTGATGATGTGTATACCCTTTATCATCGTCATCAGCCTAATGAAGTCTACTGCTGAACATAGGCCTCCACCAAAGAATGCCACGTAGAACTGTCTTGAGCATTCTCCATCCACCGACTTCGCACGACCTTCACAATGTCGTCGGTCCATTGGGTTCGGTGGGAGGTCTTCTAACACTGCGTTATCCGGTTCATGGTCGCCATTCGAGAACCTTTATTCCCCAACGGTTGTTGTTTCTACGAGCTATATCCTGCCCATTGCCACTTTAACTTGCTGATTCTTGGTTCTTCTACGGATTTCAACATTTTGGATTGTATCATGCAGTAAAACTCTTACGTTGTATACCTCATAAACTCCTATATAAATAATGTTGTGCAAATACGATGCAATTTATTTATGTTTGTAAACCTATAATTATTTTAAAGAAAGTCGTAAAACGCTCTACTGAACTTTTCTTTGGCATTTAAATGTTGCGAATACAAAACACCTTAAAGTCGTTAACCTTTCCATCACATCCATCTGTGACAGGGTTGCCAGATGTTCTGCTCTCAGGATCTACATGGCTTTTCTTTGTATACCAAATGTAATGTTTGGACAAGTCTCTATGTCTACTTTAGAAGCCAATTTGAGCCAATTATGTCGTATGTATATATTATGTTTTTCGTTATTTATTAGTATCAGGGCTTACGTCAATAAAGATCGTAGTCACTTTATGATAACTAAAATGACTTTTATCAAAAATCTACTCAATGGTGTCGATTGTTGTTACAGTAAACAAAATAAACTAATTTGACAGCTCTAGAAATGTTGATGTTCCTTTTATAGAGATCTATATTATAATATATAATTATCTAAAGTTAGTTAGTTCAGGATAATTCAATAACAGAATCGACACTAATTAGTCTTTTGTATTTATAACTTTTTTCTGTTCATCTGATCTTAACCGTCTTCCTCCAGCACCAAATGCACTAGTTCATCATTTCAGCCAAAGGACGTCCACTGCTGAACATACCCCCCTCCCCCCACAGATTTCCAGAGCGAATTCCTATCATGTGGCCTTATTTGTCCATACTTACCATGCTGGGCATGCGGGTTGGCGAACACATTAAGAGCTATCTTTGTCAAAAATATAGGTGACGCTGCCGCCCATCCCCTAGCTATTCCCCTCTTAGGACGACATCATTGGTTAGGTAGATATAGAGGGGCCTATTCTTCAACCGGGGCCACCACGGTGCACTAGTTATTTCAACCACAATCAATAACGCTACTCGATTAGGTTTTTTGTTTTGCCTTTGAGGCCATTAGAAGCATTTTGACAATATTTTTTCTAGTTTTTTTATCGGGCAGCCCTAATCACAGTGCAGTCTCATGACCGCAAATCCAGTAAAGCGGCATTCAGACTGAGTTATTATAATTTCTTCTGTGGTTGAGACAACTTTCATTGCACATAAGGAATCAAACTTCGACAAAAAAGCGGAAAAAGCTTCGAAGGTACTTTCTAGGCATACATGTGACAATGTGATAGGTTTGTGCGGTTGGCCCTTTGTGGTATGAATTTGAACGTTTAATCTTAGCCGATTGACTAGATTGTTTAGTATTTCCAGGTGTTTCGAACTGTGCTTCTGATATTCTCGATCTAAAGTCATTGCGTTTTCTGACACTGCTTAAACAATGTTGTGGGTTATGCTCCTAATATGTACGAGTATACTATCTCAAAAGGAGCTTCTTCTACTGGAAATAGTTTTTCTACTTCTTTTGGTAATTCGACATTTTTTAAAGAAAAACAAAAATTCTAAAATCTGCTGTTTTGGGGTCAAATTACTTCAATTAAAACTCAATTATTCAGCTATTAGCAATCATGATGTTAAACTTCTCGTACGTGTAATAAAAATACCAAATGATGATTTATATCTACAGAATAATAATGTTTATACATTTTCGCTAATATTATTTCGTTTTATTTATAGGATAAGCCCCTTACGGGATAGTATACTTGTTACGGAACACGTTGTATTAAATGGTACAACGATGCACTATGGGCACCAGCTGATTAACAGGCAACCAAATAAATGTATGACAGTTTAAGTACAAATTGTTCATTGTCCATCTTTAAAAACAAAATGTAGCCCACACTCGTATAAACGTAACACGGTCCAGTTCCCATCTGTGGAGCTATTGTGTAAGCGTCGCGTCATCTGAAAGGTTTCATACGAAGGGAAGAAAGTAGAGGT
The DNA here is from genome assembly GCA_947579855.1 of Anticlea derivata. Lineage (NCBI taxonomy): Eukaryota > Metazoa > Arthropoda > Insecta > Lepidoptera > Geometridae > Anticlea > Anticlea derivata. Next base: position 10,837,719 of record OX388264.1, read on the forward strand.
CAAGAAATTCTCTCTTGTGCATACATTTTTACCTACATTTTTAAACGGTTTGGTTATTGCCTAGATTATTGAAATCATCCTTAAAGTTGCGAATGTCATTCCCATTTTGCTTACATAATAGCATCGGTGATTGTCTGCATTTGATTCGAGAAAGCAGCAAGCTATGGCCGTTGTGGCCCCGGCTTATGAATAGGCCCCTCCATTACTACCCGTGGATGTCGTAAGAGGTGATTAAAAAGGAATAGAAAAAAGCTAGGGGATGGCAGCAGCGTTCCCTATAAACAATAGCTTTACCTGCGTTCGCCAACCCGTATGCCCAGCGTGGCTAGTATGGGCAAATCCCCCCAAATGATTGTTTGGATGCAACCGTACAAGGTCGGTCGCGCTTGAAATCTATGGAGGAGCCCTGTGTTCAGCAGTGGACTTCTTACGGCTGAAATGATGATTATGATGAAGCAGCAAGCCATAGGACACGCTCACGAAGGTATGAACTGCTAGCATAGGTAATAAAGTCCACCTATAAAGAACACCCACTATTCAAGCTAAAGATGGTAGAGTTTGGGAATAAAAATAACAGTTAAAATGCTATAACCTTTTTATTAACTAGTTTACTCCAAAAGCCATTTATCCGTTTACGCCATATTATGTAGGTAAGTCATTTAGTAGGTCTTAACTTTATTTGGCATGTTTGACTTTTTAACATTGTGTCATTTTTACATTTTGCCCTTCACAATAATTGCGTATTACATTGGTTTCGAATTGTGAATCAAAAAGAGTTCTTCGTGTTTTCTTTACCTTTTCTTACCTAATTAATTTAGGTAGTGAACAAGATAATTGATAAAATTGACAAAAAAACGCAATCAGAAGCGCTATGATCAACTGTTCTCGCGCAACAATTTGCGCTCGCCTTTGAATAGTGACAGGTCGAGGCGAAGAAGCCGCAATGTTCGATGCAGATTGCTGGCTGATTATTATAGTATTTTTTCTGACTCTCCAGTCTCAGCCAAAGCCTATTTCATATAGTTAGGTTTAGGTATGTACTTTTAGCATTCGTCTTATATATATCACATAGTTACATATACACACCCTATATAACCTATGTGATATATACAGGGTGAATTTTTGAGACGGGACAGTAAGGGCAGGTAGCTTATTCGTTATAGTTACAGGAAAACGGTTTTAGGAGACTATCCATAAAATTTTAAGATATTCAGAACTGCATTTACAGTTTTTGGAAAAAATGTACAGTCAGCGAGAAAGTGGTCATTTTACACATAAACTTTTTTTGATGCCAACTTTTTCTATGGGTAGATCCGCTATACTCCGCTATAAAGAAGACTGGCTGAAAAAGTAGGTACCTATGTAAAAAACAAATTCGATTCGATTTCTTGGGTTGTTTCAGGTCATTCTTATTTAATTTATGTAATAATTGTTAAAAAATGTCCTTAAATCGCAAACGTTTGGACTTAAAAATTTATGGATAGTCTCCTAAAAGCGTTTTCCTATAACTATAACGAATAAGGTACCTGCCCTTACTGTCCCGTTTCAAAATTCATATATATACCTATATATACCTATGTGATAAACCAATATAACTTGGGAAGTCCGGTTTGATTACGCAAGTACTTTAGTAAAAGTCATCCATGTAAGTCGAATTGCATAATCTTAAGCTTTTGAAGCTTATAACCAGTTTATGTAAATATGATGCCGTTTGTATCAGGTCAATAGCCAAATTGAGTAGGTCAATCGGTTCAATCGACTTGGTAGTTAAATTATTTATCGATACGACCTTATGTTTACACAATTGAAGTATTTTGTATCTGCTATTCATTATTACTTTGTACCGTTACTTCTACTTATGGTAAAAATATGTAACCCAATAACCGTTTGCAGATAAAACATTTGAAATCCATTAATAAATAGTTCGTTACTTTTAGATAATAGATTAGGTACCTAGTTTTTCTTATTTTTCCGCAACAATACCTATCTGAATCCTAAAGTGGCTAAGCTCTACAACATCACTTTTCTTTTCAAGAAGTTGTTATGGCATTTTCCGGTTTACATTTAATTCTAAATTATTCTTTCTTTGGTCCGTTTTCCTACTTATTCAGTGGACCTTACCTTACTTCACGCATTAGAAGTGATTTATTATGAAATGAAATTCTGACACGAATACGGGAAAAAATTACCATGACTTGACTCACTTACATGTTACTTAGATTTTATTTGAGTTTGGTGATTTTATTGACTGACTTTGACTTTCTGAGACAGGACGTGGGAAACTGAACGGCGTGCACGCAGGCCTCGTATTCCTGGCGCCCCTGGGCGACTCACCGAGCGAGACCCTGGAGACGGCGCACTCTGGTCACACACCTCTAGATCCCCCTCCTTCTATCCTACACTCCGTCTATAGCGCTATCAAGAACGTGTTCAACAACCCTGCTCCTACTAGCATAGCGCATACTGCGCCAGCTCACACGGCCCCAGAGACCCACACAGCGTATACGGGGTACACTGCCCCGGCTGCCCCAACTGGCCCCTCGGGTCTGGCTAATATCGAAGAGCCTTATTCGCACCAACCTCCTCCACCTCCACAATCGGTCCCACATTTCAAGCCTATGTCCTGGGGAGCGGTTGACTCCTACGGCCAGCCCGCCGCACTCGAAACCTTCCCAGACTATGATCCGCGCAACCCGCATCCACCTTTCGACTACGCACCTGTTAAGAAATCCGCACCCACTGTCTATCCGACGCATAAAACGGGCCTAACAGCTGATAAAGTGCAAAAGATAAACTTTAATCTCAATAAGCTGAAAAATTACATGAACCAGCAGCAGAGATCTTCGGAAATCCTACCGCAGTTCAATGGTTTAGACGCGTACCGAGAGATGCTTAATAAGGGTCTATTCGTCCCCACTCCTGTGGTCACCGATAACGAGATAGGGGTCCTTCCTGCTGAATTCCTTCCTGACCTTGACACGACCACATCCACAACCACGACCACGACATCGACCACAGAAACGCCAAAGACAACCACGGTTGAGACGAGGAGGAAGGACGTCAAGTACTTCCTGAGAGGCAACAAGATTGTACAAGTCTGATAGTGACTATTGACTGACTGGAGGTACGTGATGACTCGACCGACCACTAACATGATCGACTGACTTTTACTAAACATTTGTACAGTTCTTACTGCACCATGACTAAGCCTTCATTTCTTACATGCTAACCAGTTTAATATGCGATTACGCAAAACCTTTTACTTCCTTGTATCTAACCGTAGCCATCGTTAGATAGTTATCAGACAACTTATAATTTGTCATGTTAATAATTTGTAAATACCGTTGCCTTAGACGCCTAGAGTCTAAAGATGCTATCTGCTACAAAGTACCTTTGGCCTTTTTTCCTCTACGCAATATACAAATCTTCAAAACTTGTAGAAGTGTAAAAAAAAAACTAAGTAAACTATTCTGCTCTATGCTTAAATATTCTTATTCAATAACCACAAGATGTTTAACGCTGTCCCCTTTGGTTTGAGTAATTATAATAATACTCTTGTTCTAAAATAATTATTGTATTTTCAGAGGTTCCTGTAGAGACTGCAGTGCTGGGAGCTGAAGAGTTGCAACATTACCTACACTATCCTCACGCTTGACCATTCCACTAAAGTATTAATTTGAATACAAAATTATTTTACAAAACGGCTGAAGTATTTTCCAAAGCTTTGTAAACTAATTTAGTATTTCTCAAACCAGAAATAGATAACTTAGTTTGTAAAAATACCAACAATTAGAAATTGAAGTTACCATTATTTTAAATCGATTGTAAAGAGTATAAAGATTATAAAGAGTAAGAGTGAGGATTTTGTAAATGTACAGTACAATCAGTGGCAAAAACAAACCATTATTTATTACTGCTTCTCAAATCAATGTGTGATCAAAATTTTGGTGAACACTCAAGAAGAAAAGTTAAGATGTACTTCATTTGTCGCTGATCGTGCCTTCAGTGCTATTCCTAGACCTAATTAAGCTACATGTAAGGATTTTATTTATTTCTTAATCAGAGTAACCAGAGATTTCAGACATTTTTTTGTGTCAGGTACTAGGATCAACGTTTAGGACGCGACGTGATAGACCCAAAACTTTGAATCTGTTCATATAGACAGCTTTTATATTTGTTTTTTTTTCAGCTATATATTTTACTGCTGATATAGGGTAATTTTTTTATTGCATTCCTTTCGACAAAACCTATTTTACTAACTATTATTCTAACTTTAAATGTGTAAATGCTCAATTACTTGTAGAAAGAATGGTGTTATGTGAATTAGTTAATCTCTGTAATGTAAATAACTTTATTTATAGTTTTGCATTGTAAAAATATTTTTTTATTTTTGTAAATAAATTGCGATGGACGTGATTCTGTTTTTACAATTTTATATAATTCAAACCCTTATTATTGCTTAGGCTTGTTCAAAATCGTCTGGCGAATCGATCTGGCAAGTCCAATACTGCATTTGAAGGCATAATGATGGCACCCTCTAATTCTTTCTGGGCAGGATCCAGGGTCCCTGGGGTCAAAATGTTTCACTCACTCTTGTCAACAGACATGAAAAAAGAGTTGTTAAACAAGCGCATAATAAAATGGAATGGAATGGCCAATCACCACCACCACCGGGTTCGAACCCACGACCTGTGTATCGGAAGGCGGGGCCACTAACACCACTCCACCAGTGCTCTCAAAGTTTATTATGTTTATTAGCTTATAGCTCGCAGAACCGACAACCTTTGGGGAACAAAGGTTCTCGAGTGGCAACTACGAAGTACGTTCGTTCGCCTTCCAACACTGCGTCGTCCGACGACGACGCAGTGTTGGAAGGCCCCCCACCCAATGGACCGACGACATTTTTAAGGTTGCGGAAAGTCGTTAGATGGAGAAGGCTCAAGACCGTTCGTCATGGCACTCTTTGGGATAGGCCTAGCTATGTTCAGCACTGGACTTCATCAGATGACTTTGATGATGATTAGCTATAAGGGTTTCACATCACCTACACTACATAATGTGTGAAATAGATAAAACTCTACTTATCAGCTAAGCCCCTACGGGGACTATAGGACTATGTATGAGACTATTATAATACTCTTTTAGCTAGCAACATCAACTATGCGCTTGAGCATATTTTGCTTGCTTGTTACTGTCAGGCGCTAGTAGTTGTTGCATCCTTACTGTACAATGAACCAATAGAATTCCCTTATCGTGCGAGGCTAGGAAAATGCAGCAATTCTTTTAAATACATCGATTTGCATGACAGCCACTTGGCCGATTTAACTTATATTCTAGCAAATTATAATAGCATTGTGACCAAATTCCATGCAGATCTGAATGATGATTCGAAAGTTACCTCATCGTCATCGTTTCAGCCGTACGACGTCCACTGCTGAACATGGCCTTCCCCACAGACAGAGCGAATTCCTTATCATGTGGGGAGATTTGCCCATACTCACAACGCTGGGCCTGCGGGTTGGCGAGCGCAGTTAGATCTATCGTTGTTAAAATGAGGGACGCTGCTGCCCATCCCCTAGCTTTTTTCCCTTAGTCGCCTCTTACGACATCCGCGGATAGGTAGATATGGAGGGGCCTATTCTTCAGCCGGGTCCAGCACGGCCATGAAAGTTATCTATGCTGTAAAAAATATAAATACAAACATACAATGGAGTGACTAGAATGGACAAGATACGTAATGAGTACATCAGAGGAAGTTTGAAAGTAGCGCCAGTGACTGAGAAGTTGAAGAGCAAAAGGTTAGCGTGGTATAGGCATGTCATGCGGAGGGAAGAATGCCATGTGACTAGAAGGGTGTTAAATATGAATGTGGAAGGATATAAGGGAAGAGGTAGACCAAATAAAAGATGGATAGATTGTGTGAAAGACGACATGAGTAAGAAAGGAGTGAATACTGATATGACGGCTGAATTACATGTTGAGCCGACCCCACACTCGCTCAACTAGGAAAAGAAGCGCGTTGAAGTCTTTTTCAAGCAGTTATCATATATGTTTTTTTAACCGACCTGAAACTTAATCCAGATTCATAGGGAATTCATTAGTACTTAAATAGCATTCAATAGTCAGATACATTTTATGTAGTTTTTTTTATACAACCAAAGTGGCGAACAAACATACTGCCCACCTGAATACCTGTCGTTGGTAATTGAAACCACAAGTACCATGATACCACAATTTAGAGATGAGTCGTACTTTCTATTTCGCGTACCAGATCCATAACGTATCGTATTTTACAAGAACCAGGTTCTAAATACTTGAAAGTATTACTTCGACCGAGCGAGTCCACTGCGCAAGTCCACTGCGCAAGTCCGCCGCGTACCTAAGGTCGTACGTACGGTCGGGTTGCGACCGCGCGGCGCGTCGCGTCGTAGGGTGCGCGGTGGACATGCGCGCCGCACCCGAGTTATTTTAATACGTCTAAGTATCGTGAAGTCGTACCAGTTACGTATAGTTTGATGCGAGAACCTGGTTTAAAAACCTGGTTGCGTAAATACAAACCACTTCTATACCACATTAGCATAAACTGCACTATGGTACTCCAACCATGTCTCACCAAGTAAAGTTCAGCAAACCCCCCTAATTACTAACCCCAGGCCTCAATCATACAGAAAGCGAGAGCAATGAGGCTTGTCTTGACACCAGGAAGGACATAATCACACTGAATTGCGCAACTGCTATATTTCTGCGGTGCATTTTGTTGTATTTCTATGTTCCGCTTCCGTACGTGATGGGTGTAGGAAATAAAATGACCGCATGGGATAAGATTATTTTAAATGTATTGTATACCGATAACCGTTGGGGAACAAAGGTTCTCGAGTGGCGACCACGAACCGGACGACGCAGTGTTGGAAGGCCCCCCACCCGATGGACCGACGACATTGTGAGGGTTGCGGGAAGTCGGTGGATGGAGAAGGCTCAAGACCGTTCGTCGTGGCACTCTTTAGGGGAGGCCTATAAATAAAAAATAAATATAAATATTCCGGACATATCACACACGGTCAACTGATCCCAAACTAGGCATAGCCTGTACTATGGGTACCAGAGACTGATATACATAATAGATAAATATTTAGCACCCAGACACAGAACAAACATCTGTATTCATCACACAAATGTTTGTCCTGTGCGGGAATCGAACCCGCAACCTCTAGCGCAGAAGGCAGAGTTACTACCAACTGAGCTATGAGGCCAGTCAAATATGTTCTATGTTCAGCAGTGGACCTCATCAGGCTGATGATGATGATGATGATTGTATACCGCTGTTACTTTTTTTAATTCCGTAATTCTGTAATTCTTTATTGTACACAGAAACATGATACATAATATGGTTATTTCAAAAGTCATGTGTATAGGCGAGCTTAAACCTAACAAGAGTTTTCTTCCAGCAAACCCTTGGGGCTAGAGAGATTTGATAATATAGGGAGATGCATCGTGTACAACAAAAAAATAAATATTACGGACATAAAAAAATATTCCGGACATATCACACACGGTCAACTGATTCCAAACTAGGCATAGCCTATACTATAGGTACCAGAGACTGATATACATAATAGATATACACATTGTAATCATACACTATTTTATTTATTATCAAACATAGAACCTAGAAATGCAAAAAAAAAAAAATTTTTTTTGGAGAAACTCTAAAAAAAAATAACTTATATTAATGCTCATATTATTTTTTTCAAAATCGACCCCGTAACTCCTAACATCACTTTTCGATTACTCTCACGGTTTACGATTTCGCCTAAGTGGCCCGGAAAAAAACTCAACCTGTATATTTAACACCCAGACACAGAACAGAAAGAAAGAAAGAAAAACGATTTATTCGTCCCATATATACAATTTCAGGTCTTTACAGGCATAGACAATTGAAGAAAATAATATAATATTTATAATACACACCTACCCAGGCAACATACAGACAAAATATAAATAAAAAAAAATAAAATAAAAATAAGTAGTTGGCAGGGATAGGTTGATATTTTATAGAAAGGAATGAAAATTATAGTAGGTGGGTGCATGTACCTGTGCGTTATATGGGACAAATAGGCTCTAGTCTCAGCATAAGCTACACCAAACTTGGAAGTACGGTGCAGCGCTGGTTTTCAGACTAGACCTAATGACATGACGAAACGAACACCAATAAACGTACATATATATGTAAATATAGCAATATCAGGTAGAAGGTATTATTTATGACTACAGAATGCACCTCCTATTGGTCAAAACAGATATCGCCATGACAGATTATGTTTTCACTGGTGTCTTGTGATTGGTGATTGTGAGTGACGGACGAGTGTGTTGACCATAGAGTAATTTTGTATATACGTGTTGACTGTGTTCACTGTGTTGTTCTGTTGAGTGTGTGTGTTAATTAAGGCGTCGCTTTTGTACTTACCGATTCGAAACTATTCGAAAGTTCAAATTTAAAATGCTCGCTTTGGTTGTACAATTGGTACAACTAATTAAACTTTACAAGAAACTATTTCAAGCGAAGTGCGAACTCAGTTTGCCATCCACTGTACGGCTGGGTGAAGCCACGAATGTTTATTGGAGTGAATTGGAACAAACCTCCCAGCGACGCTCAAGACCGACGTGCATTAAATGTGGGTGAGTACCTACCTACCAGGCATACCCACAATAATTTTTTGATCAGTTAATAATAATAGGGATAGGGTTGTATACCAGCCCAACCATGAAGGGTAGGTGGGTTGTTACACTACGAGGCACTTGATTGCTCGAGAAAAAGCTGTTTTCTAAGCACTTTCTTGAATGTGTAAACTGTTTTCAGAACAAACATCTGTGTTAGTCACAAATGTTTGTCCAGTGCGGGAATCGAACCCGCGACCTCTAGCGCAGAAGGTAGAGTTACCTACTACCAACTGAGCTATGAGGCCTGTGTAATAAAAAAACAATATAAAATATTTTAGTACACAGAGTTGGAAAAAAGTTGATAGAGGTGTGTGGAAGCACAGAACAGAAAAATTTTCTGTACTGTGAGTGGAAGATAACAACATGTTGGAATATATGGCTTGTCTACCTCCACTTCAACTTGCTAATTCTGAGAGCTATGTCGGTGCGTTGGTTGTTCTACGGATTTCCTCATTTCGGATCTTATCACGCAGTGAAGCTCAGAGCATATCTCTATAACCCGTTGCGACACTTTGTGTATGAGGCCAATAAAAGGCCAAGCGACCAAATCTACATATGACATTACTGGTAACACACACTGATTGTAGGCACTGAGGCTCTGCGGTATCTGCGACGAGAAGATATGACGAAGTTTCCCAAACGCTGCCCATCCGAGTTGGATTCATCGGTTGACCTCTTTATCAGAGTTTGACCTACCTACTTGAATCGCCTGACCCAAATAGACATAATGGTCTTAGATAATTTACTATCAAATAGTGGTCTACAATATTTAGTAAATCTAGTCTAGCCTATATCACGGGCCATTGACATTTCTCTATCTATAGGTAGTGTTGACTTCTTGAAACAAGCACATGGATTTTTTATACTTTTTGTAATGAGCATAATACAAGATGATTCATAACATGTATACCATCGAGAAAGGGGGTTATTCTATCAACAAAAAGAAATAAAATTAGCGAAAAAAACATCAATATTTTCATTTTTATTTTTTTGCTATTTTTATCATCTTTAGAACTAAACGTACAAGGAGTTCAGAATCAAGATTGCTACCTAAAACAGCTGATTCATTGGGTTTAACCTGATTTGACCCCAAAACAGCTGATCGCTGACAGCTGTCGCTTAGAGTTTTTTCAATGAACAATCTCGAATTTCCAAAAGTCGTAGAACAAACTTTATTGCCGGTTGGTTGTAGAATAAGCCCCTTTCGGGATGGAATACATATTATGAATCACCTTGTATAGTAATGCAAAAATTCCATTTTGAGAAAAAGGATCATCGAAAAAAATTAAAGGCACCATGCCGTGTTTGTTGCCTGATTCTTCTAGGCTCGGTCGCGAGGAACAGGCGTAGCTTCACCTAGTTTCTAAGATGTCTCAAAGTGATCCTAGTGATTTTATTGAAATAAACGCCTTTTGACTTTGTGAGAACCCGAACGTTATCTATTCAAATGTACAAAATAGTAAATTAGTAATAGGTAATAGCGTCCGTCACCGCTCATTGACATCACTTTTACAATCGCGTGCGCAGGAGTCACCGACTCTTATGAAAAACGTCGCTCTCACTTCTGATGTGATTGGCTGAAGACGATTATTTTATTTATGAGTATCAGCATTTTCGGTGGAGGTAGGGCATAGCGAGATTTTCTCGCTCTAAATTGGAGCAGCCCGCCTGGGGCGGTACCTCCGCCTTACAGAAGACCGCAGCCAAATAACATTATTTGTTTCAAATAGTGTTGTGCTCCTGCGGTGAGTAAGGTTGCCAGAGCTCTTTGGGGGGGAGGGGTTCGGCAGGCAACGCATTAGCAATGCTCCAGCTGTTGCTAATGTCAATAGGCGACGCTAACCACTAATCAGGAGGGCCGTAAGCCTGTTTGCCTCCGTATAACATAAAAAAAAAAAAACAGCAGAGGCCAATAGTGGATGTCGATAAGTACAGACTTTGTCGTGGGGATTAAAATCGAAATGGGGAAAAATGAATCAGACATCGAAATCGCAACCTGTCTGTCCTAGACAGCAACTCGTTCACCGAGCCAACGAGCCCGAAAAAAATACAAATTAGGACCTGATTATTTACTTTCGAGTCTCACCTTGTTCGGTCGGCACCACACTGAAACTCTAAATTTCTTTTTGTGAAATAGGATCATCGAAAAAAGACACCAAGCCTTGTTTGTTGCCTGATTCTAGAAGAATTTAGGCTTGGTCGCGAGGAACGCCCAGCTTCCCCAAGTTTCTAAGACGTTTCAAAGTGATCGAGTGATTTGATTGAAATAAACAACTTTTAACTTTTTGATATTACACAGGTACCTATTTTATATTGAAGGCTCGAGACCGTTCGTTATGGCACTCTTCGGGGAACGCTTTTGTCCAGCAGTGGAAGCCCGCATCATCATCATCAGCCTGTAGAAGCCTACAGATGACAGCCTGACGATGATGATATACCTGTACCTAGGTACATCAACAGTGCTAATCATTAATAGTCCATTTTCATAAGCTTTTCCGTTCACCAGTCGCAAGGGTGGGGGCGACTATAAAAGTGTGCGGGTGACCTATATCGCGCTCCATACTGTCTTGACCACTGGCTATCGATCTCGCCATTTTCTATCAATACTTCAAGAAAATTAAAATCGGATCTAGAGGTTAAGTAAATAAATTTACATAAACGTTTATATTTTGTCGTTTCCGTGTGTTGATAATGTGATTGTGTTGTGGGAACAGATTTTATTTGGTGCGGTTGGTTTGATTTCAAGATGATGAAGGTATTGTTTTCGATATAATATATTTTTATACTAGCATCTGCCTCCAGCTTCGCTCGCGGGGTACTGAATAAGTACCCTATGACCTATTCCAGACCCGAAGAAACTTATACCAAACATGAAAATCCGTTCAGCCGTTACGCATATACACTAACTTTCGCATTTATATTATGTACTAGTACTCGTAGGTATACTTAGCCAAAGAGTGGAACTCGTTGCCAGCGTCTGTGTTTCCGAATACCTATAATTTGGGTGTCTTCAAGACCAGAGTGAATAGGTTTCTTCTTGGCAAACGTGCTACACCGTAGACCACAAATAATAAAAAAAATATGAATTAGGTATGAAGTAGGATTTGTAAATGTACTAACAATCATGGTGAACAACCGAAATAAAAATAAATTAAATTAAATTAGTAGAAAAGTTAAGATAGGGCGTTTTAAGGTTGTATGTGGAATGTTGTCTATAGAATAGAATAGAATAGAATATAGCTTTATTGTACACCAAAAGAAAATACACAATCAAGGAAATAAAATAACATAAAAATAGTGTGACAATGGGCGGCCTTATCGCTAAAAGCGATCTCTACCAGGCAACCTTTGGATGGACATGATATACTAAGTGGAAAAGGACGGTGGCGCACATAATAATAATAAGTGAAATAAAACTTTTTATTTAAAACTACAAACCCTACATACTAATATCATAAATGTATAGTTATGATATATAAAATATATGTAGAAACGAAAACAATAATATTGCTTTCAAATTCATGAATGCCCGCTTGATATACGATTCCCGCTGCGGGACAAATGTTTGCATGATATGCAAATATTTACGTTGTGGTAGGTACTATGGTACTCTCAGTTCCGATACCCACGACACAGGAAATCCTAGTGTGATTTGTGGGGTCAGAAATATGTATGAGACTGTTAGGTATTATAAATTCCCGATATAATAGCAAATGATTGTCAAATGGCACCTAACGTAGTAATCACTCTCTCCAACCGATAGAATCTGGTTCTCTTCAAACGCCTACAATCTAGCATTCAAGTCAATTAACAAGTAATCGAAGTACTTATAAAACTAGAGAAATTTTATTAGCATAGCAGAGCATAGCGCAATTACTCAGTTGGCTGTGATTATCTGCGGCGTGGGCGTCAAGGCCGTTTAGGGTTATTGAACTTTGCCGAGCGTACGTTTGTAATGCTCGCGTGTTACACGCAAGATGTTACACGCAATCGAATAGCGCTCTCGTTCTGAAGAGCAACCTACTAAAATATTTGGCCTGTGTCACTAAATTCTGAGCAGATTTTTATAAAGAAATAGGCTCACGATCTTTATACCCAGGAATGGTAGACATCCCCTCAGATACAAAGGTGATTAGATCCTTGAAGATGTATAAGAAATGATGTGTAAACCCAGGAATGGTAGAATGGTAGACATCCCCTCAGATACAAAGGTGATTAGATCCTTGAAGATGTATAAGAAATGATGTGTAAATTATTGTCGAAATTAAACCTAGGTACCTACCCCAGCCGATGGACCGACGACATTGTGAAGGTTGCGGGAAATCGGTGAGTGGAAAGGGCTCAAGACAATTTGTCATAAAACACTTTGGTCTATTTCATTTCATCCAGATCTGTGGTGCAATTGCCTAAGCGTAATGGCAATGAAGTTCGTAACTTTGGGGGTAATTTTAACAGTCTTACCAACATCCAAAACGTACCAAACTTGACAAAGGAAAACTTCAAGACCTTAGCTTCTTCCTTTTCATGTTGGAAACTTCAGATGTCGCTATAATTGATAAAATCATACTTGAAATTGCGATCTTCATTACCATTTCGCTTATGCAATAGCCTGGCTGGTCAGACATCCATCCATGCAAACTTTCGCATTTATAATAGCATCTAATCATACTAATTAGTAAATTAAATTGTAAATTAAACTGTTCTCAAAGTCTGCTATCAAAATTAACATAGGTGCCGAAGTCTGCCCTATTAACAGAGATCGACGAGTGACGTCGCAGTTGCTTTAGCCTTGCTCTTGTTACGGAGGCGTCCCTGTACAAAAAGCTTGGATCAAGTATAGGTATGGAGAGTCACTCCCATAGACCGGTCCGTCTAGATTTCACATCGCTAATGTAAGACTTCTCGTCTGGTGCCGGTGTCATCTGATCTTTGAATATCCAAGGAAAAACTGTTCTACGAGAAAGCCAATGAGTACCTACCTATTCTCCGCTTAGCTTATAATTAGATTGGAATAAAGTCTAGAAAAGTATCGCACCTGTCAAGTTCAGTCCCTTGTAAGGGGGTACCCTTCTTAACCTAAGAGTCTTTAATCTTGAGTAGGTATACAAGGTGATTTATAATATGTATGCTATCCCGAAATAGGCTTATTCTACACACAATTAACAATAGTTTCTTAGAACAACATACGAAAATTCTTCATTTGAAAAACACTATGCGAAATCAGCTGTTTTGCGGTCAAATCAGTTCAAACTCAATTATTTAGTTGTTTTAGGTAGCAATGTTGATGTCAAACTCCTCGTTCATTGAATAATTAGTTATTAAGATGATAATAAGACCAAAAAACAGCTGATTTAAAAAAATCGGGGAAAACACAAAGATCCTAACCCAATTTAATCAAATCATGCGTTTCATGCTTTGTCTAGGGCCTTGTAGACTGGCCTCATAGCTCAGTTGGTAGTAACTCTGCCTTCTGGGCTAGAGGTCGCGGGTTCGATTCCCGCGCTGGACAAACATTTGTGTAATGAACACAGATGTTTGTTCTGTGTCTGGGTGTTAAAATATGTATCTATTATGTATATCAGTCTCTGGCACCCATAGTACAGGCTATGCCTAGTTTGGGACCAGCTGATCGTGTGTTATATGTCCGGAATATTTATTTTATTTATTTATTTATAGTCAAAAGCATACCTCAAAAATGTACATACATCTACCTCAATATATCCTCATCACTTAGTGGTGGGAACATTGTTTCAATGTAGACACACAAATGCCTCTTTTATAAAGCGTCATAGTAAATAAAGCAGAACATTAACGGTTCTCTTCACTCTAATTGCTGTGGATCCGTTAAAGAAAATAATAAGCTAAGATTCTATGTTGTGCCGCTTACCATGGTCATTTAACAAGTGCCGCCATAGCGCCGCCATGTGGAATGGTAATACCACCACCGTTTAGTTTTATTATGGTCCACTGACGGGGTAGGTACTTGTCACTCATGCAAACAAGTTCGAAAATTAGTAGGACAACAACAAATATAATACTTACTACACACTAGGACACTACAAACCTACGTTTGTATGTATTTGAAGATGTCATCTAGGGTTTTTATACTCTCGCTAACTTTAGAAAATACGTTCCAGACCTCATTATTTTACCAGAAGCTTTGCGTGATTCACTACCATCGCATGTCATGTCACGTTACGTATTTGATAATAGGTACTCGTATATCGCTCTTTTTAACTAACTTGATATAGTTAAGTACCTGCCGGATTATTTCACGGTCAAAGCCCCGTGCCTACCATCTACTTTGATACTTTTTTTTTGAAGTTTTTTCCCGTTCGGGCTGGCTATGGCATCTAGGCCTTACCGCCAAGTCTTACATTTATATTTCTTCGTAGTTATTTTTATCTTTCTTCTTCATTTTACTTCTTAGTCGTGGTCAAGTCACCGTCAAGTCAAGTCTAATTCAATTTTAGTAAGATAAGATGGTGGCTATTTTACTAAAACCCCAAGGGACCTCTTGGCGCCAACTCGAAAAATGACGATACACGCAATCATTTCATTTCACTTCACTTGTGCGGTTTACTCAAACAATATTACGCAAAACACCACCATAATCACATAATATTATTCAATTTAACACTAGTTTTGTAAAATAAATTGAGAGCACAACATCACTTTCTCAAGTTCCCGCCAAAAAGTTCCTACTTTGATATTTTGCTAAGGCGGTGACGTAAGTTGACAGTCTCAAAGATTTATGGTAAATCCTTTTTGTTTTTTTTATTTAATTGTGTGACATGTAATACCTACTCTTATCTATGGATCTCTGTGTTGTCCGAATCAATAAATGAATTTAACTAAAGGAGCCATTTCATTCTGGGCCTGGTCCATGTACACTACATAGAAAAATTAGGAAAAAATAGGAGATTACAAGAAAAATACAATTTCATTAATTTGAGGACAAATGCGATGGTACAAGAATAGTTCTTCTGGTAAGTTTTTTACTATGTGAACACTATTTGAAGGTCGCCATGTTGGTTTATAATTGGCGTTTGACATGACATTGACATATTTTTCATGTCATGATGTTTTTGTTTTGTCAGATAAATGTAGGTTGTCAAAATGACATTTCACGCACGTCCATCCGCCATATTTTTGTAGCTCTGTGTGTTGCTCTCTTTGTCGAAGAAAATCTTAATGTACTTTAGAACGAAGTCAATTTAAATAAAATAACCAATGAAATACGTTTACTTTATTGCTTAGCCATATTTTATAGGAGTGTACACAGTGCAGGCCCAGGCTCCATACATTGATGAAACGTCTCTTTTAATTAAAATAGGTTCAAAGATAGCTAAAACAAAAAAAAAGGCGAATTGAGAACCTCCACCTTTTTGAAGTCGGTCGAAAAACAAACGCCCAATTGCCGCTCCTAAAATCTGCCGCCCTAGTCTCAATCAAGCCTACCTTCTCAGCCTGCTGCTAATATCCGCCGCTGCCGTATGTAAGAATAAGAATAAGATTTTATTTATTTGACACACACATACAGTACAAAAATATTAAAGACACAACAATAATCACATACATATCAAAAATGATCACATAAATAACAAATAAGTAGGCAGGTTAACAAAGCTAAATATTATGTTTCTTAGTGCGACTGTGCGGCCAAACTAGGTCCAAGTCTCAGCTTATGCCACTCCCAAAAATAATAGGGAAGCAGCGCTAAATAATATGTGATACAATGATGTATTTTGCAGCAATTTCTTGTAGGTATAACTATCAATTGCGAGTAGAATCATAATAATAATGCATGATCGTAATCATTAGCAAGTATGACGACAGACAAGTCGACACAGGGATCATTATAGTGAAATTATGTCCAGACTGTATTGGAGAAAATATTGCTGGAAGTCATTAGACAAAGTTATCAGCTTTAGCTACTACCTATAGAAACCTATCTTGGTACCCGGCGATAGCTTAGGTGTTGTATAAAAAGTTAAAGGAACTTCGACATTAAGATTGCTACCTAACGCAGCTGAATAGAGAATAGAGTTTGACCCCAAAACAAATTGGTGTGAAGGCTCAGTGTGAAGGTGGGTCGTGAACGAGATTTTTGTAGATAGGTAAGTATTATATTATATTAAATAATAGGGTTTTGCAATGAAAATTTTTAAATTACCAAACGTCTTAGAATAAGAGGAGGTAGGGCACAGCGAGATGTTCTCGTTCTGAATTGGAGCAGCCCGCCTGGAAAGGTATCTTCTGTAAGGCTGAGGAGCCTTACAGAAGATCGCAGCCAAATAACATTATTTGTTTCAAAAAGTGTTGTGTTCCTGCGGTGAGTAAGGTTGCCAAAGCTCTTTAGGGGGAAGGGGGTTCGGGGTCGGCAACGCGTGCGTGATGCCTCTGGTATTGCAAGCGCTCATAGGCTACGGTAACCGCTTACCATCAGGTGGGCCGTAAGCTTGTTTGCCACCTCTGTTGTATAAAAAAAAAAACTTTATTGCCAATTGGGTGTAGAATAAGCCCCTTTCGAGATAGCAAAGGTACATATTATGAATCACCTTGTACCTAATATAAAGGAGAAATGAATTCACGGAAAATCACCGCTAGGCTAGGTAAAGAATAATTGTAGCAAGCAAGGCAAGCGGGTAGAAAGAAAGTCTTCTAGAGCAGTTGAAGGTTGAAAAAATTAAAAAAACAAGTTAGATTTATTTTCACTCAAGGAGCCGTACTTTACTCCTTTCACTACACTGATGATTTCATCGACAGACATAGGCCCTTTTCAGGGCCACCATACCGCAACCTGGTCACTGACCTAATACAGGTGATGAAGTGACACAAGAAGAAAACTAACTAAGATACGCGGTCCTACTGTTATAAGTCTATGTTGCACACGCAAAGTATGATTGCAAGTTAGCAACAAAAAACGGTTCAGACGCCAATCATCGCACATATAATAAGTATACTTAGATGGGTAGGTACAAATGTTACCAAGAATGATTTTCTAAAAGGCGGACCGGTATATTGAAACACTCCGTTTTTCCCCAGACTTACTAAAACGGAATGTAGCCAAGACCGGTGTACTTCCGACACTATAAATAAATAATGGGAACAATTGAACGGAACTCCTCTTCCACCTAAGTTTTATGACTGATTACCACGGTGGCAATTGGGAAGAGTTTTTTCTCGAACCTTTCAAATTAGCTTCTTTTGCATTTTTATCACCTTTAAAATTAATTAATTCGTTATTTCATTTACGTTATTTATTAAACGCAATGAAGATATGATGATGAAGACTGGCCTCATAGCTCAGTTGGTAGTAACTCTGCCTTCTGCGCTAGAGGTCGCGGGTTCGATCCCCGCACTGGACAAACATTTGTGTGATGAACACAGATGTTTGTTCTGTGTCTGGGTGTTAAATATATATCTATTATGTATATCAGTCTCTGGTACTCATAGTACAGGCTATGCCTAGTTTGGGATCAGTAGACCGTGTGAATATGTCCGGAATATTTATTAATTTATATAATAAGTCACTAATAAAACGTACGAGAGGTTCAACACGGAGATTGCTACCTGAAACAGATGAATAATTAATTTTGAGCAGCTCAGATTTAAACACAGCTAATTTCTGCAGTGGATTTTCAATGAAAAATATCGAATGTACAAAAGTTATGGCCAATTAGGTTAATCACATTGTATTAGTGTCTACTTACTGATCAAAATCTGTTTCTTTTCCAGTACCCACTTCTCCTGACAATCTTCACCGTCACACAAGCGGCGTACATCAGTCGGATGGCGAACGTGAACAGAATCCGAGCACCTTCAGTATTCAGGCCGGGCGTCAACATGAGACCCTGGCAGCACCAACGTATAGTGCCGTCCGCTTCATACCGCGCACCGTCTTATGTCCTGTATAGGAACCCTTCGCACAGGTATCCACCCGAGAGTTCTACATCAGTAGAATGCAAATTCAGCTATTGATAACAGTCGCTAAGTCATGTCAAAGGCATTTATACTAAAGCTCCGTGACTAGCGATGGCAGAGCTTAACTGAACCAAACACAGATATGGGAGTCGCCTGAAACCCAACAATGGACTTGGTGCCCGAGCAAGAAACATTTACGATAGTGTTACGCTTACGATGGATAGCAAATGTCAAATAAAAACTATCTCGTTCCTCGTCCCAGATACGCGGTAAAACACTTCGGCCCCAGCACTCGCAATGTCTTCGCGAGTGGCCCGTGGAAGACCACCGCTCGGATGCCAGGCCTGTCTCCCGTCACTCCGGAGTACGAGTTCATGCGGGCTGCGTCTTCCCCGCCGCTGGTGCACAACGATGGTGGTACAGTTTGGTTACATAATCACTGGCACATCTTATCTATATGACATCTATGACTTTTTTTGCAACTAATGCAAGTCATAAAATGTTGGAACACTTTTTGCTCATGATATACTTTATCCGCTTTCAATGTACAGCCTTGAAGCATCTTCTGCTTTTTACTTGATTCACAACGGACTTGGATCGCTTTGAGTAAACTTTCGTTTTCTTTCCGTTTCGTGCACTGATGCACTCAACTGCAGAAGTCGTCCACAGCATAGTTTGGAATGTCACTAATTCATAATCACATCGGCAGAGCAACCCCTAGATTCTTAATTGAACCATTTGTGACGTTCAAAAAAATCTGGTAGATTGAAACGAGGGATTCTTGTGACGCGGAACATTATGACTCAATGAGATGGAGGTAATTAACGAGTGATTCTTGTGACGCGGAACATTATGACTCAATGAGATGGAAGTGATTACTTTTTGCCCGATCAAACACTGGCAAAGGACAAACCTTAGTTCATCTGTGACATTTCAAGTTAGTTGTGGACGACCGCTAGATATCTCAGGGTTGTATGACCGACAGGTGCCATCCACACGATCCCAGCGCCCAACCTCAGCCTGTCAGAAAAGCCGATTGTCGTCATCGAGGCGTCGGAGCACCAACAACTGCAAAACAATCCTGCGACTGAATTCGTGAGTCCCATACACAACTTTCGTAAGCAGGAGGAATTGATTTAAAGATTAATAATATTTTCTTGTCTTTACAGTCTAACTCTAAACCCACTTATGAAGTAACCGAGAAATACCCAGAAAACGTTTTCCAAGTAGCAAAAATCGAAAAGCCTATAGGATTTTCAAAACAAGTAAGCAAATGTGAACAAACTGTGCTTAGTTCTAAGTGAAGTATATTCCAGGATATCGTCAGCAAAATGAATACTTACTGTGATTTCAGTCTATACAATCGGCTCCGGAATTACAATCATTGCTTAGACAAGGAGCCGCGTTTCAACAAATGGCATCAGAATATGGGCTTTCGTCAATAGGAATACCGCAAAATCAACTTATCCCACAAACGCAACACTATACGATACAAGTAAGAACAATGACTGATATACGACCTTCTATTTTCATGGCTTGACCTACCTGTTCTTTTCAGGGGTACAACGGGCAGCAAAGTCCACAAGTCTTCAATGGATTTCAAAACCAGCAAGGATTGCAAAACCATCACACATTCAACGGCATACAAAGCCCACAAGGTTTCAGCGAGATTCAAACTCCACAAGGGTTCAGCGGAATCCACACTCCGCAAGGTTTCAGCGGGTTAAACAATCAACAGACTTTCAACGTACCAACTCAACAGGAGCTCCTCAATTCAGGGGCAGACGGGATCATGATATCCCCAAACGCGTTGTACCAGTCAGACCCGATGTTTTTACAAAAACTCCAGTCTCAGCTTTTACAGCGATTCCCGTCAGTAGAATTTATTCCATACACGGCGGAATTGCAGAGACAAAACACACAACAAAATAACCCCCAGCAACAAGCTCAACAATTACTTCTTCTAGAAAATGAGGAGTTCAAAGAAGAACAGTACGTTCCGAGCGAATCCAAGAACGTGGTTCAGAGAGAAACATCAGAAGGATCTGTTGTAGCTCTGATACCCCAGAATCTTGTCAGCAATGTCACTGAGAGAGAAGCTGAGCCTTCCACAACGGCTCAAAGCATACACAACATAACTTTAGAACTAATCGCAGCCGAATCTAGACCAGTGACAACAACTATAAAGTACGTTATCGACAGTACGGAGAAGGAAAGTACAGAAAAGCATAACACAACTCCGATATACTACGCACAGATCGGTCAAAGCGTAGGTAATATGATAGCCGATGGATTTTACTCAGCCATCAACGACATAAGAGCAGCGTCCGCTTCAGAACAAGTACAGAAAACAAATGAAACGACCACAGCACAGATGAATACCACTACAATAAGTCCAGATTTGAAACCGTACTTTACACAAAACGACAAAGAGGACAACAATAATAAGACAGTCAAACCACTGCTCGGTGTCCCCTTCGCAAAGTCACCAGATTCAGTCAAACTAGCTTACACACTTCTCAGAGCAGAAGAAAAACAGCCTAAAGCCACCCAAGAAGGAACCATCTACGCCGGTCAAATAGTGGAAGCCAGCATCAGTGAAGACCAGGATTTCAACAAAGAAAAAACTAGTTTACACAAAAGGCCACCGCTAAGACTATTCGCTGTGACGGAAATGAAAGATGATCCCAGTCCAGCGACGAGTACAGTACCTAAAGTGACCATGGTGAAAGCTAAGATCCCTCCTAAAAGTAAGCTGACGTTTGATGAGGAGACAGGGGAACCAGTTTTGAGGATATACGCGAGTTACGTCAATGGCCCGGCACAGGTAAGAAAAAATCGTCGAAGAGCAATTCACGTTGCAGTAGCATATCTAACATTAATTCAATATTAGGATTAATCTGTCTGTATGAATCGGTAGTCTGATGCAATCCAAAGACTACTTAATTATACTGGATCATATGGAGATGGAACGTACTGTAAAATGTGGGCATATTCGGCCAAATGTACTTTTTGAATGTGCCTCTGAATAGACGCCTTTGGCCTTCATACTTGGGGATTGCTGTCGTGAGCCAATTTTTTTCTGTAAGTGTATGTAGCCCTAATAATTTAAATTCAGAGCGCAATACATAAATGTTTTAGTATGTTTACAAAACATCATTTCAACAATATGTTTGAAGTCACAATGACTATACCCAACTACCGCAATATACCGCGGGGGAAAAGTGACAAAGAACTTTTAAAAATAAGAAAGTTGAATGCATAACTTCCTTTTCGGTAAGTCAGTCAAGCACATTAGTGTTCAAAATTAAAACTAGATGTCGCTACACGAAAAGTTAGCACGCGCTATCGATGCGTTTTGTGAAAGAAGTCGTGAGACAACGAGGCGCACCAAAGAATCAACTTTGCGCAGAGGCAATATCGTAACCAATGAGGTTAATCCGAGGTGCGATTATTGCTAGTTGAAAACTTTACCAATACCCCGCCATGAGGACGTGAAATACCGTCCGCTACGGCAATTTTTGTACGGCTGTAAAAGCCTAATAAAATATAAATAATCATACAAATAGGAAATCCCGAGACCCGCTTCATAATGAATGTGTGAAATTGTGAATAGCCAAACAATACTAAATTATTAAACGTAAGAGGAGTTCGACATCAAGATTGCTTGGTACCTACCTAAAACTGCAGAATTGTTTGTATTTTTTCAGTAAAAAAATAATTTACAAAAGTCGTAGAACAAACTTTATTACCAATTGTACAACTCATCACCTTTACACCAATACAGGAATTCTGATAGCTGCAACTTTTTCCATTCCAGAAAGAAGTTACAAAAGCGACACCGAAATACGTGAGGGCAGTTACACGAAAAAACACAGTTGATAACTGGAAAGCAGCTACCTTGAGGGCCGCAACCACGGACAAAACCCAAGGCTTTGATGGTAATCAGGTGACGCAGTTCGGACTGAAGTTGAGATCGAGAAGTGATGACTACATACCACTTTTTGAGGAGTATGAAGCGTGAGGTATTTTAGGGCCTTAAGACTGGTCGCAAGGCGCAAGCCACACTGGTTACTGGCGCTGACGTGGCGCTGGTGCCTTGCCAATTTCAGACAAAATATGGAAATATGGTGCAATTTAAAACAAACCGAATGGCGTGGTTCGGGCAGTCTAGGCGGTGTTTTAAATTGCACCTTTTATCCATAGTGCTACGACACATCGCGCGCAGAAACCCGGACAACATGGGGAAACTGGATACTAACAGGCAAAATAGAAGAGGCAAGACTTAGAGGGTCCTCCCTCTAGGTCTTGCCTTCTATTTTGGCCAAATTTATGGTGTGACCAGGTGTGTCGGAACAATTGGACACGCCCGTCAAATGTTCTCCGTCAAGCCGAGGACCGTGGCAGAAGCAGAAAAACAATAGAACGGCCATACTTGCGCGGAGTCACAATCCTCAACTATGGGGGAACGATCAAGGAGGATGGTCCATACATTTTGTATGAGATTAGAAAGACGCCAGCGCCAGATGTGTGGCTTGCGCCTAACGCGACAGTATTTAGCTAAGTAGTGCCGTCCATGTAGGACTGTTTGATAGTAATGTAGAAAGAAATGCTCAAGTAAATATTTCAAGCTCATCATAGAAACGATTTAGATTTAGTTGTAAGAGTTTGTAAATTTAGTTCTTTAGGAGTTTCCAGAATTACATGACGTGAGGAAAAGCTGTTGGTTCTTTCAAAAAATGGTGGTTTTCCGTCTAAAACTGTATACTGTTTCCCATCTTTTTGTATACCTACATTACAACGTGTTCAATTTCTAATAGACTATCCCGAAAGGAGATATAATATATAAAAAAAAAAGTATCAGCTGGTTGTGCCCTTTTTGTCAACTATAATTGAAGTTCAACCCCAATATTGCTACCTCAAACAGCTGGAAACTGAGTTTGAACACTTTGAACTGATTTGACCCCAAAACAGCAGATTTTTGCGTAGTGTTTTTTAATGAAAATTGGCAAACTTTATTGGCGATTGGGTGTAGAATAAGCCCCTTTCGGGTCAGTAAACCAGTTACGGAACACGTTGTATAGATAATTAATTGTAACAAACACACTTATTTCATCTTTATAATTGTGTAAATAGCTAATAAATTATTTTATTTATAACGTATCTTAGAATAAGATTGTGTTAGTGCATTTAGTATTGTTATACATTTTACGCCAAATTCATGAAAATAAAAACATTAATCTGTATATAATTTGTTTATGTTTAATTTATACAGCTCGGAAGTGCGTGTTGGACTCACGCCCTGAAGCTTCCGTACCATTACACGGGGTCGAAAATTTAAGATCTAAAGTGTACAGAGTGACAAACTTATATTTTGCGTTCGCGTATTGGACAGTATTAAATAAAACGCAAAAATAAGTTTGTCTCGTATAACTCCAGACGGGATTTTAAATTTATCTGAGAGCTATTTCTTGACCGCAAAACCCTCTTTAACCCGTGCATTATTTCGAAATTACGAGCTTATGACACTTTTTCTTAGAAACTTCAGTTTGTTTGTAGTCATCCCATTTTAGGGGAAAATAGGCATTACAAATTCTTTCTGTACCTAAGAGTGACTGAACCAGTTGATCAATTTTTTTTTTTTATATTAGGACATATCCCACATGGTCATCTAATCCCAAACTAGGCATAGCCTGTACTATGGGTACCAGAGACTGACATACATAATAGATATATATTTAACGACCAGACACAGAACAAACATCTGTGTTAATCACACAAATGTTTGTCCAGTGCGGGAATCGAACCCGCGACCGCTAGCGCAGAGGTCAGAGTTACTACCAACTGAGCTATGAGGCCAGTCATTTGATAAACTATTTGATTCCTGAAATTCGATAGCATAATTTCGGTTGAACTTAACTTACCTATTTAAATTACAGTTTCTTGTAGAAAAAAAATCTTTATTCGACTGAAATCTGTTTCATAGTTTCTGGTTCTGATTACTAGGTCCTGTATAGCTATCACGAAGCCCGTCCCCGGGTAGAGTTCCCTTCGACTGAGCCAATTGTTCGACGGTTCTATTCGTTTCCGAACATAATAACGATAACAATTTACAAAAAACTTTATTACAATTCCTTGTTATTGTGACAATCACGGTATAAATGGGTCTTGATAAATACTGTCGTAAAATTAAGACATTCGAAAATAATTCCTACAGAAAAATACATTTTTTTGGAGTGTGAACTAATTTGCTTTTCCCGTATCGCCCATGTCTGAATACAATACGCGAATAAACTTAAAACATCGGCGATTCGCTTGGCACCAAAAAGTACCTACCTGTGTTTCTTCTTAAGTTCTTATTTTGTTTCCCTAAAGTCTAAATCAGCGTAAATCTTATGGTGACAATTTTAAAATTAGAATGCATACATACCGCATAAAAACTGGACATAACTAGTGCCCTAATGAAGGTCTTTTTAAATTTTATGCTCATTTGAACCTTAGCGTTAACGAAATAAGAACGATTGTGTTTACTAAATTTTAGTTTACTTTGGTCAAGCGATTCACCGCTATTGTAAGCATTGATACCAGTTTTTTTAAAACGCAGTATTTGGTAATTCTTCTTATGAAAAGGTTCACAGCGTATTCTAAAAATCAATCTTAGGTTTTCATTTTAGTGAAATCAATTTCACGAATTTCAAGTAGTTTTGAATTCAAAACCAATGAACACTAACAAAATTGCACTGCAATTACTGATACCTGTTCAGTGATACGCGAATTTCGCTACCGCTTGATATTAGTATGAAGTTTCGCGGCTAGTGCGAAACCAAAATACCGCGCGATATTCGCCTGGGTAAGACGCGGTATTCGCGCAATTGTTCAATCTGTAAACCTAACTTTACATACTTGCAGTAAATAGGACAATAAACACTACATTCACTATAGAATACAACTCACAATTTTACCAAGCAATATCATTTTACAATATATTTCGTTATAAACTATGCCCCACTTTAAACATTTCTGAGGTGACCGTACACAATTATTGCAGTTTTTTATATGATTTTAGATACCCTAGACAAAACGGTCTTTTTATCATCAAGTAAGACACGAATGAAATCTAAAACGGCTGAATACTTTATTTTATTGGTTGACCAAATTTTTTTGCCAATTTGATGTAGAATAATTTAATTTCGGGATAGCTTACATATTATGAATCACGTTGTTACAAGCATGGTGCATAGGTAAAGTTTGACAATGTCCACTACAAGTGTATGTACGGTCACCTCAGGGCCTGAGACACTAGGATAGGTTTTTTTACATCTAGGGGTGGCAATCAATCAAGCGGCCCACCTGGCCCCCAATTCTACTAATTCAATGGCTTCAAAATGACAATGGTTCAATGTCAAAATGACCATTTTGATTCTTTTGGTATTCTGCTATCGCTGGTCGTATTTCAATGGCAGTCATTGTGGAACCAATGGACCAATGAAATCAAAGAAACGTAGGTGGCGATAATCGTAACTGAATGATAATGATTCGATCATTATCATGCGATTATCATTTTCAAGTCATTGGATTAGTAGAATTGGGGGCCTGTTGGTAAGCGGTTACCGTAGCCTATGAGCGCTTGCAATACCAGAGGCATCACGCACGCGTTGCCGACCCTTCCCCCTCCCCCCTAAAGAGCGTTGGCGTTGAGTTTGTCCAGTTGGTCGAGGAACCACGGCCGGCCTCCCTCGCGCGCCGTCAGTATCTCGCACCCGGTTTCAGTCACCAGCAGGGTTTGTTCAAACTGTAAGCGAGAAACATATAATATAGTATGAGGCAAAACAATGGGACATTAAGGATATACCTCGGCGGCGTAGTGGACGAGTTCCCGGCTGAGACGAAATGGTTGAGGGTTTGATTCTCGCTGCGGGACAAATGTTTGCATGATCCGCAAATATTTGTCCCGGGTCTGGGTGGTGTGTGTCATTATGCTAGTAAGAGATGGCAATAACAAATAGACGGGCACTTGCCTGCTACGCCACCGAGGTCGTCAAATCACGCCACTTTTAATCATCGTTTTTTTTATAAGGCCAATTGTCAAAATATTTTTTTTTTAATTGCTGATGGTTAGTCGTTTGTGCACATCTCACCTTTGCAAGTGAGATGTGGCCTAAGATGGAGCACGCTTTACCAGAAAGAACTTATTTAATCTAGATTTGAAGACTCTTAGATGCAATTTTTTTTTCTTTGAATGAAATGCCTTGTACTTTTCATGAAGGTACCGCACGAGCGTACCCGCGGGCAGTCGCTAGTTACTAATAGTTTGATCACCTACCTGAGCAGATCGTGAACCATATTACTAACTTAACTATATTATATAGTTACTACCGACATAGCTTTCAGAATTAGTAGGTTGAAGTGGCAGTGGGCCGGCCATATCGGCCGTTGGGGAACAAAGGTTCTCGAG
Organism: Anticlea derivata; assembly: GCA_947579855.1. NCBI lineage: Eukaryota > Metazoa > Arthropoda > Insecta > Lepidoptera > Geometridae > Anticlea > Anticlea derivata. Next base: position 10,864,819 of record OX388264.1, read on the forward strand.
TGGCGACCACGAACCGGACGACGCAGTGCTGGAAGGCCCCCCACCCGATGGACCAACGACATTGTGAAGGTTGCGGGAAGTCGGTGGATGGAGAAGGCTAAGACCGTTCGTCGTGGCACTCTTTAGGGGAGGCCTATGTTCAGCAGTGGACATCATCAGGCTGACCACGATGATGATGATAGTTACTCAATAGTTAGATCACCTACCTGAGCAGACCGTGAGCCGTCGGCGGTGACAGCGGTCCAGTGGTCGGGCCACTGCTCGTCGCGCCATCCGCCCTCGTTGATCATCGGCTCGATGGTGAAGCAGTGCCCCGGCTTCATCACTCCAACTGCCTTGTTCTCTGGAACATTACAGATTTTATGATAAATAAATAAATATTCTGGACATATCACACACGGTCAACTGATCCCAAACTAGGCATAGCCTGTACTATGGGTACCAGAGACATCATATACATAATTGATAAATATTTAACACCCAGACACAGAACAAACATCTGTGTTAATCACACCAATGTTTGTCCAGTGCGGGAATCGAATCCGCGACCTCTAGCTATGACACTTTATTTCAAGATTACTCACGGACCATGACCCCAATGTGTTAAAATCTTTCTCCCTGAGATTGTCCACCTTTCTTCTCTTCTCTTTAAAAACTTATTTGTTGGTGGGCAACATCACAGGTCACTGTGACCTAAACCATCTAAATAATCTAAGAACAAGACAGGTGCTGCTGACATGGATTATGTCAGGCCTACAGAGAGCATGTAATTTAGCACTGTGCAGCCACAGAGGAGGCCAAGGCCTTACCGGGTCTGCGGACCGAGTTCGGAAGCGGCCGCAAACAGGGATACTGAGAAAATGTTACCAACGACCCAAAGTCCTGCTTCGCTATTTTAAGGAGCTGGGCTGGCTGGGGTAGGGTTAGCATAGGGGGAGAATTCACAAAACACCCCACAGTACTAACTCATCATCATCATCATTATCTGCCTGATGAAGTCCACTGCTGAACATAGGCCTCCCCCAAAGAGTGCCATGACGAACGGTCTTGAGCCTTCTCCATCCACCGACTTCCCGCCGTTTGTTCCGTTGGGGAACAAAGGTTCTCGAGTGGCGACCACGAACCGGACGACGCAGTTGGAAGGCCCCCCACCCGATGGACCGACGACATTGTGAAGGTTGCGGGAAGTACTAACTACATTTGGTACATTCAGCGCAGTGTGGAACAGTACTAACTTGCATAATGCGGTACATTCGGCGCAGTGTGGAACAGCCTATGTATTCCGTGTCCGCAGTACGATCGCACCACACTCAGCCCGTTAGCCTGAGCGTGCTTCTGAATCACGTTTCCAATCTCTCGGTACTTCTCTCCGGGTTTCACAATCTCGATGGCTTTCATCAAGCATTCGTAAGTGACCTGAAATGACCAATTAGTTGTGAAAGCGTGAAACTAACTTAATTACAATTTAAAACAAAAACAGTTTTTTTTGGGTTCATGGTCGCTATTCGAGAACTACTCCCAAACGGTTGTCAATTCTGTGAGCTATAAGGCCTGACCACTACCATTACAACTATTACAACTTGCTGAGTCGGAGAGCTATGTCGGTGACCTTGGTTCTTCTACAGATTTCCTCATTTCGGATCTTATCACGTAGTGAAACTCTGAGCTTACCTCTCTCCATAGCTCATTGCGCGACTTAGATCTTGTGTACGAGGCTTGTGTATGGTTCTACTAGCTTATGCCCACGGCTTCGCTCGCGTGGAACCTACATAAAAAGTAGCATATATGCTATTCTAGGTAAAGAACTTTATCTATTCCAAGTTTCAACGAAATAGGTTGAGCCGCTATGGCGTGATTGAACTATAAACATCCAAACATTCTCACAAACTTTTTTTTTCTCACAAGCATTTATTATATTAGTAGGATATAATGGCTCGCATAATCGCTGCGACTGTTATCAAAAGTGTGTGGAGGGTAACGTGCCGACCTTCCGAAAAGCGATTATAAATTGCAGATGCATTAATTATTGTGTAGTAGACCTATTTGAGGTAAATAAAACTTACTAGAAATAATTGTGGGCAGGCCACACTATTCGAGGAGAAGAAAAATGGAGCAAAACTAGTAGATAGTGCTAACTGCTGAAATATTTAGAAGGGGTTGGAGGAGGCCTTTGCCAGAGGGCACACAGATTGCAAAACATAGAAAACCAAACATAATATACATTATAAACCTAACTGAAAGAATCTGAAAAGAGGCTAAAATAAAATAAATATAAGAAATAATTTACCTGCACTAGTTTGCGGCTGCTTTCAGGCACATTGCCCACAAAAAAGGTCTCATTGAGATCTCCATGGAAGCCGCGGTGGTAGACTGTCACATCCACATCGCAAATGTCACCATCCTGAAATTGTTTGAATAACTTAAATGCAAAAAAGTTAATGGTAGGTAAAAATAGATTTTCGTCTAGTTCAACGCCTGGGTATTGCATGGTACCCATGAACAGGCCTAATGCGGGCTCAGAACTGAGTTTTGTCTGTGGGGTGTAATGATATTTCAGTGCTTCTCTAAATTAATTAAAAATAAAATTTTAAGGCACAGCATGCACTGCAAGGGTAGCTGAAATTCATAGAAATGCATTGAACAGCCAATTGTTCAATATTTTCCTTCACGGTTTGACAGATTTGTATAGCCCACATAAAACAACAGGCATTCAGACCCACAACCCATCAGAAGGTGGGACCACTACCACCACTCCCCCAGTTCTCTCTCATTCACATGCTAGTAAGAAAAGAACTCACTTCTAAAGGACGTGAATCAGGTATACCATGACAGATGACCTCGTTCACAGATGTGCAGCAGCTATTGGGGAAGTTGTGGTAATTGAGAGGGCTCGGGTAGCATTCCCGTTCTAGGCATGCCTCATGTACTACGCGGTCAATCTCATCAGTAGTTACACCAACTCCACATGCTCTGGAAGAAACATAGAAATTCAGCAAACAACAAAATGAACTTAAAGGAATAACGAAATGATTATTCCAAGGCTTATTGCAAGGCTCAAATTTATCTTAATGTTTCTGAATGAGTACACAAATAGAATGTGTATGCCTTCATGTACTACGCGGTCAATCTCATCAGTAGTTACACCAACTCCACATGCTCTGGAAGAAACATAGAAATTCAGCAAACAACAAAATGAACTTAAAGGAATAACAAAATGATTATTCCAAGGCTTATTGCAAGGCTCAAATTTATCTTAATGTTTCTGAATGAGGACACAAATAGAATGTGTTATACAAATTGTTTGTTCTAGTTCAGTGGTGGAAATACATTTACTATTAGGTACATTGTTCATGACATCTGCCAGTCCGTAACCTAATTATAAATAAATGAGCTATGGTTTAAGATTGCTACTCACTTGGCAGCTTCATTCAAGACTTCTCTGCCGAGTCGACAAGCAACGCGCATGCCTTCAATCTCTTCGTCGTCCAGCACTTTGATGTGTCCTGAGCCTTTGGCTGCATGCTCCGATGCCGGGAAGCCGGTCGGATGATCAGCGTAGTCCGGGCGGCCGATATGTGGCGGCACCGTCCTCTTCGGCCCCGGAGGATACGGCCTCAGCTTCCCAGAGAAATTGTAAGAAGGCCACGGATTATACTCCGCGTTAGACCCATCAGTACTCTCACCCTCTACAACAAATATTGCATTATCTATCACTCAGCGTAACTTTTCACCGAAACATAACCTAAAGGCTCAAACGAGTGGCACTTACTCGCCAACGAATGGATAATTTTGTGCGACTTCCAAGATTTTTTGAAACACTCTTGCGTGCAGAAATAAGAGCCCTGTACCCCGAGTTTTATACAGGTTGGACATTGTAATTGTGCAATTGATTTGCAGCCGGGAGTTTCACACATTCCAATTCCAATCGCCGCCATTTTTGTTTAATCAAAGTTTTGACAACAGAAAGTGTCAGAAAGGATCACACAGTATTCAATCAAAGTTGTTGTTAAATCAATGTCGTAATGTCATATTGGACTTTGTTTTGTCATTTTCTGTGACTAAGTATTGCAATCTATTCAGCCAATAACATTGTGAGAAAAACTCTTCGTGTGGTTCTCTCGAGGGGCTAGTACTTATCAACCAACCAATTACATTTTATGTAGTAGGTAACCTACCACGCTGGTATTATTTTCATGGATAAAATTATGGGAGCCGCTACGCAGAACCAAATAGCGAATGTGACGGATTGCGCACCATTCCGATGATGTACCTACCTACCTACTATGCAACACTGCGTATGCGTTGAATGATCAATGATTCAATCGTATTCATGGGTATTCTACCTATTTATTTATACAACCTAGGAAAACCTGTATTTGTACTATAACTACAGGTACCTACGCGTACCGGTACCTACCTATTTTAGGGCTACACAAAACATTCGCTATCGGCACTTCCACATCGACCATCTTATCAGCTTCTTTTAGATTATTGTTCTGCAACATTAGAGGTATGTATTTTATGAAGAGGAAAAATATTTGTATGTATTTAATTTATTTGAACTTACGGTACAATTTGCGAAGGCCGTGCAGCCATCCGTCTGGAAGATCCAAAGAGCGCAATATAGCGTTTCGTGATTGAATGAAAATATAGTTCCAAGATTCAATGTCCATTGCACATTAAAATAAAATAGGTATCAATAAATTACACCTCAGAGTTCTGTAGGTATTCTGAGAATTACACAAACAGTTAAAATATCACTGAACAATACAATTTTGCTGAAAAAGTAAAATATTTTAGTGACACTACGATGCGATCTGATAGTTCACGTCAATGTCTAAAGAATAAAAGCTAACCGTAGGTACTAATGAGTTTTCAAGCAAGTTTATGTGTTTTCAAGCAAGCAAGCCAACTTAGTTAACTAGGCATCCCATTGGCCGATTTAGCAAATCTTGATAGTAAGTAGTACCACCGATGGACCGACGACATTGTGAAGGTTGCGGGAAGTCGGTGGATGGAGAAGGCTCAAGACCGTTCGTTATGGAACTCTTTGGGGGAAGCCTATGTCCAGCAGTGGACTTCTGATGATCATGATGATGATGATGATAGTAAGTACCTATGGCAGCTAGTACCTATGGTACAACCTGTTGACAAGTAAATTCCTCAAAAGTCGGATTGACATAGCTCTGAGGAAGGACAATATGATACTTCTCGTCGTCTTATAGAAAGAAGTCTACAAGACACCTTTCCGATGACTTCCCTTTATATCTAAAGATAGGTACATAAACGGTACCGCAAAGTTCTAAGTTTATTTTAAGGTATTAAAACAAAAAGGGCGGCAAATGGGCGGCAATTTTTTTAGGACTACTTGGGAAAGTATATATCCGCCACTAGTAGGTTGGGTTCTGTATTCTGAGTAGATAGGTAGGATATTAACGTAACCTTCAGAGCTGTAATGCACTCTAAGATAATCCACAAAAAAAATTGCGGAGCCTTTGAATCCCTGCGAATACCGAAACGTCACAGGCTTAGTGCGGGGCTTAGCAAATAAGAAAGTGGACAATAAATAATGTTAATCCAGAGATTATAGACTTTTTGCACGAGGTTCACGTTCACGCTTGTAGGTACCGCGGATTTTTTTTTGGCGGGAATTTGCGATGTTGTGTTACAGAATTGTGCTCTTAATTTATTAAACAAAACTAGTGTTCAATTGAATAATAGGTATTGTCTAAGTAATTGACGTGGTGTTTTACTTAATATTGTTTGAATAAAGCGTACAAGTGAAGTGAACTAAAATAATTGCTAATAAAATAACTTAATTTTTTCATGATTTTTCGGGTTGGCGTCCTTGGAGTTTCAGTAAAATAGCCATCACCATCATCTTACTAAAACATAGTACCTAGTTGAATTGATAAGACTGTGACTGCCTATAAAATGAAATTATAAAAGAATATGGAGAAAGAAAACTAAAAAATAAACGTAACACATGGCGGTAAGGCCTAAGATGCTACAGCCAGCCCGCAAGACTTTTTTTCATACTCGGCGGCTTTAAGCGTAATAAATCAGATATTAATCCCAAAATTGCGGCTACCATAAATAATAGGTAATCATTGTTGTGTGAAACTAAACAAATTAGCTCCCAAAATTGTTATTACGTATCAACTAATAAAGCAAACTTCATAGAATGTTATGATCAAATTAATTTGACTTCGTTTACAATGGCTTTCAGAAATTATTAGATATTTTGAAGGGAAATTACCCGCCAACTAAATAGTAGGTAGAGTTAGAGTTATCCCGGGTTATTTCAACCAATTTAATTACCTACCTTACCTAAGTACCCCCTATAGACTATTGGATAGACTACATACACTGATACCAACAATATAGGTAGGTACACAATTTTTTCCTCTTTGGAAGACTTCACTGTGTGGACTGACACGCGCTTGGCCAATTTAATTGTAGACTATCCCTAGATAACTTAGGAGGTAATTAAACGTATACCTACATATCTAGGGATAGTAGGTAATTAAATTGGCTAAGCGCGTGTCTGCCCACACAGTGAAGTTTTCCAAAGAATTATGAGGCAGGTATCTACAGGATACATCAAAAGATGTTTATAGAAAAGCTTTCAAATGAATCACGAATTCATATTTCATTCCTTTAAACGATCACGATGAAAACGCTCTGAAAAACAATTTCTAAAGCCCATCAAGTTGTAAAAGTGAGGACAGCTCGCACCTCCGAGAGACATTCCTAACCGAATCCTCAGGCTTTGTTGCCAGTCTTGGACGAAAAAACATTGTTATTTTGTTGAAAATTGTAGGTACGACCAACTTGTTGGTCTAGGTACTATTGGCAACTACTAGTGCTTGACACAGTTGATAAAATAATTATTATCGATAAAAAGTTACTGAAATGACTGAAAAAAGTTGGGCAGGACCTATAAAGAATTACCTTAATACTGTTTTTACAGCTAAACAAATGTCAGTAGGTAAAAGAAGAACAGAGACGAAATCAGAATTCAGTTTTATTTAGTTGAAAATTTTTCATCAATCTGACTAAATTATTAACTTCACATCACTAGTGCAACTTTTGCACTAGTGATGTTTAACTACGCTACACTTCTCGTTAAGTAGGTACATTTTTTGCGAACTATCCCAGTCTCCGGAGGCCTCAGGAAATTTTTAGGGCTCGGTTAGGAATAAACTTGCCATAATGACTGTCATTTCAATAGAAGAGCCTTTTTCTTTCAGCAGACGCGACAGATGTTTATTTTTTATTCAGAGCCCCTGCCGGATTTTCAATGATATGGGCGGAAACAAAAATGCCCGATGAAAATATTTTGCGAAAATTTTGTGACAATGGTTTATTTTATGAGATGGGACTTATCAAACAAGGAGTGCACTGAGAGAGTGGTGTTAGTGGCCCCGCCTTCCGATCCAAAGGTCTTGGGTTCGAGTCCCGGTCGTGCACCAATGGATTTTCCTTATGGAAAATTTTGTGTGCGCTATACTAGTTCTCTCAAACAGTGAAGGAAAAAATCGCAAGGAAACCGGCATGTCCCAGAACATAAAAATTAAAGACAGTGACATGTGCACGAAAGGAGAGGCCTATAAGACACTGATACTAACACACACACTCACACAGACACACTTATATTTAATATTAATTACTGCATGTAATTTTTTTTTTTTGTTGATTTTTTCCCTAGATATTTAAGAAGATGTATTTTGTAGTTCATCATCATCATCATTTCAGCCGTACGACGTCCACTGCTGAACATGGCCTCCCTCACAGACAGAGCGAATCCTTATCATGTGGGGGGTTTTAACCATACTCACCACGCTGGGCATGCGGGTTGGCGAGCGCAGCTAGAGCTATCGTTGTTAAAATGAGGGACGCTGCTGCCCATCCCCTAGCTTTTTTCCCTTAGTCGCCTCTTACGACATCCGCGGATAGGTAGATATGGAGGGGCCTATTCTTCAGCCGGGGCCACCACGGCCTTTTTTGTAGTTAATTTTCTTTTATTTTTTATTGTATGTGTGTCGCTTAGTACTGTCCTAGTGTGCCGTTACAAATAAAAACTTTTTCATTCTTTCTTTTGATTCCTTATTGACGACGGTCGAATGTTTGTCTCCATCAGATCACCAAAATTAAATGAAACTACTTTGCAGGTAGGACCTATAATATGCATTCCTATACATTTATCTATACAAATCGCTTCAGTCTCACAACAGCCCGCCGCGCGCCGTGATGGCAGGGCGGGCGTCATAACGTGCTGGGCGGCGTATCGGGCGCCCGTGTCGCAGCCCGCCCGCCCTACGATCGCGATCTAAGTTCGCGTGTGTTGTTGCCATTGCCAGCTTTGGTAAGATATTTATTACTTTAATTATTTAATTAAATACTTTTCTAATAAATTATGAAGATTCTCGATTTGAAAGATGCTCACAGAGCCAAAACTATAAAGTCCAAGACCACGATAGGTGTGTTATAGTTTGTACTTATAAGGTAAAATTTACAATTTACGTCTTCTGCGATTTAATCTAAACTTGGCATAGTGTTTTTTATAGGTAGGTAGTTTTTTTTTCAAAATATCTAGTTAGGTATAAAAAGGGGAAGGATTAAAGTGCGCTTTATAAAGGCCTCTCCTTTCGTGTCTTCACATGTCTTCGTCTTTTTAGGTTCTAGGACATGCCGGTTTCCTCACGATGTTTTCCTTCACCGTTTGAGATAGGGCGTCAAAGTTTGTATGGGAGAACCTCAACGCGTAATAAATATTTATGGACTCGTGATATAAAACACTTCAAATATAATAATGCTTGCTTATCGTGTCACTGGTTCTTTCTTGGTAATCCTATATTTGGTCAGTGACTAGTGACCGTCGGTGAAAGAATCAGTGTAGTGAAAGAATGCTCGATAAAATGTGTCCGTCTTTGCTGTGTCTAGGTACATCTTTTTTTATTCCTGCGGCAAAATTTTGAAAACTTGAAATTGATACTTAAACTAAGATATTACAGGTGACTGTAGGTACGTACGTGTATGTGTATAATAAATAATGAACATCAATGAGGCTAACGATTCAGAACTGAGGCTTGATTTCAGGGAACGGTCAGACAGACAGAAGCAACTCTCAAACTTATATTTATCCCAAACTTATATAACCGGGTTACCGAAACTTATATTTATGGCATGCCCTAGTATTTCATGACGGGCTGCAAGCACATGGTCATCACATCAGTTACGAGCCGTGTGATGATGATGATCAACAAAGAGAGATTAACCTACTCAATTAGCTGTAGTTTTGTAGGTGAAGTTAGGTTCTGACTCAATTTTTGTAACAATTTTGTTAATAGTTCAATTAAGGTTTTCTCTTTGAGACATGGTCCCCAAGCATTTTAGACATCAAGTGCGGAGCTTAAATTATCTTCCTAAATATGATCGTTAATAATTAAATTCTTCAAAGGTTCTCAAATTCCCCGGGATTCAATTCTATACTTAGATGGGTATCCTTCAAAACAGATCAGCATTGACCCAAATATCCCTAAAACTCGATTATTTTTCCATCGAGAAAATACCTAACAAACAATCCCCATTATACCCAATAAAGAAGACCTCTAATCCGCGGCCTCACTCCGTCACAAAAATTAATATAGCTACCCAACTAAACTGGAAGGCTGCTTAGGCCGCGTGCAAACCGAGCGCGGGTAAATAAATTCGTTTTATGGAGCTAGCTAGAGGCTTAGCATAATATTTTGTGGGCTTAGTTAGAGACCCTTTTTAGGCTGAGAAACACTAATTGGTCGCCCATCAAAATGCAGCACAGTTGAACTAATGGGGTCTATTAGGGTTTGATAATTTGAGGTTCTCGAATGGCGACGCAGTGTTGGAAGGCCCCCCATCCGATCGACCGATGACATTGTAAAGGTTTCGGGAAGTCGGTGGATGGAAAGGGCTCAAGACCGTTCGTCGTGGAACTCTTTGGGGGAGGCCTATGTCCAGCAGTGGACTTCTACAGGTTGTTGATGAATTTGAGGCTTTACGCTAAAGTAGAATACAGTGATATGCACATGAGTCTTGCCTACCAAGTACCAAATCATGTCTCAGATTGATAGACGCAATACCATACCACGTGGGCCGTGGCTTAGATTTTGGAACGTGTTATCGCTTGCATCAGGTAGGCCATCTGATAGCCCATTACTTTATATTATAGGTATATCATAAAAAAAGATTCGTACTTTCTTTACCGTGCCGTGTTGGCCTAGTTAGTTCATATATATGATGGTTCGAATACCCATTGCGAACCATTCACAACGATTTTTCTGAAAACTTAGATATGAACGAAAATACTGTGTGGAAACGCGCTATTAAGTCAACTCCGCACGTAATGAGCATGTCTTTCCTGTGGACGAGGTGGATTAAGCTAAGAAGATACTTATATGCTGGGGAAGCCTACTCCATCTAAACATGTCCAGCTTGTCCCAGGCACAGCGACCCGTGCGTGGGACATAAAATTCCACAGGACACTGTTTAAAAAATACACTTAAATCATTTAGGTTAAATAAGTATCCTAATGCATTTTAAGTTACTTAAGTAGGTAGGTGCTTATTTATCTTAGGTACAGTCCTTGAGGATGATGATCCAAGAAAAATCTATTTCAAAATTCTCAAAGATTTGTGTACCTACCCTTATGTAAGGGTGTATTTTGCGTGCAGGGATCTGTGCCTGGCTTGCGTAAATGCGTAATAATAAAAAAGTAGGTACCTACCTTTTTTGTTAAGCGATATGTCCGTATTGTTTTGGTTGCAACTGAACAACAGACTTGGTAACCAAAGTCATAAAATGAATGGTTCACCCTCATAGGATCACAGTGAACAAAGAAATGGGCCGGACCGGCTTACGTAGCCGTGTACAAGCGAAACAGTTTCAAAATTGGTAGGAGGCGGAAATTTTGGTGATAGTACCTACACAGTCTATCGGCACCATTTAGGAAAAAAAACTGATCCTTATCTCATATTCAATTTCCAGACTCTCAGTCTCGAGAATTAATTCTCTCCTAATCCAGTCTTGGCTTTGCGGGGATTTTTACGAAATATTTAGGGAGGTTTAGTTGGCTGTTTGATTGTGATAAAAGTTGAAGAGATTAGCTTGTCAATAAAGTTTGGATCTTCATGATAAGTTATCTTTGGGTAAAGAGAGAAGGTTATTCTAGGGTTCTGTATTTCATAATGGAAAAAACGGAACCCTTACCTATAAGATCACATTGTTCGCCGTTTTTCTGTCTGTCGGTCTATCCGTGTATCAAGGCCCTTACCTATTCGAGGAAACGACTTGAGATAGGTATTAACTGAATTTAAAAGTTTAAAAATTCCATTGTAGTACAAAAATAAACTCAAAATGTTATATATTTCAAATTTTTTTCTGATTTTTACCCTTTATTTTTATCTTTATTTAACGAGCTCATTCGCTTGGCGATAAAAAAGCAACCTTATGAACTCCAGAGTAAATTTTTGTGAAAGTACCTAGGTACATATTTTTTTTTTCCAATGCATTGACCTCGTTAGTGCAAGTCAACCTAACGACATTCAAAAGTTTTCATTCAATTTCAGGCTTCACAGTCAGGCTTACATTGGCTCAATAAAGCGCTTGATCTCAGCCAAATTGAGTGTTTTGTTCAGTTGGGTGGCCAGGGTAATTCAATTTCAATCAACTGAAGGACTTACGGACGCCTTTTAGCCAATGATTGTAGAGATTATAATCGCAAATTACTATTTTTTAAGCGAAGTTTAGATAGATGGATGGATGTTTATTACTAAATCACACCAGAACGGATGAAAAGATCTGGATGTAACAGCTCCTGTTCGATGCTTTATCTAGGAGGCTGGTGGATGAGACCAATGACCGAAGGGCTGGTGCTTACCTCGGACAAAGGATCAGTATAGCGATCCGACGAGGTAACGTCGCCAGCCTTTTGGGCACGCTGCCTGTGGTTGGTGATCTGAAATCTGTTTTCTACTTGCAGTCGTAGTCGTAGAAAACAGAGTTCATTTCTAGTATAATATTATTTTAGTTTAATTTACAACTGTTATTATTATTATTTTTCTGTTATTAAACAAGATTGCTCACTGTTAAAAAAAAAAAAATTGCGAAAGTTTGTGAGGATATGAGGTTATAGGTATGTTTGTTGTTCAATCATGCCGTAACGGCTCAACCGATTCCGATACAACTTGAAACAGATACCTAGAATTCTTTACCTAGAATAGCATTTAGGCTGCTTTTTATCAAGTTACCACGTGAGCGACGCCGCGAGCGCAAACTAGTTAATTATACCTACGACAGGATTTTTTGCATGTATTAAATAGCCAGAGAGTGACATAGACTACTGAACATTAAAACAAGTAAACTTCCTCTAAGTCCTACTAGCAGTGTAATCCAGGATTAATTAAAAATTTCCACTTTGATGGAGTTTCCACAGCTTATGGAAAACCGCTTGTTCATGTAGGTACTTAAAATAAATAAAATTAAATAAAAAGAGCTTTATTTCCACACAAAAATATACATTACTAAAGATAAAAGATAAAATAATTATAAATTGATTTTTAATATGGACCGCCTTCGGCTATATAAGCCTCCTCCAAGGATCTCCAAACCTCCCTATCACGTGCCGTTCTTTGCCACATTTTCCCAGCCACTTGGATGATCTATTCGTTCCATCTTTTGAACGGTCTTCCTCTTTTCCTTTTTAAGTTTAAGGGTACCCAGTTGGTGACGATGTGGGGCCATCTATTTGGCTTCAATCTTTGTATATGACCTGCCCATTTCCACTTTAAGCCCATTATTCTTTTCATTACATCCTTACTTCTTGTTTTGTCTCTTATTGCAGTATTTTTGACACGATCTCTGAGCTTGATGTTTAAAAAACTCCTCTCCATTCCTCTCTGGCATGTTCTGAGTCTCTCCAGCTGAGTTCATGTACTTGCGACAGGAAAATAATATTGTAATGGGGATGCCAATCTACTTTACATATATCGAACTGCCAAGAAGGAGAATATACTTTTAATTCACAATATTTCACAATTTATAATCAAAAATGGATGCAAATAACTACATAATACTACTTATTCCACGAATATATTCCTCATAAGCTAAACAAAATGCAGACGTGTGCATCTCCCACACAGCGCACCACCCGCAATCAAAAGTCATGCAAAGCTGCACTGCACGTATGTACGTAGGTACATACGTGCAGTGCAGCTTTGCAGCTTTGCAGCTCGTTACCTACTGCACGTATGTACCTGTAGGTAGCTACAGGTACATACGTGCAGTAGGTAACGACCATATTCCGTACAAGCAAACTTAATAAAAATTGACTGGCCTCATAGCAAAGTTGGTAGTAACTCTGCCTTCTGCGCTAGAGGTCGCGGGTTCGATTCCCGCACTGGACAAACATTTGTGACTAACACAGATGTTTGTTCTGTGTCTGGGTGTTAAATATATATCTATTATGTATAACAGTCTCTGGTACCCATAGTACAGGCTATGCCTAGTTTCGGATCAGTTCGCAATGTGTGATATGTCCGGAATATTTATAAAAAAAAAAAAAAAAACATGCGTTTCGCCTCTTTACGAAAAATCATCAGGAACAATCGACTTGCAGTGCACCGGAAACCGGAGAAGCAAAAATAGATGCTACAACAGTGGGCCCACGGTCCATTGTTTTTAAATTTTAGTTGACTGTGCTGAAACAAAACTTTGTCTAAGCTAGACATAGGCAAGTTACGCCACGAGGAATTCTAGCCTACTAATATTATAAATGCGAAAGTTTGAGGATGTGTGGATGTTTGTTATTCAATTACGCCGTAACGGCTCAACCGATTTCGTTGAAACGTGGAATTTGAAGAGTTCTTTACCGAGAATAGCATATAGGTTACTTTTTATATAGGTGCCACGCGAGCGAAGCCGTGGGCGGAAGTTAGTCATCAATATGGAGTGAACCATCTATTCTGTTAGGAAACATCATTGTGCGGTGCAGCCTGCCAGATGAGGGTCCTCAGACCGCGTTACGGTATAGCAGTCTGCAGTGATTTATTGCCAAACTAATTGGAATTATTTAGAACTAGTTTTTCCGTTGTTACAATGGCAATTTGTAAATCAATCTTAAATTAATTTATGGCTACCAGGCAACACGCACTAGTGGTTCGCCCCAAACTGAGACCACGTGATGTCTGGTAGGTAAAACTGATCGTTGGGGCTTCCAAAATCGCATCCTTATCAAGTTCGAACTAATATCAAATGGACCAGGTGAACGATCTATAAATAGCTCAACTGATCTAGATCACGGCCAAGCCATAGTTCATGGCTGGAGCCACGGTGCTGAGCAATTGAGACAAACAGTAGTCAAGAGGCCTCCAAACTTCGACGTAAATCTTTACAATCTTGACTAGACCAATTACATGAAATATAATTGCCGTGGTGGCCCCGGCTGAAGAATATGCCCCTCTATTTCTACCAGTGGATGTCGTAAGAGGCGACTTGGGGAAAAAGCTAGGGGATAGGCAGAAGCGTTCTCTATTAACAATAAAAGCTGTATACTTATACGCTCGCCAACTCGCATGCCCAGCGTGGCAAGTATGGGCAAATCCCCCCATATGATTGTTACTGGAAATCTATGGGGGAGGCCTATGTTCAGAGCAGAGGGCTCCCCACGGCTGAAATGATGATGACATGAAAAATTCATTCTAGTTAGGACCTAATGCTGTGTGATAATAATAATGCTGATAAATTGGAGTATTTCGGGCACCTGTGTCCAAATAAATTGAAATGTCTTGGAATGTGGCTCATCACTCAACAAAAAAGCAATTTTGAAGTTTCTTCAAAGATCAACTCGATCAGTGTTGAAGATTATTCTTACTTGGGGACGGAATGGAACAGGTAAGTTATGAAATAATTAGGTAGTCTCAATTTCTCCAGATTTTATTAAAGGGCCAAAATGAGTACCGAAATAAATAACCTGCCGTCCCTTTTATTACAATTATCTTTTGTCAGTGTCACACCTAAGCAGCTTTCAGGTAAGTACCTATTATCTACAGTTTTATAGCTCGTAATTTTAGACATCGGTCTTGAGTGAATCTACTCTCTCCATTTCATTCTGGGCCTGGTCCATGTACACTATATAGAAAAATTAGGAAAAAATAGGAGATTACAAGAAAAATACAATTTCATTAATTTGAAGACAAATGCGATGGTACAAGAACAGTTCTTCTGGTAAGTTTTTTACTATGTGAACACTATTTGAAGGCCGCCATGTTGGTTTATAATTGGCGTTTGACATGACATTGACATATTTTTCATGTCTTGATGTTTTTGTTTTGTCAGATAAATGTAGGTTGTCAAAATGACATTTCACGCACGTCCATCCGCCATATTTTTGTAGCGCTGTGTGTTGCTCTCTCTTTGTCGAAGAAAATCTTAATGTACCTTAGAACGAAGTCAATTTAAATAAAATAACCAATTAAATACGTTTACTTTATTGCTTAGCCATATTTTAGAGTAGTGTACACAGTGCAGGCCCAGGCTCCATATATTGATGAAACGTCTCTTTTAATTTTTTTAAAGTTATAAAGTGGCAAAATTTGTTTATTTGTATGTAGGAGGTAATCAATGGCCGTGGTGGCCCCGGCTGAAGAATCGGCCCCTCCATATCTACCTATCCGCGGATGTAGTAAGAGGCGACTAAGGGAAAAAAGCTAGGGGATGGGCAGCAGCGTCCCTCATTTTAACAACGATAGCTCTAACTGCGCTCGCCAACCCGCATGCCCAGCGTGGCGAGTATGGGCAAATCCCCCTACATGATAAGGAATTTGCTGTCTGTGGGGGAGGCCATGTTCAGCAGTGGACGTCGAATGGCTGAAATGATGATGATGATGAGGAGGTAATCTCTGGATATATTTAACCGATTTTAAAAAATCACTAATTGAAAATAACACTATCCCGTTACACAGGGATATTGTAGCTTTCAATTAGTGATATAGTCTATAAAAAAAAACAAGGATCATCGAAAAAAATGATAGGCCGCAAGCTGTGTTTGTTGCCAGATTCTTCTAGGCTTGGTCGCGAGGAACAGGCATAGTTTTAGTAGTTTTAGTTAACCTAGTTTCTAAGACGTTTCAAAGTGATTTTATTGAAATAAAAATCTTTGACTTTGAATATATTATATTTATATCTAAGATAAAATTAACTTTTCATTCATAAAACTCAATATTTGTAATTCAAGTCGGCTGAAAAATCGCCGCTTGGCTTAAGTTCTCACTAACTATTTTCTAATCTGTGACAACTGCGCGCTTATTTTGTCCGTGGCTTTACCACAGAATAGCTAATAGTATTTGCCGAGGTTTTAGAGTCATTTGTTGGAGAAAATCTTTTAAGAAATAAAGACTGTCAATTGCGACTAAGGCCCGCACCTTGAGGCTTCCGTACACTCGTAAAACGGGGTCGGAAAATCGAGATCTCAAGTGACAACGAAGTGACAATAGTCAAGGTAGAAACTTGAACACGCGAACAACTCGGCTAGTTAGGTGCAAAAGGACGTTTTAAATTAAATTGAAAAATTCAATAAATGCACATAAATATAAGTAGTTCTAGATTACCTTTCTAAGGCCCTTGAGCCTAGCAAGATTACACTTCTAAAGCCTCGTCATCTTGTCAGACCCAGTTTAATTAGATCAGCAGTCACTGACACTCATGTCAACCTCAGGCTCAGCCGAATTAATAATCTGTCGAAGTGCCGACGAGAAGGCATTTTCATTACCTAATAATATCAGTCCTCAAAGTATATTCCTACCTAATAATTCTACTATTACTTTAAACGACTATTTATTTTTGTAAATGGGCTACACAAGTAACAAAATGGAGATCACTTAGGTCAGAGGGGCTAGTCTGCAATGATAACGTTAACGTAAACGGTCATTGAGTTGCTCAACAATTGCTGTAATTTTTATGAAATTTAAAAAGCGCCTCTAACGGCCGATTTGGGAACCGCGAAATGCGAGTCTGTGATTTCGGGCTCACAAGTCACGGGTGACGTGCTCGATGGTTTTCGTCGATTTGTGGGTTCTAGCTCACATTTCACTGCAAAACGCTAGTCTAGTGCACCAATTCGTTTGTGAGTTACTCGAAATTCGATGGCAATGATCGTCTCACAACTCACATGCTTCTTAGTAGGTGAGACACTCGATCGTTGCTATCGAATTACGTTTATGAGTAACTTTTTGCAAAATGGTTTTGTTAAAATTTGAAGTGAAGTGCAGTGAAGTGATCGATTATCGTGATTGGAGATGTCTTCAAGGTATTATTTCGCCTGGAGATGGATGGAGGAGGAACGAGCTCATGGGCAATACCGTTTTCAGCGAGAAATGCGTGCTATGCATAGGAATCCATTGATCCCGTCAAAGACCTTGCGGAGGCTGAATTTATGAGGAGGTATCATCTGTCAAAGGATGCTTTCTTGTTCCTCTGTGAAGAGCTACGACAGCGGACCAACTAATTGTCCACGCGGGATGTGAGCCTTGAATTGAAGGTAAGTAGGAACCGACTTACCATATCTACAACTAGCTTCCGCCCGCTTCTAACTTCTTCCTTAAAACGTAGCTCCTATGCTATTCTAGGTAAAGATCTTTATCTATTCCAAGTTTCAACGAAATCGGTTCAGCCGTTACGGCGTGATTGAACAACAAACATCCTCACAAACTTTCGCATGTAAAATATTATTACTAGCTTCTTCCCGCGGCTTCGCTCGCGTGGTACCTACATAAAAAATAGCCTATATGCTATTCTAGCAAAAGATCTTTATCTATTACAAGTTTCAACTAAATCGGAGGAGCCGTTAAGGCATGATTGAACAACAAATATCTAAACAAACTTTCGCATTTATAATATAAGTAGGATGATAGGTGCAACTTAGATGCGAATAGCATAAGCAAAGAGAGGTCTTTAAGTACCGCCTAGAATGAACATGGTGATGCCGAAGAAGACCTACCGATTTACGTGGCCCAAAATATATGGTTTACTAGTAGCAGCCAGCAGCTTTGTGTACATGACCTTCCTTGGGGCTTGGCCTATCTTCATACCAAATTTCATCAAGGTTAGTTCGCTGATTAGTTGTGAACTCATTACAAACAGACTTTCACATTTATATTATGTCATATTGTGATGTTATTTATTTGTGTCACTAACACATTGATATGAACTCTTCTTTTCAGTACCTATCTCATGGCCCTTCTCTTCTATGCCACCAGAGGCTCATCGGTATAGCCAAAAACTTGGCACAAAAATTATAAAGCAGTTATATATCTAGCTAGACTAGAGTAAAATTTGTTGTTATATAGTTGCCTAACTAAAATTACCATCTTATTGTTTTAGGTACCTAGAGGAGGTGACCAATACATTGATCTACCCGGAGCTGATATAGATGAAAGTACGTAGTATTTCCTCGAACATATCTAGATAGAAGCGCTGTCAGTCAAAAGTAAGTTCAAAATGGTTGTTCTAATTTGGTTCTCAACATTTGCAATTTGGAAAAATATTGAATCACTGTGTCTTCTAGGTAACAATTTGTTAAAATCATTTATTCTTAATAAAAATGGTCATTTTTAAATTACATTATGAAAACTTATTTTAGTAAGTACTAGCTTCCACCCCTGGCTTTGCATGCGTGGTACCTAGATTAAAAGAAGCCTATATGCTATTCTAGTTAAAGAACTCCTTATATTCCAAGTTTCATCGAAATCGGTTTAGCCATTACGGCGTGATTGAATAACAAACATCCAAACATCCTCACTAACTTTCGCATTTATAATATTAGTAGGATTAGTGGGATAGAGTTGCAAGATCTAATCATTTAATTTTGTTTCAGAATATTCATTCAATTGAAAGCAGCCTGTACTTACCTACTTGAGCTAGGAGAATGGAAAAAAGACAGTCCATCTAAACGCACTCTAAACTTCTATTTTATTTAGGATATATTAAATTGACTACCTATATGAAATGTATCTAAAGTTGTTTGAAATAAAGTTTATAAGTACATAATACCAATAACTGTGTTGGATTAATTTATTTTTCAAAACAAACAAAACATAAGCTTGTATTTACTGAGGTAGAGTACCAATATAAAGCATCATACATAGTTGTACCTAAATAGTCTCTTAATATAAGGCACATTTCTTACCAAAAAACAACTCAAATTACAATATTACAAAGTTATTATTGATCACCTTACTATAAAGATTATGCTACTCCTTACTGAGGGGTCAAGATTTAAAGTTCAGAGAAAAACGCAAACGTGATCTATAATATGAATATTTTTCAACTATATCTAGGATCCTATGACCTAGTCTATCCAAGGTCTCTGTACAGGTTTGTCTGAACCTTAACTCCCTTTCTCTCAGCATGTTGTGGCCTGCGTCCTGCTGGCAACCCCTCTCCCTTTCAAAATCACGACTGACACCATTTTCTCCCAAAAAATCTTGAGCTCCCGACCCAGAAGTTGAGTGGCTAGCCATTTCTGCCCGCTTGCTGGTGTGCATCGACAAGTGTGGAATCATCATTAATCGCCGGTGAGCTTGACACACGGTGGCAACGGGGAATGTCTTTCTCGGGGCTGATTTGCTGGAAAAACATTTGATTTCATTAGAGATATGTCACAGATTATATAGGTATATTTTATTTAGACACAACCATTCATCTACACAAACTCTCCTCTTTTATGTTGAATATCTCCTTCTGGATAACCAACATATTGTATGGGGCACCTTTTAGGTAGGTTATAGTGGAAAAACAGACATAGGTACCTCCAACATAGTGGCATACAGAGATTGCCATCCATAAACAAAAAAATTGGTTAAAAAGTAGTACCTACACAAATTTAGCCTGTACATTTCCCTTTGATAATGACAAGTAGCGCATGCTTCTAAGGCTTGGGACTCTCTCTTATGGACTCATACCATAACAGTGTAATACATTTTCCTTTGGTAATACCATTGATCCTTCAAGACTTGGGACTCTATTAGGGACTCATACCAAAACAGTGTAGGTAAATAAAGGGCCATACATAACATTCTGTAAAACAAAATATTGGATTTATGGTACCTACATACCCGGACAGAAGCAGATGCATATAAATATCTACTTACTACCATTTGTCCACAACCATAGGGTCCCCAGTGGAGTCACTGTTCAATAGCATACGGAGCTCCTCCCATCGACGTAAGTATACCTAAAGGCGGCTTTTCCTGTGGCCTTACGTCGACTTCGTCACCATTTCTAAAAAACAAGAAAGTACCTAGGTATTGCTAATGTATGATACTGGCACGGTACCATGATAACATTCCGAAATGATAATATGTAGTCACAATACTCGGAAGGCTGCGGCAAAAGCTACAACCAAAATGTATGATATTTCGATCATAGATTAATGAAGTTATTGGTTAAGTTATTGATTAATTTACAACTTCATGAAGCTCACTATTATCTCTAACTGCGTAGGGGACTTGTGCGCATTCTTAAACGTTTTTTATTGTATCGACTTAAATGTTAGATGTGTAATGTATAGAAAGCCGGTAAAATTTGCGAGACAAAAAGGAAAGAAAGAGAAAGAAACACAAAAAATTACATTGAATTTGACACATTTATCATGACATTGACAGTTTTTCACACTTTCAAGCATAAAATACCATAGAGTTTTGTTGTTTCTTAATTTTTTACCAACCTTCTAAATCAAAATATCGGTTCGGTTCAGTCGATGGATCTGATCGAGTATCGAGCAGTCGATTGGAATTCAAAGTGCAATAGACTAGAGTGAGAACCTAACGACCTAAACGTTAACGTGAGCTCGACGGGCAATTCGACGGGTTTTTGTGAAATATGTAGACTAAGCCCTCAGTTGTGGCCGTAGTGACACTATTTGCGAAAGTTTGCATGGATAGATGTTTGTTACCTTCTAGTCTTCTCAATAACGCCAGAACGGCTGCACGGATTTAGATGAATTTGGCACAGAGATTTACTAAAGTCTGGATTAGCACATATTACATTTTTATACCAGAACATGTACGATTCCCGTGGGATAGATTTGTTTTTGTTTTGCACACAGCTAGGAATCGACATTATTTTCAATGTCGTCGGTCCATGGCGTGGGGCCTTCCTGTCAACTTATTAGTAAGTGATCCGTTGGTGCATGACTGGGGTTTGAAACTAGAACCTACGGATCGAAAGTCAAGGTACCTCCCACAAGGCCGACACGGGTCTTCCTAACTAACAATGCAGCAAAGATCTTGCTACGAGTACGGAAAACAACTCGAATAAATAAATCTCGTCCAAGTTTCCCCTAACTCTTATTTTTAGCACAAATAAATGGTTTTCTCAAAGGCTTCCTGGAGTTATTTTTCCAAGATGTACGAAATGCAATCACACCCTTTTTATTAGAAGCCGAGGAAATAGGGGATGGGGAGACGGGGATGAGTCATGGTCGGGGGTGACTTTACGACTGGGCAAACTACCTACCTACTTGTGATTTACAATTTTACTATGTTTCTTTTCGCAAAATGTTAGCGTTTGCTTGATTAAATCTCAGCTGGTAAGGTTTAGTTTTTTTTAGATTTTAAGTACAAAAGTACCCAAGGCCTTAAGTGCCATATTCATAGCTTTAAGACCTCTCTGTAACACTTATTTCTGCAAATAAACATCTTGAATCTTGAATAACTAATTTATACCATGCACCTAACTATTATTCTTTTAGTAATCAACAATATAATTTATTTATTACTAAATCCATTGTGACCTTTTAGTTCTATATATTTTATTTGCCAGTTGCTTCAAAAAATCACTGTTTGAATTTATAGTAGGTACAGCAACTAATTATTAACTACGATGTGGTTTTATTCAGTTCATCATATTATTTTTTAGCTATTGAAATTCACTAACTATTTACAGGAATTTAAGAGAACAGTCGTAAATGTTATCTAAAGGTACTCGTTTCTTTGTAAGGGTGTTCATGTCTCCCGGACTTCCCCTATTTTTTCAGTGAAACTTAAAAAGCTTTAGCCTTTGAATTGATTCCTTCTTTTTTGAAGCCGTGACTTATAACATGAATGTAATACCTACCTCAAGACAGCTCGGCCAACGAATGCAGCATACATCGCGATACGTGTTCTATCTCTGAGATAAGATGCGCTGCCGTACGCTTTGATCTCTCCCCTCGGCAACTGAGCTCGTAGCCGGATAACTTGACGATATACCTACATATTGTTTTTTTCTTGCTGTTTATATGAATAGTTTTATATACTTAGGTATTTATATAATCAGCTCAATACACCCACACTCAACGCGTGCATTTTATTATTTAATTTATACTCAATTTCCGGTCTATCTGTAGGGTACAAATTTTACGATAAACTTTTTCAAATCGCGTGTTCTTAGCAGGGACTGAATAACCGGAATATAAAGGTACCTTTAAATAACGATATGACATCATACCGATAAATTCAGGTTACCCGAATATTTCTCTACGGATAAATATAACGGTACCGGGGCTCTGGCTTCGCAGTTCATTTCGGTTTATTTCGCTACCGGAACCTGTCCTAGCGAACTAGCCGCGGCTCAAAATTTCGGTACCGAAATCTACCGGTATGAAATAACGGTACCGAAATGTTTTAACGGTACCAGTACCTATAACCTCTACCGCTTTCAGTCCCTGGTTCTTCTCTGGTTAGGCTTTATACAATCCTTAAAACGTATTCACATATACTATTATACGCACAAGACTTCTTCTTGTCGTGTCACTGATTATTTCTTGGTTATCTTGTATAAGGTCAGTGACCAGGTTGAGGTATGGTGGCCCTGAAAAGGGCCTATGACCGTAGACGAAAGATTCAGTGTAGTGAAAGGATTAAAGTGCACCAAGTAAAGAGTTGCAATAAATATTTATTACATTTAGTGGCCTCTCCACTCACTCACTCCGTGCATTTTTTGACAGGAAATATCTCTACCTACATTTGTGGAACATCTAGTAGGTATAAACAGTAGTAGTTTTTTCGCAGACTCTAAATTTTTTTGGATCTTCTTTTGCTACGATCATACTCTTTATCCATTTTTATCATTCCAAAACCCAATATTTTTTTTGGAATTATACTTATTTGACCAAGCATCCATTCAATATCCCGCCCATCAGATGCACTTGATTGTTCCAACTAATTAATGGCACAGCTGACAGCGGCAGGGACACCCCTTAAAATTGACTGAATTTTGCATACCTATAGTATTTCAGTGAAAAATGTCGAATTTACAAAAATCAAAGTAGAACAAACTTTATTGCCAATTGGGTGTAGAATAAGCCCCTTCCTAGATGACATGTAAATATTATGAATCACCTTGTACTACTACACTAACAAAACTAAAAACAGCTAATTCAAAATGTCCGGGAGAATCGGAAAAAACTGGATTCAGTCTGATGTCTGATATATTTTCATTTGGCTTTCGAATTATTTTCTATCATTGAAATCCCTACTCAAAATTGCCTTATTCTACAAATCAAATTAGTTTTCCTGAAATCTCAAACGGTGTGACACTGATAATTGCTTCCAACTTTTTCTACCCCGAAGGGTCGTTGCCCGTCGAATAAAAATACGATATTTCCGTAAGACATACAGGGGCAGGCGGTGAAGTGCGAAGTATTCCCGACAAGTCTCTGAAGTTGGCAACTTTGCAGTTTGCCCCTTTTGACGACTGACCATCTTGGACGACCACGCACTGCGAGTATTTCTGCTGGGACCACATTATCGTCAAACTACACTCAAAAAATCAGTAAACAATCGAGCAAGGTTTCCTTACACGCATTTGTTCTGAGAAAATCGTTTCATTGCATTTGCAACGTTTAGAAAATGGTTTCATTGTTTTGCATTTACAAAGTATAACAATGAACTTTGTAGCCAAGCACCATGAAAGCATAAAGTACCTTTTCCCGGTCAACTGAACAAGGGCTTGCAATAAAATATCAACTGTCAACGACAGGCCGGCCGAGTGCGGTTCACACGGCGATGATATTACACGGGAAATTTTTAAGCAATTACCCTTTTGGCCGTGGTGGTCGTAGTGAAGAATAGGCCACTCCATATACCCGTGGATGTCGTAAGAGGCGACTAAGGGAAAAAAAGCTAAGAGACGGGCAGCAGCGTCCTATATATTAACAACCTTAGCTCTAACTGCGCTCGCCAACCCGCGTGAAATGTGGGGTTTTGATGTAATTAAACACAACCGATTTTAGTCACCTTCGTATATTGTATGAGACAATAAATATGGCCACCGATGCAAGGTCCGTCAGCATATCTATTATATAGGTGCGCTTATACTACTACTACATTAAAGGTGCATTCGCACTGTATATATTACACACTTCACGCGTGCCCAGCGTGGTGAGTATGGGCTAATTCACCCCCCCCACCCGCTTCCCACAAGATAGGAATTCGCTGTGTAGGTAAATCTGAGGGGGAGGCCACGTTCAGCATTTCACGTACAACGCGGAAATGATGATGACCCTTTTGGCGACATATTGGTACCAAGAAATGGAGCCGGAGTGCAGCAAACTTGTCGGAAATTATTTTTCTAAATGTTTTTTTGGTGACACAGCTTGCCCATACAAATGCTTGTAGCGATAGGTAAATACCTAGCAGAGATCAACTCTGTTCCAATGCTCCACCAAAAATGCCCGTGTAGAAACACATTAACGTACATTCGACAACGATATATCGATACATAAACGATTTATATTAATGGTCCGTCCAAAGCAGACTTAACGGGTAGGTTCACATTGACACTGCTAATGTAGTACTAGATTGAATATGGACTTGAAACCTTGTTAGAAAATCTGAAAGCGACCGTATCATCATCATCATTTCAGCCGTCGGACGTCCATAATATGCCTCCACCGCAGATTTCCATGCCACCGACCTTGTACGGCATGGAACCGTAAAATCATTTGAAGGGATTTGCCCATACTCGCCTCGCTGCCTGGGCATGCGGGTTGGCAAGCGAAGATAAAGCTATTGTTGATAGGGAACGCTGCTGCCCATCCCCTAGCTTTTCTCCCTCAGTTGCCTCTTACGACATCCACGGGTAGTAATGGAGGGGCCTATTCTTCACCACGTCGAAAACAACTGTATAAATCTTATCAAATATTGCATTAGAGGATTTTAGTCAAAACTAACAACCCGGGTTTCATATTTTTAACTGTCGTAAGTGGAAATTTTATTTGTACATTTTAAAACGCCAATTATACAATAATTTAACGTCATCCATTGCGCTTACGACTGTCATCTCATTAGGAGCGGGTTTTAACGTGACATCTTAAGTTTTAGGTACATATTCATTTAAGAGGATACAAAAATCATAATAAATTGTCGAGTGGGCGGTGTAAAGAAAGTGACAGCGCTATGTACTATAATTGAATGCGGAAAGAGATAGCAAGCGTTAGAAGGCGCTCGAAAGTAATCGACGTAAGTGACATATGAGAAAATATCGATTATCTTAAAAACTATCTATTTTTTTAAAAAAGTGTCTTGGATTTAGGTACCCAAATGTCTAACACAATATTTAAAAAAAAGTTATTTTTGTTAGACGTCTCAGAGTATTTTCGAAAAAACTGTTGCAGAGGACCCAACTTTAAAAAATAAATCTATCGAGAAAAGTTTTACCAATCGCGTTTCTGTCTTGGATTTACGTAAATAAAATGCTCAAGTTATCTTTGTCATAAAAATCAGAACTGTGCGTTTTGCGGTTATTGAGAAAAAACAATTCAAAAATCATAAAAAAGTTAAACCCTCACCTTAAGTGTAAGTATTAACAGTCGCTAGCTCGAATAATTCTTAGATGTTACGAAGTAAGTTGTTACTTATCTGACTGTCTTAGACGATTCAACTTTTATAACTCCATTCTACTTCCAGTATCAGGACAAGTGCACCGGAGTAGATGTGAGTTTTATATGATTCAATAGGTTTTTTTATAGTTCTTCGTTGTAGGATTGATCGATTGGTATGGTAACACTCATTGACCAGTACCCGTCGATCAAGCAAACCTACTACACAATCGATCGGCGTCGACCGATTCGTGAGTCCATTGTAAATGTCAGTGATTTTAATGAAATTTGACTTGATATAAGACAATTTTTTACCGACTGCTTGCGATTAGATAGTGCCATAATCTGATGCTTAGTACTCGGATCTTAAATCTCTCATTTCGTTAAATACCTTTTATTTAGTATCATCACTGCAGCTCTAGAGCTTTGAATTTTTTTACGCTCAAAGATAAAACTTCATTACCTAGTGAATACAGTTCATATTTTATTCCTCAGCTATGCTTTCTTAAAAAGTGACAACTGTTATTACACGGCCGTAATTGGAGACGCTGCTGACAACAACTATTTATATGAAGTTCGCGTAATGCATGTTGTACCTTGAAAACAATAAAATAATTGCATCTACTTCATCATCATTTCGGCCGTAGGACGTCCACTGCTGAAAATAGGCCCATAGATTACCAGCGCGACTGGCCTTGTACGGCCTGCACCCAAACCATTATTTGGGGGGTTTTGCCCCGCCACGCTGGGCAAGCAGGTTGGCGTAGATAAAGCTATTGTTGTTAGGAACGCTGCTGCCCATCCCCTAGCATTTTTCCCTTAGTCTCCTCTTACGACATCCGCGGGATGTTGGGAAAATGTCTAGTTTTAAAAGACTTAGAACAAAATTAATTGCCAATTGGGTGTAGAAAAAGCGTACATAATTAATATGAATCACCTTGTATAATCAGTTTGGAGAAAAAACATAAAAAATATAATTCTTTGTCTAGGCAATTGCAATGGAAATCGTCATCATGGCCGCCGCTACTTGGGAAGCAAAAGTTATGGAGCTTGAACGTTTCTTTCACTCGATTTCATTTTGTAGTCCGCTAAGGAATGAGATATCATTAAACCCGCGTTTTGCAAATGAACGAACACTTCCAGTTGAATACTGAACAAATTAAATCTGATTTTAATACTTTTGTGTGAAAATTTACTTTATCAACCGACTTAAAAAAATGTGGAGACTATCAATGCGGCTATGTACTATTTTTTTCATAAGTTCGTCTTTGTATGATTTGCAGTTTTGCTTGTGAATTAACGCAACATTAGTTGCATTGCTTCTAGTGGTTTCTTTGTTAACGAAGTAGATCATTTACTCATCCATAAACATTTGTATTTCTCAAAATAGCCCGAAAGGTCACCGTGACAAGTTTTTGTTATTTTTCGGTAGTTTTATTGGTAATTTGAATGACACCAACTTGGGAGAGTTTCCTAAAATAAAATATGAGCTCTCCTTTAGACCAAAGCACACCTACATTTAACAGAACGTTTACTGTATTCTCATAGCCACTTCACACTGTAGAGATGTATGTTTGTGAAGATTTTTCGCGATCGCGTCGAAAAGTTTGAAATTGAAGATATACCTGGAATCTAACATATCTGAAGAATTGATTTACAGAAAGAAAATGAAAACGAATACAAGTAAATAATATTTACAAAATACACAAGAAACAGTTGAGCCATCTATAGACCGTTACAAACGATCTATAGATAGCTCAATTGATTCAGATCACTACCAGTCCGTCGAAGCGTCCCCAAGACGCTGGCGGAATTGCCACGCTGGATGGCAATGCAAATTTGACAGGCCTCATAGCTCAGTTAGTAGTAACTCTGCCTTCTGCGCATGAGGTCGCGGGTTTGATCCCTGCACTGGACAAACATTTGTGTGATAAACACAGATGTTTGTTCTGTGTCTGGGTGTTAACTATACTTTATACTTTACTACTATTATATACTTATCTATTATATATATCAGTATCTGGTACCCATAGTACAGGCTATGCCTAGTTTGGGATCAGTTGACCGTGTAAATATGTCCGGAAAAAAAAAAAAAAAGTCCGTTGGGCCGAATAGGAGCCAGCTCTCAGATCACGTGTCGCTTCGATCAGACGCCATGATATTATTTTGAAAACCCGGAGGGCCCCATTCTATCTGAACGGCCTGGAATAACATAGAGCCTACTTTTATCCCCACGTGAACGAAGTCGCAGGCGGAAGCTAGCTATAATATTATTACGTTAATATCAGGATGTTATCATTGCTTTTATCACAGAAGCTATTTCTGTGTTGTTATGCAAAATAGTGTAATGACATCGTTGAACTTTGTGGACTCTACAACGCGTTCCGTAACTAGTATACCTACTAGAATTGACTTGCTGTGCGCTGGTAGCTCCGAGACGTGTTGCCTTGCCGAGCACTGAACAGAAAGTGAAATTCTATACTTATGTTGTAACATACATACATAAAATCATGCCTATTTCCCAGAGGGGTAGGCAGAGACCACGGCTTTCCACTTACTACGATCTTGACATACCTCTTTTGCTTCATTCACTCTCATCACATTCCTCATACATGCTCGTCGGTTTAGGGTACTCATGACCTGGCCTTTGTCCAAAATGTCACCGATTTGGTCGCTAAACGTACGACTTCCAACGGTTCCATTCACACTCGCCTTATACACCTGTTTCGTTAATCTTCTTTCGTTCATCCTCTCTACATGACCAAACCATCTCAGCATACCTTTCTCAATCCTCATCACTAGGTACATCTTCTTTCACTCCACAACGTTCTTTTATCACAATGTTGTTACAAGTATTGGAAAAAGGCCTTCCCAAGCCCTGACCAACAACGATCCATTTAAATTAACTCTATCCTTCAATATTATCTTCAAACCCCAGTCAGCAGCAATTAGAGGCACCCTTGCCCACCATTATAAAAGTTCCATCATAAACGATACAAAATACACCTACGAATTTTCATGTCCGATTTAACATGACGAGGGTTGCCCATTATTCAGCATTATCGGCCCTTCCACAGAATAAGTGGTAATTACTACGTTCTGTATTGCCCCTAAGGTCTGTTCGGATAAAACGTATCGCACGTCGCCTGTAGATAGGTCATCATCATCATTCCAGCCGTAAGACGTCCACTGCTGGATATAGGCCTCCCCCAATGAGTTCCACGACGAACGGTCTAGAGCTTTTTCTATTCACAATGTTGTGAAGGTTGCAGGACCTCGGTCCATAGAGTGGTGGGCCTTCCAACACTGCGTCACCCAGTTCGTGTTCGCCATTCGTGAACCTTTAATCCCCAACACTTGTCGGTTCTGCAAGCTATTTGGCCTACCCACTGCCACTTCGACAGTTTCTAGACTGGCCGTGGTAGCCCCGGCTGAAGAATTGGCCGTGGTGGCCCCGGATGAAGAATAGGCCCCTCCATATCTACCTATCCGCGGATGTCGTAAGAGGCGACTAAGGGAAAAAAGCTAGGGGATGGGCAGCAGCGTCCCTTATTTTAACAACGATAGCTCTAACTGCGCTCGCCAACCCGCATGCCCAGCGTGGTGAGTATGGGCAAATCCCCCCACATGATAAGGAATTTGCTGTCTGTGGGGGAGGCCATGTTCAGCAGTGGCCGTCGAACGGCTGAAATGATGATGATGATGACTGCCACTTCAACTTTTCGGATCTTATCACGTAATGTAATTTAATTTAGAATCTATTTACCAACAATTTAAAAAAAAACTGAATTGAAGGCATTTCTCGTAAAAGAGTAACATTCTCAAGTTCTTCCACTTGGCACGAAATCAATTCTCGGCTGTCAGTCAATAGCAAGTATAAAAGCTATCGACAGACAATTTGCTTTTTGTTTTCTCTTCCTTCGGGACTCAACATGATTTCGGGAATTCGGAGTGAAGCAATGTTTTCAGGATCTGTAGCAAAATGGCAAATAGAAAGACTTTATTATTTTCCGCCTGTTGGTATCTAAGATTCCTTCTTTCAGTCAGTCAGATCAGCTTTACCTTGCAGTTTCGGTCGCGTGGTAGGACTGGTAGGTAACTCCCGAATATAATAAGATCTATCTATCTTCTCCAATCCAATGATCATCATCATTACGGCGTGGTTTACTAAAATTGTTTTTCTCACTATCGCCTACTCCTGACACATTTAAAAAAACCCCTCGATCTTCGCCTTTAGGAAAATTTTATGGGAAATTTCCTAAAATAATCGAGTGTGACAGCAATTTCTATGAATATACATATTGTTACTTAGACTGAAGTGAACTGAAAACTAACTAAAAACAAGCAGTCCACAATGAACACCAGGGTAAACTTGATTATGGTAAAACTAAGAGCCTAAACAACAATGAAAATATATTAATTACTTGTACTTACACAAAACATTGTGAGCAGTATTGTATCGTATAATTTGTTAATGACCGTAGCCCCCTAGCCTCCTAACACAATGGCTGTGTACCAAACCGGAAAGGCTGCTTAGGAGCAGGTAGTAGTCCTTATGTTGGAGTTCACCAAATTAATAACAGGCCGTTGAGCGGCTGGTTAGCATAACACCTCTCTTGATGGAAAGATATTGTTGGTATTGAGTGGGTGGTTAAACACTAGCCACGGAATTCTTAGGCAGCCCCAAGATTTCGTGTTTTCCAAGGCACATTCGCGTGATATCCCATTAAAAGTAGCCTATAATAGTCAGGGGTGTTACTCCTTAATTTTACGAATTGATTCACTAGTTCCAGGAAATAAGGAGGAAGGAGGGAGGGGATAGAAGATAGAGATTCAGGATAGAAGGAAGGGGTCCTTCTATCCTGAAACCATCACCAAGTCTGCTCCACGGCCCAACCCCTAAAATTACGACAAACACATTAATATGTGTGGTACTGTGTAGTAAACAAACTGACGGTGTTTGTGTGTGTGCCTATCAAAACCTTTAGGCTATTTGAGTACAAACGCGAGGGGCAAGCAGCGTTTCAAATATTGACCGGCATTATGACGACGATAACACACATTAACGCCCGTTTCTGAGTTGGTAAACATTGGCCTTAGCCTACTATCCTAACACAAAGATCCCTTTTGACACAGGAGCCGATTCAAAGGAGCAGCACGTGCGTGCTCTACTTATTTGAGATCATTATATTCAGTTAGTTCTTGTATCTCATTTATTCAATTTAAAGTGTTTCTCTAAATGGTTTTACTATAGGTAGTAAAACAAACTCAATAAATCTGTATTTGGTTTTCAAAAGTCGGAGAACTTACTATATTGCCAATTATAAAATAAATAAAAATAAATAATCCGGACATATTCACACGGTCAACTGATCCCAAACTAGGCATAGCCTATACTATGGGTACCAGAGACATATACATATAATAGATAAGTATTTAACACCCAGACACAGAACAAACATCTGTGTTCATCACACAAATGTTTGTCCAGTGCGGGGATCGAACCCGCGACCTCTAGCGCAGAAGGCAGAGTTACTACTAACTAAGCTATAAGGCCAGTCAATTGGACGACCCTTCGGGATGGTATAAATAATATAAGACACCTTGGGAACCTATACCAAAGTTTCACATATTGACAGCCTTCCTAGTGAAGTAATTAAGCTCTGTTTAGATGTTTACCCAGAGATAAGCTTCAACATAATGATGTATAGAGCGCAATTTTGACAGATGTTTAAAAGGCCAGCTGCGGTCCGGTCAGCCGGCGAAGTTGGATGATTATTCATCTAGTTCTTTGGAATTCTAGACAGCACGGACAGTATTGATGAATTGCTAGTCAGGGAGTAAATTTTGGCCATGGTGGCCTCGGCTGAAGAATAGGCGACTAAGACTAAGCTAGGTGATAGGCAGCAGCGTCCCTCATTTTAACAACGATAGCTCTAACTGCGCTGGCTAACCCGCATGCCCGGCGTGGTGAGTATGGGCAAATCCCCCCACTTGATAAGGAATTCGCTCTGTCTGTGGGGGAGGCCACGTTCAGCAGTTGACGTCGTACGGCTGAAATGATGATGAGTAAATATTTATCTCGTTGCGTTTTATTTTAGTTCTGTGATAGCTAGGGCTAAGCTTTAGGGAGGACATACGACACAAAGACCGGGTCTCTTATCGTGGGCCTCTTAAGAAGGCTCAAGGTCACTCAACGAGATAAGGAGAGATCTATTGCTTCCTTGTCGTTTCACTGATTCTTACTTGGTCATCCTGAATTAGGTCAGTGCTGTGATTAGGTTGAGGTATAGATGCCCTAAAAGGGCCTATGATCGTCGGCGAAAGAATCAGTGAAGTGAAAGGAAAGCCAATTCTTAACTAGGTATAAGGGGAGCGCGATTACTGCTCTATCACTTACCCCTTACTCGGCTAAGAACAATTATCAAACTTTCTTTAGCTGAAATACCTGAATAGTACTTCTGAGTAGCTAAGTTCGTTTTCTGCTACATAAACCTATTTTCTCCGAGGTCAAAACGATCCCAATCCCGTTCGCGCCAGTAACATATCTGTGCACATCTGCCGGAGTGACGACTGAAGTTATCAGTCAGTTGGGCACGGGAGACGGACGCGCGTGACCGTCTTGTGTACTTCGTTACTAGTGAGAATTAGAATTTTTCGGCCATGGGTTTTCGGCCGTGACTGTACTTGTGTTTTTGTTTTTAGTGTTGGGAAAGTGCAAAAAACTGTACGAAGTAAGTGGTTTTTTTTAAAAGATGCTAAGAAAAAAGAGTTTACCCTGGTATCTTTAGTCATTAGGTTTTCCTCACACCACTGTGACATCAAACTGTCATTATTTTTATAGAGATTTTCGCTAAATATTACGGTACTCTCTACGCGAATAGAAAAAACGAAAACTGTTTTGAAGATTATTCACAAAGAACCCTAATTTAGTGAGGTAAATAGGTATTAGGTTGAGACTTATTTTAAGTGGGTACAACTAATAGTTTTATCTTGTTTTCTATGTAAAGGTCAGTAAAAGTTCACTGTTATTATTAGTTATTAAATATTACAATTATTAGCTGTGTTGCTAGTGATGATGATGACATATAGCACTGAGACTTAGGCCGATCGTCCACCGCCAACTAAATTAAGTTAGTTTAGCTTAGCTCGCATAGTTGAACCAGGTTTTCATACAATATGTGCGTCCACTGAAAACTATGCCAGCTAAGCGTAGAATAGCTAAGTCTAACTAACTTAGTTGTGTAGGCCGATCCGTAACTACGTGAGCTAAACTAAGCAATAATTAATCTTCTTTTCTTATGACGATTGTAATCTTCCTCTGAACTCTCGACTCACAAACTGACTATCACTAACGTAGCTTATTTTTCCGTGGACGGACAACTAAAGTTTACATACATACTACATACATAAAATCACGCCTGTTTCCCAGAGGGGTAGGCAGAGACCACGGTTTTCCACTTGCTACGATTCTGACATACCTCTTTTACTTCATTCACTCTCATCACTTTCCTCATACAAGCTCGTCGGTTTAGGGTACTCTTGACCTGGCTTTTGTCCAAAACGTCACCGATTTGGTCACTAAACGTACGCGTAGGTCTTCCCCTTCCAACGGTCCCATTCACACTCGCCTTATAAACCTGTTTCGTCAATCTTCTTTCGTTAATCCTCTCTACATGACCAAACCATCTCAGCATACCTTTCTCAATCCTCATCACTACATCTTCTTTCACTCCACAACGCTCTCTTATCACACTGTTCCTCACTCTATCTTTCAAAGTTACTCCACACATACTTCGCAAAGCTATCGTTTCCACTGCATTTATTCTACTTTGATTCTTTTTCTGCCATACCCAACTTTCACTAAACTTAAACTAAAGTTTAATTTAGCTAAAAGAAAAATAATAATAATAACAGTTGAAAATTAAGCTAAAATAATATTATACTAGGAATTAACTCTGTTTTCTACGACTACGACTACAAGTAGAAAACTGAGTTCAGATCACCAACCACAGGCAGCGTGCCCAAAAGGCTGGCCTATTTGTACTGTCTACTTTGCATTTAGCTTAGTTTAGTTCGCTGAGCTTAGTTTTCTTTTAGTTTACTTGGCGGTGGACGATCGGCTTTAAAAAGGAAATATTTCTGGATTAGGCAGCGATTACAAAATTAAAGGCAAACATCAACTTCTTAAAAAGCCTCTCGGCAAATATCAATTTGCCTACAATAACATACATAAACAAATGTTTACGTTTCCCTATTTAATAACAAACAAACACAAGTAGCGTCGCTTTAAGTAGGTACCTACCGTCCACAGATGTAATTTTCAATTACGGTTACAAAATAGATCTTAATCTTAATTATCGTGAACTTAATTACGTTTCTTGGGTTACGGTTTGGTTGGTAATGTAGTGCTTATTACAACGGCGTGCTTAAATAGAAAACAATTTACCTATGCTTTAAGCCGTGTTCAAACGGCATGCGATATGTCCTGGATATATCTTTTTTTTTACACTATTTTTATTTTATTTTATTTATTTATTTAGGAAAAACAAACAACTACATTATATATATGTAAGATACAGTGAGTAGTAGGTACATAATTTCATATGCAACAAATTATTAATAATGTAGTCCACAACGTTATCCACAACTTAGTATATAAGAGTCACAAAAAAGGCCAGCTTTTAAGGTGGCAAATAAGCAAACACCTATGTATGTGGTTACCGTAGCCTATGAACGGTTGCAATACCTGGCTGCTCCAATTGAGAGCGAGAAACCTCCTCGCTGTGACCTACCTCCTCCTAAAATTCGTTTCAAAATTGTCCTCTACTCAAGAAATTCAATTTGAGTCAAACGTAAAAGTCAAACTTAAAATGAACTTTATTCATTTATTTGAAACTTTGCAAAAATATTTTAAATTACAAATAATGAGATGCGGGTTCAGAAATTAAATATACACGTTTGAATAAAAAACATACTTTTTAGCATCAATCGTTTCAAAAAATTGTCTTATCTAATATTTAATATTCCGGACATATCACACACGGTCAACTGATCCCAAACTAGGCATAGCCTGTAGGTACTATGGGTACCAGAGACTGACATACATAATAGATATATATTTAACACCCAGACACAGAACAAACATCTGTGTTAGTCACAAATGTTTGTCCAGTGCGGTAATCGAACCCGCGACCTCTAGCGCAGAAGGCAGAGTTACTACCAACTGAGCTATGAGGTCAGTCAAGATATTGTACATAACGTACTTGCCCTGAGTACCTGCCTACATTATTTTATTCTGTACCTATGAGTTCACGTGCGTGAAACCAGCTGGTAAACAATAAAAACGAGTAAAACGATGACGGCAGCGATCCTTGAAACCACTGGACCTATAAAGTAGGATAATCAGGATGCGGTGACCCTAAATGACAGTGCATTTATTGCCGACGCTATAAGACTGCGAAAAATTTGTTGCTTCTTTTATATAATTAATATAATATATTCTAATTCTATAGTATATTATAATATAATATAATCTTTTATATATTTTATCAAATAAGCCATGAGGCCAAAAAATTGTGTACAGAGGTACTGGGCCATGACGTCTTATTGCTAAATGCAAGCTTGTCAGCACTATTTTATTAGAATTTGAACCCTAAATCTTTACTCATAATCGCAAATCACGGGACCATATAGAAATAAGATATTTTTTACAAAAACTATTATAACCGACTTCAAACTCCTGAATATTTACAAGATTAATATCAACCTCTTTTTTTTGTTATCAACCTCTTTGCGTTTTGCTTACTTAATGAGGATGACACTGGCCACCTACACTTTCGAATAAAAAACAAAAAGAAGTATGACATCCATTCATCATCAATAATAACAATAACTCTTTTTTCATGTTCTATTCATTTTATTACCTACCTAACTCTTCTGATCCTGTCCCATCCGCCTTAGAATTCGCGTACCAATTTCCATACCTGTTTCCCTAATTTAAAAAAAAAAAAAACTTAACTAATTAAAATTAAAATGGCAAATGCAAAAGTCGTGCGAGACACAAAAAAAAAAAAAAAAAACAATAACTCTTACGGTCTCTAACTGACAATCAAACGTAGTGTTTTTATTATCTTTGAAAATCAACGCAGAGCCTACTAAGAGTATGAAATTTGCTGGGTAGCTTCCTGTTGTAACGTATGGGTGCACAGAAATAAATTCGAGACACACAACCCCTAAGTTTAAAGTTTATGTAAAAATAGCAGCAACCGAACGAAGTCGCGGGGATAACCATAACATAACACCATCGACAAAAAAAAATCGGCAAGTTGTGAAGAGAGATGACGTTTTTTTTAAGTTTTACGGGACAAGTACCAATCCCTCAGGAATTAGATAAATATGGGACCACCTTGGGATCATACTCTATACACCAGCGAAAGAATTATCAAAATCGGTTTAGTATTGGCAGAGATATCGAGTAACATACACAGAACAGAACAGGCTTGAGAACCTCCTCCTTTTTGAAGTCGGTAATACATTGGGTTAGTGCATACAAAGGGCATACAAAATAAATAACACCCAACAGTCACATACATAGTCCTGAATCCACACTAGAATTCCCTGTGTCGTGGGTATCAGAAACTACAAGTACGGGTTTAGTACCAAAACACCCATATAACACACTAAGATTTGAATGTAATTCAAAATTATCGGCGCTTCGAGCTCAGGAACGGATGTGAACCCAGTTAGTTAGAGCTTTTCCGTATCTATTTGAGGGTTGCTGGCTCAAATACTGCCTGAGCCGAAAATTTTGGGGTATTCTAGAGGTAAAATCTTGCGCTGTATGGAAAGGGCTTGTGACCGTTCGTCATGGAACTCTTTGGGGAAGGCCTATGTCCAACAGTGGACTTCTACAGGCTGATGATGATGGTACAAAAAGATTTCCACATTGAGACATACATTAGGTATGTAGATAGGTATTCTACCTACGCTAGTTATATGAATAGGTAAGCCAACACCGCGCGTATTATTTATGGCCGAGTGACGTGAACGTTACGTCACTCTTGTGTCACTCTAAATTGCCTTTTCATTGGGAAGGACCCTGAACTTGGATGCATGCCGTTTGTTCAAACTCCGATTCTCTGAAAATTTGTATTGAAATAAAATAAATAGAATCGCGACTTTAATACCCAA
The DNA here is from genome assembly GCA_947579855.1 of Anticlea derivata. Taxonomy (NCBI): domain Eukaryota; kingdom Metazoa; phylum Arthropoda; class Insecta; order Lepidoptera; family Geometridae; genus Anticlea; species Anticlea derivata. The sequence continues at coordinate 10,901,906 of OX388264.1, forward strand.
GAATGGTAGACATCCTTTCAGATCTCCAGGTGAAGATGTCTGGAGGGGTAGGCAGAGGCACGTCCAAACATTTAGCACACGCCCACATTTTGCAGTATTCCATACCTAGAATTTTTAGGAAAAGAAATGGTCCGTGAGCTTATAGTGCCCAAAAATCAAGGTTTAGGTCAATGCATTAAAAAGATATGGAAATGAGCCAAAGTCAAATAGCGTTTATTTCAATAAAATCACTAGGATCACTTTGAAACGTCTTAGAAACTAGGTGATGCCTGCTCTTCGCGTCAAGTGTCAAATTTTTGTCTTGAAAAACCTCTATGCTACTTCTAGTAACATAACAATTCTGAAATTAGGATTGCTTATGCTAACGCTAAGTATTTGTCTTTAGTTGTATCGCTTTTAGTGAATATTCTGTACCTTCTAGGTAGCATTTCTTCTGTGGTCACGTTATCAAAACGTCGACGCGAATTCGAATTAATTTCGACTCTGCGTAAATTGAACTGTCACGGTTAAACGTAATACGCCTCAGCTGCTCGCTTTTATGCGCGACTGTACGTAGGCACTTTGTAATTTGTATTAATAAAATTCACCAGGTTTTTTCCTTGTTACTTCTGAAGCCTTATATTTCAAGTCGATATTTTCAAACGCTATCCAACTTCAACATCAAAGAATAATGCAATCAATTGGTAAAACAAAAAAATAAAAAAAAAATACAGCCGACTTGATAACCTCCTCCTTTTGGAAGTCGGTTAAAAAAATGAATAACGTGAATGAGTAGGTAAAAAGATCTTTATATCCTCACATCTTGACAAACTTTCGCATATATGATCAGCGTAGCTTGCATGCACATGTCTAATGTCTTCGAATTTTTTGGTTTTAGGACATGCCGGTTTTCGCAAGATATTTTCCTTCACCGTTTGATAGCACTCGTGACTCGTATAGAACATAAATTTTCCGAATGGTTCCACTGGTGCACGTGATTCGAACCCACGACCTGTGGATCGGAAGCAACAACAAACACTCCACCAGTGCTCCACTTATATAGTGTGGTAGTTCACTTCAGCTTTGGTTTCCTAGGCGGACCGTTTTGTCTACAGTCGGCGTTACGTTACCATATCCTTTAGCATAAGCAATTTTTGAGCGTAGGCGTTGCCAAACGATATTATCGCGGTGCTGTCCCGACACTGAACGGAACAACATTGTCGTGGCGATAACGCGTCGAAATCCCGCTAACCTACAACATGAAGAGCTTTAAGAAAATTACAAAAAGATTTCTCCAGGGCAGGCAACGCATTAGCAATGCTCCAGGTGTTGCAGATGTCAATAGGCGACGGTAACCGCTTACCATCAGGTGGGCCGTAAACCTGTTTGCCTCCGTATAACATTAAAAAAAAAAACGCCGCGGCTACGAGGGTCTTTACAATATCACATCCTCTAAGACGTCACCTACTCTTTAAAATAGCTGGCGATCGCAAGGGTACGGTAAAGACACGGCGGGCGGTGCTTAAATTCGCAAACACTAAAGAATCGCTTGTGTGAAAACTATTCCTAAGATTTTGGGGACCACTACGCTTTGGATATGTCTCTAGATAAAACGCGCCGTGTCATTGCGTCAATGAACGCCGATCACGGCACTGTTTACATTTAACTATAAAAGGTTTTTTTATCAAAATGCAAACTTATGCAAACATTATACAGAGAAAGCGTGAACATTATTATTGGAATGTATCTCACTTATCACTACTGATAACGATGACCATTGCACCGTATCCTTCCACAGAGCAAAACGTCATAACTTACAAAAAAATACGCAAAACTGAGCTGTATTCATACGTCCTTAGAGGTGGTAGCTGAGGGTAGTGGAAATGATGTTGTGGTAGTGAAAATATACGCAAAGGTCAAAGAACAGGAGCTGATTAGGCACGATGGTTGAGAGTATGTATTTAGAATGAATGCTCTTTTGAATTGAACTAAACTTTACTTCAAATAAAGCGATACCCGAGTGTGGGAAGCCAAAATGGTTATCTGCAAAATAAAACTTTTTGTAGACACAAGCGGACAACTCTTGTCAGAACCAACTAACATGTTATAGGCGCAAAATCAAAAACCAATATCTATTTGCTAGAAACAGGGGACCTAGTGTCGTCTTATTAAGTTAGGGTACTAGTAGTGGCGGAGCGGGTGAGTTCCCATCTGAGACGCAAGGGGGGCGGGTTCCGCTGCTAGAATTTTTTTTTCATGATCTACAAATATTTTCGGGATGTGGTACCATGGTGCTCGTAGTTCCTGATAACCTCGACACAGGGAATTCTGGTGTCGGGTCAGGACTATTGTTCTTGGCTTAGAATTATTTAACTCTGCCTTCTGCGCTAGAGGTCGTGGGTTCGATTCCCGCACTGGACAAACATTTGTGTGATGAAAACAGATGTTTGTTCTGTATCTGGGTGTTAATATATATATATTATGTATATCAGTCTCTGGTACCTATAGTACAGGCTATGCCTAGTTTGGGATCAGCTGACCGTGTGATAGGTCCGGAATATTTTTTTTTATTTTTTTTTTATTTATTTATAATTAAGTACCAGTATAGCCCTATCGGCCGAGACCAAACCTCGTTCTCGTCAAACCTTCTTAAGTATCAAATCAATTTGAGAGGAGTGTTTAATGATCATTGTCAACAGGAAAATAAAATAAATATTAGTTGAAAGGATATCATTATCTCCCAATGCCGTGACCCCTTTTATCGCCTAAGTTCATCCACTTTTCATCATTCACGTGTTATTGGGAAATACGGGTGAATTCGATAAAAATATCACGATATTCTCGTGGCATCGACTTCGAACGATGTCACTATATCGTATTACAATAGACAAGGTGATAAATAATAATAGGTATATTATCCCGAAAGGGGCTTATCCTATACCCAATTGGAAATAAAGTTTCAACATTACTCATTGAAAATTTACATTTAATAGCAGACCACAAAAGGCAATGCAGGAAGCTGAATAGGCGAAATCAGAGCTCGGAAAGTTTAGGAGCAATAAAATGATGCAATTTGCGCTTTTAGCTAGGGTCCCTTGGCCAGTATTCAGACAAATTTTCAATGTTGTTATGTAGTTTTATTTCTTTGGGTGATTGGTGCATTCATTTAATTTATAAGGGATTTTTAAAGACCTTTATAAGACTAATGTTTGACGTATCTCTAGTATCTACTAGTTTTCGCACTGACTCACAATACCAATTTGAGATTCTTCATTGATTTAGGCAAGTCCATTCTAAGGTTTAATTAGACTTACAAATTTCTAGTAAGCAATATATTCCGCTAATCTATTCCTCATACGTTCCAAAAGATTCTGAAGATTTAAGACCGTTCGTCATGGAACTCTTTGGGGGAGGCCTATGTCTAGTAGTGAACTTCTGCAGGCTGATGATGAATATAAATACAACCACGGCTTTCCGCCCGGTTTGTAGGTTCTTAATTGAAAATGTAAAAAAGTTATTTTAATCCAACTAAAGTTTCCAAATTAGGTAAGTTTGTGTTTCGCTCGATTAAGCAACTTACTTCTTCGATTTCAAAAGACGTTTATAAAGTGAAAAATTTGATGGAGCGTTTCAAAGGTTTGGATGCGCTACAGATTCTCTTCAAGGAAATTCTCATAAACTGTAGTTGATTGATAGATGATGGTGATTAACAGTTTTCAACAAGTTTCAATTGGCCTCTTAATTTGTAATTATGACGCCAACAAATCAAACTGGTTGACTGTACATTGCGTTGTATTTCTGCCATTTTTGAGGGCGGTAAAATGACATCTTATACCAAAGCTGAGATGTTAAAAAAAGCCCTCGTATTTGTAATTATAGTTATTCCATTTGACGAAGTCTCATGAATCATTGCAATTTGAATCTTATATTAATTTCATAAAGGTCACCACACCACAGTCAAGTCATCGTGAAGAACTATAACAAGATTTAATAAATGACTAATATAATACATACCAGATATCTACGGACTATCTCAAGAAATATTAAATAATATCTTCATTTAGGTAAGTACCTAACCAAGTAATAATCTATAATGTTTTTCCGCTCTGTAGCATAGACAAGCTTAATCTTTTTTATTATGTACAATATTAAACATAATCGTTTGATAAAATATTAAAACAACAATTATTTTAAGCACGTTATCTATCGTATGCGAAGTTCATTGACGTTGATAAATGTGATTAAGGTGCTTTTAGCCAAACAATTTTAGGATAACCTTATTATTATTTAGATTCAATATAAATTCGTGAAAATTTGTAATGGCATTCATCAGGGTCGTGTGTTTACCTATACAATAAAAGTTAAATATTTGCTAAGACATCGGCGATTCTTGAAATCTTTCTGTTTTGATTGGCTAATATTTGACAATTGGTATCGTATCGTAAGCGTAACGCTATAGTGAAATATTTGTGCTCGGGCTACAGTTGCGAGTTACGACAGATGCGTCGTATGTAGGTACGTAACTGAGGCGACCCACACGGAACGTCTGCCCTGTAGAAATTGTATTGATTCTATTTGTCAATAAAAACCAAAGCCATGAAAAAAAGTCGGTGCAAAATAATTATTTTGTATTTTCCTTGTTCCAGATAATTAAAAGTGACTGGAAACTATGCCATAGTGTTCGTGTAGTGATAAAAATGAAGATGTGCCGGTGTAAACGTTCATTGTCGGCGACGGTCGGTGCGATAATGACGTTAGTAGTGTGTGTGATCATGGAGGTAGCCTCAGCTGAGGGGAGGGGGGAGTCTCACAAGTTCACCATAGAGGAACTATTGTCTATGAACGTGGAACCTAAAGACTCTGGTGACCTAGGATTGGATCCGTGTAAAGCAAGTAAGTTTATCATCTAAAGCTTTTTTTGTGTTTTTCTGTTTCTTTGTCCAGCGCTGTATATAGTTTGTAAACTCATACATGTGCGTTACAGTAATTACAAAAACAAACCAAACATACGCGTACCTGCGGCGTTAACTGTCCCAATGCTTTAAAACTTAGGTAAATGCTTAAAGGATTTATATTTTCAGGCAATTACAGTTTATTTTTACGTGGTCCCTGTAAGAGCTATTTTCGCTTATCAAAGCTTCGTTCTCTTTTGTTTCACAGCCCCATAAAAGGGACAATATGACGCCAGGTTCGTCCTGTTCGGACACCTTATGATGGCCGGCGATTACCGCCATAACGAATTTTATATACCTAACCGTTTTGGTGTAGGGAACAGGATGTAAGCTGTAATAAGACTGTTATTTTTGATACGAGTATGAGTGTCATCTATGAGCCGTGTTGTTCAAGCGGATGGCCTCGACTCTTGATCTAAAGATCGTGGGTTCAAATCCCGTCCGTGCAAAAAATTTAAAAACGCACAAAACGGTGAAGGAAAACGTCACGAGGAAACCCGTTGGTTAGTCAGCTCCACAGGTATTGACCATGTCTTTCCGATAAAGCCGACTAGGTTAAATTTTAACCCCCGCTCCCTTCCAACGGTGACCACCCGTAGTATATGCCAAGACTCCCTCTCTCCTTCTAGTTTTTACGTAGTGATTCATAAATATGGTTATAAATCATTTTTAGTTTAAGAAGAGCTAAACGCTGCGCACCATATATTTGAATATAGCTCGAAAAAGCGCAAGATTTCCCTAGAGGATGTTGACTACGCGACGAAAACGTAAGAAGCCCCCCCCCCCGCGCATCTGTCACCAAGCTTGGTATATTGAGGACCCCCCCCCCCAGAACGGGTCACATTGTATGGGAACGCTCCCATATAAGTAGGGTGGCCAGCTTCAACTTTCATTTCAGTTCCTAGCAGGCAGAATGATTACAAAAATAGTACAAAATCCCTGGTTTTTCATCCCTTGTGCTACAGATTACCACAGATTTCCACCGCATCACGAGCAGCGGGGCTTTCCCGTTGATTTCTGTTTTTAGCACTTTTTAATGTTTCCTCGCAGACTCGGCTTTAAATTCCTACATTGTCCAACAGAATGGAAATAGTTAGAGTTTTTCCACAGTTAAAAGTTCCACGGCCTTTGTCATTGGCTTAGGATTGGCACATTGTTATAAATGAATGTGCATGCTTAATGTAAAGAAAATCGTTATGTTGAAGTTCATTTTATGAGAGCTAATGAACAAAGAGTGTCGTTTCTGTGATAAAGTGCCTTAAAAAGTATAGGCAATATGTATGGCAGTATGCGTACCTTTTTGTCGAAGTACTTTTCTACTTTTTCAATCAAATGTTGAAATGTAATTTCTTTTGATATAAGAGCATGTAGGGACATTAAAGCGCGTAAACATTAAGAAAAAACACAAAAACGTACATACGTATGGTGCTAGCTGTTTGTTGTTTTATATTAGGTTATAAAATGTCTAAATGCAAATAAAATGTACCTCAGTGATGATGTGCCTTATCAAAGTCACATCAAGTAGTAGTCAAAGTCAAACTCAAAAGGCGTTTATTTCAATAAAATCACTAGGATCACTTTGAAACGTCTTAGAAACTAAATTAAGCTACGCTTGTTCAATTAAGTACCTAAAAATCGAAATAAAAAAATTAAGTATTGCGAAGTAAAACGCAATAACTTGATTGCGCACGTAGTAAACAGTAAAAAAAACAAATTGCTTATCGTACGACCCCAAAATAAAAACAATTAGCACTTCTGTGAATTGCGTGTATATGAAAAATCCGCTAACACGCCACAGCTCACTAAATGTAAGCTTGTTCATTCAATTGTAAATTATTTTCGTGGGTGACGATTATAACAGAAGCCTTCTGCATCATAGCGCTAGTATTCTTATCAATGTTGAGGACCATACTCAATAAATATGCCTTGAAATGAAAATAAAGTCAGTTCGCTATGAGTACGAGTAAAATAAATAAATATTCCGGACATATTACACACGGTCAACTGATCCCAAACAAGGCATAGCCTGTACTATGGGTACCAGAGACTGACATACATAATAGATATATATATAACACCCAGACACAGAACAAACATCTGTGTTCATCACACAAATGTTTGTCCAGTGCGGGAATCGAACCCGCGACCTCTAGCGCAGAAGGCAGAGTTACTACCAACTGAGCTATGAGGCCAGCCAATCGTAAATGATTTTCGTGGGTGACGATTAAAACAGAAGCCTTCTGCATCATAGCGTTAGTATTCTTATCAATGTTGAGGACCATACTCTGCCTTGCGATGAAAATAAAGTCAGTTTGCTGTCAGTACGAGTTACAGAAAAAAAACAACGATTTAACTGTCACACACAAACATGGCTTTTTACGAGAACTGAGGACCGTAGTAGCTTCAGGAAGCAGCTATACCTACCGCGATCGGAGGCTGATATAAGCAGGGGGGGGCTGTTGTTTTTTACCAAGCCTCTTTTACCAGGCGCTTTATAGCTGAGTGTGACTAAACTTTCAGATAAACTGGGCTAGTTGACCAAACAAACTTACTAAGCTATCTGTCCGTTACGCTACCCCGGTACGTACAAGAGCGTAAATTGGAATCTGGCACTCCATAAAGGTTTAAAGTCAATAAATCGGGGTCCCATCCCTATCAGGTAGGCATAAAATACCGGTTTTACCGGTACTCTTTTTACAGGTTTAACGCTACTCTTTTGCCGATATTTTGCAATTTATTTTACGAGCTGTATCGTTTTATGTTATGTGAAACTGGATAATTTTTTGCGAATTTTGTTTACATTGTTTGGAATCCGGAATCTATCGCGTACTAAAATATAAAATTGCTGTCTACGAAAATGATTACAGGAATGCTACTAAGAATCGAGCCTTCAATATACCTTTCTTTATTAAACATCTCTCCATAATATTATTTTTGTATAACATCCGAAAGTTACTACTTATTAGATAGATCTATGGGAAATACGCACATAACACCATTTAAAATTTATTCATATTTTAAAATTTAGACTTGAGCCTTTCAAAAACTATATTATAAGCCACCTTTTCGTAATTCTACGAATCTCGTAGCACCAGCCTACGGTGCTACGCGTGCTACGAAAACTGTATGTTCTTTTGTTTGTCGTATCAATTGTTCCCGGTTCTCAAATAGAGTGATTTGAGTCAACGATCAGGCTGAAGCCCGTGGGTGTGGTGGTGAACAGTGGTTAAATAATAAAAGGTGACCGCAAAATCAGTGTAGTGAAAATATTAAAGCACACTAACGGACTTAGATTGTCACACGCAGCTTTTTTACCAATGCTTGGTATAGCAGCTTTTTTTTTTTAAGATTTGGTTTCGAAAGCGCCAGCAAATTACAGTCAACTTGATTAACAACGTGTAGGCATCCAGATAGCAGTTCACTTACATCCCAAAACAGGTTATTTTTGCATAGAGTTTTTCAATAAAACAAAATCGAATTTCCAAAATTCGTTGAACTTTATTGCTGTAGGTATAAAATAAGCCCCTTTCGGGGTAGTATACATTTATGAATCTACTTGAATAGGATGATGGCCATGCTCCGACGAACTCCATCCAACGGTACCGTCGGTAAAAAAAACCATGTGACAAAGGTGGTGCCATATATTAAAGCAAGGCGTGGCTTGAAACGATTAAGGCCGATATAAAACCTTTCGGCCGCAAACACTGCCGGAATTAATAGCTACAGGCATCGCCTCTCAGCAGTTCAGAAGTTCTTTTCGAATTTGTGCTGATCGATTTCTCATTAAGCTGAAGTGGATTTGAACACTGATTAAATACCACAGAGTAATGGGCTTACCTGCGTTTAAAAAAGGCCTGGGCGCGTTATATTAATCGTGGAGAATTTTAACAAAAATAATGAAAAGAGACGTTTCATCAATATATGGAGCCTGGGCCTGCACTGTGTACACTACTCTAAAATATGGCTAAGCAATAAAGTAAACGTATTTAAATGGTTATTTTATTTAAATTGACTTCGTTCTAAGGTACATTAAGATTTTCTTCGACAAAGAGAGCAACACACAGCGCTACAAAAACATGGCGGATGGACGTGCGTGAAATGCCATTTGACAACCTACATATAACTGACAAAAACAAAAACATCAAATCAAACAAGCATGACATGAAAATATGTCAATGTCATGTCAAATGCCAATTATAAACCAACATGGTGGCCTTCAAATAGTGTTCACATAGTAAAAAACTTACCAGAAGAACTATTCTTGTACAATCGCATTTGTCTTCAAATTAATGAAATTGTATTTTTCTTGTAATCTCCTATTTTTTCCTAATTTTTCTATGTAGTGTACATGGACCAGGCCCAGAATGAAATAGATCCTTTGTCAGCGATACATCATCACTAATAATAAATAAATAATAAATATTCCGGACATATCACACACGGTCAACTGATCCCAAACTAGGCATAGCCTGTACTATGGGTACCAGAGACTGATATACATAATAGATATATATTTAACACCCAGACACAGAACAAACATCTGTCTGTGTTCATCACACAAACGTTTGTCCAGTGCGGGAATCGAACCCGCGACCTCTAGCGCAGAAGGCAGAGTTACTATCATTATTTCTGTTCACTATCATTATTTCCCTATTTTTCATTATTTCACTATCATTATTTCTGCGGTAGGAGATCAACAGCTAAACACAGGCCTGCAAATAGATTTCCAGAGCGACCGATCTTGTGTAGCCTGCCTACGGTCGCAGTAACATTCATATTAGGTCGTCTTTCCAATAGTGGCTGTCCTGCGCTGAAGAACCTTTCTGCGCCGACAGCCGTCGGTTCTCCAAGTTATGTGCCCTGCACACTGCCACTGTTTTTTTTAACTTTTTAAAAGCATTTTTGATGAGATATTGAATTATGAGAATCTTGACGACGCCGGTGGCGCACCGGACCAGTGCCCGTCTGAGACGCAAGGGTCTGTTTTCCGCTGCGGGACAAATGTTTTTATGATATGCAGGTATTTGTTTCGGGTGTCATGATAATATAGGAGGAGGTAGGGCACAGCGAGATTTTCTCGTTCTGAATTAGAGCAGCCCGCCTGGGGAGGTACCTCCGCCTTACAAAAGATCGCAGCTAAATAACATTATTTGTTTCAAATAGTGTTGTGTTCCTGCGATGAGTAAGGTTGCCAGAGCCGCCACGCATGCGTTGCCGGAGCCGCCACGCACGCGTTGCCGGGGTCGGCAACGCGTGCGTGATGTCTCTGATATTGCAAGCGCTCATAGGCTACGGTAACCGCTTATCAACAGGTGGGCCGTATGCTTGTTTGCCACTTCAGAACAATAAAAAAAAATTAAAAATATGGCACTCGAAGTTTCTGGTACCCACGACACAGGGAATCCTAGTGTGGTATCAGGAATATGTGTGTATTATTTATTTATTTATTTACGAAAAGTTACACAATTTTTACAGGAGCACCTAATGCAATAGTGTACCATTGCATTAGGTGGTATTATTTAATCTAATTTCTGTTAATACTTATTCTGATGCATGTCAGCGTGTGAGGAGTAAAAAAAATACTAACGACCATGAGTGGCTAACCTACTACACATGTTTCTAAACACCCGTTCTAAAGCACTGCACTTAGCGGGACATAAGCTTATTTTGAATGCTACTGGAATTCAAAACCGCTGCCTTACATTTTATCCAAGCTGTGCGTAGGAAGTTAGTTTGACCTCTATACTGCGTCTCGGTCCCGCGTGATATGAATAGCCTGAAGCGTTGACCCGCACTACACCGTGCCCTTTCTCCTTTTCTGGCCGTCAGCCCATACATAAAGATGGTCCTACATGGCCATTGAATTGCTTTGATACGGAAATTAATAAACAAATTAACGTCATAAACTGTGAGGTCGTGATTTAAAAAAAAACGCAAGTACCTCTGAATTAGCCCTACATGACGCTACGTCCTACGCTCCACTAAGAACACATTTAGAAGCGATTTTGCATTGACCTAAGGTTATGCCCACATAGATGATTAGCAATCAAGGTTCAAATGCATCATTCCTGAAATCTCTCAAGTCTGTTCTACTGCCATCAGGACATTATATTTATTCCCAATATCCAGTACATGGCCAGTGTTCTAACGTAAAAACTGATTCCAAGACGCGAATCTTGCTACCACTCATCACCTCCCAGCCCATAACCCGACTTTTATCCTCAAGAAAGGTAGACATCCTCTCAGATCCCTGAAGATGTCTGAGGGAGTAATCAGAGGCACGTCCAAACGTTCGTTCGTTATCCAGTAGGTATATTAAAATGCCTTAAATAGGATGACATCCACAAACACTGCTCCGTGCATATAAAAGGGCCTTCTTTATTCAAAGACTAGTTAAAAGGTTGTGTACAGTGCGAGCATGCTTTATCTCGTATCTATGTGTGTTCAACCCTTTTAATAAAAGTCGGAATGGGATGAAGAGTTTGTGTAGGTTAACGTCCTGTAGAATAATAATTAATCTGAGGTACATTTTACTATATAATCCTAGCTAATATTAGCGTCAAATCAAATCTCAAAGAGAAGCTTTCTTGCTTGTCGTATCGCTGATTCTTTCTTGGTCAGTATTAGGTCAGTCAGGTGGAGTTGTGGTATCCACAGGTTGCGGGTTTGAATCCCGGTCGTGCACATTAGATTATCCATACGGATTTTTTTTGTGGCCTCTGTATTCTTTCACTACACTGATTCTTTCACCGGCGTAGGCCCTTGTCAGGGCCACTATACCTCAACCAGTGTCAGTCAGTGACCTCATACAGGATCACCAAGAAAAGGATCAGTGATACGACAAGCAAACAAGGTCAGTGACCAGGATGAGGTTTGGTGGCCCTGAAAAGGCCTCCAAGAGAACCTCAAATCAGTGAACGAAAAGTAAAAAGCTGATTTTTCAAGGTAGTACCAGACGAAGGTATAAATAAAATATAAATATAAATATTCGGGACATATCACACACGGTCAACTGATCCCAAACTAGGCATAGCCTGTACTATGGGTACTAGAGACTGATATACATAATAGATATATATTTAACACCCAGACACAGAACAAACATCTGCGTTAGTCACAAATGTTTGTCCAGTGTGGGAATCGAACCCGCGACCTCTAGCGCAGGTATTGTTAGAAATGGTTATGTTTAGAACGGGACATTGTAAGTAGTAGAATATAATTATAAGTGGTCATATTAATTTGTGGCCCTATACAGCCGAAACGAACCAAACCAGCTGTATGGATGAAGACGGGTGAAAATAATACTCAACCCCGCTGTACGGCCACACGCATACAAACACAAAAACACTGAAAAAGAGCGCGCCCCAACAACCCTACGTTTACATGTCGAGATGACTGCTTTGCATTTTTTCTCCTCTGAAATGTGGAGTGCTTTGTGGTGACATACGGGTGAACAAATACAAGGTGATTCAGGATAACATACATAATATTATGAATATAATATGTATGTTTATAATACGTATGTTATCCTGAAAGGGGCTTAATATGTCAACAAAGAGAAAGAATATCAGCGAAAAAAACAACATTTTTTGATAAGTTTCCCAAACTTTTACACATTAGCTGTTTTTGGTCTATTAATCGTCTTCATAATTAAAGGGAAATAATTGATAGGTACCGGAAATATCGATGTCAAACTTCTTACTCTAAGAAACGCACTAGAAATTCGACATTTAGGTTGCTTTCTAAAGTCGGTGGATGGAGGAAGGCTCAAGACCGGATGCGGGTTCACCTTGTGGGGTAGGCTATGGGATGTCCAGTAGTCGACATCTTCAGGCTGATGGTGTTGATGATGAAATTCAAAACAAAAACGGACTTTAGGACTTTTATTGAAGTGGGAAGTGGGATGTGGGAAATGGAAAGCGGGATGTGGTAAATGGGAAGTGGAACGTGGGAATTGGGAAGCGGGAAGTGGGATCTACTTCCATGTGTTCACTGATAACAGTGTCAGTGTGTCACACTTGCCATGAACGAAGCTCATATTATCCGGGTGGCGCTGGCTGCGTACGTCATTCGACACGGAATGAAACTGTGATAAGGGATGTGATCACTTTTAACGGCTCCCTTTACGTTGCTCAACCTGAATGGTTGTAATTTTAGAAATGTTACTTTATGGGCGAAGAACACTTTAAAGACGATAAGCTACACTTTAGATATATTACTCGACTAATTACGTTAAAAAATAGACAAAAACAGACTTCAAATTTGAGAAATGTTGTTCTCAGTTTCATCAAAATTAAATGGAACTGTCCTGCAGGTTCCCTGCAATGTTTCATTAGTCTGTAACTGTTCGAATCAACGAAATCATCCAAGAAAAAAATATTCGGAACGTCATTAAATCAAGTGATGATGTAGTTTTGTGTGATTATAGAATAGAATACTTACAAAAAACACAGAACGGACATAGGAACATACAGTCAGCCACAAATAATTTAAAGAATTTCCTTTCCGATTGCGTACAGCCACAAACAAAACTACAAAGATTCGCTGCGGTCCGCACCGCTTGATTAGTGGGGGTCATTTGTTAGCTCGCTCTTGACCCCTGAAACCTGATGCGTGATAAATGACACAACAATTTAGTTCAGGAATTGTTTGTTTTGAGGAAACAGTTTTTGATTAATAGCTGAGTTGGCATTTGAAAAGTAGCTGTGAATATACTTCCAGTGAAATTGACGGAGTTACAAAGCACACAGATGCAGTTGCCTTAACTATGTAAAATAAAATAAAAAAAATGATGCTACAACAGGTAAATATAAAGATTTACAAAATAGGTACTCAAAAATGGCACAAGTTCACCTTTTCTGTAGACTTATCTGTATTATGGCATAATTTACGCGACTCTCGAGTTGAAGGTCGTAGGTTCGGATCCCGGCCGTGCACCACTGGATTTCTCTATTCGAAAACTGTATGGGCGCATTAACACTTGCTCATAACGGTGAAAGAAAACATCTAGAGAAAACCCACGGCTTAGTCATCTTCACACGTATAGAATAGAATAGAATAGAAAAACGTTTATTTTGTTACCATTACAAACAGACTTAACATAACACAATACAAAAAATGCAATTCAACATCATGGTAACAAAAATGGCCACCACTCAGCATGTGCTAGGGCAGAGCAGATCATACCAAAGCGTTGGTCTTCCGTGGTCGCACTTGGATATGAGCGTGCAGTACTACTGCGCTAGTGCCCTAAAATTATATTTACAGAAAGAAACTTAAAACTAATACAAGTTAATATTTACAAAATACACAAGAAACAGTTGAGCCATCTAAAGACCGTTACAAACGATCTATAGATAGCTCAACTGATCCAGATCACTACCAGTCGGAAGCGTCCCCAAGACGCTGGCGGAATTGCCACGCTGGATGGCAATGCTAATTCGCTGAAATTATTAACTTACTATACTCATTTCTATTAACTGTGCTTGAAAATCTGTATTTTACCAATAAATAACTATAAACTATATATGGTTCCTTTCTTTATAAATGGTTTGAAAACAAGGTATATTCACTTAAAAGAGCTTGAGGCCTAGAACGACTGCTGTGATTCCAACAATAATTTCTTAAGAGATTTTTTAAAAGAGCATATTGAGCGTATTGACTCTGTCTTTCCTGTGGATAAGGCCGATTAGGCTGAGAGGATGGTATAGGTGCCCATTCTATCCACCGCATGGCCTGAAGTCGCTCTGCCCCTCGACAGCTAAAATGCCATTTTGCAGTGTCTTTACAGTTTTTGCTTGCATCATATTTTAAGTATTATTTAATTTTATATAAGCATTAGGTACATATTTCATCAAGTGTAGCGTGTGCTGCCTTGAGACCATTTGTTGAAGCTCACATTTGTCTTCATTTATTTTTCACATTTTTATAAGCTCTTATTTATTAAGGATTATAATTAGATTACTTTTCTTTTGAGCCTCACCTAGTTCGATCGGCACCACACTGAAGCTTTAAATTCCATTTTGTGAAAAAGGATCATCGAAAAAAATGATAGGCACCAAGCCGTGTTTGTTGCCTGATTCTTCTAGGCTTGGTCGCGAGGAACAGGCATAGCTTCACCTAGTTTCTAAGACGTTTCAAAGTGATCCTAGTGATTTTATTGAAATAAATGCCTTTTGACTTTTGACTTGATCTAAACATGTCCCAGGCACTACAGCGTCCTGTAATTGACTAAAAGTTTCCACCTGACGCTTTATTATTAATCTGGAATACATAATTATATAATAAGGCCTTGCTTATACATCTCAGTGCAGGCATGTAAACAGAAACGACGTACACTGCAAAAAAGCAAAGCCTTCCCGAAATTGTTTCTCTTTAAATCAGAGCCTTTTATAGCGTTTAGAACACCATCCGACGTAATTTAAAAGGAATAGGATTCAACACGCTCGTAATCCGTAAATAGCTGATGTCCTAACAAACAAACGCCCTGTTGTGTTACCCCCAGTCCCCTAAGCCCCCGAACCCTTAAGCGGTGGTCTCCAAAGCAAATGTGAAGTCCGCCGTTCTCTTACGTCGAATGATGACTGCCCAGTCGCGCGTCAAATTGATAGTTCGTGCGAGAGAAGATCTCCTAAACAACTTGGACGAATTGGCTTTGTATGTTTGTATATTTGTATGTGTTAGAGCATAACTTTCAAATCGTCGATCCGATTTGCATGGAATTTAGTAGGCCAACAGGTTGTACTATCAAAATTTGCTGGTAGGATATGAGTTAAATCAGTCAAAGGGTTGATAGGATACAGGGGTCCTTTACGGGGTGTCAACAAAAAAAGTAAATGAAGCCCCACTTCATGTATTAGTAATTTCAATTTCAATTTATTTTTATTTTTCGGTTGTTCACCATAATTGTTAGTACATTTCGATCACCATAATTGTTTTCAGTAATACGATTATATAAATTCTATGCCATATGGATTTTAATGTTCAACGAAAATTGTAGCAGTTGATAATCAATAAAACTTGAGCTCTTATTTGGTAAAGTATCAAAAACTTCGTAATTCACATAAGATTGTATATCAGTCCGAAGATACCAAAGATGCGATTATCTTAATTATGCCTCAACTATCATTACAGCACCAACATTTTGGGGTGAACCACAATTTAAAAGAAGTTAATAAAACGACCATCCAGGTTTATTTGGTTTAAAACCAATGTCACCATGACAAAAAATAAATAATAGGTACTTTTTAAAAGCTATGCGTGACGTTCGAATGAGACAGTGGTTCAGTATCGCAGTAGCTGCCAATAACTGACGGCAGACAGCGGCGCCGTTCTCTTAGAAAACCAAGGCGTCAGACCCCCCGGTCTCCCAGGCACACGGTCTCCCAGGCCCCCGGTCCCCTAAGCGTGCGGTCTTCGGTAATTAAAGTAACCTGTGCAAATATTTACAGAGAGTAATGGACGTTTAGATTAAGGAGCCTGTAATCTTTGTAATACTGAATTTTTCGAGTCACTAATCCTTTTTTGACGATCTCAGTGGTATAGCGAGTGCCCGTCTGAGACGCTAGGGAAGCGGATTCGATTCCCATGGGACGAGTGTTTGCTTGATCTGTTAGTGGTATCATGGTACTCGTAGTTTCTGATACACACGACATACGTACGATCCTTCACCGAATAGACAGACTCGTAAATAAACATTTCAT
Source organism: Anticlea derivata (assembly GCA_947579855.1). Classification (NCBI taxonomy): domain Eukaryota; kingdom Metazoa; phylum Arthropoda; class Insecta; order Lepidoptera; family Geometridae; genus Anticlea; species Anticlea derivata. Next base: position 10,918,539 of record OX388264.1, read on the forward strand.
CTCTATATATTTACAGAGAGTAATGGACGTTTAGATTATGGGATTATATATTATACGGATGGTTCTAGAGAAAGGTACAAAATGTTGTATTAGGTACTTTAAAAGTCAAGGTGATCATCCCAGTCTAAAGATCAAGGTTTTGGGGATGTTTTTTAAGATTGTAAGGTAAAATTACGTAAAAAGATTTGCCGTTTGGTACTCCTGCTAATTGTATAAAGCTAAAAAAGGTTACGACCCCGAAAATGTCATAAATTCATTTTAAAAGTGGAGCTGGTGCCAACGACGCCGGCCAGGATTTTAAAATAAGCAAAGAAGTATATACAATCACAAATGATACGGTCTCAGCGCCAAAGAGCTTTTATATTCAAACTAGCTGCTAGCCGCGACTTCGGCGGCATTTATATGAAAGAAAATCACCATGAGGCTAGGCAAGACTTTATTATAAATGCGAAAATTATGAAATTTTAACCCTATACTTTGTTTTCGGGATGATTTAGCAAAATTGCTGCAACATGTATTTCTTTGATTCATATTAAAAGCCTAAATATGAATTTTCAGATACCTAACTTGAGGAATTATAGATTGCCTATAAATTTTTTCTAATTTATTTCACCCTGTTAAAAAATACTTTCTGAGAAAGAAAGAAAATTACCTTCGCCTGGATATAATGTATCTCCTTGCCAAATTTCATTACGATCCGTTCAGCCATTTAGTCGTGAAAAGGTAACAAACAAACAAAAAGAGTTACTTTCGCATTTATAATATTAAGTATGGCAAAAATGTGGATTGGCGCTGCAATAAATTTTACTTTTGCGCTAATTGGTCAGAGCGGTAACAGTATTTTTGGGTGGTTTCCAAGCAGACTAGATTAGCAACTCGAATCGTGGACTTTTAAAAATCTGCTTTAGCGTCGTTAAATTAAAGTTGAAATCGCAACGCGCTCCCAAGTGGCACTTTCGATCGCAAAAATACGAGAAAAATGTAGTTTTTATTTAAAATAAAATAAAATATTGACTGTATCGTCATTTCAGCCGTTTGAAACCCACTGCTGAACATCGGTCTCCCCCACAGATTTGTGGAACGTGGGATCATGTGGGAAGAATTTGCCTGTACCCACCACGCTGGGCACGCGGGTTGGCGAGCGCAGTTAGAGCTATCGTTGTTAAAATAGGGGACGCTGCTACCCATCCCCTAGCTTAGCTTAGTCACCTCTTAAGAAATCGAGGGGCCTATTCTTCAGCCGGGGCTACCACAGCTACAATTGATTAGAAACATCCTAATCCTAGTATAATGTGCTCACGTTTATAATTATCCCCAAACAAGAACCGAAGCAATATCATTAGTGAAATGAAAACTGGTCAAGTAGAGGATTGGGGCCGGTCAACAAAGCTGGACCGATTTCAATGGATCCCGCCTTCGTAAAGCATACAACTGCGTATGGACAGCACAAAAATGCTATTGTGGCACTTTTGCCTTGACAGAGATCTGACAGGTGTGTTAATGAAATCGGTTCAGAGGTTATAATGAAGCTCTACATTCTATTTTGTGAAAAAGGGTCTAAGAAAATGGTAGGCAGAAAGCCGTGTTTGTTGCTTGATTCATCTAGGCTTGGTCGCGAGGAACAGGCGTAGCTTCTCCTAGTTTCTAAGACGTTTAAAGTGATCCTAGTGATTTTATTGAAATAAACACCTTTTGAATTTGAATTTATTATTCATAACTCACTTGTCACCATGAGATGTGAAAGGTGGGTAGCTTACCGTTATTGTGTGGTATAATGAAAAGCACCCATATCAAAACCGAAAAGTTATTCAATTTTCTCGTCTCACGGTGACAAGCTAGTAACTCACGAATATTAAGAGTAGCGAGTACGATATTCTCAAAAAAACCACGTAGGTCACTAATAGATAATATAAATAATTAAAGAACACCCAACAGTCACCATCATAGTCTTGACCCCACACTAGGATTCACTGTGTCGTGGGTTTCAGAAATTACGACTACCATGGTACCACATTACTCAGCCCTTTAACAAATATTGCAGATAATTCACACATTTGTTCCGCAGCGGGATTCGAACCCGCATCACTTGCGTCTCAGACGGACACTCGCCCGCTGTGCCACCGAGGTCGTCGAACCTAATACAAGTATTTCCCAAAAAGTATTTTTGTTGAAAATATAGGTGCATTTCATCTGCCTCAGATATTCGAACACGCCAACTATAGCGTATTTGGTATCGCATTGCCGATTCTATGTCAAGATGCGTGTTCGAATTCCATTGCGTTTTTTGTTAGGTACATTTGTTTATGTTTTTTTGCTATCAGTATCCAATACGTTCTGCTGCCTCGGCTTTTTGTGTCAAACATGTTCTTGCAATAAAATTAAAAAGGGATCGGTAGACCTTCTGAATGGATGGCCACTGACACTCCGTACGCGAGATAAATTCTCAATACAACTTTTACAGTACATTGCTTGCAATTTTTACTACATTACTAAAGGACGTAGCGTTTTTGGTAGTGCGTCAGCGCACTAACTTAGTACGTGGCACATTTACCGAGTTTAAGCGTTCATTTAAAGGAGAAAAATATTTTTTAAATAAAGACTGTCAAGTGCACTCGCACTCCTCAAGAGTCCTCGTGCCCCTTAGCACGAGGTCGAATAAACAAGATTTCAAATGTACGAAGTGACAAGAGTCAAGGTAGGAACATACTCCAAAGATGCGGTCAGGGCAGCTAGTTTCAATACACCTGCGAATGAAAGATCAAAATCGGTTAAAAATGGCGGATATATCGAGTAAAATACATAGAAAAAACAACATCGATAAAAAAATTACCGATCTCATATTACAATAAGTACTATTTATCATTTAGTGTAGTTTGTTGAAGAGTACTGAATGTGTGGACGATCGGATATGGCCGCACAAAGCTGAGCCTCATTTCGAAGTAGTTATATCGGTCGTCAATTGATAGGTATCGAACAAATCGATAATACTATCTAGTGATGTAGTTTTATCGATAATTTTAATGTAACAACAACATCATGTCCGAAGTCTGTGTTACCGAATAGGTACCTATAATTTGGGTGTCTTCAAGTCCAGAGTGAATAGGTTTCTTCTAGGCAAACCTGCTACACCGTAGACTACATCGTCACTTAACGTCTGGTGAGATTGTGTTTAAACGTTAGCCTATTTTGGATTTTTAAAAAGGTGGCATAATATAATCTATTCCGTTAGGTACTTTATTATTTAAAATAGTATTAATTATTTCTCAAACATTTAAATTAGCTAACTATATCAGTTTTCGTTTGATTGTCGTGTCACTATATCTTTCTTGGTCACCTTTATCAGGTCAGTGACCACGTTGGGGTATGGTGGCCCTGAAAAGGGCCTGTGACCGTCGATGAAAGAATCAGTGTAGTGGAAGGATTTAAGTGAGCCTCACGGAGGATCTTTTCGTGCACATGTCTTCGATTTTTTGGCTTTAGGATATGCCCGTTTCCTCACGATGATTTTTCCTTCACCGTTGTATGCTGCGCTATTATAGAAAGGAAGTTTCTGTGAGAATGCCCGACTTGGTACCGCGCGTGGGTGAGGGCACATGATAATGTGAAAAAAACATACTAAAACTAACCTAAAAAAATGATTTTCAATTATTAAGTAAATCAATCTTTTCGCACCACTCCAACCTGCGCTGAAGTACTGCAATGATATCTCAGAACATCATTATCAAGATAGGTACTCGATTCGAGATAGGTCGATATAAAGTGTCCCAGCACTAGAAGCCGGAAGCGAGCGGCACATTTATGTTCGTTGCAACTGTCCAGCCGGCCGGTTATGTACATGACTGTACCTGCTCGTTATAATAGCTACGGAGCTATTGAATGTGTCGCAACGGTAGTCATGAGGGGTACAATCGCGTACACTTCAAGTTCCTTTGAATTCCTTTTGAACCGTTCTTTATATTTTCTATAAAAAGGTTGGGTTAGTTCTTTGACGTCCATAAAAGAACTATAACATTCAACGAGTCGTCAATGTCGCGGGATTTTTGTAACAAATGGTCACTGTGACAGCTGAACATCGAGAGGCAATAAATCACTGAAATATTTTCAGAATTTAGAAGCGGTTTTTCTGTCGTGTATAAATGTTTAAATAATTCTTGGGCGTCAGGTTGCCGTCGCGAATTTTAATTGATTTAAAACGTTTAGGTTTGGTTTTATATTCCCATCTTCTAAGTTTCCAAACCTTAAATTTTGATTTAATATTGAGAAGTCGAGTCTATATTTTGGACAAACATCACTCATTTCATTTATTCATTATTGTATCCTTTATAATCTAAGGCGCGTCTCCATTCAACGTGGTTGACAGGATTATGAAACAAAAATATCATTAAGAAAAATTCATAAAAAGAATCAAAACCATTCAATCCAAGGAATCAGATATATACCTAGTCTTAGATCTATAATGTACCCTTGGTGCTGAAGGTATTGTGCAGGGACAATACCTCACACTACAAAGGCCTACAGTAAATGCAGCGTTCGATGCAGACATCCCTTTGTTGTCGAGCGTGTCGACCCATCAATAGAAGCTGAAACTTTTATAATCGACTGGCTTGGTTTTCAAGTTTTTTTCAATACAAATTCAACTTTCTTTGGCACCACAGTACCACAGTCCACAGTGCATAGTGCTGCTGCAGCACAAGCTGAGATAGAAAATATATTCTATACATAATGTTTGGCCGTGTTAGGTCAATACAATTGTTTTGCATCCGCCTTACAGAAAAGGTATTTAGGAGGAGGTAGGGCACAGCGAGATTTTCTCGTTCTGAATTGGAGCAGCCCGCCTGGGGAGGTACCTCCGCCTTACAGAAGATCGCAGCCAAATAACATTATTTGTTTCAAATAGTGTTGTGTTCCTGCGATGAGTAAGGTTGCCAGAGCTCTTTAGGGGGGGAGAGGGTTATAAGCTTGTTTGCCACCTTCTTTGTATGTAAAAAAAAACAACCGGCAGGGTAATTGATGTTCATAATATTATTTGTAATTGACATTGGTTTATTAATTTAATAGTGCCAGTTCACCAAACGCCAGAATAGGTACTTCATATACCTATACCAGCAGTAGTTCAGTATTCACTCAGTTCAAAAACTAAAGTTCTGAAACGCGGTGACCGTCTTTTTCGGCTGTAAAACGCGATGAACGCGTCGCGCAGTCTTATGGGTGTGTCCACATAGACGCTCCTTTATTATAGATCTTGTAATGTTGGAAAATGAATTAGTCAATCTAATGAGTTTTTCTAGTCTCATTTGCCCCTTGTAAAATAGTAAAGGTACTTATTTGCCACGACTCCGCTTATGACAGCCGCCGATTCTTAGGTGACCAAATTTCAAGTCAGTACGCGGAACAAAGAGTGAAGTTGGATGCACTGGCAAGTTATTACGATCTAACTTCGAGGACTTATATTGCTTAGCGCAAGTTCTGACACGTTGTTAGAGATAACTCTGTGTGTTTTTGAGTAAGTTTTTAATGTTTAACTCAATAATGGAGTTGCGTGCATAAATCGCGTGCATAAATCATTTGCTCAAACGTTAGCTCCAGCTGAATTTTCATTTTACTTTTATAATGTTTTGCGAAGACTGCAATATTTACAGAGAGTTTTGAGCTTTCCGGGTACCTTTATTGTGATCCCCACCCGATTGACTGACGGCATAGTGAAGTAGGTAGATCGAGAAGGCTTAAGATTAATCGTCGTGGCACTCTTTGGGGGAGGCCTATAGAGACTTTAGTGGACATAGGCCTCCCGCAAGAGTGCCATGTTTTGGCATGTCGTGATTCCGAGAGATAATGACGCTGAAAAGAGTTAAAATTATAAATGACTCTTGAATAAACTTTACATGGAACAATTTAAGAATCATTCTCTATATACCAGCGAAAAAATCATCGAAATCGGTTTACAATTGATGCTTGCTTGTCGTTTCACTGATTATTTCTTGGTCATCCTGTATTAGATCAGTGACCAGGCTGTAAAGGGCCTATGATCGTCGGTGAAAGAATCAGTGTAGTGAAAGGATTAAAGTGCGCCTCTTAGAGGCTCCTTTCGTGCACAATTACAATTACAATTGATGAATGAATGAATGAATGAAGTTTTTTTATTTTCCAAGACCTAAACTACACAATAAATTTAACAACTAAAAGAACACACGGTTAAAATGTTGTGCGCAGCAGAGCTCAAGGAAAAACATGGCCTTCGCTCAGCATTGTGCTGGATACACACTGATGTGTGCACCCAGTGCTGGTTTTCAGCGAAGACCATAGTGGTTACGTCACGACCACCATCCAGAGTTGACTAAAAATAACAGGAAAAAAAACACATTTCGAGTGTATGCTCAATTTTAACCAAGGATGGTACCAACTTAAATAAGTCGATGCAAACCTATATGACATATAATATTAATAATGTATTGTACATACATACAACAACATAAAAGTACCTTACATAGAGTCTATAAATGTAAATACAAATTAATACAATTTTACTGGCTATTATTTTAAGGAGATATATTTTAGATATCAGGACGTCTGATCGAAGCGACGCGTGACCCGAGAGCTGGCTCTTATTTGGCCCAGCGCATTAGCATTGCCATCCAGCGTGGCAATTCCGCCAGCGTCTTGGGGACGCTTCCGACTGGTAGTGATCTGGATCAGTTATCTATAGATCGTTTGTAACGGTCTTTAGATGGCTCATCTGTTTCTTGTGTATTTTGTAAATATTAACTTGTATTAGTTTTAAGTTTCTTTGTGTAAATAAAATATTTTTTTTTGGAGATATATCATACATAAAAAACAGCCGATTTGAGAACCTGCTCCTTTCCTCGAAGTCGGTTAAAAAGAACCCTCCCAACCCTACTTGCTGCCCCGCAGACACTAAAAAACACTTTCAAAGTTGTTTACTAGGGCCCCCGTTATATTTGCTGACGGGTTTATCCAACGTCTTTAAGACAAAATATTCTATTGCCACCGTTTTTCGAAGTTCTCTATAAATAACATGTATTTCATAAACATTTAGAAGTAGAGGTCCCAGAGGATTGCCGACATAAATGTAATGAAAACGGTAAAGATATGGTTCTCTTAGCGGGGCACGAAGCTATGTGTAAGTAAGACGACCTAGCGGGAATAGAAACCACACCACTTGCGTCTCAGTCGGGCACTCGGCACCGCTACGCCACCAAAGTTTAATGTGAAAGTAATAACTATAATAAACGTAATTATTATAGTTATGACTGTCACATTAAAAACATTTTCCCGCTTCGTAGCACAACCGAAAAATCGGAAAATTACGTGATAAAACCCGTGTGACATTACATATTAACATGATTTACAGATGCTTTATAAAATACCAAGGCAAAAACTTCACTGGCAAGAAAAAAATAAATGGCATGTTTTCCCGTAGCAAAGCAAGAAAGTAGGCTAACGGCGTTAATAGCTCGTCTGTCATACTCGTGGCATGCTATACAGCCAAGCCTATAGCCAAGCTGAAATTAGTGCTTGCATGACACGAGTTTTCTTTTTTTTCCGGACACCAGTGATCGGTATTATGGGAGCTAAAATACCTTTATTATTATTATTAAGCCATTTATTTCCAAATTTGAACATATATTATTTGTACAAAATGATAAAGTAAGTTTTAAACATTTCAAAGTTTGGGCACCCATCTTTGGGTAAAGGCCTCTTCCATCCATCGCCACAGATCTCTGTCTGCGGCATGTCTCGTCCATGTAGAGCCGGCGACGTCTTCGATGTCGTCTCGCCAGCGGCGCAGCGGACGACCGAGCCGCGTGCGGCGAGCCGACCGTGGGTACAGTCAGCATCAGAAGTTGATGATCAAATTTAGATTATCAAAACTAGTGATTGAAGTTTGTATCAAAAAGTGATAGCATAACAAGGTGACCTTTAAAAGGTGACTGTAAAATGTACCACAATTGAGATGATGACACTAACCCCATAAGTTCATGATAATTTCTTAGTTCAAAAATACATGACTAGTATTATTATCAAAAATCCGTGCCTGCTATGATATCTAAAAGTAGCTGATGTTGATAGTAACCAGATAAAAGTATCAATATACCCTCAACCTGCCTTTTATTTTATTCTGAAATTGTTGGGCAAATAGTAGGTAATACAAGGTGATTCATGACATGTTACAAGGTGATTCATAACATGTATACCAATGAAATACAAAAATAAAAAATATTCCGGACATATCACACACGGTCATCTGATCCCAAACTAGGCATAGCCTGTACTATGGGTACCAGAGACTGATATACATAATAGATACATATTTAACACCCAGACACACAAGAAACATCTCTGTTAATCACAAATGTTTGTCCAGTGCGGGGATCGAACCCGCGACCTCTAGCGCAGAAGGCAGAGTTACTAACAACTGAGCTATGAGGCCAGTCAAATGCATCAGTTAATTGTGACCCCACGACTTTATTGCGCCAAATGTTGAAAAGTAAAGATATTCACGTATTTGAGAAACAATTTTGCATTAGTTAATTGTGACCCCACGACTTTATTTCGCCAAATGTTGAAAAGTACAGATATTCATGTATTTATGAAACAATTTTGCATCAGTTAATTGTGACCCCACGACTTTATTGCGCCAAATGTTGAAAAGTAAAGATATTCACGTATTTAAGAAACAATTTTGCATTAGTTAATTGTGACCCCACGACTTTATTTCGCCAAATGTTGAAAAGTAAAGATATTCACGTATTTATGAAACAATTTTGCATCAGTTAATTTTGAGCCCACGACTTTATTTCGCCAAATGTTGAAAAGTAAAGATATTCACGTATTTATGAAACAATTTTGCGTCAGTTAATTTAAGCCCACGACTTTATTTCGCCAAATGTTGAAAAGTAAAGATATTCACGTATTTATGAAACAATTTTGCATCAGTTAATTTTGAGCCCACGACTTTATTTCTTCAAATGTTGAAAAGTATAGATATTCACGTATATAAGAAATAATTTAGCATCAGCTACTTCTGAAGCCGCGATTTCATTCGAACTGCATTTTATCATCAGTATGAAGATACATATGGAGTTTCAGATATTCATGAACTCAGAAAATATGTTTTATCATTTACTTCTGGAAATAGTAGGATCAGAGACTTTGTGACACTTTTAAGTCATCACGTACTTTTGGAATATTGGGAAGAAACTCCTAAAGTAAAATATTTTCAATCAGGAGTTTTGAGACATGTCTGATCATCAGCTACTTTTGATGCTGACTGTACCAGTGTAGCACGCGTTCTGTCCATCGCCCATCGCTAAAATACCTACTACTGTTTGACTGGCCTCATAGCTCAGTGAGTAGTAACTCTACCTTCTACGCTAGAGGCCGCGGGTTCGATCCCCGCACTGGACAAACATTTGTGTGATAAACACAGATGTTTGTTCTGTGTCTGGGTGTTAAATATTTATCTATTATATATATCAGTCTCTGGCACCCATAGTACAGGCTATGCCTAGTTTGGGATCAGTTGACCGTGTAAATTTCCGGAATATTTATTATTTATGCTCGAAAAATAACAGAGGCAAGTGGAGACGCTTGACTAAATATTTTTTTCGGCCCAATTGTCTCGGTTTTCGGAACACTACAAAAGTACATCTAAAATGATTTCAGTAAAACAACTATCGAACTAATTTTCTGTTTTTGTTTTCATAAAACAGTAGGTAGGTACGCCTCGTATTATTAAAAAAAATGTAACTTCCTTGTGATTGATTTGAATTAGTTCACAATATTATTAACATTAATATCAAATATACTTGCTTACTGTGACAATTGGTAAAAAATATATTGACATATTCAATTGCAATACAAAGGCATATCTTTTTTAACCATCCCATTTTAAACCCGTTAAACGAGACGTACCAAAGAATCGTTTTAAAAATTGGCTCCACAACGCAAGCAAAAGCCGAACACTTACATAAAATAGGACACAACTTAAAAGCACGTTTACTACCAAGCATATTAAATTGGATTTCATTGGATGCAGCCGGTTTTATGCTTAACAAGCTGTTCAGTAATATAATAACTACTAGCTTGTGCCCAGGGCTTTGCTCGCAGAATGCTATTCTAAGTAAAGAACTTTACCTATTCCAAGTTTCCTCGAAATCGGTTGAGCCTTTCATGAGATTAAACCACAAACACCTAAAATAAGTCTATAGCATAAATAAAGAACTTCAACTTTACTAAATAATTAATTGATGGGTAAAGTATTTTTTTTTTCATATAGGTATATTTTTTATTTTGTTTCTATTGTTTTTAATGCTCACGTGAAGACATAATATCTATTGTAAAATCGATATCATGGAGAAGCCACCGGCTCCTGAAACACAGTTTTTACTAGTTCGGGAGCCTATGCATTCATTTACTTGTCCAATATTTTATGTCAATAAATAGCTTTTTGTTTTGTTTGTTGTTTGTTTGTAACTATTCCAAGTTTCATCGAAATCGGTTGAGCCGTACTGTTGAGATTGAACCACAAACATCCGAACACCCACTCAAACTTTCGCATTTATAACTTTATAGTAGGATTTTTATCTTATGATGATGATATTTACACTGGATAATTTTGTTGTGTAATGGAAAGACTGTTTCTTCATGAAGGTTTTTAATTAAAGTTTTACATTTATAAAACAATATACCTATAAATTGATATGCTAGGTAGGTACGGAGCGCGAGACACGGTTATATAAAATTGGTAGGTGCGCTCGCGACCGCGGCGGTTGGGGAATGGTCTTGCGGGGTGCGCGGGCGCGGAGGACGGAGCGCGCTTGCCTCTCACCCCGCGCCGCGCCGCCCCTGGATGACGTCACGAAGCTGGCGTCAACATTAAGGGTACCTGGTTTATTATTTCACTTTTCCTAGACTGGCATTCATCATCATCATCATCATCAGCCTGTAGAAGTCCACTGCTGGACATAGGCCTCCCCCAAAGAGTTCCATGACGAACGGTCTTGAGCCTTCTCCATCCACCGACTTCCCGCAACCTTCACAATGTCGTCGGTCCATCGGGTGGGGGGCCTTCCAACACTGCGTCGCCCGGTTCGTGGTCGCCATTCGAGAACCTTTACTCCCCAACGGTTGTCGACTGGCATTATTTTCATGAAATTTCCAGTCAAAGGTTTTTCCTTTTTAAAATTGCGCACTTTAATCCTTTCACTAGGTGAACTGATTCATTCATCGACGTTCATAAGCCCTTTTCAGGGCCACCATCCCTCAACCTGGTCACTGACCTAATACAGGGTGACCAAGCAAGAATCATTGACACGACAAGAAGAAGAAATGTAAAGGATAGTTTGTGATCAGAAAACATCACAGGCCTCATAGCTCAGTTAGTAGTAACTCTGCCTTCTGCGCTAGAGGTCGCGGGTTCGATTCCCGCACTGGACAAACATTTGTGACTAGCACAGATGTTTGTTCTGTGTCTGGGTGTTAAATATATCATCATCATCATCATCAGCCTGTAGAAGTCCACTGCTGGACATAGGCCTCCCCCAAAGAGTTCCATGACGAACGGTCTTGAGCCTTCTCCATCCACCGACTTCCCGCAACCTTCACAATGTCGTTAAATATATATCTAATATGTATATCAGTCTCTGGTACCCATAGTACAGGCTATGCCTAGTTTGGGATCAGTTGACCGTGTGAATATGTCCGGAATATTTATTTATTTAAGTAACAAAAGTACAACAAAATAAATACGTATTTAAATGTTTAATAGTAAGAAGTAGGTCTACAGCGATGGCAGAATCGCATTTAGATGCCATTCACGGAGCTATTCGATTAAGCCATCGGTTTATTGAAGAGGCAAATATTTTTATTTCTCAAGAAAATAAATATCGAAGACTCCGCAGTCCGTACTGCAAAGGCTCAGGTGCTGAAAACTTATTGAATCACGGCACGTATTACCTGCTGTGATTCTGAATACCTATGATTAAACATAATAAATAAAATGAAATGAAAATAATAAGGGGGTAGTCAAGGCACGTCCATATTTTTTCGTCTCTAGTGCAACACGGCTATGAATAACTAGTAAGCTAATAAAGCTTTCAAAAGTTACCCTAAAGTAACCGATTGTTCAGATGCATCGCAAAGTGCCGCGAATCGATTGAACTGGGATTGCAGGCAATGCGGCACTGATTGAATTATACACCCTGTAACTTTGTGCTCCAAGTTATAAACTCGCATAATAATATTGCTTCGTACTTTGATTCGGGTGTGACTTCTTAACTATTAAACAGACAAACAAAAATGTAGTACTATTCCGCTAATCTGTAAACAAAATGCATCGCCCGCACACCCCGCAATAAAAAGCGTACGTAGGTTTAAAGAAATGTATTCTCAAAAAGATTATATATCACTTACATGAGAATAATTATTTAGCTTATAGTAATAAATGATAATAGTAGTATAAGTAGTTAGTCGTTCGCGTACGCAGATATTATTATAAATGTAGGGTAAAATAAAATAAGTAGGTAAACAGTAGGTAGGTAAAATGTTAAAATACCAGCTAAGCTGGTACGTTACACAGATAGGTATGTACTCGTCTCACGCATTCACCAATCTCACTATGTTTGCCAGTTACTGTCAATAATAAATTTGGCGAGTTTGGTTTTGAATACGTGAAACGAGCTAACATTTTTCAAGATTGCGGGTAGTTAATTGTAAAGTTGTGCGCCTTCAAATGTACGTAAGCGCAGTAGGCACAACCACGTCCCACACAAGTAAGCTTAATAAGAATTCTGTGTTTAATAACTAAAGGGGTTGTTAAGGCACGCCGAAACATTATATAGGGACTTTGTTATCTAGCCCACACTGCATTAGTAGGCATTCCCATTGCTGCTTGTGAGAATAATAAAAGAATACCCCACTATGTTTTTATTTTCCGCTTTGCGGATACATAAAGTTCTCGAATAGAAAAATCCAATGATGCCCGACCGGGATTTGAACCAACCACCTTCGGATAAAAGTAGAGCACAAAAGCGAGCCACTCGTGACATGTGCCGAAACAAAACTCGTAGCCATTCTGTAGCTCGTTTTCTCCCCCCAATTCAACATGACGAGATTGTAAGAGGAACAATGTTCTAATAAGCATCGTTACTGAATGACTTTTATTTACAGAAAGAAACTTAAAACTAATCATCATCATCATCATTTCAGCCGTACGACGTCCACTGCTGAACATGGCCTCCCCCACAGACAGAGCGAATTCCTATCATGTGGGGGGATTTGCCCATACTCACCGCGCTGGGCATGCGGGTTGGCGAGCGCAGTTAGAGCTAAAAAAACTAATACAAGTTAATATTTACAAAATACACAAGAAAAAGTTGAGCCATCTAAAGACCGTTACAAACGATATAGATAGCTCAACTGATCCAGATCATTTCTGAATCCATTGATGTACGTTCGTGAATAAGGAGATCGAAGATTACTTGATAGGAAGTTATAGTGCATTATAGTAATGTATCTAATTAGGATCCCAAATAACATTTTAATAATAAACTAACCCATACTGGACCCCCCCCCTATGATATGTAAAGACGGCTCCCAGTAAGTGGCCGCAATCCTGTTATAGGTAGCGGCCATGGTAACGCCGGATCAGGGGTGCTAAGAATCTTAGGCAGAAGCCCAGCTGAGTATAAGAAGGTCCCCTTGATGGACCGACTTTATTGTAAAGGCCGCGGGATGTCGGTGGATGGAAAAGAAGATGATAGGTGTCATGGCACTCTTTGGAAGGGGCCTGTGTACAGCTGTGGACTTTGACACTGATTATGATGAATTAATAATACTAAGTACATATAAGGGGTTTGTACAATGGCCCAGCTGGGTAGCAATGAATGAACCCAAAAAACCGCGATGGGAATCAAATTACTTTTTCACAAAACTGCCCTGTATCTTAATTTCAGTAGGTAGGTACTGGTAACTAGAACCTCTTTTTGTCCGCAATAAAAGGAAACTCCGATTCATCACGCCTCATAAACTCCTTCAGCGAGGGTCCGCAATTATTACCGAAAACACAGGCGATACTTTAAAAAGCAATTAATTCCAATTTTCGAAATTCTCCAACTTAGCGCCATTAACAAATTCAATCCTGGAACACGACCTCACAATGAATATTCATAGCGTCGCACCTATCCTAAACTGCGGTATCCATTGCGCACTTGTAAGCACACATAGGCGATTAATTAGTTGTTAGCCAGCGTTGGGCACCAGCTGCTGCATAGACACGGGTTTTGCCCATTAAATTTTATGATCGCGGCAGATGTACCTAGTCGTTAATGGCTGTACATGCAATCGGTCGATGTTTTGTTGAATTTGGAATCAGGGGTTCCTACCTATTTCGAATGGGTTGGTTTTAGCAGTTACTTACTACATTTTTGACTAAGCCATTGAATTCTTTTTAAGACTGCATTTTTTGTAATCTGTATATATAAAAGAACAAGGCCTGATTCCACGATCAACGCACAGCCCAAACCGCTGAAGCTATAAAGCTTAAATTTGGACAGTAGCTGCCTTATATGCCAAACACGTCCACTAAGGAGGGATTTTAAAAATATCAACTCCTAAGAGGGTGACAAAGGGGTTAAACCGTTTGTATGAAAAATCGTATTCCTTGAACCTACAGATTTGAAACTAACTAAAAATAATAAATGATAGAAATAAGGAAAATATTTTTAGATTTTCAAAACTACCCCTTGAAAGGGTGTAATGAGATGTAAAAGTTTGTATGGGAGAATCTTAACGCATGGAGAGATTTATCTGAAACTTGGTACAAATACTCCTAAAGTCAAATAATGAAATACGTATATAAAGTTTTTTCAAAACTGCCCCTTTTTATCAAGATACCACGCGAGCAAAGCCGCGGGCGTACGCTAGTATTCTCTAAAAGCGCGCCTCAATAGAAACTTTGGACTCGGGAAAATGAACATGAAAATTGGTGAGTGCGACAGGGATTTGGCATAACAGCATCGGGGACGTAAAGATTGTTTCGTAAATAATTAAAACTGGGCCCCGGCCATTTTATATTTCTCTCATTTTCACGTTTTTTTACAATTAAACAATTACTTAAATGAGGTCAGTGGGGAATCGGTAATACAAAATTGTAATGAGACAACGATGTCCCTTAAAAACACGTGCTTAAAGAAACCCAGCTCTTAGAGCAAATCTACTACAGCATTACCAACAGGGCCGTATGCTTGTTTGCCACTTCAGTTGTATAAAAAAAAAGCATTGCATTTTATGTTATCCTAAAATAAATGCAATTTTTCTTCTGTCACAGAAAACTTCCAAGGAGACATCGCAATCCCCGACTCTGATTTGCAACGCTACGCAACGCGATCGTCGGTGCCCGAGACCAAAATCAACAAATCACTCCAAGAAGAGGTAGAAAGACTGAAGAAGGAAGTACTGCTGGAAGGTTTGCAAGTAGAGGAAGAGGGTATGCCTGATATACTAAGGAAGAGGACCAAACAGCCTTTAGCACTGTCACAGGATAAGCCTAAGAAGTATAATGATGCTGTACTTAATACGAAGGTAAGACATTTTCCTATGGACCATCCATTGATAAGCACGGTGAATGTCAAAAACTATTTAGGCTGGATGGTAACTACTAGTGGTTTGCCCCGAACTGAGATCTCGCGATGTCTGGTAAAAGTTGGTACAGATAGACAGACAGATTTTATTATGATCTGATGATGGAGCCAGGAGCTGTTTTGTGGAACTCATCAGTACGTAGCAGCAAAATACTCGTGTTTGAAAGCACTTTAATCAGCTTGATGTACATATTGCTAATAGGTACAGTAAAAGCCAGCACAACTATCAGACATTTTGCAATAATAATAGTGTTGTGTTCCTGCGGTGAGTATAGTTGCCAGAGCTCTTTAGGGGAGGGGTTCGGCAGGCAACGCATTAGCAATGCTCCAGGTGTTGCTGATGTCAATAGGCGACGGTAACCACTTACCATCAGGAGGGCCATAAGCATATTTGCCTACGTATAACGTAAAAAAAAAGTTTTGTTTTGTTACAGACACTGCCAGCGGGCCTAGACAAGTCGGTCCTATTAAAAAACGGCAGGCTACCACCAGAAGAAGCTGAAAACCTCACAAACATCATAAACGAAACCAGTCTAGACCATTCGAACCAAACCATGGACAACCTCACAGAGTCAGATAGCTTAGAACAAGATGGCGTACTCGTTGTCAATATCTCAACTAACAACATTCTGAATTTAGACGAATTCTATCCTCACATACAGATACTAAACATTTCAAGCAAAATGGACGAAATAACCAACAAAATACAGAGCAACAGCAGAGAAATCACAGGCGATATCAATAACAATCTGAAATCGAAAGAAGTACCTGATAACGTAACAGTAGGTCCCTCTCCGACGAATGGAGTTCTGCCTTCGAGTGAGCAGGAGGAAGAGGTTTTAGCTAATAAGACTGAAGATTTAGAAGATAAGTTGCTGGCAAATGATCTATTGCGGCCGACGGAGAGCTTACAGAACTTAGTGGAGGAGACCAGCAGTAGAAGGAGAAGGAGGCGAAGACATGGGAGCAGAAGACGGTAAGTTAAAAGAATATAACGGAAATTCCAATTGGACGATTTCGTTCCATGACTTACTTAGTCCTAACTAATTATTGTAGACTAGTTTTCACCAGCGGCTTCGTTCGCGTGGTACTCGGAAAAAAGTAGCCTATATCAGTATCTAGCTCCAAAAAATTACATTGATCCTTTGTTCTGTCGCTGGAAGGACACATGACATGATTTTTCAGAGTGCCACAGGCTACATTTGGTTCCAAGCGAGTGAGGCAGTGGGCGGAAGTTAGCCTTTAAATATCTTCAGAAGCCTTAAACTTAATACTCGTAGATCTCTATAAAATTGCATCATCATATAGGAGCAAAGGTCTTCATTACTTTCCAACCAAAAGATTCGCTTACATTCATTACATTTGCATTTTTCAACTCTGCTTTTCTCCAAAAGGATCTATGCACTCCTGAATAGGGCCGTAATTGCAGTGACTCAAAGGCCTCCCTTCCCTCTGGCTATGTGGTATTAGTTTGCGGTAGGGAGTTGGTATATGAAATGTGGAATTTAATCATGCTGTTTCTTTTAGAAGCGGTGTATGCAATAACTTCCGTAATGACGGCATGGTAATAATTGACGGTGATTGCGTCGTGTCTTATTTACCAGTATGAAAAACAGAGATGACTTTTCAAGCATACTATCTCGAATGGGGCTTATTCTACGCCCAATTGGCAATAAAGTTTTTTCTACGACTTTTGGAAATTCGATATTTTTCAGTGAAAAGCACTATGCAAAAATCTGCTGCATTGGGGTCAAATCAGTTAAAATTTAAGGCACGTTTAATAAGTATTAAAGATGATAAAAAGACCAAAGAGGTATTTAAGATTTAAAAAAGTAAAGAAAAAAACTGTTTTTTTTTTAATTTTGATTGTGTTTCGATAATATTATAGATATTGATTAAAGATTTTGATTATGTTTCGCTAATTTTTCAGTGAAAAAACACTATGCAAAAATCTGCTGCATTGGGGTTCGCTAAAATCTTTTTGTAGAAAGAATAAGCTTTCGGGATAGTATATATATATTATGAATCACCTTCTATTTTTAAAGCGTAGGCGTCATATTAGCGAACGTTGTCTTTCTGCTACGGGTGCGAGGTGCTACGAAATTCTACGAGCTACGTATAGTTCGTAGCACCGTAGGCCCGTTACCCCCGACTAAAAAGATAGGTGCTATTGGTATGTATCTCTGGCCTCGTAACTCCTTAAATATCCTCTAATTTCAATGAGAATTTTTAGGAAAGCTTTCTTAAATAAATTAGGTATCCAAATTTTTACATAATTAACTAAACGACGACGCTGTGTTTAAAGGCAAGATGGTCCAACGACATCGTGGAGATTGCGGGACGTCAGTGGATGGAGAAGGCTCAAGACCGTTCATCGTGGCACTCTCTGGGGAGGCCTATCCTCAGCAGTAGACCTCGTCAAGCTGATGACGAACTTGGTAGAGACTGTCTTGAATAAGATATTTTTTACAAAAACTAAAAACCGACTTCAAATTCCTGAATATTTACAATATTTACATTTATATTTACTGATATATATATATATATATTTTTTTTTTTTTTTTTTTTCTTTTTGTTTATGTTGATAAATATCAACCTCTTTGCGTTTTGCTTCCCTACTGAGGATGACACTGGCCACCTACACTTTCGAATAAAAAACAAAAGTAAGATGACATCCATTCATCATCAATAATAAGTAATAACTCTAACGGTACTGACTGACTGACTGTCAATCAAACGTCATCATCAACATCGTCATCGTCATCCTCAACGCAGAGCCTGACCAAAATCCTAAGAGTATGAAATTTGCAGGGTAGTGTAACGTATGGGTGCACAGAAAAGAATTCCCGACACACAACCCCTAAGTTTAAAGTTTATGTAAAAATAGCAGCAACCGAACGAAGTCGTGATTTCAAGAGATGATGACTTTTTTTTAAATATTACGGGACAAGTTGCAATCCCTCAGGAATAAAATTAAAATGGGACCACCCCGGGATCATGGTCTATACACCAGCGAAATAATCATCAAAATCGGGTTACTATTGGCGGAGATATCGAGTAAAATACACGCAAAAACACATTTTATTTTATTCCACCAAGCAAAAACAAACCACAACCACTGTCATAGTAATGACTCATTGCTAAGATCAATCCATCTTGCTGGCATTATTTCGCTCTTTTGGCATAGACCCAAGCTACCACAACCCTCTACAAGGTGATTCATAATTGTATACAATCCCGAAAGCTTATTCTACACTCGATTGGCAATAAAGTTTGTTCTACGACATTTGGAAATTCTAATTTTTTTTATTGAAAAAACACAATTAAATATCATCTCTTTTAGGGTAAAATCTCAACTCAAATATTAAGCTGTTTTAAGTAACAATGTGATGTAGAACTACTCATACATTTAATAATTAGATATAAAGGTGATAAGAATACCTAAAACAGCTGTTTTGAAAAAACAAGAATTATCTATTTCGATAAAAAAAGTTTTTTTTCCTTTTAGAATAATGCCCTTTCGGGTTTGTGTACTAGTTACGGAACATGTTTTATACTAGTTTATATTTATTCAGCGACCCAAAAGTGAAACAAACCTACATAACCAATTCGGAATTAAGTTGTTAGAATGCATTATTCTGGTTTTTTTTTTTTTTTTTTTTTTTTTTTTTTTTTCATTTCTGGGTTGATCTTCGATCAGTTTTTCGCCTATAAGCAAATGTGTTGTGTGTTGAAGTGTCGTTTGGCTTGTGCTCCACTCTTGGTGCACAGTGCCTTCCATTTAGATACTGCTATTGCCTCTGGTCTAGCGTATGAATGTCAGCTCGTTTAAGCCGTTTTTGGTAGCTGGGTAGGACCAGCTGGGCTGCTAGCTGGTTAGGGTGATGTACTAGACGCTCTTTGTATTTCGCAGCAGTTATCCTTATTTCCTCTTTAACTGTGCTCATCTGTAGGTGATCGTGAACTTCAGTGTTAGTGATGAACCACGGGGCGTTCGCGATTGTTTTAAGCATCATGTTCTGAGCTCGCTGTATGATGGAGATATTGGAGTTAGTGGCACATACCCACAGTTGTATTCCGTAAATCCGTATGGGTTTCAATATGGCTTTGTATATAAGAAGTTTATTATCTGTAGATAGTTTTGTTCGCTGTTCTCTTGGGCGTTAGGAAGAAACTCAAAACTATCTACAGATAATTATTCTGTTTTAGATGTCATTTCAGTTTCAAATAGAAAGCTGTATGAAATGTTTGTGATTTTATTTTCAATTTCTTGTCCTTGGTATAATAATAACTATGAATAACTTGATTGAGAATGCTTGCCTTCAATAAATCTCTGAAAATAAATTAATCAGCAAAAACAAATTCCATAAAAAAGAGTTTGAGAGTTTGTTCCTTGATTGAGTTCAAACGAATGAAGCCTTAGTTTTATAATCATGAACGAAAGAGGATTACGCAATTTTAATATTATGAGAAAGTATTTTGTTCGTTAATTGAGTTCTAGTTGGTTCTAGTTATTTATTACATAATTAACCCAGAATTTTGATGTTCACTATAATCCGGGCTATCCAGGAAAGTTAATTTTAGTAGGCTCTACGCGTCTGCGGGCCGTGCTCGGAAGCGGCTCCCAGACACCGCTGCATACAGGGATACTGCGAGAATGTTACCAACGACCCAAAGTCCTGCTTCGCTATTTTAAGGAGCTGGGCTGGCTGGGGTAGGGTTAGCATAGGGGGACAATGCACAAAACACCCCACAGCGGGAAGTCAGTGCAGGTCTAACCACCCCCGATTAGAATTAGAATTAGAATTAGGCTCTACGCGGGCTTTTCAGAAACAAATATAGTCATGCCTACAGCTAAGGTCCTCGTCCACTAAGGCATGACGTCCTTTTGCCTTCCAAATGCATGTCTGTCAGCACTAATTTAAACGAATTTGAACCGTAAGTAATAGAAAATGTCAAGTACGTAACCTGCCTAAACAAAATTGCAAAGTTGATGATACGAGACTTTGTAACGCTTCCACGTCATGAATAGGTTCTGTTTTTGTGACTGGAAATCAAATCATTTTACTATAAAAATCTATATTGTGTACAACTCTAGATTTTCATCTGGGACGATAGCAAGATAGAGTCATTTGATATAGCCTTCTATGTCTACTCTATTAAAATAAAAATATCTTCTTTCAGACTACGAAACATACACTCAAGCGAGCGAACAGGCCCAAATAATCTCTCGGGAAACCCTGAATCTCACTTCGTCAGAAAGAAGTTTTTTCGTCACCACAAGCACACCAGTCGAGAACACCACGAAGAAAAGAGATTCGAGGTCCCTGAACACGAGTTTGAGGAGAAATTTGAACTTAAAGCACCTCCTAAGGACACCAAGCAAAACACACCCTTAGACACTAACGAAAGAAGGCTTATATTAAACACACCTTTGGATACTAATCAATTGAATAGCAATGAAGGGAAATTTCCAATTATTGAACTTCCTACAAATAAAAGAGCAGAAGTCCCAAAAAGTATTCCTAAAGGTAGTGGAGAGGGAAACGAACTAAAGTCAGATAAGAGTAATGTGACAGAACAACAGTTTAGCAACTGGTTTTTTCGTGAGGATTCAGAGGATCTAGATGCAATGGAAAATCAGATGGAGAGTCAATTTAGTAACAAAACTGAGGTAAGTAATGATATTATTATACGCACAATCCTACTTCCTACTAATATTATAAATGCGAAAGTTTGTGAAGATGTTTAGATGTTTGTTGTTCAAATGTTCAATCACGCCCTAACGACTCTACCGATTTTGTTGAAACTTGAAATAGTTTTTTTTTTTATACTACTGAGGTGGCAAACTGGCATACGGCCCACCTGTTGGTAAGCGGTTACCGTAGCCTATGAGCGCTTGCAATACGAGAGGCATCACGCACGCGTTGCCGACCCCGAACCCCCTCACCCCTAAAGAGCTCTGGCAACCTTACTCATCGCAGGAACACAACACAATTTGAAACAAATAATGTTATTTGGCTGCGATCTTCTGTAAGGCGGAGGTACCTCCCCAGGCGGGCTGCTCCAATTCAGAACGAGAAAATCTCGCTGTGCCCTTCCTCCTCTAAAAAGATAAAGTTCTATACCTAGAATAGCATATAGGCTACTTTTTATATAGGTACCACGTAAGCGACGCCGCGGGCGGAAGCTAGTTTGTAAATAAAATATCGATGGATATACAAATGTCTACTTTGCTAAACTCCATTCTAAGATATTATATGTATAGACAAACAAATATCTAGCATCATGCTGCCGATCTATCATAAGCTAAACAAAATGCAGAAGGATGCATAAAAACATTACCCTTGTTCCTTCTCGGCAGTCGGGTAAAAATATATAGTGCACAAAAAACAATCTACGGATTGTTTTTTGTGCACTATAAATATTCTTCACTATATACTCTAATGGACGTTAACGAACGTACTTGCAATTTAGTATGCGTCATCAAATGCTTACTAGTCTGAATTAATCATCCCTCTAATTCCACAACAATCTAATCTCTCAAAGCGCATTTAGTTTGTAATTAGTAACATGAAGAGCCTCCATTTCGGCTATCATTGGCTGGCCAAGGTCTCAAAATAGCGATGGCCAGCATGTGGCGAACATCACGGCATATATGAGTAACTAGCTTCCGCCCGCGGCTTCGCTTGCTTACCTACATAAAAAGTATCCTATATGCTATTCTAGGTAAAGAACTTTATCTATTCCAAGTTTCAACGAAATCGTTTGAGCCGCTACAGCGTGATCGAACAACAAACATTCAAACATCTAAACAGCGAAAATGTAAAGTGCATAACTTTTCATTGCCATTTCCATACAAAAATTAAACATAAACTAGTTGTCCCGCTCGCGACTTCGGCCGCGTTTGTTTATTTATACCAACCTAGACTATTTTTTCTATTATCCTTGCCGCTATTTCCCTACTTCATAATGCTTTTACCTACCATCACCGTCCCGTCACCGTCCATTCACTGTCCCATCACTAACCAGTCAACGGGACAGCGTTACCTTCACCATCACCGTCACCGTCATGGTCTTTTTTTGTTATTTATGTGACATGAATACCGATTTTTATGTCTCTAACTTGAAAACATAGGACTTTCAAAAAACCTTTCAACCCCCATTTCATACCCTTCGGGGGTGATTTTTTGTAAGATGATTTCTTTACAAATGTTAACTCTCTATAAGGAACCTGCGTGCCAAATTTCAATTGTAATTCCCATACAAACTTTCATCCCCTATTTATACACCCTGAGGGTTGGTTTCCAAAACACCTTATATAGGTATTTTATTATTTTGAACTATCTACCTGACAACCGATTTTGATGTCTCTAACTTCAAAAACATAGGACTTTCATACAACCGTTCAACCCCCCATTTCACCCCTTTAGGAATTTAATTTTGCAAAATCCGGTCTTATTGCACGGTAATATCTTTTTAAGAATGTCTGTGTCAAATTTCAGACTCCTCAGCCTAGTAGTTTCCGAGCTTTCGTGATGAGTCTGTCAGTACGTGAGTGAGTGGATTACTAATACATTAAGCTAGAGCTTTGATTTTTATACGGCACCATAAGCCCACAGACCTTAATAGGTGGTATTAATTTCATTGAGTTCAGTTGATACCTTTAGCCATTTCTGAGAAAAAGGGTCTTGACAGACGGACAGACAGACATACAGGCAGACAGACGGATAACAAAGTGATCCTATACGGGTTCCGTTTTTCCAAATGAGGTACGGAACCCTAAAAACGCCGAGACCCGGCGAAATAAATCAAGAAATACTACAAAAAAGACCGTATCTGTAAATTTGTTTATTTTTTTAATAAAGAAACACAGCTAAACAGAAAAAAATTTACTCGCCACTGTATCCGAACACTGTAGACATACTAGACATCCCCGTAGATCACAAGACACTCAAGATACTTTGAGAAGTATATTTTACACAACGCCACGTAGTATACTTCAGCACAAAAGAATAAGCTAATTGTGCCCACGCGGACACCTCAGCCCCATTGCTCCTCAGCGCTTATAGGCTCTTGCTTTGGTGATACTTAAGAGGGTAGTCGTAACGTCCAAACATTACGTTTGGCATATGTCCAATGTTGCATAAACAGTAGCTCTATAATATAAAACCAGTAAACTTAGCAAGAATCCAGTTTAACTGACCGCAGTTTTAGACTTTATCCACTCAAACTCACTGAATTAATATATCAAAATGATCATATTAATTTGGCAGTCTTCCAACTGGTGCTGCATTCGAGTATTTTATAGCTGCGCTTTAGCCAATAAATTTTGTCTCTTTACTTTTTTCTAGTTACTTATTATAATGTTCTCGTCAGCCATAGTTGTGCTCCTGGTGATTAAATTACATTTTAGATGACATATCGCACGCTGTAAGGGTTGTTTCACACGTACCACAACCAACCACCAAATATGCACCAACACCAAGTGGGCGCATAATTTGTAATTAAAATTAATAGTAGAATTTACACGTGACATTTGCCGTCACATCGCAACCACAACGCAAGTACAACGCAACCACAATGCAACCACCAGCGACGACACCGTTAACTAGCGCCCGGCCACATCGAACGCAACCATATAGACAT
The DNA here is from genome assembly GCA_947579855.1 of Anticlea derivata. Lineage (NCBI taxonomy): Eukaryota > Metazoa > Arthropoda > Insecta > Lepidoptera > Geometridae > Anticlea > Anticlea derivata. Next base: position 10,942,847 of record OX388264.1, read on the forward strand.
TTTGTTGGTACCACAACGCAACTGCAAAAAGCTGCAGCGACACTATTCACACGTAACGACTGCTTGACCACCTTTTGTCGCTGCGATGTGGTGTGGTTGTGGTACGTGTGAATTCAACCTAAGTCTTGCAGCCTTCAAGCAATCTTAGTCATTATTAACCGATTTAAAAAAGGAGGAGGTTCTCAAGTCGGCTGTATTTTTTTTTATTAAGGCGATACAGAAATCAATTTAAAATGTCGAGTGGGCGGAGTGAAGAAAGTGACAACGCTATGTACTATAATTGAATGCGGAAAGAGATAGCAAGCGTTAGAAGGCGCTCGAAAGTAATCGACGTAAGCGACATATAAGAAAATATCGATTATCTTAAAAACTATGTATTTTTTTTTAAAGTGACTTGGGTTTAGGTACCCAATGCTATTGTCTAACACAATATTTTAAAAAAAGTTGTTTTTGTTAGATAGTCTCAGAGTATTTTCGAAAAAAACTGTAGCAGAGGACCCAACTTTAAAAAATAAATCTATCGAGAAAAGTTTTACCAATCGCGTTTCTGTCTTTGATTTAGGTAAATAAAATGCTTAAGTTATCTTTGTCATAAAAATCAAAACTGTGCGTTTTGCGGTTATTGAGAAAAAACAATTCAAAAATCATAAAACAATTTAACCTTCACCTTAAGCAAAACTGTCATCCCCAGGTGAAGAGACACCGCACCATCAGAGCTGCCACCAACCGCAAGGAACGCATCTGGGAGCACGGGGTCATCCCTTACGAGATCGACGGTAACTTCAGCGGTGCGCACAAGTCGCTTTTCAAGCAGGCAATGCGGCACTGGGAAAATTTCACGTGCGTCAAGTTCGTGGAGAGAGATGCTGATCTGCATAAGGACTATATTGTCTTCACTGAGCGGCCTTGCGGGTGAGTACCCCCTAACGTAATTCAAAGGAGTTTTGTGAGTGGCGCGGAAGCCAGCGTATCCTTGTGTCTAGTGAAAAGTCGTGGGTTCGACCCAAAATCAAAGTCTATTTTTTTATTTTATTTATTTAGGAACAACAAACAACTACATTATATATGTAAGATACAGTGAGTAGTAGGTACATAATTTCATATGCAACAAATTATTAATAATGTAGTCCCCAACGTTATCCACAACTTAGTATATAAGAGTAACAAAAAAGGCCAGCTAGAGGGCCCGTCATAAAAAAACATTTTTATTATCTGCTGTGACAAAAGAAATAGATGACGGGAATCCTATGCTGTGAAAGCTTATAATGATAAAAGAAAAAGAAGTTATCAGGATTACTTATGAAGAGTTAAGAGAAAATAAATATAATAATTGAGTTTGCAACCAATCAGAACGTATTTAATTCATGATGATCTTCATTGCGAAGTTCATTATTGAGTAATGTCTTAAATGTATAAGTACTACAAGCGAAGATATCTGCAATAGATTCCAAATCTTAAAGTCAAATCAAAGGGTGTTTATTTCAACAACACTAGGACCACTTTGAAACGTTTTAGAAACTAGGTGAAGCAACGCTTGTTCCTTGCGACCAAGCCTAGAAGAATCAGGCAACAGAGCTTTGGTGCCAATATATTTGTATAATCCATTTTCACGAAATGGAATGTAGAGCTTCAGTGTGGGGTCCCGACTGACACGATTTTGTTCTGTCGCAAGACAATGTTAATTCCACTAGCGGTCACCCATACATTTGGTGACAAATACAATATGCAAGTCACTCCACTCACACTGATAGCAATTTGGCAAAATTTCATACAAAACGCTGTCAAATTTCATACTATTTTTGAAAAATCCCTTCGAAATTCCCTATAGTTAATACGAACTAATTCTGTCTTTGATGTTTTTTTGAGTTCTCCCTTCAAAATAATCCCTTGAACCAAGATTCAAAATGTTAAAGCTAACGTTTGAATGTGTAATTTAGTTAATAACAGTAAATAGGTAGTTCCACAACTGTTTTTGTAGGGGTGACTACAACGCATTCTGTTTAGTAATTTGCGTTTCCTTTGTATGTCATCGCTTCAATCTCAAGACGTGATTCAGAACAATTGAAGGATTTTTTTATTATTTTTTGTGGCTCGCTCTATTGAGGCATTTACTGTTTATAATGTTTTAAGTAGGTAGGTACAACCAAAGAGACTGCATGCAACAATGTTTATGTCAAAACATTCCTACACGGGCAATTAAATTGCTCCATTCACAGCTATGTCTTTTTAACACAGGCGATCAAAGTAGTCCTCAACGCGACATTGAAACAAATGCTGGGCAATTTTTATTTAATTTTGAAGTTTTGCTTAACTACATTTTTTTTTATAATGATGCTTTAGTGAAATAACGTCAAGACCATACAATAATAAGCTTCTTCGTAGTTATTTAAATAGCAGCGTTTTACCTGAAATAAAACGCATATTAAAATACTTACCTCACTGGAAGCTTTATATTGAGATACCGTTTCCGTTTCCGTCGCTTTTCTACCAGTTTTCGTACTTTTATACCCTTGTGCTTCCGGTCAAGTGGCGCCACCTGGCGGCGGCGCGCCATTTCGGTTTCGTAAAATGAACCGCGCCATGTTTGACTCATTGGCTCAATTTCACCAGGCAGAGATAAAAGTGAAAGCTTCCAGTGAGGTAAGTATTTTAATATGCGTTTTATTTCAGGTAAAACGCTGCTATTAAATTACTAGACCGTCACTGGAAGCTTTATATTGAGACCTGTTTGTTTTCGCCTGGTGCCGCCACTTGCAAGTATTAGGTAATAAACCTAGCGCCAATGTGACATTAAAAATATAAACAAGTAAGTATATGTTTTAGACTTACGATTTTATTTAAATACAGATAATAATTTACAATGCAATTAAAGTTCAATTATATTGTATTATGATCAATAATCAAATTAGCAATCATTCTTCTAATTTATTGCTCTAAACATATTAGTAATATTTTAGAGTGATTGCTGCGCATTACTTCTGTCGGTAAAATCGCTGGAACGAGCTGGAGCTGATTGCTCATTCCCTCAGGCCAAGCTCTCGTCGAGAGGCTGATTTTCCAACCAACTTTTGGAAGACACCGCAGATCTAACGCCACCTTGGAATTGCAGCTGGGCTGACTGGGCAAAACCAAGGTTTTGACCCAGCTCTCTATGACAGTGCGTTTAGCTACACCTCTTACTGTAATAAACTAGTTAAATGATTTAGCTATAATGAAAGACGTGCCGTCTTTCATTCATAATGTTTTGGTAATTCGTATTTAATAATAATTTCCAACCGGATTGCCTGTGACCAGCACTGTCAATTTTTGATTCGAATTGGGGCCAAAATAGAATACTGTCATTGGATCTAATACAGTGATTAGGATCTATAGTACGTAAGGTCAGGTCGTGTATGCGTCTTCTAGTATCGCGGTATGACGCGAAGTTTGAAACAAATTACTCATATCTCTGTATATTTCTAACAGAAGTAAGTTTACTAACGTCCCAGATGGGTGACTTGGAATATTTTATTTTCTTAGTGCAATTGATTTCAGAATGTGACTAACCAGAACGTGAGAACTGAAAAGTTTGGAAGTTTCAGCGTTGCATAATGTAGAAACTACGGACTTATGCAAAAATATCGTATTGTACGATAGATTATTGATTAAATGCAAATCACATAGAAATTGACCTGTAGGATTTTAAGCGTTAATGTTTTTATAATTATACCATAAAATACAACGTTTCCAGGCCACCTCATATGTTTTTACAGAAGACGTCCGCCAAGAATTATTAAGCAACGATAATTTTATTGTTCTGTGTTCCATGTTTCTATTGCCTCTGACCACCCCACATTTCCACACCTCGCTCGTGAACTATGTTCTGTACTTCTGTACTTTCGGAGGAGGCAGCCCCGTCGACGTGTCGACTATATATTTCTGTAGGTCCTTCAGAGTTACCGGTGCTGTCAAAGCTCGGGTTCTGAAGTCCACGCGCCCATTTCCCATCGGGGAACTACTATCAGGCATATGCTGTTGCCTGGTTTTGGAACCAGCAATGGTGGTGGAAACATCCACGCATCCACGTGGGTAGTTCCATGAAACACTGAACGCATCATAAAACAGAGCTTGTTGATCTTTCCGGACACATAATTGTAGACTACATTGCGGTCTACGAGGCAAACAAGTCTATCATGGGGGTTTCCCATTTTGCAAATACTGTCCACACATGCTGGTAAAAGGTATCACTCTGAAGGGTGGCGATGACGTGAAAAGTGATCGGCATGATTGTTGTACTTACCTGCGATAAAGTGTATTATTTGGTGTTGGTGTGACGTAGTGTATAACCTTAGCTTTGGATAGTCTTAGCGTGAAGTATGGCAAGCATTTCGTTCTGGTTGCAGGCAGTGTAACGATTGCTCTTCTTGCGACCAATTTCCCAAGAGAGCTAAACCGTTTAACTGTGCCGTGTACCCGTTTAAGCCAGGCCTGATCTGACGCATTTGTTGTTAGATGGTTTGGAGGGGTAAAATGTAGCGGCGTTATCATAAAATGGTTACACTAATAGTTCTTTGAGAACGCATACTTTTAGTTGGTAGGTCTTTGACTGCAGGCCTAGTAGAGTTCATAAATATGATCAGTTGTCAGTGATTGTGTCGTCCTCGAGGGATAACAAAGCTGGCAAAGTTTAGGAGCCCGACTATTCTCTACAAATCTTTTAAGGCTACATTTTTCTTTAAGCAGGGTTTTTTAGATTGCCCCAGGGTCTCCACAGTACCCCCAAAAATTATTCAGGAAATTTGGCTCTTCTAAGGACTGAGAACAGATTTTATGAGAATTGACTTCCCACCCTAGACTTTTCAATGTTTGAACTGTTAGTTTAACATGCTCGCGAAGTTTGTCTGCATGCTATCAAGTAATCGTAGAGATATACAAGAAATCTGACATGAGAACTCACACAAAATGTTTTAGTAGCAGTGCAAAGCCCGAATAGGGGGCAAGTCATCTCTAGCAATTCTTTGTTGAATATAAGGCGTAGGAAGCGCCTGTGGCACTTTGCTATTTTTAAATGAAATACGCTTGTGAAAGATCTTCTGTACAAAGCCAGTCTTTTGGCTGCTGTTTATCAGGTAAAAAGGTTCGGTCAGTATAATTAACGCTTAGCGCTCTTAGGTTAAATATAGGACGGGCTGACCCGTAGGATTTTGGCACCAGAAACAGAGGAGACACGAAGCCGCCTTGTGATTTCATTTTGTGTACTATTGCAGACATTTCTGCCGATACAGGGGTGTGAAACGGACCAGAGTTTACATTTGGGTAAACAAGCAGAGGCTTTTGAAAAAATGGTATACGGTAACCTTGAATCAATTTTAGGATAATTTCTGGTGCTGGGAGAACCTTCTCTTCCATTGTGAGTGGAAGTACGCTAACTTACCTGCTTGGAAATGATGCGAGTCATTGTTTGTGTCTTTTTGGTTTCCTCTAGAACCTCTAGGAGCATTTGAGCGTCCTCTGTTATTTCCACGGTCGGGCCGTGAGCCTCTGTTGTGAAATGAACCCCTCACATTGAAATGATGGTTCTCATATTGAATATTTGAGGATTGACCTCTGAATTTAAAGTTGCTATGTACCAACATTAACACAACTATTCACCCCGCGAGGGTGGGTTGTTATAAGCATGCATTTGCATCTTTCCTTTAGAACCTCTAGGATCATTTGAGCGTCCTCGGTTATTTCCACGGTCGGGCCGTGAGCCTCGATTGTGAAATGAACCCCTCCCATTGAAATGAATATTTGAGGGTTGACCTCTGAATTGAAAGTTGCTATGGTGGTATCCACCCCGCGAGGGTGGGTTCTTACTAGAATGCATGTGCATTGGGAGGCTAGGAATTATATTGAGTTCCACGCGATGGAACTACGGATTTCCAAACGCCTTGCCCCCGCGAGGGGCGGCTGTTGGATTGGTTGGATATTCCATGCCAAATGGCCTTGCGGACCCCCCCCCCAGACTTTTCAAGCATGGCTGTGAAAGGTTCTGTCATATATGTAGCTAGAGAACGGGGGTATTTTATTCAGTGACCTTTACCTAAAGGATCCCTAGCTTGGCTTGTAATAGTCTCTCTGCGCATTTCGATGCATCCAGCTGGGGGGCCGCAAACTAGTTGAAAAAGATCTAAAGAAACTTTATTGGAATCCCCTTTTTGAAACAATACTTCAACATTACTCTCAGATCTTTAAAATCGAATCAAATCAAAAGTGGTTTTTTTTTTTTTCAATAAAATCACTAGGTCCACTTTGAAACGTCTTAGAAACTAGGTGTCGAACTTAACGTCTGCATGTTTAGCCCAAGAGAGAAGATTACGAATGCCTTCCTGCAATGTTTCTTTTTGTTTAAGAATGCAGTAGGCTATAGCGGCAAAGGATCTATCAGCAAGTAAGGTATCCAATGTTTTACCTCGTCGTTTGTTTCCAAGTCTATGCAACCTGGAGTATGGTTATACGATTTCTTACTTCTGACCAAGCGGAGCTACCGAAGTGCTGACTTCAAGTAACATTTTCAAAAATTCTCGGTGGTTTTAGGAACTGCTGCATTCCGTTAGTTTGTCTCGATTTCAAAAGTAAAATCTCGCTCGACTTAATCTCGGCTTCAAAAGTAAAATCACGACTACAAAAGTAAAATCACGACTTCAAAAGTAAAATTACGACTTCAAAAGTAAAATCACGACTTCAAAAGTAAAATCACGACTTCAAAAGTAAAATCACGGCTTCAAAAGTAAAATCACGACTTCAAAAGTAAAATCACGACTTCAAAAGTAAAATCACGATTTCAATGGTAAAATCTCGACTTAGATTTTGACACTCATAGTCAACACATTGTTTTCTTATAGATCTGAATAATCCACTAACTTCAGAATAAATAGAAGCTTCGTCGGCAAGCTGGATTACCAGACTGACTGGCAATAAAATTGGTAACAATATTTTGTAGCTCACCCATATCCTGGACTAATTTGTTCATCCTTGGATCCGACCGACCGACAGACGCGACAGTGCGCGCGGTGGCGGCGGCATCGCTTCTTGCTCGGCTTTTGGCTCACTGGTGATGAGCTCGATGGACTACTGCTCGTGGAGCTGCTTTACAAAAGAAATAAAGTTAGATCATCTCTTGTACTATAAATTATTGGAAAATAAACTTTATAAGCCAAGCTGTGGGTATTTTACAAAAATAATTTTCTCAAATACACTGGTAGGTAGTTTTAAAAAACTTTTAAGGTACGAGATCCGAACGGAAAAACCCGTTAAAAGAATTGATCGCGTACCAAGCAGGCTAAATGTTTTAAAAGGGTACTTACGGTTCTTTCCCCTTTGCACAGTATAACCAACCAAAATTATAAACAGAATATTTTAAAATAATATTCACTTAACTTGTTCACTAAAAATAATAGCCTATATTTGCAACGGTGGTCGCAGAGACAGAGCTGCTGGACACAAGTTGCTTCGACGGAATACGAAACGCCAATGAGTCAAACATGGCGCGGTTCATTTTACGAAACCGAAATGGCGCGCCGCCGCCAGGTGGCGCCACTTGACCGGAAGCACAAGGGTATAAAAGTACGAAAACTGGTAGAAAAGCGACGGAAACGGAAACGGTATCTCAATATAAAGCTTCCAGTGACGGTCTAGTAATTTAATACGTTAAAAATACAATGCAAATAATTTCAGTCTGTCTGAAGGTACGAGTGGGAGTGAAAAAATAACTCGACTTAAAATACGAGGGTAATAGGTAATCCTCGAATCGAAGTTCAACTCAACTTATGGCGAAGTTTTGCTACTTTTGGCTTAGAACAGTCGGCAAAAAAAGAATCGATCGTAAAACAAGTTCAGGTAAGTAAAGATTCCAAGAGATGATGACGTTTTTTAAGTTTTACGGAACAACTAACAAGCACCCAGGAATCAAATTTCAAATTTTTCAACAAAATCGGTTAACAATTGGAGGAGATATCTTAGCACATAACAACATATATTATGTACAAAAAAGCAGAATTGAGAACCTCCTCCTTTTTTGAAGTCGATTCAAAATAACGCTCATCTCACATCAAAAATCATGGATGTGCTGTACACGTAGTCAATAAAGAGGTGCCTACGTAGTAAGCACGTAAAAAAACAATAAGATTTTACTGCGAATGTACTGCATTAACTTTCTGTGCTGACTGTACCCACTTCTATCGACCTGATAAGCAGTTGGTAAGTATTTAAGATAGTATATTTACCGACTTTATTGAAAAAGGATTAGGTAATGGCTTTAGCAGCGTAAATAATCATCACAATTACACCATAGCCACAAATAAAAAAAAGGAAAAAAAAAGTATAAACTCCGTGCAGATGTATAAGGGGGTCAGAGGCACGTCCAAACATTTTGGCACATGCCCACATTTTGAATTAGTATTCCCCCAAGCTGAGTCAGGGCCTGTTTGGCTGCACCCGACACAGAGCGAGACTGGTTCGCTCCTACTGGTGAGGTGGATGCCTGCCTACCTATAGGTGGGTAGATGTCCACTAGGTTTGTTCTTTGTCAACTGGCAAAAAGACACTATAACTACATTGGTCCATTTATTTACAGGTAAATAAAGACACGCACACTTTCACACTTATTTACAAAATATGTTAAAAATTATGCACATAATTATTATGAGCAGTGGCTATATTTTTGTTTAATAGTAGATTATGCAACAAGGGCTTAAAGTAGTGTATTATGTCGCGGGCGCTATATTGAACCTGAGTACGAGGGGTTCAAGATCGCCCAAGACTAATACACATTTAAGCCCGCGATGCATACTCTACTTTTTATACTTTCTGCGAGGCAATTGAAAACAATGACTGTTAAGTAGAAAGAAATGATTTTTCTGGAAGTAAGTTTCCAACTATACCAGAGGCTTCAGATTGTATGCATTCTGGAGTCGAATCAAAATCACTGTCGTCGTCACTTGACATTTTTTAGAAGTTTATTTGAATCGAAACTGAATTTCGTTGTAGATAACAGCACAGCAGTTTGAGCGCTTGTCGCCTTTTTTTCTTATTTTGTAGTCTATTCTGTAGTGGTCAGTTCGACATTTGAATAAATCCTTCTACGAGCGCGGGTGAAAATGAATTTCGTAAAAAGTTTTCATGTTTTTCTTTATTTTCATTTGTAGGCAGTGCAAAGAAAATGATAACATACAGCCTAATTAGAATAAAATCTCATTGCACCCAAACATTTTTGAAACCAACCTCGATCAAGCACGACTACATGGGATGCATTCCAAATTCAAATCACATTATGTCCCATGGGAAATAATGAAATTCAGTACAACATTATGACCCGGCTAGACCGTGGGGCTGTAATGACTTACTTTAGGAAAGGTTTGCATGACACATAATATGCCATTGACGAGCAGGTAGTATAAAAACTCTTTTTTTGTATATATAGTAGGTTCGTACCTACTCAACACATTATCGTCTACGTTAACCATTTAGTTTAGTACCATTTTTATTTTTGGGAAGGAACCGACTCCTGACATACAGGTAACCCTAGTTTAGTAGTCAGGGCTTCATTATGTATTTGTACACTGGTTTACTCAATAAATGTTAATTATTATTATTATCATGTGGGGGGATTTGCCCACCACGCCGGGCATGCGGGTTGGCGAGCGCAGTTAGAGCTATCGTTGTTAAAACACACACACACACATAAGGAACAAACATGATAAGGAATTCGCTCTGTCTGTGGGGGAGGCCATGTTCAGCAGTGGACGTCGTACGGCTGAAATGATGATGATGATGATGATGATTATTATTATTATTTGTTGTAATATGTGTTTTACTCCTTGTATGTTCCTATGTCCGTTCTGTGTTTTTTGTGTATAAGTCAAATAAACGTATTCTATTCTATTCCATCTTGCAAGCCCATCGCCGCTTACAAGAATACTACCTGGTTTCGTCACGAAATTTTTCTTCATCGTATTTTGTACCGGCATTTTATTAAAAACTTTGTAGTTCCAATCATCATCATCATTTCAGTCGTTCGACGTCCACTGCTGAACATGGCCTCCCCCACAGACAGAGCAAAATCCTTATCGTGTGGGGGGATTTGCCCATACTCACCACGCTGGGCATGCGGGTTGGCGAGCGCAGTTAGAGCTATCGTTGTTAAAATGGGACGCTGCTGCCCATCCCCTAGCTTTTTTCCCTTATTCGCCTCTTACGACATCCGCGGATAGGTAGATATGGAGGGGCCTATTCTTCAGCCGGGGCCATCACGGCCAGTAGTTCCAATAGTGTGGACTACTAAAATTAAAAACACTCGACGTCCTTATAAGCTGGTATTCAATGTAAGGCGTCCTTCCCCCTACAAACACCAATGAGCTACCACTAATGGAAATGTGCTTTTAGATGCTGCTCGTTCGTCGGCAAACGCGGCGGCGGCGCCCAGGCGATCTCCATCGGGAAGAACTGCGACAAGTTCGGCATAGTGGTGCACGAGCTGGGTCACGTGGTTGGGTTCTGGCACGAGCACACGCGGCCGGACAGAGACAAGCATGTGCAGATCATCAGAGATAATATTATGCATGGTAAGTCAGAAACATGACACCCAAAAGTTACAGTATGTTTGGGCGCAGACTAGGTGTCTCAGTGCCTAACAACAATACTCTCAAATCCATCGATTTTTTGGTTTTTGCCTCGAGACAGTCGCGAGACTAGTCTTGCGTGCGGATGCGTTTAGAGACATGGATAGTGCGTGGGCGAACGAACGATTCCATTCCATAGTTGACTTGGAAGATACCTCATCTATAGACAGAAACATGAGCGAAGTTTTTTTTTCTGTTATACGGAGGAATGCAGGCTTACGGCCCTCCAGATGGTAAGTTGTTACCGTCGCCTATTGACACCAGCAACACCTGGAGCATTGCTAATGCGTTGCCTGCCGAACCCCTCCCCCCTAAAGAGCTCTGGCAACCTTACTCAACGCAGGAACACAACACTATTTGAAACAAATAATGTTATTTGGCTGGGATCTTCTGTAAGGCGGAGGTACCTTCCCAGGCGAGCTGCTCCAATTTAGAGCGAGAAAATCTCGCTGTGCCCTACCTCCTCCTAAATCGTACGCTCGGAAAAGTCTCTCTATTTTATCAAGTCGTGTCGTGGCTCATGGAAAAATACCCTTAAAAGGCTTAGGTATTCGCGCGGATAGAATTCCAGCCGCTTCTGTAGCTGGCATTTCGACGTCAATGGAATGCTAACAGCCCGGGAGTATGCATAATAGTAGCCTATTCATAATTTTATCGCGAGCGCCCGACGACGCCTCGGAACTAAGTCAGGGCATCTGAGGAACCTTAGCAATTCAGGTTCACAACTTTTAAACGCTCCCTCTCCGCAAATTTCAACTCTACCACTCGCAATTCAGAACACGAATTCCCTTGTTATGTTAAGTTGTGGTAATTCAGCTGCGAATTGAAACTAAGCACTCGGTAATAAAGTTTAATTTCGCTTATACAAGCTGGAGGATAGTTTGGATGCCTCGGGGGATTTGAGCGCTCATTCGGTATTTTAGTTATCCATGCATAAGTACTGAACAATGACCTGAATTATTAGATGCTCGCCTGTTCCTGTTTTATAACTCTGTTTGTTTTTCAACTTGGTCATGATGAACCAATTAGGTAAATGGTAGCTATATAATATGAATGCGAAAGGTTTGGTTGATTGGTTCTTCTTACACGCAGAAACGCAACTATGAATCGACGTTATTTCATAGATACATCTGTTTAAGTAACATAGGCAAGTTTTAGTCTGGTGGCCTTGCATAAGTACTGAACAATGACCTGAATTATTAGATGCTCGCCTGTTCCTGTTTTATAACTCTGTTTGTTTTTCAACTTGGTCATGATGAACCAATTAGGTAAATGGTAGCTATATAATATGAATGCGAAAGGTTTGGTTGATTGGTTCTTCTTACACGCAGAAACGCAACTATGAATCGACGTTATTTCATAGATACATCTGTTTAAGTAACATAGGCAAGTTTTAGTCTGGTGGCACACGAACTCGCGGGCTGAAGCTATTTATATATGCCAATGTGAAGTAATGTCTTTACTTCACCATTTTAAGCACGTGTTAATGGGCACTTAATTTGTTCAAACAGAAAAACTCATTGGTGCAAGACCGGGTTTGAAACCGAGTCTCTAAGAGGCGCTCTTTAATCCTTTCACTCAAAGTCAAAGTCAAAAGGCTTTTATTTCAATAAAATCACTAGGATCACTTTGAAACGTCTTAGAAACTAGGTGAAGCTATGCCTGTTCCTCGCGACCAAGCCTAGAAGAATCTGGCAACAAACACGGCTTGGTGCCTATCATTTTTTACGATGATCCCTTTTCACAAAATGGAATTTAAAGCTTCAGTGTGGTGCCGATCGAACTTGGTGAGGCTCAACTACAGTGATTCTTTCACCGACACGGTCATTGGCCTTTCTCAGGGCCACCATCATCATCATCATCATTTCAGCCGTACGACGTCCACTGCTGGACAAGGCCTCCCTCACAAACAGAGCAAATTCCTTATCATGTGGGGGGATTTTCCCATACTCACCACGCTAGGCATGCGGGTTGGCGAGCGCAGTTAGAGCTATCGTTGTTAGAATAAGGGACGCTGCTGCCCATCCCCTAGCTTTTTTCCCTTAGTCGCCACGATCCACGGATCGGTAGATATGGAGGGGCCTATTCTTCAGCCGGGGCCACCATACCTCAACCTAATCACTGACCTAATACAGGATGGCCAATAAAGAATCAGTGATACGTTTAGCAAGCAGAAACGTTTCTGTAGTCGCCACAAGATAACGAGATCTGGTACTCTCGTGAATCGTACCCCTGATTATGTAATTGGGCAATAACACTTAGCTGAACGAGTAACTACGAGGTAATGCCGCTAATATCCCATTGCGCTGGTTAGTGATGACCTACATCGCGATAAACAAGATGATTTAAAGCATCCCAAAAGGGGGTTATTCTATCAACGAAAAGAAAGTTAGGTGTGGGGATCCTCTCCACATTACTATCTGAAAATAGTTTTAATTATTTATATAAAACCTACATACTACATTGAATGCTGGCACCGCGACACTCACGCACACGAGGACTTTTTGGCGGGAACTTGCGAAGTGATGTTGTGCTCTCAATTTATTTTACAAAACTAGTGTTAAATTGAATAATATTGTGTGATTATGGTAGTGTTTTGCGTAATATTGTTTGAGTAAACCGCACAAGTGAAGTGAAATAGAATGATTGCGTTTATCGTCATGTTTCAAGTTGGCGCCTAGAGGTCCCTCGAGGTTTTAGTAAAATAGCCACCATCATATCTTACTAAAACTGAACTTGACTTGACTTGACGATGACTTGACCATGAATAAGATGAAAAATAAAGACGAAAGAATAAAAATAAAAAGGAAAAATAAACGTAAGACTTGGCGGTAGGTATTTATATATGTATAAGTATATTTTTACCCATCCAACGCATAACATGTTAAAGTAGTTAATTGTTTTTTAATATTGTACAAGTTTTGTTTTGAATGCATTGAATGAGTTTACATTTTCTTATTTCTAGGAGGGTATTTTATTATAAAGTTGTGCGCCTCCAAGTTAGCGAAAAATACTTTATTTTTTCAATCTTTTTTCCAAAACTTTCTCAAATTAGCTGGTTTTGGTATTTTTATCATCTTCATAACTAATTAATAAACGGGCAAGAAGTTCGGCATTCAGATTGCTACATAAAACATTCGTTGACTGGCCTCACAGCTCAGTTGGTAGTAACTCTGCCTTCTGCGCTAGAGGTCGCGGGTTCGATTTCCGCACTGGAAAAACATTTGTGACTAACACAGATGTTTGCTCTGTGTCTGGGTGTTAAATATATATCTACTATGTATATCAGTTTCTGGTACCCATAGTACAGGTTATGCCTAGTTTGGGATCAGTTGACCGTGAGTGATATGTCCGGAATATTTATTTATTTATTATTTTTATTATTTATTGGGTTTGAACTGATTTCTGATTTCGCTGATCTGATCCGAGTTTTTACAATGTATAAATTTTGAATTTCCAATAGAAAGAAAGAAAGAAAGAAAATACATTTATTTTGGACACACAAGCACAGCACAAACTAATAAAATAAAAAATAAATAAAGACACAAGGTACAGGTTACAATACAAAAGGTAGAGAGGAAACAAAACAAAAGTAGGTAGGAAGTAACAAAACTAGGGTATTCATTAGTCCGTACCGATGCATGCGTGAGCCAAAAAAGGTTCCATCTCAGCATTGATGCCGCACACGAAGTGTAGCGGCGCTGGTTTTCAGATGGAACCCTTTACGGCGACCTCACGATCGTAGTGTGCTGCATTTCTCGCGTTCTTTAGTCGATGTCGGTAGGTAGGTAGGAATGGTAGATCAAAAAATTAAATAAAATAAAATAAGAATAAGTAGAACTAGAAGTAGAAGTAAAATTATATAGGTAGGTAAGTAGGTATACAAATATAATTATTAAGTAACTAGTACATAGGTAGGCAGGTTTAATATAAGAAAAACAGGTAAGCAAGTAAGGTGAAGTAGGTAGGTAGCTAGGTAAATAGGTACATAAATAGGTTCAGTCAGCCCAAGCGAGAGCATAGATAAAGTAGCTAAGAAGGAATGTTTTTTCTCTGTCAATCTCTGCAGTGCGTCATTAAACTTCCTAGTCCCAATCCCATATCTATGGTGCCTGCAGTATTCATGTAGTCTGTGGGTGCCTGTTTGTATGTGCGTCACGTGGTGTAGCGCGCCCGCGAATCAAACAAAAACAATAGTACTTAGAACAAACTTTATTACCGATTGGTATGGATTGTAGAATGGGGCCCCTTTCGGGATAGCTTACATATTTTGAATCACCTTGTCGGTAAGAAATGCTCAGAGGCCCGAGTCCGTGTCGTGGTTACTCACTTGTCACCGTTTTTTTTTTTTTTTTTTTAATACAACTAAGGTAGCAAACAATCATACGGCCCACCTG
Organism: Anticlea derivata; assembly: GCA_947579855.1. Lineage (NCBI taxonomy): Eukaryota > Metazoa > Arthropoda > Insecta > Lepidoptera > Geometridae > Anticlea > Anticlea derivata. The sequence continues at coordinate 10,957,884 of OX388264.1, forward strand.
TTGGTAAGTGGTTACCGTAGCTTATGTACGCTTGCAATACCAGAGGCATCACGCACGCGTTGCCGACCCCTTAAAAAGTTCAAAACGCCCTTTTTGAAGAACCCCATACTGTAGTCCTTAGGGAAAACCTCAGCAGGGAGATCATTCCACAAGCTGAGTGTTCGCGGGAGGAAGTTCCTCTGAAACCGCACGGTACGCGACCAGCTCGGCTCCAGGGTGTGAGGAGGGATCCCCTGCCTATGGCGAGAGGTGCGATGATAAAGATTTAGGAGGAGGTAGGGCACAGCGAGATTTTCTCGTTCTGAATTGGAGCAGCCCGCCTGGGGAAGTACCTCCACCTTACAGAAGATCGCAGCCAAATAACATTATTTGTTTCAAATAGTGTTGTGTTCCTGCGATGAGTAAGGTTGCCAGAGCTCTTTAGGGGGGGGGGGGGAGGGGGTTCAGGGTCGGCAACGCGTGCGTGATGCCTCTGGTATTGCAAGCGCTCATAGCCTACGGTTACCAACAGGTGGGCCGTATGCTTGTTTGCCATCTCAGTTGTATAAAACAAAAAAAAAAAAAGGAAGCTGAAGGCATCATATCAAACAATTCTTCAGAACACAACCCGTTATACAAGCGGCGATGAGTGGAGAAAAGTGAATAGCTTACTTTTATAAATTTATGCAATAGGTTTCACCCGCCGCTTCGCACGCATGGTAGGTACCTACCTACATAAAAAGTAGCCTTATATGCTTTTCTAGATAAAGAACTCTATAATATATTCCAAGTTTCAACGAACGGTTGAGCAGTTACTGCTTGATTGAACATCAAACATCCTCACAAACTTTCGCATTTATATTATTAGTAGGAAGTATGGGATAGTACCTACCTAGGATAGGATTTTCCGTTTAACAAAAAAAAGTACCATAAAAAGTTCCATTGGTTAATCGATTCTAGTTTCAATTTTGAAGAAACTTTTCATCATCATCATCATCAGCCTGATTAGTTTCACTGCTGAACATAGGTCTCCTCCAAAGAGTTCCATGACGAACGGTCTTGAGCCTTTTCCATCCACCGACTTCCCGCTACCTTAACAATGTCGTCGGTCCATCGGGTGGGGGGCCTTGCAACACTGCGTCGTACGGTTCGTGGTCGCCACTCGAGAACCTTTGTTCCCCAACGGTTGTCGGTTCTGCGAGCTATATGGCCGGCCCACTGCCACTTCAACCTGCTAATTCTGAAAGCTATGTCGGTAACCTTGGTTCTTCTACGGATTTCCTCATTTCGGATTTTATCACGCAGCGAAACTCCGAGCATAGCTCTCTCCATAGCCCGTTGGGCGACTTTGAGCTTGCGTATGAGGCCAATAGTCAAACTTTTCATAGGCTTTGCAAATTTTAAAAATAACCCTGTATAGTTTATGCACTATCAGGAAACGTTTTTTTCAGTAATTGACTTTTCCTCTGCCTATCACTACTGCATACTACATGGAGTATTACATCTCAGATAATAAAACGGAAGTGCGTGTTGCCCTCCGAAGCGGGTCTGATTATGCGTCACATGACACGTATGTGCGGATCGTGTACAGCTTTCACACCGAAATGAATAAGAAAAGCGATATCAAGCAACAGCGTACGATATGTTTACTAGAATTTATTTGAAAATGATCCTTAAAACTTCATAATAAAGTAAATTTTGAGTTTTAATGGCTTACAATATTGGTGAGCATTTAGGGAGCACAAAAAAATCGAAGACATGTGACATGTGCACGAAAGAAGCCTTTAGTAGGCGGCGCACTTAAATTCTTCCACTACACTGATTCCTTTACAATCATACGCTCTTTTCAGGACCACCTCAAAACCAGCCACTGACCTAATATGCTTTATGCTTAATATGCTGCCCATCCCCTAGCTATTTTCCCCAAGTCGCCTGTTACGACATCCACGGTTAAAAGTAGAGGGGCCTATTCTTCAGCCGGAGCCACCATTATGGTGGTTATTACAGCTCATTTGTTACAAAACGGTGTAACTGCGTCCAAGTTGAAGAGATTTGAAGGGAAGATGTATTGTAATGGAATAGGGTCAAGCATACATTTGGTGCGTGCGCGGCACAGATATACATTACTCTCCGAGTATCGCACGCCCTCATTCAGCTGTACAGCTGTATCCTAAATACAGGCTGATCAAAAATCTATAAAACGGTTTTACGATTACCAGTTTCTACTGATCACTTTGCGATAAATAATAACGTGCCGCGGCGTGGCTATTTCTATCAATAGAAGTTGTAAGAAGCCACTAAGGGAAAAGAGCTAGGGGATGGGAAGCAGCCTTTATCTGCGCTCGACAACCCGCATGCCCAGCGTGGCGAGTATGGGCAAATCCCCCCAAAATATTGTTTCTTCAAACCTATAGGAAAGGCCTATGTTCAGCAGTGGACGTCCTACGGCTGAAATGATGATGTATGATGATTATGATCGATCATCTATAAATAATTACCAAATACCACGAACCGGGCGACGCAGTGTTGGAAGGCCCGATGGACCGACGACATTGTGAAGGTTGCGGGAGGTCGGTGGATGGAGAAGGCTCAAGACCGTTCGTCGTGGAACTCTTTAGGGGAGGCCTATGTCCAGCAGTAGTCTTCTACAGGCTGATGATGATGATGATGATCTATAAGTAATTATAGGCTGGCGTCTACAACACCAAATGAAGTAAACTTTTATAAATAAGTGCAACTGTTTTACATTATTTTGTTGTAGATTGTATGTGTTGACAGACGACGGTAATGTAATTCACTCCTTAGCTGTACGCATTATGCTTAATTATTAATGAATGCGAGAATCGCTTGGATTTGTGATTCTCGCTACAATACGACGACGATACGAGTTATTTGTAACACCCTCTAAGCTAGTTTGTAAGCTGTAGTGCGTTCCATTCAGAGGTTTCGGCTATTTTTGTACGCGGGCAAATATTTGTATCCTGAACTGATATTGTGTTTTTCCAAGGGTTGAGCAAATTCCTGGCGTGAGGTTCAGACCGTTTACGGAGGGTAAAAATATGTGTTTATGTAGGTATCTGCATGTCAATTTATTAAACTCTGTGTTAGTGCCTAGAAACGGTCCTATAACCATAAAAAAATAGGCCCACGACTTTTATCCTGATTCCCGATGCATGGTCGACAACCTCACAGTCGATATCCTTGAAGATGTTTAAGGGGGTACTTAGAGAAACGTCCAAAAATTTTAGCACGTTGGGCATGTTTTTGCAGTTGTTGTATTCCATACGTGACAGGTTGCAAAACCATCGCCGCGTTTGCGATGTTTTCCTGCGCACTTTAATTTTTCCAACAGAAAAAATCATTAATTCACGGCCCGGTTCGAACTCACGACCTTCGGATTGAAAGTCGCGATATCTGCCAATTGCCGAGCATTATCGCTCGCAGTTTGAACACAACTTAAGTGATAAAGAACCAATCACAACAAAATCGTTCGCCTGAATAGCCGAAACAAAATCTACTCGGAAGCAAATTGCTTTTGTCTGGCAATTATCTCAAGCAGACCCCTAAATTATCCCATTTAATTAGCCAGGAAACCCATTCACTGTTCGCAAACTCGTATAATTCAGGAGTTTGGCGTTTGAGAGAGATAATTTTGGAATATGTATTTGTTTGAAAGATAAATACCTAGACACAGAGTCGGAAGGCTGATTTACATCGAGTTAGTAACTGGCGCCAGTTTATCGGCCAGTCGGCTACTCAGGGCAAATTGTTTACAAGTAGATTTAGGCACCTATTTTAATGCGTTGTATTAAGAGAATCGAACATAAATATACTTCAGTCAGCTAGCTAAAAGCGTTGACTATTGTTATCGCAAAACACAGTGCAATCGTTGTGTGGGATGCCACCATGACATCTTATTGCCATTAATATGCAAGCTGTCAGCACTATGCACCATAAAGCTGTCCGCAAACCATAAGAAAATCACAAAAAAACACGTTTAAAATCGCAACGTTTGATGGTATGGCGCCCGATCATTGTCATAGCAAGAGAGTGCTGTGCTAGTAACTGGCTCAACATAAACCTGTAATTTACAGCAAACAGTATAATTCTTGTTTGGATGCCTGACTCGGGCATGGTGCGAGATTCCGTTTGTGACAATTGCTTTGATGTAGAGCCTCGTGGGCGTTACGTATAATTGGGTTATTTTGATTGTGCGACAAATGTTGAATCCATGACCTTTGATTTTGCCGATGATTACTTTGTCTGATTTCTTTTTTAGGTTTTTCTGGGTAAATCTAATCATAAGCCAGCTTGAGGCGGCCTAGAATGATGGGCAATGAGGAAGAACCCGTGTGGTGAAGTGAAACTTCTCGCAAGACGCTCCTTTTAACGCATTGGATAGTAATTTCAGTTTAAGCTGTATCGTTATCATCAGCCTGTAAAAGTCCCGTAGGCCTTCCCGAAATTGTTCCATGACGAACGGTTTTGTGCTTTTCCATCCACCGACTTCCCGCAACTTTAACCCTGTCTATTGGGCTGCCTTTCAACAAAGTGTCCCCGGATTCGTGGTCGCCATTCGAGAACCTTTATTCACCAACTGTTGTCGGTTCTGCAAGCTATATAAAGCTGTATTCAAGTCAAAGACAAAGATTTTGAGCCAATGGTCCTTTTCGGATCACACACTTTTTTCTCCTATTGCTGCCCATGCCATCATCATCATCATTTCAGCCGTACGACGTCCACTGCTGAACATGGCCTCCCCCACAGACAGAGCGAATTCCTTATCATGTGGGGGGATTTGCCCATACTCACCACGCTGGGCATACGGGTTGGTGAGCGCAGTTAGAGCTATCGTTGTTAAAATGAGGGACGCTGCTGCCCATCCCCTAGCTTTTTTCCCTTAGTCGCCTCTTACGACATCCGCGGATAGGTAGATATGGAGGGGCCTTTTCTTCAGACGGGGCCACCACGCCATGCGTGTTCTTAAATATTTATTAACAGGTGCCCATACGATACAAGCTATTCAAAAAATGTTTTTCTTCCAGGTCAAGAATATAACTTCAACAAGCTAACAGATGAAGAAGTCAACTCGCTCGGTCAAACTTATGACTACGATTCCATCATGCACTACGCACGGAACACGTTCAGTAAGGGCACTTACTTGGACACGATACTGCCCTTGGAGGTGCACGGAAAGAAGCGGCCGGAGATCGGACAAAGAGTCAGACTCAGTGCGAGCGATATCGCCCAGACCAACTTGCTGTATAAGTGTGCAAGTTAGTAAAATTCTGAAATTCTATATGATTATATTCTAGACGCACGGACACGCGACATCCGTTCATGGTTGATATACCACCTTGCCGCACCAAGCGCTTTGCGTCTACCTTTATAATGCGGACAGCCAAAGAGTGGAACTCGTTGCCGGCGTCTGTGTTTCCGAATACCTATAATTTGGGTGTCTTCAAGACCAGAGTGAATAGGTTTCTTCTAGGCAAATATGCTACACCATAGACCACATCATTACTTAACATCAGGTGAGATTGTGGACAAACGTTAGCCTATTTTGTATTAAAAAAAAAACAACTATCTCAAAGTAGGTAACCCCTATATCATAAAATACCACGTGCGGTCTTCAGACTCTGTTTCTGTTTTTCAAAAAGGATAGAGACTGCTGAAACTATATCTAACTGAACTGGGATCTACACAAGACCATTTCCCATTTTGGGGTCCAAGTGTAGTTAAAAATGTATGGCCGAAGTCGCGTGCCATATTCATGTATTTCACTTATTCCAGTTGCATGCGGTCACGGTCATACATTTGAACTACAGCGTTAGATACCTATTAGTATAGGTAATATATTTAAATAAATCTTGTTGCATAATTTTCAGTTCGTGTTTGCGTAGTCGGGTTTTAGTTTTTTAACATTTATTTTATTAAATGTTTTGACTGTCCGAACTGGTATTTATAGCAATATTTGGCATACCAAATAACTCCTGGTATATTTGACAGAATGTGGACGTACCCTACTCGGCAATTCGGGCTGGTTCAACTCCCCTGGCTGGGGCTCGGAGACGCAGCCGGCTCCAGAGCGGTGCGAGTGGCGCATCGTCGCCACTCATGGCGAGCGGGTTGTGCTCAATATTACTGGTATGTAACCTTTAAAATACTGAGAAAATGATTCAGGAATGGGGAATCTGGTGGATCTGGATGTAATTTGGTCAGAGATAGATTTTAGTCTGAAATAGCACATAGGTTACTTTTTATCCTCGTAGGTACCACGCTAGCGAATCGTTGGGAGGAATCCCTAATTTTTGATAGCGCTATCACAAACAACAAAACACTTTCTCCACCAAATTTTTCAAATCAAATCACATATTTTTACACTAAATAATCAGTATAATTGAGAAGTATTATCTGTAATACATGTTGTGGAACAATAATGCCTAATGAATACGCGGTTGAGGTACTTTCGAGCGCTCGCCTTTCGTAAAAGCTTCCAAAAAAAACAAAACATGCGAGCCCGAGGTACAGTAGCTAAAGATTTATTACCGAGTACCGTCTCTGGAGCCACTTAAAATAAAAGCGTACGATAAATTCATTAATTCACGAGAACCATTTATATTCCAGCGGTGTTTTGCATCACCTATGGACCTGCCCGTATCCATCAGGCTTTGTTTGTCAGTAGACGCAACCAAAGATTTATGACAAAATCTCCCTTCCAAAAACAACTTTTTTCATTCTTTATTACATATTATACAGTTTAGTATAGCCTACATACAATTTATGTGTGCTATTCCGAAAGGGGCTTATTCTACATCATATTCGAAATAAAGTTTGTTCTTTGTCAAAATAATGCATAATTGACATATAATTGTGCATTATTTTGACATTTTAATTTTAATAATCTAGTAATCACATCTCTCTCATTAATTGTGTTATTTGAAGTTAATGATATGAATAATACCTACCTATTGTATGATATGGTTATTTTGCTTCTCTCCAAAGTTATGATGAACTCCTTTTTTATTATTGTTTTGGTCTCTGATCTAATCTTATTATTTATATAGATATTTAATTCAATAATATTATGTAATTTTAAATACACTCAATGTTATCTTTACTTCAAATTTGCATGCTAGGTTCCCTGGCGAAGTGTGTGAGTCTAATCACTATTATTTATGTCCAAATTGTGTACCACGCTTCACGCAAATAAATTATTTCATTTCATTTACGAATTTTGGTTATTCCATTTTTATTGAAAAAAAAGGCTATGCAAAGATCAATCGTTTTGGGTCAAATCAGTTCCAACTACATCATATCGCTGTATTATGTAGTAATCTAGATGTCTCTCTAAAACTTCTCGTTCGTTTAATAATTACAAAGATGATAAAAATACTAAAAACAGCTAATTTGAAAATGTTCGAGATTAAATCTGAAATTAAAATTTAATATGTTTTATGATAAGGTTGCTACGACGACGTATCTACGCGGGCGAAGCAATTCACATAAATAGACACCCGATACATTGACCCCGATTTTTTATGATTTTTAACTGTTTCTTCTCAATAACCGCAAAACGCACTCTGTTGATTTTTATGACAAAGTTAACTATAAGTATGATATGATTATATTTACCCAAATCCAATACAGAAACGAGATTGGTCAAATTTTTGTCGATATATTTATTTTTCAAAGTTGGATCCTCCTTAACAGTGTTTTCGAAAATACACAAAACAATGAATAGATTAACAACTTTTTAAAATATTGTGTACCACTTTTTTTTGGATTATATCTTTCTGCTCCGCTCAATTCTATTTAACAATCGTAATTACCGCTTCAGACTCATGAGATACCTATCAACATCCCTTTACTAAATCACGACTGCATCACTGAATACAAAGCGAGATATCGAATGAATTTCTCGTTCATTGACTCAGAAATATTGCCGTTACGCGGCGGGGGCGGTAAAGTGTAGCTATCAATCATTTATTTTGCTGTAAAAGAGGATCAGCTATGCTCACTCAACAACTATTTATTTATTTATTTATTTGCTGAAAGTGCACAAACATTATGTATATTACCAATTACATAAAATATCTTCATAAAAACAGGGTCTGATATACATAAAAATAAAAGTGCACTATAGCATTCTCAAAAAAAAAATTCTTGAAATAAACATAAACTTAAACAGTGCACAATGAAAGAAAAAAAAAACTCTTGACTCTAACTAAGCTAAACTCTTTAAATATAAACGAAAATAATCCCTTTTATTATGATATTTTTGAACTAAAAATTAAAGCTAACTTAAATATATTTTATATACTTAAACTATTTCAATTTATGTTTCATTTATGTACTTTGCCGTGTTGGCCTAATTACCCTACTTTAGATCCGAAGGTCGTAGGTTCGAACCGTGGTCATTCAGTGCTTAAAACGGTTAAAAAACATCGTGGAGAAATCAGTATGTATTCTTATAAGCGGCTATGGGCTTGCAACTGTTGGCATATGCCAAAGTGTTTGGACGTGCCTCTGACTACTCCCTAGATATCTTCAAGGATCTGATTGCCTGGAGATCTGAGAGGTTGTCTGCCACGCCTGAAGATAAAAGTCATTAGACTTTTTTTCTGTACATAACCATTTACTTTTCCTTAAAAAATTGAGTTTCTTACACTTACTTCAGTAGGTACTAGATCTTATTTTTGTCTATGACAATGATCTATGATCCAGTTCATCTGGCTAATATTTAACCTAAAAAGGGAATCATACTACATGTACGAGACTGTACGCGACCCTTGAGAGGATGTTGATTGATAGCCAGATTAGACGATACGAAGAGAATTTATTAACTGTACTTTGACGCTATGTGCTAGGGATGATGATGATGATTGATGAGTGCGGACCGAACGCTATCCGTAGATGCACTGACTAGGTAAACCGCGCGCGCGCTGCCTCGTGCGGCCTACTTAGTCAAAATTGCTAGATTGCTAATATGCTAAATTGTTCGATGTGCATCGAACATGCTCCTGAGGGGAGGAAATGGGATGAAATGAGGCGATACAATAGTAGGGGTTAGTAATACAAAGATGATCCAATATTTGCTTAGGCTAAATGATTGTTAGAACATTGCTAGATGAGTTTTAATAATTGCTATACTAAATACAGCGTCACTTAGTTGATGAACGCTAACTATTCCCTATCTATCGTAAAAACCGATTGTCTTTTGTTGATGGGCGAAGTCGAACTGTCTCGTTTGGAACGTAAACTGGACCAACGTTTGGCCACATGAACACTATGCCCTTGCTCGGGCAAGGGCTGCTCTCGCGCACTCACACTTTGCTCTTGCTTAGGTTCGGGCAAGTTACGCGCACTCACACTCACACTCACGCTGCTAGGTACCGGGGCGGGCGCGGGCGAGCTAGCTGCTTGTCTACCTCGCCTCCTCCACAGGAACCACAGGAACGCTGCGACGGCTGCTGCTAGTAGCACATATGATATAGCGTAGTGATGTATATCATGTGAACTCAGGGTCACGTCTTGTTGAGCGGCGTCCTTCATGGCGGTGATTTGATCACCGAGATTTTGTAGTGAGATATTAAGTTGAGCGTTATCTTCATTTGACTCAAAATGAGGAATCGTAATATTGACCCATGGATGACGTAATGGAGTTATGTAATTAAGTACAATGTCTGGATTGAGAGTAAGCGTATTTTGTTGCTGATATGAATATAGTGTTAGGTCACGTCCCTTTGCTATGCATTCCTTGTCGAGTTGAATGAGCCCGGCCTTGCTGAGTCGGAGGGCTCGTATTTCCTCGTCGCACATGATTCGTAAAGAGTATGAATCACATACGTAATATAAGTAGGTCGATGGGTCATGTAGTTGAATCCACCTATTTTTGCAGGTTTGTTTATTAAAATTACAGGAATCCATTTGTTCAGTATCACAGAACTTTTCATCAGGATCCATGCGTTTGACAGGGCCCTGTAGCTGACAGAGGTAGGTATCTTCTTGGTTCTCGCAGCTCTGAAGGTCGTTGGTGCTCGCTGTTAGATAGGAGTCCCTTCTCAGGTTTATTGCCACATACTCTGCAACTGTCTTGACGCTTATCATGTTGCTCTTGATTTGTATAGGTACAGGTATTAAGTGGTACAACTGGAAGTTGTCTCGGCTGATTAAGGGCAAGGTAATTTCAAATATAAAATATTCCTTGCTCATTCTCGCTTTTATCTTCAATAGCTGGTAAATTTGACGTAAGTTGGACTGTATGCTGTCGATTGGCAACGTAAGCTCCTTTGAGATTTGACTCGAAACGGTCTGTAGTTCATCGCTGAGCTGTTTCGGAGTCAAAAGATGCAAGTTGATCTTCCCATGATAAATATCTGTCATGGTGTCGATTAATGTATCTTGGATTTGTTTTAGATTTTGTACCATGTTTATGGTGGCTATTGCTGCTAATGAGAATTCTTGTAGAACTGACATGCTTTCATACCCTTTCTGCACTTGCTTGGTTGCTTGATCTAAGTAATTTAGATGCTTATTTATTAGTTTATGCTGTGTTTCGATAGTCCGTTCTGTTCGCTTTAAGATGTTATATTCCGCTTCTATAACTGACGTCTGGTTTCTCCAGAGTTGCGTCATATGTTTCTGATTGCTGTTCACAAGTTCAATGTCTTGTTTATATTTTTCTGCGAAGCTTTCATCAAGTACCCCGAACAATGTATTTGCCACGGAGCCGACTGCGTTGATAAGACCCCGTCGGGTTCTTGACCGCGCGTCGAAATGCTGATTTAGCAACAGCTGATTGTAATATTGTAGCTCGCTGTAGTTATGCTGTATTTGCACTAAAATCATATGACAATGGCTCGGTTCTTTGACCTTGTCACAGGTTTGCTCTAGATATTTTATGAATGCATTTATCGCTTTATCTCCTTGCCAATAGGGTTGCATATTGTAGTAGGCAACGATCTTCCATTGATCCCGGATTAAATGCATCTTTCCTATGGGATCAAAGAACAAAGATTGATTGTTGCTAAATTGGGTGAAGTTGTACGATGCTGCGCTAGACCATATGATATTCATAAAAAGGATTAAAGATAATGCCAATTTCATAAATTTGGAATTTTTGGTGGTTCCCGATTGCTTGCTTTTCGTCTCTCTTTCTTTGGTTTGCTTGTTATTTTCCGCTTCCGCTTTCTTTTCATTGCTCTGCTGCGCTACTACTTCGTCTTTCACTTCTTGCTCGATAGGTAAAATTGATAATTTAACAATGGGACGCTTAATATAACCATTTTTAGTTTTCAAAGTTACGACCCTCACCAGGCCATCATTTCCTGTATGAACTTCTACAACTCTTCCTACTGGAAACTTTCCAGCTGAAAAGTTATCATCGTGGATAGTCACCATATCCCCAATTTTGATGTTTCTTTTCGCTTTCAACCACTTGCTACGTACTGATAACTGGCTAAGGTATTCTGTCTTCCACCGTTTCCAGATGTCCTGAACAATCTTGCTTGTAAGGTGCCACCTAGTCCTGGCATCATTTGCTGTTTCTATGACTGTCAGGCCTGCTCTGTTTGTTAGGAAATGTGCTGGTGTTAGAAAATCGATGTCCTCGATATCTTCGGATATTGGGCATAGTGGCCTCGAGTTAAGGCTCGCTTCTATTTGTGCTAAAACAGTGCTGTACTCTTCGAAGGTCAACGCTTGTTCACCTACGACTCTTTTAAGATGCTGCTTTAGGCTTCTGATCGATCGCTCCCAGATCCCTCCAGCGCTTGGCCAAGAAGGACAGTTCCAGTGCCATTCTAGATTCATCTCCGCTACTTCTCGGTAGAATGAGTCACTAAAAACTTGCTCTAGCTGTTGGTATTCCTCCTGGATAATCTTATTTGCTCCTACAAAGTTAGTCCCGTTGTCGGAGTACATGTGCTTTGGTGCTCCTCGTCGTGCCGCCATCCTTCGTAAAGCTGCTATAAATGAGGCACTGCTCAAGTCAGAGACTAACTCTATATGCACTGCCTTTGTGACCATGCAAATAAACAATGCTATGTAACCTTTCGATGTTTTTACACCTCTACCTTTATTGGCTTTTACTCGGACAAATCCCGTGAAGTCCACTCCGGTGTGATAAAATGAAGGAGCTGGGTTCGTTCTATAGTGAGGTAGGTCACCCATGATCTGCTTTAACTTTCTGGGTTCTTGTTTTTTGCATGTCACACATCTTTGAAGCTGTTTTTTGACTGCTCGATATCCCTTGACTATCCAGTACTTTTGTCTTAGCGATGACAATGTAAGCCGAGCTCCGCCGTGAAACGTGAGCTCATGCGCTTGCTCGATAAGAAGCTCTGTTAGCCGACCGCTATATGGAATGATCATTGGATATTTCATGTCGGCGCTTATGTTCGCATTCTTGAGACGCCCCCCTACTCTCAAAATGCCTTCTTGATCGACTCTTGGATTTAGGCTCAATAGTTTGCTATCCGATTTTAGCTGGTTGCTATGCAATAAACTTTCAATGTCTTGATTGAACTCATTGCGTTGAACATGTTTTATTATTAACAGTTTTGCTGTTCTAAGCTCCTGTAATGTGAGATACTTCGGTCGTTGTTTACTACTAGGAGTCAATGCCCGTCGTATCCACGCTAATATACGAGCTATTTTTATGAATGAGCTGTGACGATTTAATAAATCATCTACGATGTTGCTATTTGGGCTGCTGTTCTGAACTACGTTCACTCGCTTTTTCACTTCTTCATCGGTTATGTACTTTATCTCCAATTCTTTGGGTTTAAAGTCGCTTGTCCATAACCAGGTGGGTCCTCGCCACCACAAAGAATGCTCCATCAATTGACTAGAAGTCAATCCTCTACTCGCTGAATCAGCTGGATTCTCTTTCGTATTTACGTAATGCCAAGTTGCTGGTGGCATTGCGCTAACTATTTTCTTGACTCTGTTCGCTACAAAAGGCTTCCAGCGCTCTGGTGAGCCTTGAATCCAGCTGAGTGTGACTTTCGAGTCACTCCAACCATATATTTCGATGGTAAAGCTATTGATGCTGTTGACAATCTTTGTCATTAACTTTGCTAAAAGTTCGGCTCCGCATAGCTCCAGTCTAGGTAACGATACGACCTTGCTGTTAGGTACTAGCCGGGTTTTTGCTGCGACTAGCACTACTGAAGTTGCGTCACGTGCTTGGATTCTCGCATATACGACACATGCGTAGGCTTTGCTTGATGCGTCACAGAACCCGTGTAGTTCAATGACATCACCTTTATTGCTTTGTAACCACCGAGGTATTTTGAACTGACCAATGGACTTCAGATCTTTCTTTAGGAGAATCCACTCTTCTTTTATATCTGTGGGAACCTCGTCGTTCCACTGGACTTCGGAATTTTGCCACACCTTTTGAAATAATAATTTCATTTTCGTGATTAACGGAGCTAGCCACCCTAAGGGGTCAAAGATTTTTGATATTTCAGATAGTAGTATTCGCTTGGTTAGTTTCGTCGTCTCTGAACTAGCTAGATCGCTTTGAAAAGTGAATTCGTCCTCAATTGAGTTCCATTGTACTCCCAAGGTTTTTGCTGTGCTTTCTGTTTTGAATGTAAACAATGCCTTCTCTTTACTTCCCGATTGCTCGACCTCTTCTAATAGCTGTTTACAATTCGAGGACCACTTTCTCAACGTAAATCCTCCGCTGCTGAGGCATGCGTTTACTTCTGCTATACACTTCTTCCCTTCATCAATGCTATGCGATCCTGACACCCAGTCATCCATGTAGAATTGCTCTCGTATGCTTTTTGCTGCGTAGGGAAAATTATGCTCTTCATCCATGGCTAATTGACGAAGAGTCATCAGAGCTAAGAACGGGGCTGATTTAGTTCCGTACGTAATTGTGGATAACTGGAAGATCCTGATGGGCATATTTGGACTTTCCCGCCATACAATTTGCTGTAGTTTTTGGTCCATTTCATTAACCAAAATCATTCTGTAGCATTTTTCGATATCGGCTGTGTACGCGTAACGATACTGCCTCCACTTCAGTATGATATCTTGAAGATCTTGTTGCAAGTTTGGACCCTTGTACATGAGGTCGTTAAGGCTTTTACCTGAAGTGGTTTTAGCTGATGCGTTGAACACTACCCGAAGCTTTGTTGTGCTCGATTCAGCTCTTTGAACCGCGTGATGAGGCAAGAAACATTCTATTTCTGACCTCTGATTGCTACTAGACGTTGAAGCTTTCATATGCTTAAGTTGCTCATATTCGCTAATAAATTGCTTGTATTGCTTTGCTAAATTTTCTTGCTTGCTGAACTTTCGCTCTAGATTTTTAAATTGTGCTATAGCTATCTCCTTTGAAGATCCTAACTCCTCTTTCATTTGCTGCTTCATCGGTAGTCTTACTTCATAGCGACCGTTCTCTAACCGCTTAGTCGTTGCTTTATAAAAATCCAGGCATTCTTGATCCTCTACTGACATTTCATTTTGCTCATTGATATCCTCAATTTTCCAAAATTGCTGGATGTCCTCAATGTTATTCAAAATGACGTTACATTGAAATGACGTCTTTACACTTCCGCATAATAACCATCCTAGCTTGGTATGCTGTGCTATAGGCTGTGTCTGAGCCTGACCTCGGATTATTCCCTCCAAAACGATGATCGAATAAACGTCGGCCCCGAGTAGTAAATCCACAGGGCGACTGATGTTATAATCCGGATCTGCTAAGAAAATATGTGATATGTGCTCCCAGGATGGTTTTTCGAATGTTTTATTTGGCAAGTTCTTGATAACATTTTTCATAATCAAAACATCAGTCTCAAACTTATAATCAGTGTAAGTTGATTGACAAGTAATGCTAAGCTTTCCTTTGCAGTTATTCTCCTGCTCACCTACTCCAAAAATGACTCCCTTACATTGCTTACGTTGCAATGCTAGAAGCTGTGCTGCTCTTTCGCTTATTACTGATACTTGCGAGCCCTGATCGATCAGCGCTCGCATCATATGCTGAGTCCCATCCACTGCTGTTACTTTCACCAAAGCTGTCTCTAGTAAAACCTCCGACGTATCTCGTTGAGATGCATGAACGCCGATGCTATTGCTGCTAACTTGATCCTCTCGATCGTTGTAGGTATTGCTGATTTTTCGTTTCACCACCCCAGATGGGCAATTAGGTTTTTGCTGCGTGTTAAAACAATCGTGCAAAATCGTGTGATGATTATCAAAACACTTGCGACATCTTTTTGTCGAATGGCATTTCACACCTTTGTGATCGTAAATGCAATTAATGCATAAATTTAATTGTTTTACAATTTTTAATTTAATTTCATTCGAAGAATCGACGAATTTTTTGCAATAAAGTAAACTATGTTCGCCAAAACAATGAGGGCATTTACTTTCTGATGCTGATGACACATGCATAGATTTCGTAATTTCATGTTTAGTGGTATATTTTCCCTCATTGTTAGATCTAAACTGATTTCTTCGGTTTTGATGAAATGATGTTGCTTGATGATTTTGCTGCTGAGATGACTGTGCTTTCGGTATAACATCTTGACGTCGCTTGGCTGATTCTAGAGTTGTAAACTTTTTCTCTAAGAAATCTAAAAATTCTTGAAGTACGGGAAGCTCTCGCGAGTTTTGTAACGACTCTATGTACTCAGAATAAGATTCATTATCCAATTTTTGCGATAAAATGTGCACTAGTAGAGGGTCCCAAGTGCTTATGTCGACGCCGAGCTTCTTAATGGCGTAGAGACTCTCTAGTGTGACATCATGGAGTCGTTTGATAGCAGTAAACGACTGCTGCTGAATATTGGACAGGTTGAGAAAAATGCTAACATGTGACGTAAAGATTTGTTTTCTATTATTGAATCTATGATTCAAGATTTCCCAACAGCTGCTGTAGTTGTCCGCGCTAATCGGTAGATGCTGGATCAAACGCTCCGCTTCTCCTTTAACTTTGCTTTTCAGGAACTGCATCTTTTGAGCGTTTGACAACGATGGGTTGTTATGGATGGCTTCATCAAACAGATCTTTAAATGATACCCATTGGTGAAAGTTACCTGTAAACACCGGAATTTCCAATTGCGGTGTCGATTTATCACGGTAAGATGCTGACCACATTCTTGAGCTGATGGCTTTTCTCATGTTGTTGTATGTACGTTCGTGCTTATTGTAGTTGAACTCATACGCTTCATCTTCTTCCACCTCGGTCATGATTTCCCAATGAGAATTGTCCACTACCGTCCAGCGAGTTTGTAAGATTCGCAGGGCGTCTTCGAACTCCCATTTATCTCGGAATGACTCGATCTCAATGCTCTCTACCGCTCTCACGAATGCTTTAAAATTAACGGACTGCTTCCGTAACATGTCGTCTAGCTTGCTGTTACTTCCCCTCGCCACTACGGCAGGGGCTGCTGATGCTCTAGTCCGCTTCGTTGGCTCGACGGCGGACGGACCTGCTTTTTCTTGCTGAGGGGTTTCTCTTTGTTCAGAGATTGCTGGTTGCTTACTTCTTAGTAATAGTAGTTCGTCATAGCTATCACTAATTAACCTCCTTGCTGATAGATAAATATCTTTTATACGCTCAAACTCAGAATTGACAAAGTACTCATGATTTGTAGTGTCCTCCGGACGCAGTTTCTCATGATTACGTTCATACTCTCTCCAATACGATTCTAAAAGGTCTAATCTATTCCGACACGATTCAACGGTTTTACGCTCCTTACTTTCCTTTTTGAAGTTAACTAGGTTCTTTTCTATGCTTTCTCCTAGTTCGGATTGACGCTTATATAGAGATTCCATCTCGCTATCCCTAATTTTAGAGATTAAAACGGAACGCTCTTACTTGGAAGCCGCTTGACCTACGGCTGATGCTGGCCTGTCGCGGTGACTCCCCACGGCAGTGCTGTTGTACCGATGCTGGTGTCGCGAGCTGCTGGCTCGCTGGCGCTGTCCTGACGCGGGTAGCTCCCCACGGCAGTGCTGTGCTGATTGCTGATCGACGCAGGTAGCTCCCCACGCTGCTGCTGTGCTGATGTGCTGATCAACGCGGGTAGCTCCCCACGCTGCTGCTGTGCTGATGTGCTGCTCAACGCGGGTAGCTCCCCACGCTGCTGCTGCTAATCTCCACTCTAAGGTCTGCTAAGCTATGGACACTGCAATCCACAGGCTGCTGGCTCACACGAAGCACTTCACTTGACTCTAATACAAATCACGCGAAGCCTTCGCTGGCTTCGAAGGACCAAAATGTACGAGACTGTACGCGACCCTTGAGAGGATGTTGATTGATAGCCAGATTAGACGATACGAAGAGAATTTATTAACTGTACTTTGACGCTATGTGCTAGGGATGATGATGATGATTGATGAGTGCGGACCGAACGCTATCCGTAGATGCACTGACTAGGTAAACCGCGCGCGCGCTGCCTCGTGCGGCCTACTTAGTCAAAATTGCTAGATTGCTAATATGCTAAATTGTTCGATGTGCATCGAACACGTATCTTCCCCTATTCTGTCGCTTATACACCTGCTTCACTATGAAGTTTCATAAAATATGTTGATCGTTCTACATATTATGTAACTACTTAATCAAAGTTTACAAATTCATTCACGCCATTTGACACTGAATTCATTATCATACATGCGATTTCCCCTTAATGATTTTCCATAAACATTTCCATCACATTCAAACCATTACTTGCGAGTGCCAGATAGTTCTCCCTAGGCTCGCATAATGAGCCCCTACAATTGGAAATGTATCACACGCATGTCCCAACAACCATTTGTCTCCCTAACGAGGTCCCAGACGAGTTGTTATGCCGACAATAACGGATTATAGAGGTACTGCGGAGATCTATGCAGATGATCTGATGATTATCTCGAGCCGTAAAGGCCTGGTTCTTTAAGGTGCGACCGTTGTAGTGTACGATTGTGATGGCCGTAGATAATATTGCCGTGGCCGTGATATTCACCGGTTTAGGCCGTGTTCAAACGGCATGCTATATGTTATTTAAAATTCATTTTAAAATGATCCCTTCATCTTCTGAATAAAGTGTTGAGTTTGACTTTTAGCCGAATGGACTTTATTCAGTAGAGGGACGGAACATTTCGCACAACAGAGCGCACATAAATGTTCTGAATGGAAAATGCATATAATTACTTAGTTTAAAAAAATCGTATGAAATTCCTTTATAGTACCTACCTATTTATTGAGTACTTCAAAAAATCCTTCAGTGACCTAGGCACGAATGACAATAGGTGACACAGCGAGCGTTCACAATAGCAAATGTTAAAATTTTGCAATAATGCAAGCGTATAGCTTAGCTCTCAGAATTAGCAAATTGAAGTGGCAGTGGGCGGGCCATATAGCTCGCAGAACCGATAACCGTTGGGGAGTAAAGGTTCTCGAATGGCGACCACGAACCGGGCGACGCAGTGTTGGAAGGCCCTCCACCCGATGGACCGACGACATTATGAAGGTTGTGGGAAGTCGGTGGATGGAGAAGGCTCAAGACCGTTCGTCGTGGAACTCTTTAGGGGAGGCCTATGTCCAGCAGTGGACTTCTACAGGCTGATGATGAAGCGTATAGCTCGCGAATCGTTGCAGTAACACACAAGCCACTCGCGTGAGCCACTCTATAAGCTGCGGACTAAACTTTTAGTACATTTTGTAAGGACTCACCGTATATGTGTGGTCGCCACTAGCCACATGCGTCGTAACAAAAGTATAGTCCATCCATTTGTGGCTGTGGCCGGTGGCTGTGGCTCGTTTGCGCGCGAGCAGCGCATTTTCCAACGTGGACGCACCCTTACAAACAGACAAGCTATGCCGTAAGCTTGTTAACCTTAGCATTTGGAGTACGGTCGTAATATGGCGATCTCTGCTTCTAGGAACAACAGCTTTAGGGTGGGTCGTGGAACGCCAAGTGGCTACAACGTTTGGGCGGTGAGGCGGAATACAAGGCCCGTTTTGTAAGATCGAGTTGTTCAATTTCCATACAGCTTTAGCCCTAATATTGTTCCCTAAAACTACTTAAATGACCCATAAGTAGTTTTTTTAAATAAATATTCCTGACATAGCATACACGGTCAACTGATCCCAAACTAGGCATAGCCTGTACTATGGGTACCAGAGACTGATATACATAATAGATAAATATTTACACATACATATACACCCAGACACAGAACAAACATCTGTGTTCATCACACAAATGTTTGTCCAGTGCGGTAATCGAACCCGCGGCAGAGCTACTACCAACTGTGCTATGAGGCCAGTACCATAGTAGTACCCATACCTCATTAGTGCACGACCGTTTAATTACGGTTAAATTACTTTTAGCCAATAATATCGATAGTAGTAGTGGTCACAATTTACGTGCGAGTCCGTTATGTTCGTGAGTTACTCACTTGTGACCATAAGACTTGAAAAGTGAATAGCTTCCCGTTTTTGTATGGTGTCATTTAATGCGCTCCTACAAAAACCAGCAAGCTATCCACTTTTCACCACAAACCGATGACTACGGAGGCCCGATTCTGAGACGTCAGTGAGTTCTCACTTGTCCGTGAAAAGCGAATATGTACTAGTTTTTATAGGCGCCCTTTTCGTGACGCCATACAAAAATGTTAAAGCTATTGACTCTCCACGGTCGAAAAGTGAGAAGTGTGAGCTTACAGACTTTGCAAACTAGGGCCTCAGAGGCCCTAGTCCTAAAGTCCACTGAAGTACCCACTTGTCGATGAGCTAGGTAGGTACTCATGTAAAAGAGCACTGTCAGTAAGTGTTTGCAAAGGCCCAACGTGCCCGATTTCACTATAAAGAGTAACCTTAAGGGCCCTTCATGCGGCCGGCCTTTGTAATTCACGATTTTACCTACGTAGGTACGGTATGGGCAGAATGGCTTTATCGATTCTGAGATGACTGTGTACACAACGCTTAGGACCTACAAACTGAATCCTACTTCTTAGCCTACTAATATTATAAATGCGGAAGTTTGTGAGGATGATTGGATGTTTAGATGTTTGAATGTTTGTTATTCAATCACGCATTGACGGCTCAACCGATTTAATAAATAATAATAATAAATAAATATTCCGGACATATCACACACGGTCAACTGATCCTAAACTAGGCATAGCCTGTACTATGGGTACCAGAGACTGATATACATAATAGATATATATATATATTTAACACCCAGACACAGAACAAACATCTGTGTTAGTCACAAATGTTTATCCAGTGCGGGAATTGAACCCGCGACCTGTAGCACAGAAGGCAGAGTTACTACCAACTGAGCTATGAGGTCAGATTTCGTTGAAACTTGGAATATAAAGAGTTATTTTATTAGATATGTGTTACATAGGAAGGTTAACTTATAGGGCTAAGTTGAAGGGGTAGTGTTAGAACATAAACACGCTGTCATAGATGACTGTCAACTGATCCCTTCAAGTGCTCCAATGTGAATCGCATAGCATAAAGGCTACTTCTTTGTAGAGACCTCAGGAGCGAAGCCGCGGTCGGAATCTAGTGAATAATAAATAAATAACACCCCAACAGTCACATACATAGTCCTGATCCTCGCTAAGATTGTGTCGTGGGTATCAGAATCTACGAGTAAACATCATATCACAACACTGATGATGATGATGTTCTGACATCATCATCATCATCATCATCAGCCTGTAGAAGTCCACTGCTGGACATAGGCCTCCCCTAAAGAGTTCCACGACGAACGGTCTTGAGCCTTCTCCATCCACCGACCTCCCGCAACCTTCACAATGTCGTCGGTCCATCGGGGGGCCTTCCAACACTGCGTCGCCCGGTTCGTGGTCACCATTCGAGAACCTTTACTCCCCATGGTGATCGGTTCTACGAGCTATATGGCCTGCCCACTGCCACTTCAACTTGCTAATTCTGAGAGCTATGTCAGTGACCTTAGTTCTTCTACGGATTTCCTCATTTCGGATCTTATCACGTAGTGAAACTCCAAGCATAGCTCTCTCCATAGCCCTTTGCACACTCAGAACATGCAGCGGGAATTGAACCCGCACCCATTGCATCTCAGAGGGGCAATTGCCCGCTACGCCACCGAGGTTCATTATTTCCAAACAAAATGATAGGTATGTACTTAGTTCGTTAGTGGATCCATGGGGATTGATTTTGCATAATGTATGTATTCACGCATTATAAATGGTGTTCTATTGTTTTCCTCTTTGAAAGAAACATGGGTAGGTAGGTTACAGCGTAATTTTGTCGCTCTAAATGGGAGGTACCTCTGTCTGACAGAAGATCGCAACCAAATAACATTTTGTTTCAAAGTGTTCCTGCGGTAAGGTTGCCAGAGCTCTTAATAGGGGATTGGGGTCGGCAACGCGTGCGTGATGCCTTTGGTATTGCAAGCGTTAATGGCTACGGTAACCACTTACCAAAACGTGAGACGAACGGCTGTTTATCAGATTAGTTGTAAAAAAAATCTGCGAGGTAATAGTATAAATGTGTTCTTCACAATTTATAAGCTCGAAGCTAGTATTTCAACCTTTGGGCTATCTTCCATTTTCCTGAATTTTATACGCAAATCCGTATTTCCTAAAGTCGTAAAACAAAACCCAATCTTCATTGTGGGTAAACTTCATTTCTGAATAATCTGACGAACACCCTGTGGATCACATTGAATTACGCGGTAGTTGCGGTTTCACTCAATTGGTTTCGATTTAATTAAATAAAATGCGAAATTAAACTATATGAAATTTATGCACTAATTCTTTTTTAATGACATTATCACTGTATCTATAATAATAAGGTGCAATAGGTTTTTTCATCGTCATTATCAGCATGTAGATGTCCCCTGATGAACATCCTGCTTCGAAGACCGTTCTTTAGCCTCTCCATCCACCGACTTCCCGCAACCTTCACAGTCTGGTGGATCCATCGGGTGGGGCCCTTCGGGTCTCTGACCCAGGAAACCCAAGTTAGGAAATGGTTCAGTACTTACTTAGAAGTGCCGTTTTGATGCTACGCCGTAGCATATCGTAGCATAACCATGTACTTTGTTCTTCTTCGTCGAAACCTTGGTCAAACATGCTAAGTGTATCCCCTAAACGAATGAATTCCTGCCCATTGTTTTTGTATTTTTGGCATTTATTGTTCCACTTTAGATCATCCTGCATTATACAAGGTGATTCATAATGTGAACTATGCCGAAAAGGTCTAATGCAATAGAGTTTTTCTGCGACTTACAAATTCGATTTGCCATTCGATATTTCAATATATATATATATTTTTTTTTTAAAACATTGTGCGAAAAGCTGCGGTTTTTGTGTGTAATCGTTTTAATTTTTTTTTTATTTTTATTTATGTAGTAATCTTGATGACGAACTTCTTCATAAACAGCTAATTTGAAAAAGTTCGGGGACAAAATGTTGATATATTTTGCGCTTAGATAATAATGTAAGATTTTGCGTTATTATTATTTCTTTTTGTTGATTGAAGAAGAGTTTTTAGGATAGTTTACATAGAATCCGGAAATAATATTATTATGAATAATCTTGTATGTAGTAGCAAAGACAATATAGGGTAGAAATTTCTACTATATTGCCTTTGGTAGTAGGTAAGGTTATTTAGCCATTGTCCATTTTTTTTTTGTTACAGACATCGACATTCACAAGTCTGAAGAGTGCCGCTCAGAGTGGGTGGAAGTCCGTGACGGATACATGCCTGACGCGCCCGTCTTGGGTCGCATCTGCGGCTCCGGGAAAGGGCCTATAATGAGGTCTACTGGGTCTCGGCTGACGGTGGTCTACCAGCCGGGGCCGAGGCCGAAGCCTCATAGGGGCTTTAAGGCTTTTTATGAGGGTAAGTTTTTTAATGTAGAATCGTCGTACCATTACTGTTCGCATGTTGTAATCCTGGTATAATAAAGAAGAGTGACGAAATAGGTGTATATGACGAGTGTGACTAGGACCGTTGAAAGAGGAAGACCTCGGCGTACGGAGTACCCTAAGCCGACGAGCAACCATGCAAATGTAATAAGAGTGAATGAAGCAAAAGAGTAAGGTATGTCAGTAGAAAGTTCAAAACCGTGATCTCTGCCTTCCCCTCTGGGATATAGGCGTGTTTTTTTTTTACGGTCAACTGGTCCCAAACTAGGCATAGCCTGTACTATAGGTACCAGAGACTGATATACATAATATATTAATATTTTAACACCCAGACACAGAACAAACATCTGTGTTAATCACACAAATGTTTGTCCAGAGCGGGGATCGAACCCGCGACCTCATATTTGACGAAAAATGCACTAAAACTCTTTTTTTGCAATGTTTCAATTAATGAAAGTGACGTTTTCTTCGTTTTCTTCGTTTGAATAGCGGTTTGCGGAGGCGACATTGAAGTGGACAGCAGTGGGCATCTGGAGTCACCAAATTACCCTGATGATTACCAGCCCAACAAGCTCTGCGTTTGGAGACTTTCTGTTCCACAAGTATGTACCTATGTAAAATTTAGGTTTAAAGAACTTAATACTCATACAACCTAGATATAACCTAGATATATTCGCTCATTTTAAGTAAACCCTGTGTTTACTTAAAATGAGCGAATATATCTAGGTTTTACAATATTTTTTAATAGTCATGTTGGCCTAGTGGGAGGTCCCCGTCTTTCGATTCGAAGTTGATGGGTTCGATCCCGGTTTTTGAATACGAAAAAATAAGTGCGCACTAAAACGTAAAATCCCTTCACCGGCATAATTAAATACTACAACATTATTAATTTCAGGATTACCAAGTGGCTCTAAGGTTTCATTCCTTCGAGGTAGAGAATCACGACACCTGCTCCTACGACAAGGTGAAGGTCAGGGACGGAGACTCCATGGATAGCCCTCTCATCGGCATGTTCTGCGGACACAAGATACCACCTGATATAAGGTAATACTACATCGACAGAGGACGGTCCAAGTATCCGTCTAAGATGCGAGGATGTTCAATTCCCGCTGCGGGAAAAATGTTTGCATGCCGTGGTGGCCCGGGCTGAAGAATGGCCCCTCCATATCTACCTATCCGTGGATGTCGTAGGAGGCGACTAAGGGAAAAAAGCTAGGGGATGGGCAGCAGCGTCCCTCATTTTAACAACGATAGCTCTTACTGCGCTCGCCAACCCGCATGCCCAGCTTGGTGAGTATGGGCAAATCCCCCCCACATGATAAGGAATTTGCTCTGTCTGTGGGGGAGGCCATGTTCAGCAGTGGACGTCGTACGGCTGAAATGATGATGATGATGATTATCTGTTGTTGTTCCGGGTTTGGGTTTGCGTTTGTTTATCTAGAGGACTTCCATTGTTTCCAGGTCTACCTCCAACAAACTTCTAGTAATATTCGAGTCAGACAGCACCGTCCAAAAGGCCGGGTTCTCGGCCACCTTCATGAAGGAGTTTGACGAGTGCGCGTCCATTGAGCACGGGTGCAGCCATTCTTGTGTGAACACGCTGGGAGGGTATGAGTGTGCCTGCAATATTGGGTACGAGCTGCACTCTGATGGAAAGAAATGCGAGAGTGAGTATTTTGGGTTCGTTCTTTCGTATGGAATTGCAAATCTTGTGACAAGCTCATTTATCTATTCTTCAGAATTAGCTGCTAAGCCTTCACAGGTGCTCTATGTGAAAAAGTTTAAGTGCTAGATATGGTAGGTACCCGTGCAACCGTGCTAGCCTAGTGGGAGACTCACCGACTTTCGATTTCCGGTTATGCAACAAGGATTTCTCCATTAAAAAATTAAGTCCGCATTAACAATGAAGGAAAACATCGTGAGGAATCCAGTAAGTGTTCTTAAAGCGGCGATGGGCTTGCAAGCTATCACGTATGGAATAAACGCTGTTGCTTTAAGTGGGCATGTGCCACGTTGGAACAAGCATCATAAAAAAGAAAATAGCCTACCTAGTTATTATTTGGTATTTCACAGACGCATGCGGCGGAGCGCTCTACGCTCCCAATGGAACGATCACATCGCCCTCCTTCCCGGACCTATACCCCCCCTCAAAGAACTGTCTATGGGAGATAGTGGCGCCCCCCCAGCACAGGATCACACTGAACTTCACGCACTTTGACCTGGAAGGGAACAACATGTACCAGCAAGTAGGTTCAAGTAAACTAATTACGCTGGTGGCTAAATAGTGAGTGCTTTCTTGTTTCAAAGTCGTTCCCGGCAGCCTTCGAACAGCTTCTAATTCTAATTCTAAATGGGGGAATAAGATCTGCCCTGACGTCCCGCGTTGGGGTGTACTGTGTATTTTCCCCCTGCTGACCTCACCCCAGCCAGCCCAACTTCGAACAGCTTGTGATACCCACCTAATCAATTCATCAGTAATGATCCAATATTCTATAATCTATTGTAACTCTCGAAAAAACTGTTCGTAGTTCCAACTCTTTTATTTCCAGGAGTGTGAATACGACAGCGTTACAGTGCACTCGAAGCTGGCTGACGTGCTGAGAAGACACGGTGCGTTCTGCGGGACTGCTCTACCGCCGCCCGTGACTTCCGATGGCAACGTATTGAGGGTTCAGGTACAACTTCTAATTCAAAGACCTTCTCTAGAAATCCATCTAGGTATTCTGTCTTTCGACATTTTTATAAGACATTCTTACGGGATCCTTGTTTCATCATCAACCTATATCAGTCTACTGTTGAACGTAAGTCCTTCCCATGACGCACCACTCTTCTCATCCAGTGTTTGTCCGCTACATTCGTCGCCCCACCTCGCTGGATGGAGGGCGTCCGAGTATCCGTTTGCTTCAACGATGATGAGACCTTGTTTCATGATCCCAATCAAGCATTATTTCTGACTTGGACCGTGTGTTCAACAATTAATGACATTTCTATTTTCAGTTTACATCAGACGCGTCAGTCCACCGCTCCGGTTTCGCAGCCGCCTACTACATCGACGTAGACGAATGCGCAGAGAACAACGGCGGGTGTCAACACGAGTGTCACAACACCCTAGGGGGCTATGAGTGCGCTTGTCATAGCGGCTTCACGCTGCACCCCAACAAGCATGACTGCAAGGAAGGGGGGTGCAAACATGATGTGACTCTACCACATGGCACTATCTTCAGGTTAGTAAGACTAAGTATAATTTAGTTTATAAATCTGAGGACAAGAGTATCGCAAAATATTGATGAGCTATGAGTGCCTGCCGAATTCCCATACTATCCTGGGTCCGTGACACAATATACTGGGGCAAAATGGTAAGTTAGATCTGTTTGGTGTCTTTATAGTATAAAACGTTTTTTTTCCAGTCCGAACTACCCAGCAGCATACCCTGCAAGAAAAGACTGCGTGTGGCAGTTTTCAACGACACCAGGACATCGAATCAAGCTGATATTCAACGTATTTGAGTTGGAGCCTCATCAGGTAAGAAACATCAATATACTTTAGTATTTTAACTAAGTAATTAAAATATTATTCAGAAGGTCTTATTTCCATGACACTACAACTCCTGTTCCACAGGAATGCGCGTACGACCACGTGACAATATACGATGGAGCATCAGCGGACGTAAAGACACTCGGTCTGTTCTGCGGAAGCAAGCTTCCGCACCCGGTGGTGGCGTCGCAGAACCAGATGTACGTGGTGTTCAAGAGTGACGGCTCCGTGCAGAGGAAGGGTTTCCTGGCTACGCATTCTACTGGTTGGTTCATAGTCTCTTCAAACTTTAGTCTTCTGTACAATTGTTCTTCTTTCTGTAACTAGTATTCAAATTCCAAAAGACATCAGCAGTTGGAATGTGTGTCCTCTATCCTAGTAAAAGAGAAAACTTCCACAGAGCAACCTATAGCAGTAGCACAGAGTTCTAAGACTGCAGGCTGTTATTTTAATGTGTTACCTGCTGCCAGCCTAATCCTAAACACGCTAATCCTATAGATAAACTGAGTACCGTAGTATCTAGAACTAAAAGTAGAAGAAGGTGGACTAACCTAATTTTAGAGTATTTTTGATGTTAACAACGTTGTCTCATAAATCGTACCTACCTACCGTAAACAGTTACTCTACTTAGTTTCATCTGAGCTGACACATCTGCTGAATACTGGAGCTGTGCCTGAAAGATCTGGTAACTTTCTTTACCCTAACTACTTGGTCAATGGGCAGTGGCGGATTTGCCCTAAGGCCCAGTAGGCCCGGGCCTACGGCGGCCAGATATTAGGGGCGGCAAAAATTTGTAGAAATTGTCGTAGAAAAGCTCATCATCTCGGAATATATTTACAAACTAGTAGCTATTATAGTTATTTAAATTTCAATTGATTTCAATTTAGATAAAGTTGGCAATGAAGTAAATTCATTATGTACCTACCTAGTCTAATGATGGGTGCAAAGAAAGGGGCGGCACATGGCCTGGGGCCTAGAGCGGCCAAGACTGCAAATCCGCCACTGTCAATGGGGTAGCTCCACATATATACCTAATATTCATTATCACTTATATAAGAACATTAGTATCATAAACAATTCTAAAAGTGGGTCCTTCTAGGTGGTAGTTATGTAATATAGGAGGAGGTAGGGCATAGCGAGACTTTCTCGTTCTAAATTGGAGCAGCCCGCCTGGGGAGGTACCTCCGCCTTACAGAATATCGCAGCCAAATAACATTATTTGTTTCAAATAGTGTTGTGTTCCTGCGGTGAGTAAGGTTGCCAGAGCTCTTTAGGGGGAAGGAGGTTCGGGGTTGGCAACGCGTGTGTGATGCCTCTGGTATTGCAAGCGCTCATAGGCTACGGTAACCGCTTACCAACAGGTGGGCCGTATGTTTGTTTGCCAACTCAGTTGAATTAAAAAAAATATAAATATTATGTAGGTTCTTTCTTATTAGCTAGGTAAGTACTAAGTATTATTTATCTCTTCTAGGATTTATCAATCTTGGTTTCGTATTTCCAGCTTGCGGCGGCTACCTAGCAGCGACAGAAGCAGTGAAGCACCTCTACTCGCACGCTCGCTACGGAGACAACTCCTACGAGTCCCGTGCTGACTGCGACTGGAACATTGAGGCGCCCCCGAACCACTTCGTGCGACTTACGTTCCTGACGTTTGACCTGGAGCCGGAAACGAACTGCAGATATGACTATGTTCAGGTGTTTGGGGGGCTGGATGGCAGTGGCGGGAACTACGGCACTTTTTGCGGGACCAAGGTTGGTACTCACCTATTGCCTGCATATTTAGGTGGACAAAACGTGTTGTAAAACTACACATTTTGCTTGAGGAATAGGTAAACCATGTCTCGAAAGTTAGCTGTTTCTTAGAAAACATATTTTTCTATAATGAGACGGTATATTCCTACAGCACAGATAACATAATACTATAATAGTACCTACAATTAGGTAGTAGGTACATTAGTATCTACCCATTAGATGTTGATATAACCCCACTTTGACGCTTGGAGGACCTAAAGTTTTGCCACCCCACCTACGAACCTACATAAATAACATATTGCCAAGGTACCATAACTGCAACTGCCTACCCTCCTCTGCTGGCTGCTATTACATATCTGACTATCTAAGCAAGATGTTAGCTAAGGGGCATGTAAAATTTTAGGCTACCTGCCTGCCTTAGTCCTTACTTTCTGCTGTTTTCTTTACAGATGCCACCAGAAATAGTCTCAACATCAGAGGCTCTTCTCGTCAGGTTCCGCACTGACGATTCTTTAGTCTTCAAAGGATTCTCAGCTTCTTACCAAATAGTTAAGCCGTTGTGGAGTGAAGAGGATAGCCTGGAAGGGGGGGAGGATGAAGAGGAGGAGGAGGATGAGCGAATGCCCCCTTTATTAGTGGTGGCGCGGAGGGGCCTGCGCGCGCCGTTGCCGCGGTTCGTAAGGCGGCCCACGTGACGCTGGCCGCTGCCACGACCACGACACCCGCGGCATAGGCGGCCGCATCGCATCACGCACAATCGGATCTAAATTATTTTTTATTTTTTAACTTCCATTTTTGGCATTAATAAAAACTACCTAGCGTTATGTATGACCAAGCCAATGTAAATAATATGAAGAATGAAATTTTCGCGGACGTAAGTTCCGGTTTTCGGAATCCACCGGCTTTTGAAGGTGGTGCTGCCTGTTGAAATTTGACTACAGTTTGGCGTTCCGTAAGTAAAATGTGAAAACTTGCATCGCGTTTCGGTTTTGCGTGTCTACGTAAAGAACAATGAAATCCTTAAATGAATTTCATAAAAATCATCTAGATTAATTTTATGACTGAATGAATGTAAATAAATGAATGACTATTATTGTATCAATACTCACTAGTTATAAAGTTAAAGCATCACGTACCAAAAATAATAACACATCCAAAGTTATTTAGTGCTTGATTAGGTAGGTAGGTACAACATTACCTATATTGTTAAAAAAAACTAAGGTTTTTTTAAGAATTTTAATCTCAGCAGTGCCATAGTTATAATAACCTAGTCATAAGACTACTGAACAACCTATTTAGATATTAAACTAAGTACCTACTAGGGTCAAGGACGATATTATTATTTTTAAAAGTGTTGAATTTACAAAATAACTATACTACTTAGTGCAAATCAACTTATGAAAAGCAATCCTGATCTCTCTCTCTCAATGTAAAAATTCCATTATCAGATTATGTTCTGTTTAAGTTATTCAAAGATTTTGATCTAGGTTTCAAATATATAATAAAAATTACCTTCTTAGGTATAGCCATTAAGCATGTATCTTTACAAATTAAGCCAGTAAACCCAATACGCTCTCTAAGATATTTTACCTACGTTAGAGAAAAAAAAATATTGACTAAAAACTATAATTTTGGGGGCACGAAACCAATCAGACACCGCTCTGTTTAGATCCTCTTGCCTGTTAAAAGTATGTTTCGTTCTGGTCAAGCTATACTAACTACTGCATCCGACTTAGTCCTTGCCACCTTGACCCTACATCATTTACCGAAATAACCGAAATATCAATGTCATTCAAGAAGTTACACTACATCAGCCTTTTTTGCGTATTAAGTAATACTTTTAAATGAAACAGTACTTACCAATACGATGTAATTATGTTTAAAGTAAGAAACTTAATTAAACTTATTTTATAGTAGCATAGTTTAGTGAAGACTACTGAGACAATATTGTAACGATAAGTGTAACATTAACTAAACCTACCTTATTGATGAATGTAAGATTAAGATAGATGTTCAATTCATATCAGTAGATAATGATTATGTGATGTGGGTACCGTTTATAAAAACCGTTATGAATCTCTCAAGCCCAAATCTACAATTTCCAAAACTTTTTCTGAATTAAATAATAGATCATAATAATTTTAAACTAGGTAGATGTTTTAGATAAGCCTCTATCTCGGCGATCTATAGCTATAATCTTCAGTTGTAATATTTTGTACTTATAACTTTAAAAAAATGTACAATAAATAGAGTTCATTTTATGTAGTACATCATTGTTGTTACCAAAGTGAATGTGCCAAAACATAACTAAAAAAAAACCATGGTTATTGTTCATATTATGTACCTTTGCCATATTAATAGCGATTATTTTTAGCCATAACTAATTGATGTAATATTTTTAGAGTAGGATGTTATTTTGAATAAAATATTTAAAATGCACTATTTTTCGATTATTTGTAAAGTAATGTTTATCAAATAAAGGAACAATGATTCAAGATGGGCCGTGTAATTAGTAACGTAATAATGAAGAAAGAAACATAAAAAAATGGTATATTTTTTAATTAGATATGTATATAAATAAGAAATAGTTGAGACATGGTAGTAAGGCCTAAGATGCCATAGCTAATACCGAACGGGAAATAGAAAAAGAAGCTGTCACTGTCAATGATTTGTCATGATAATTTTTTCTAGTTGCTTCGTTCGTTCGTGCGTGTGTGTTGTCTAGTCTGTTCGCTGTTCGTTCGTTTCGTTACATTGTTTGTTTCGCGCGTAGACCTGGTATATACAAAATTACTCTATGGCGTAGGTAGGTTCATAGTTTATAAAGTGAAAACGTGGAAACAACTGAGGGGTTATACTCTGTTTACGTCGTAAACAGTGTTATACTCTGTCTACGGTTTCGTTCGTTTGTTTCTTGCTTGTCGTTCATCAGCTCACAGAGTACTTTTTTTTTGTTCAGCTGATACAGCAGTCGTTTCAGAAGGGAGAATTCGCCAATTCTAGTTATTTTCATTAATCCGCGTCTTCTGACAAACAATAAGGTCATAACAATCAATACGTAACGCGCTGTCCTTGCAAAATCGAAAAGACATGGCTGCGTTGGCATTCAAAGTCAAAAGTAAAAATGGTCAGCAAGTATTGAAAGATTTGACCTCTGAGAGTACAGTTGGTGAATTAAAACTGTTTCTGTCCAGCATTTCGGACGTGAGCGTGGAGAGAGTGTGCGTTTTGTGTGGGTACCCACCCAAGCCTATTGACGTTAGTGATCTTAACAAGACGTTGACACAAATAGGGTTAAAGTCTGGTGAGACTTTGATTGTGGAAGAGAAATCCGGGCCCTCGCCCAGTCAGGGCTCCAAGGCTGTGCAGACCGCCGTGCCCACGGTTAAGGAGCCCCCCAGGCCTGTGGAGAATGGGACGTCCCATGAAACCATCGGTAGACCCGGCATTCTGATGAAGAAAGTAGTTCCTTCTGATAATTCATGTCTTTTCACTAGTATAGGTGAGTAATTCCAACATTATGTCTGTTTACAGTCCTTTTTTTATATTCTGGGCCAAAATTGGCTTGTCATACAATCACCATCAGTCAAAAAAATATGCTAGAGCTACAAAACAAAGACAAAATATTTGTCTCTCTAAATAATGGTGGAATAATAATAATATTTGTTTCCAGGTTTTACACTAAATGGTAATGTGGATACCACTGTTCACTCACTAATGCGACAGATCATTGCGATGGAGGTGGGCAATGACTTAGATACTTACACAGAGGCTTTCTTGGGAAAACCAAATGCCGAGTACTGTGCCTGGATAATGCAGCCGAGTTCCTGGGGCGGTGCTATAGAGGTAGAGAATCCAGAATTTTGCTATCATTCACTGTCATCACAGTCCTTATGCATGCTTTTGGAGGAGGTAGGGCACAATGAGAAATTTCTCGCTCTAAATTGGAGCAGCCCACCGAAGATCGCAGCCAAATAACATTATTTGTTTCAAAAAGTGTTGTGTTCCTGCAGTGAGTAGGGATGCCAGAGCTCTTTAGGGGGAGGGGGTTTGGGGTCGGCAACGCGTGCGTGATGCCTCTGGTATTGCAAGCGCTCATAGGCTTCGGTAACCGCTTCCCTACAGGTGGGCCGTACTCTTGTAAGCGACATAAGTAGTATAAAAAAAAATGCTGGTTAGATCAAGTTACTCTTAACAACACTGCACTTCAACTTTCTAATTCTGAGAGCTATGTCGGTAACCTGAGTTAAATAGTTCTGGTTTAATCATCTATTGATTGTTTCAGGTAGCTATTTTATCCCGATTCTACGGAGTAGAGATGGCAGTTGTAGACACATTAAATGCAATAATAAATCGATTTGGAGAAGATAAAAACTACGGACAACGAGTCTTCCTTCTATTCGATGGAGTTCATTATGATCCGTTGTACTTGGAACAAGCAGATGTAAGTATACTTATTTCGATTAAAAAAAAATTAATACTGCCACCATCTTGACATTTGTGACTAACAAAGCCTTTGATTGATTGACTATTGATAGAAATAAGTAAAGAAGTGTGGTGAAAGGAATGCTGAAAAAGCTACAAATCTACAGTAAGTATAATAGTGGTTCCGCCAAAAGTGAAATTTCTGCAATGTCTGGTAAAAGTTCGATGATTTTTGAGGCATGAATAAGATAATCTTTGAAAATCGCATGTTTAGCAAATCCAATTTTACCTGAACTACGAAGTCATTGGAACTTTACGAAATGGAAGTTCATATTATATTGATTTTATAAAGTTACTCTTGTCATGGTATCTCTAAAACCATAATGGCCAAGAAAAAAATAAAAATCGTGTTAGAATGTATTGAACTAACCGATTTAACCGAACTTGACTGATTTAACTCATATTTTTACCAGTAAATCTTGATAGTAAAACCTGTTGACCTACTAAAATTAAATGCTACGCAGAAACGTCTTAGAAACTAGGTGAAGCTACGCCTGTTCCACGCGACCAAGCTTAGAAGAATCTATATGATAACGCGACCTTGATATTTTAGGGACAAATAAATGCTCTTTCTTTGCTTTTTATTTTCCATATTAATTATAATGATTTTTATTCCATATTGATTATCTTTCTGATATCCTATCTAGGGCGCATTCATTCTTTTTTGTGGTGTGAAAACGGTGTAACAGATGTTTTATCTCTCCCACATCTAAATTAGAATGCAGACGTTGTTTTGAAGTGAACATTAATTTTAGTATCACGATTTACTACTAAAGCAGCCTGCATAAACTAAGCTTACTGCCAGTTAATATTGCCTAACAAGAGATCAGTGATAAGAATGTATGTCGCACTAACCATTACGTTGTGTGGATAAATCATTGGTGTTCATGGTGTTCAATGCCTAAATATTTTCAAGGTAATCTCAAATTCAGGCTTACTGATAGTTATTTGGAACTAGGTTGTCTAGGCAAAAAAAACAATTATTTGCTTAGACAACACGGATGCCCGTGTAGGTAGGCTCGTGGGTTCGATTCCAGCCTGAGCCGAAAATTTTTGGGATATTATATGATATTTATTCGGTTATTTTTCCAGGGTGGCATCCAAACAGTGTTCCCCGCAGAAGACATGGACATCTACAGAGAAGCTGAACAGTTGGCTCACGAAGCGAAATCATCCCGACAGTTCACTGACCTCAACAAGTTCACCCTGAAATGTATGATTTGCGACAAACTCCTTACGGGGCAGGTGGAGGCGCAGAGACACGCAAAGGAAACGTCTCATACGAACTTTGGTGAGGTCTAGCGATGGCTTTAGTTTACAATAAGATTGTGTCCACTAGCAAAAATTAAAATAGGTTCACACCTTTAACCCCACGCCTTAGACATCCTCTCGAATCTCCAGGCGATGTCTAAGGGTTGTCAGAGGTACATCCAAATATTACATGCCTATGGTTAGAAACATTCACACATTTCTAGGTTATGGCCTTCCGTACTCCGGGCGTCGCGCGTCTTCCGGGCTGTGTTCCATCTTCTGTGCCCAGTTTGAATTTGTATGTAGGTACCACTAGGGCGAAGCCGCGGGAGCAAGCTAATACAGAATAAGCTTCTTTCAATGCATGAAACGTCTCAGAGTTGCGTCAAAAATCGGAAAGCATTGACCGGAGCATGCCTGCCACGTTACTGTTATTTTCATTTTTAGGGTGCCGTACCTCATTTGGAAAAACGGAACATTCATTTGAAATTTATACCACCTATTAAGGTCTGTGGGCTTATGGTGCCGTATAAAAATCAAAACTCTAGCTTAATGTATTAAAAAGATATGGCAATGGCAATAATTTTTGTATGGAAATGGCTAAAATGAAGAACCTCTAGGGTACTTCCAGTTACCAGTTCTGAAATTTAGAATGCTAGGAGCTTTTTTAACACAATTAAA
Organism: Anticlea derivata; assembly: GCA_947579855.1. Lineage (NCBI taxonomy): Eukaryota > Metazoa > Arthropoda > Insecta > Lepidoptera > Geometridae > Anticlea > Anticlea derivata. Next base: position 10,992,450 of record OX388264.1, read on the forward strand.
GGGAAAAGTCTGAAATTGAGGAATTTCGTAGTTTTTAGGAAACAAAGTTATATTTGCGGTCAATGTCATACAATGAGTACGTGAGCGACCGCAAATATAAGTTTGTCAATTCCTACACTTAGAATATTTATTTTCTGACCATAACCATTGTTGCACGACCGGGATTCGAACCCACGACCAATGGTACGGAACCCTCAGGGCGCGAGTTCTCGCACTTGACCGTCTTTATTTTTAATTAATTAACTACCTACAAATAAATTATTCAACTTTTTAAATTAAATATTAATAAGTAATCAATGTAAAATAAATGTATGCAAGCAGTTTTTCACCCGTCCCTGATGGGACGCTGAGCCATGGACAGCCCAGAGCTCGGAAGGCTCTTACGCGGAAATGTGTTAATAGAGTTAGGGAAGTTGCTCAGTAATTTTATGTACTTAATTTTTTGTATATTTAGAGATATGTTGTTCATATTTTATTGTCTTGCGTAATTTCTTGAGGTTTTACGCTTAGTTAATAAATAATACCCAACAGTCGCATACATAGTCCTGACCCCACACTAGGATTCCTTGTGTAGTGGGTATCAGAAACTACGAGTACCATGGTACCACGACACCCAGACCCGGGACAAATATTTGCAGATCATGGAAACCTTTGTTTCCACCAACTATAAATATAGGTACACTATAGTTGTCCCGCTCGCAACTTCGTCCGCGTTTGTTTATTTATACCTACCTAAACTATTTTCCATTATCCTTGCCAAAGTAACTAACACTTATTATGAAGCCATTTCCCTACTTCATAAGGCTTCTACTTCTACCTACCATCACCATCCCGTCACCGTCCCGTCACAGTTCCATCACCGTCCGGTCACCGTCCCGTCACCGCCACCGTCATGGTCACGTCTTATTTTTTTTGTTATTATGTGACATGAATACCGATTTTGATGTCTCTAACTTGAAAAACAAATGACTTTCAAAGAACCTTTCAATCCCCATTTCATACCCCTGGGGGGGGGGGGGGGGGTGAACTTTCGTAAAATTATTTCTTAACAGATGTTAACTCTCTATAAGAAACCTGCGTACAATATTTCAATTGTATAGGCTTAAAAGATAAAAAAATCCCATAGAAACTTTCATCCCCTATTTACACACCCTGAGGTTTGGTTTTCAAAAAACTTTATTTAGATATATTATACTATCACATCAAAAACATAGGACTTTCATACAACCATTCAACCCCCATTTCACCCCTTCAAGAGTTGAATTTTCCAAAATCCGTACTTGCACGTTGCACGGTAACATCTTTTAAAGAATGTCTGTGTCAAATTTCAGACTCCTCGGCTCAGTATTTTCCGAGCTTTCGTGTTGAGTCTGTCAGTGAGTGAGTGGACTACTCCTTTATATATATATAGATTGTAAGCGCAAGTTGCCCAATATATTGGGCTGCCAAAATATGTGCAACTTGAGTTATACGTTAATTTTAGTTGTGGACACAATATAATTACTGCTAGGTTTAATTTTGTTAGGATTTAATTTTTATTAATTAATTCCCTATTTTGGGATCGTTTTCTCTATCACAAATCTATTGAAATATTATATTCAATTATTGAGAAAAAGGTTTCCCTAATAGCTTGAGACAATTATAGTTATGTTATGTTTATTTTTGCTATGAAACTAGTGTGTACAATTTTGTTTTTAGATAATAATATATTTTATTTACCTAAATAAATAATTTTAATATCATCGAATTACCAAAGTAGCTTTCGGATTTGCCTTAAATACTGCGCACATAAAAGTATAAAATAGATAAAAATATATTTTGTATTCCGGCAGAATAACGATACTTACTGATATTAATATAAGATACATACAGAATAACAATGATGGTGCATGCATTACTGATAACTAGGATTAATAGTTTTTTGGATTATAAGAATAAGATAGGAAACACATTAAACAGTATTTAAACAGTTTTTGTTTTTTTAATGTCTTTAAAATATAAAAAATCAACTATACTAAGAGTTTTTTGTCTTGGAAATTGTCGCTCTATAACTTTTTGTAAGGTAAAACAATTTTTAGATGAATTACACCAAAAGCTTGTTCGAAAGGTATCTAAGATTGTTTTTTTTTTCAATTTTGTGGATTGTTTTTTGTTCAGTCTTGTTAAACTTGGGTACTTTGTAAGTAGGTATTCAGGTAAATATGTCAATTTTACAATTTTTACAGCAATGTTTGAATCAACTAAGATACTGAAAACCCGTTTTCGGAGTTTTTAAATCATATCAAAACTAAAATTATACCATCCTACTAATATTGTAAATACGAAAGTTTGTGAGGATGTTTGTGGTGGAAACGGCTCAGCCGATTTAGATGAAACTTGAATAAAGAGTTTTTTGCCTGTAATAGCATTATAGGTAGGCTACTTTTTGTCCAGGTGCGCCACGGGCGGAAGCTAATAAATTATGGTGTGTATAATGGTAACCCTTCATAGGGAAAACTCAACAAGAAAGTTGCCCCTCTTTATTTTAGTGTAGTAACACTATTATCTACCATATCTCGAGCCCTCGAGACCTAGCCTTCAAACTGACCACTCGCCTCAAATGTTACTAGCTGCCACCTTTATGTAACATGTTTATTTATGATAATTCACTTTCGTCTGGTAAATCAAATTATTCAGACTAATAATATAAAAATTACGTCACCAATGAACCACTTTTATTTACTAAACCTTATTCATAATCACTGATTTTGTCTTCATATGCCAAAAGACGAAAGTCTACAATCAGTACGTGTTGCCAGTGATGACATATGGCATTGATAATAATAATTATTCTCTAACTGTTGGCCTCATACACAAGCTCAAAATCGCGCAGCGGGCTATGGAGAGAGCTATGCTCGGAGTTTCAGTGCGTCATAAAATCAAAAAACCATAGAACCAACTTCACCGACATAGCTCTAAGAATAAGCAAGTTGAAGTAGCAGTGGGCAGGCGATATAGCTCACAGAACCGATATCCGTTGGGAATAAAGGTTCTTGAATGGCGACCATGAACCTGGCGACGCAGAGTTGGAGGGCCACCCGACGACCTTGTTAAAGTTGCGGGAAGGCGGTGAGTGGAAAAGGCTCCAGTTCATCATGGAACTTTGGGGGACGCCTTGGTCCAGCAGTAGACTTCTACTGGCTGATGATGATATTGATTAACCTTATCGGCTCGATAAAAGTATGCTTGCTTTATTTTGTTGTGTGTATGTCTACAGCTTACACATAGCGAATTTCTGAATTATGAGTATGCAAATATTTAGTGCATAATTGGTTTACTGTTTGAGTTTTATTTTGTTTATTGTTAGAAAAGGACAGAGTTAGAGTTACTGAGCCGATTAAGTTAGTGACTGATTATGAACAAACGGCGTCCGATGTCATCTGAAATTATAAATAAATAACATCCAAGGGTCATACATAACAAGGTACCACAGATAATATAATACTATACTAAGGTACATAGTCCTGAACACACACTAGGATTACCTGTCAGAAACTACCATGGTACTACCAGGTAACACCCAGCAGACACGAAACAAAATATGCAGATCATGCAAACATTTCCCCCGCAGCGGGAATTTGTTTCAAAATGATCCTTACGTCTACTGGTGAAAGTCAATTTTTAGTTTGATATTTGAGGCCATACGAATATACTTAGCTTGATCGCTCTAACGATATGGCAATTGAAAATTATTTTATTCAGTACCTATAAGGATCATTTTTTTTAATAAATTTCAGATGACGTATCGCAAGCCGTTCGAACACAAGTGGGTAAAGTGTTCCTGTTAGGAATTACCTATGGTTGGACTACAATAAAAGTTAATTTGAATAGTTAATTCGATTTATTTTAACACAAAAATGTACAATATCAATAAATATAGTCACATCGGTTATCTATCACTCGTTTTACACTATGATTCACTTTTTACAATGTTGTTTTACAACACGACTTATAATAATTATAAATGTAAAGTTCAGAATAAAATTGTGCATTTGTGCCATCTGAGCTCTGATAAAAACAACGGGTAACCAATGGGGTTATACCCGTTCCGTACACATCATAAACGCAAAGCAAGCTAATTTTACTGTAATTATCTCGTTTGTGGACAAAAAATCTTTTCAACACACTTGCTCATAAAGTGGCTCTAACTTCACCGCAATTAGGAACATAAAGATACCTGTAATCAAACTGACTTTTTCATTGCTATTATTCACAAACTTGAGTTACTTTATTGGTTGCTAAAAAAAGTGTGTTGAAAAACGTCGTATGATACATGTGTGTATTGATGATTACCGTCCTCGGCTCAGCTCATGACGCCTCAGCGGTAATCACCAACATTACACACTTATACCATAATGTACTATTATCCAATTTGGCTTAAACCAAAACTTTAAAAAAAAAATAGTACTAGTACTTAATATATTATAATAATAAAACTGTTTGGACAAGAAAAAATTAATTTATACTAAACACTGTTTTATTTGAGTGTCCTGGTATGCAGTGTACGGAATGGGTACAAAAATAAAAATTGCATAAATAGTGTACGAAGCGGGAACAATCCAACCAGTGAACGTTGTTCATTGTTGTTGTTCGTTGGGCTCTAGTTTTCGTGAGATTGTCGTTGTAGGTATTATCCCACTTAGGCCCTTTGTTTATTATTTAAATGGCACATGGGTGAAGAAATTAGTAAAGTACAAGCAGTTAATAACAGTTTGAATTTGATCACAAATCCTTCACGGTTATATGCATTTCATACAATATCTTAGAAACTACAGTAAAAGTGAGCAAATTATATTGCAAGATACAAATTGCTTTAGAAAAATATTTAAAGTTATATTAAAAGTGGAGATATATTTGAAAGTAATATATTTTAAGTTCGTATGTTTATCGAAGTTTGTACTTACAAGAATTCGATTTGGTGCTAAATACTGATCCATACGTTACGCGTATACGATATACATAGGTACAGTCAACCAGTTTGATTTGTAGGCCACTGTGGATCCTTTTCACATTAAATCTACGGCGGTACTGCTACGAGTTCTGCTAGATAAATTGTTACGATATGACGTTAAATTCGAGTAAGATGATTACCAGCTTTCCAATCACACAATAGGTAAAGAGTTTTGACCATAGCTTTCAAATAAAAACTCTTTAAGTAGCGATTATAAAATAAAAATTGACAAATAGTTGACAAAATAAATTTTATAGTAATATTATAAATGCGAAAGTGTGTTTGTTTGTTGGTTGGTTGGTTTGTTTCAGGCGGAGCAACGAATCGATTCGAAGCCGCGGGCGGAAGCTGGTGCAAAGTAATTTGGCTTGCCATTGTACAATTATTATTTAAAGATTGATTGACAAGTTAACAAATTCTCAACAAAAGAGACCGACTCAATGATTCGTTTGAAAAGGTCCTATAGTGGTTAACAAAGTAAATTAGTTGATTATACTTCTTATTCAATAAACATTTCACTTTGTTATAATATGTGGACGAGCTAAGCTACTTGCAATAGGTAACTATGGAATCTTAAGCAAAATATTATCTCCAAAACTACTGATGATATTTATGTACAGAGATTTTACTCTATATGAAGTTAAAAATATATGAATTATAACTTCTGTATAATCTACATCTTGGTAAAAACAATTTTTAACAAACAAGTTTCAAAAAATAGTGTACAATTAGCAATATTTAGTGGAATTCACTAGAGAAAATAGGAAATAAGCGCGTAGGGTAAATCAACCCGATTCATACTAACATTTCCAAAAAATGCAACAATTACAATAAAAACAATAAAAATGTTCGACATTGATTACTATGCTTACAAGCTAATAAAAACAAATTCTAAAAGTACCTTCCATGAAGGGTCACAAATGCTGTGGGAGGACAGTAGCTATAGGAGTCGTTGTTCTTACTCCATTTAGTCGATTTTGCAGTTAGCTAGCAAAGTTATATACTGAAAATTCTATTACATAAAACGGTAAGTAGACGGATTCGAGAACAAATCGTCATGGCTCGATAACCCGAAAAATTTTCAAACCGATAACGGGTTTGGTAACTCTCGCTCAGAACGAAAAAGACCGGTATATAACGGTTACTAACCAGTTGATTGTAAACTGGTTCCTTCTAAAACCTGAACGAAAATGAATTCATAAACCATCTATCTTTCTGAATGCTATGCAAAATGTAATGAATTTTGCGATGACCGTAATTTTGACACAGTTGCATGTTTTGCTTTTGACTGAAACCGATTCCGGCACCAGTTCCATTACACAATAAGGCCGCTGGCTAGACGCAGGTTATGGAAGAACCAGTGATACAAACGATTTCCTAGCTCGTCTACTGGGCTGGCTTGGCGAAAGAAAACCTCGGTAGGGATATTCCAAACTTGGTTTCCAAGCCCGTGAGAACTGGTAGTGCGACTTGGTAGCCGCCGATATGGTGCGCTTTCTTCATCGTCTCCTCGATTGGCGTGGATACGTGTAGCTCAGAACCGGCTGGTCGGCTGGAATGAGACGAAAAAAATATGTAAATCATGTTTTTTTCTCATTACTCATTTATTTATTTATTTCATTTCAAGCACACACATAAAGAATACAGTACAATACTAGAGGTGACTTATAGAATAATGGCTTGTTTATAAATCAAATTAGTTTAAACAGAACCTACACTAAGTCATGATCATATTCTCCCTGGTGAACTTTTTTTTTTTTTTTTTATACAACAGACTTGGCAAACAAGCATACGGCCCACCTGTTGGTAAGCGGTTACGGTAGCCTATGAGCGCTTGCTATACCAGAGGCATCACGCACGCGTTGCCGACCCCGAACCCCCTTCCCCCCTAAAGAGCTCTGGTAACCTTACTCACCGCAGGAACACAACACTATTTGAAACAAACAAAGTTATTTGGCTGCGATCTTCTGTAACGTCGAGGCCATTCAGCTCCTCGACAACACGGACATAGTGAGAAGACTCAAAAGAACAAAACCATTCGAAATAGTATAGTGATAAATAATAGTGTGATGTAGTGACAGTGCAAACGAGTGCTACTTAACAAGAACACAACAACAATGTGTCTTCCCCTTAAATAGAGAGTAAGAAAAGCGCTAATGGACACATTCTTAGTTGTAGTTACTTAAATTAGGTCAATGTTAAATTACTTATACCTACAGTATGGCTAGATTGTAATAATAGTAGAGCACATTATTATATTGTGTTAACTAATTATAAAAAAAAAACATCATCTCCCTGTCCTTATCCCACGCCATGTGGGGTCGGCACAACATGTTTTTCTCTTCCACTCCCCTCTATCAGCCGTCATATCAGTATTCACTCCTTTCTTACTCATGTCTTTCACACAATCTATTTAAATGATATATCTTTTAAATCTAGGTAGATAATATTGTAAACTGGTATACAAGATGACTCATAATAATGTTTGCTATCCAGAGAGGGGCGTATTCTACACCCAATCCTATGCTACTAATATTATAAATGCGAAATTTTGTGAGGATGTTTGTTGTTCAATCACGCCGTAACGGCTCAACCGATTTCGATGAAACTTGGAATAGATAGAGTTTATCGCTAATATCCTCATTTCGGGATGGTCTACATGCTATGAATTAGTTTATATTGTGCCAGTTTCCTCACGATGTTTTAATTATTTCTTGCGTTCTATTGTGATTAGTATTGTGTGCCAAGTTAGTAATAGATGTCCGTATATGTCTAATAAGTAATAAGTGGAGAAAAATAAATGCTACTCACGATCCTCCGAAGTCAACGAAGAAGAGACGCTGCAGGATTTCATACGTCACCAGAGTCACTCCGAACTGTGGCGACGAACGGAATACACGGGCTGGAAAAATAATCAGATCTCAGTATGGAGTTATTTGTTTGTTATTTTTTAAATGTCAGTTCTCCAACTTTTTTCCTACTTTCTTTTGCACGCTGACCTTTGTTACATTTGAGGTTGGCTGGTAGAAAATGTTTGTAGCATTAAGCCCTCCTTTTTTACGAAAATGTATGATTTTGTGTGCAATAAAGTATTAAATAAATCTCCTTGAAGATGTCCACGGGTATTCCGAGGCACGTCCAAACATTTTGGCACTAGCCCACATTTTACAGTACATAGGTACATGAAAGATTGCAAGCCCATCGCCGCTTATTAGAATAGTTACTGGTATGCTCACAATGTTCTCCTTCACTGTTTTAGGGCGAAGGTAAAAAATATTGAAAAAACAGGTTTTGTGTTATTATTTATATATATAATAGGCCCCTTTTAAACATTATTAACTAAAATCTAAAAATATATAATTATAAATACGCGAAAATTCGGTGGTAATTATTTTACCATTGCCCGTTTACGTTTAGGTTTTGGTGGTAATTATTTGACCTTAGCACGTTAAGGTTAAGAGAGAGGAGGTACTAGCGCTGCTACAATCCATAGCCTCTCCTTCCTCTGGAGCAATATGAAAGCTTTTGAAGCACGGTGTGGCACATAAAGCTACTTTGCAGACATCGCAAATGATCCTTGATCTTTTTTGAACATTTTTCGTGCTGCAAAATCGGCATCTGGTAAACTTCCCTTGGTCTTCTGGGAAGTGTGGCACAGAAGAGTGTCTGATTTCAGCAGGTACTCCGAAATTTCCACCTTGCTTGTTCCTAAAAATGATACTTGTGGTTCTTTTTTTACCTGTGAATCCATCAATAAGGCTGCGAGCCAAACGAAGTCTAAAATCTCGATGTGTGTGAACCGTTTGCTTATGAATTTGAATGTTGGCTATATACGCGTTGATAATAGCTGCATCAAACATAAAATAAAATAGACGCAACCAGTTGCGTCTCGATTTTCGGCCGATTGGGTACGAGGCACGGAAGTGATCAAAATGATCCACACCTCCCATATTCACAGTATATTGGGCAATAGCAGTGGGGATAGTAATATCTTTCTTGGAACCATCCTTCTGTGTTCGTTTGACCGTAGACACAGATTTTGGGTTGTGTGCTGTTGTCAAAATATTAACCAGTTGAGTATCCATCCACTGTATAGCAGAAACGGGAGCTTTGGATTTATACATGAACTCGTGCTTTGCAAGTTTTTCCTTCTTGTGTTTATTTTTGGGCAGCAACTTTTCTGGTAAACCTTTTCTGTTCAAACGAACGGTACCGACGGCATATATTCCTTTCTCTATCAGCAAATCATTCATTAGAGGAATGCCAGTGAAGAAGTTGTCGAAAGCTACAAGAGTATTGCGCGGAACACCTTCGCAAAGTTTCATTATGACATTATATCCTAAGCCTTCTTCACTTGATGCATTTTCGTCTGCTTTGCCGATATAGATATCGAAGACATATATGTATCCGGTCTTAGCATCACATCGAGCCCATACCTTATAACCCCTTTTTATGGGTTTTTTGGGCATGTATTGTTTTAGTGTGCTTTTACCCTTGAATTTTACCATGCTTTCGTCCACCGATTGGGTGCTTGATTGAGAACATTGGGTCTGGAATACTTCGTTTAGTTTTGTGATCATAGGACGTATTTTATAAAGCTTATCATGATCTGGCGTATCTCTTGCTGGTTCTTTAGTATTATCATTCAAGTGAATGTTTTCAGTCAGTTTTTTGAATCTCTTTTGAGTAAAAGTTTGGGCAATATCAGGATTTCTATAAAAAGTATCAGTTGACCAATACAGATTGGCATCAGGTAAGGGATGAAGACCCATCAGTATCAAGATACCAAGATATGCACGCATTTCAGCTACAAATGTTGGACTCCAGTGTAGCGTTTGTCTTTGTGCCGCATAAATGTTTGTTTGTTCTACCAGCAACTCTACGAGATCAGGAGGGAAGTAACTGTCGAAAAATTCTATAGGCGGGGTTTTATGAGTGACGCGCATGTTGACAGTCAACCTTTTATCAAACTTTGGTATGCTATGCTTTGGAACCTTATCTGACCAGTTTTGAGCCACACGGATAGGCCTACTTACTATGTTTGTGCTCGCAGTTTCATTAGGCTGCGCTAAGTCAGATTGAGCTGGAGTTGGGTGGCTTGGTTCAGAAAGAACATCAAGAAAGACATCCCTATCATATTCATTTCGCGTACTTACTTCCCTCACCGGTTCTTCAGTCATTGGTTCAACGCTTTCTAGATATTCTACCGAAACACGTGGCCCGGGAGGGTCTTGAAAATCATCTATTCCTCTTGTCTCCAACTCAGGCTCTTCACCAAATATTCTTGAAAGACCTCGCGAAACTTCATCGTCGTAATCCAGTACGCAATCGCTCAAATGTGGTTCTTCCGAAATACTTTCGTCACTACTTTCAATAGCGGAGAGATCATCTTCTAGAATTCTGGTAATAACACTATCAGATAACTTCTTTTTCTTCGACATTCTCCTGAAATAACAAGTACGCTAATGGGTAATGGTAACTATATTACCACCAAGTTTACGAAGATTTTCCAATAAGTACAAGTTTCATTTCAAAAGTTATTCTACGAGTCATGCAGGATAATATTATCAATTATCCTACCAAATATCACAAAACCACTTACCGGAATCTTTTTAGAACAAAGTTTCAATTTATTTGCGCCAAGCACCTCCGATTTTTAAAATTCTTCGATATTTTTTTTTTACTGTTAGTAGTACGCAAACTATTACAGTTAGGATGATTGCCAGTACTAATAAAAGTTTTAAGGGTCTTCACACATTATAAATATTGAGTATAAGAATGTGTACATAGAACGACTCATGCTCTATGGTCAAAAAGCTGAGGTGGTAAGTATTTGTCCTTTGCTCTATTAAGGGTGCACGTGTTAATGGGCACTTAAACTCGAATAGAAAAACTCATTGGTGCACGACCGGATTCGAGCTCACGACCTTCGGATCGAAGGTCAAGGTACCTCCCACTAGGCCAGCACGGCTTATGCCCCAAACTTTCAACATCGCTAGGACTCATTGGCCGTGGTCCGGCTCAGTTGTTCGGTCAACCGGACTACGGAAAAAATATAAAGTGCGTTCTTTACGAAGCAAACAAAAATATTTTGTAAGTTTTTTTTTAAATTAGTCTCCACAATCTAAAATGAAAACAGTCTACTCACCAACAGCGCCCTTCCAGAAAGCCCTAAAGCCCTCCTCTGCATATATTTTCCTTGTTGCGTCAATGACGCCGTTGTATGAAGTTTGGCCAGTTCGTGCTACAACCTGAAAAAGTAATAACACAGGTACTATGGGTTCATAGCACCCCCCACCCGATGGACTGACAATATTGTGAAAGTAAGATAAGATAATTATTTATTTATTTATTTCTCTTAGGTACTAAGTAGAAACTTGTATTGCGGGAAGTCAATAAAATCGGAATAACATAGAAATGTTAAATACTTTATTACTTGTCACTGCTTATTAGGTTAGATGCTCTGTAGTAAATTGTTTGTTTCCTGCTAGTGAGGTGGATACATTGTGGTATTAGGGCAGTGACCAGGTTGAGGTACGGAGGCCCTAAGAAGGGCCTATGACCGTCGATAAAAGAATCAGTGTATTCAAAGGATTAAAGTGCGCCTCGAGGCTCCTTTCGTGCACAGGTAGGTAACTAAATAATTACCTGTAATCTAGTTTTGATGACGTCAGCGGGCGTCACAAGCGAAGCGGCGGGGATGCCGGCTATAGCTCCGGCAGCTAGCAATGTCAGTGGGTGGTTGTAGCCGTTGTCGTCTGCGAATTTCGCCTGAAATAATTAAAAAATCATAAATGTAATGTCAGGTCAGTTGATTTGAGTGGGAAAGATTGTTAACCCAACTGGAGAGCAAAGCAAGCTGCTCCTTAGTCATCATCATCCTGTAGAAGTCCACTGCTGGTCATAGGCCTCCCCCGAAGAGTTCCATGATGAACGGACTTGAGCTTTTTCCATCCACCGACTTCCCGCAACCTTCCCTATGTCGTCGGTCCATCGGATGGGGTGCCATCTAACACTGCGTCGCTCAGTACTTACCTTGACGTGTGCGTAGGCGGGGAAGTAGATGGCGCTGAAGGGCACGTCGCGCAGTAAGCAAGCCTTAGCGCCCTTGTAGAGGCCGAAGAGGCCGAGCTCCTTCACGACGGACAGCGCGCGCACCTTGCCGCCGCCCGCGATCTCGCCCGCCACCTGCAGCCGGATCTTCACTATCTCCAGCGGATTCGTGAATACTACCTGCGAGCCGCCGGCCTGGAACATAAAAAAATAACAGTATTTTTAATCATATCCTCCATACACATATATAAAATCACGCCTATTTCCCAGAGGGGTAGGCAGAGACCACGGCTTTCTACTTGCTACGATTCTGGCATACCTCTTTAGCTTCATTCACTCATACATGCTCGTCGGTTTAGGGTACTCTTGACCTGGCCTTTTTCCAAAACGTCCTGTCCTACTAATATTATAAATGCGAAAGTTTGTGAGGATGTTTGGAAGTTTTGTGTTTGAATCACGCCCGATCCGCCGAACGGATTTGGATGAAATTTGGCACAGAGGTAGATTATAGTCTGAAATAGCATATAAGCTATCAAAGTGATCCTAGTGATTTTATTGAAATTTAACCTTTGACTTTGGTACCACGGGAAGCCGCCGGCAGAAGCTAGCTTTTCATATAAGAAGGATACTTACGCAAGCGCCAGCGAGGATTTCGGCCCAGAGATGTATGTTGCCATTTTTATCCATGAATTTATCACGTACTAAATCATTCATCTGTAACAGGATACAATAAAGCAGTCTATTATAGAAATCAAGCAGCAAGCGAAGCGAGTCTATTGTAAAATGTACTAAGTGTATCCATGTGTGGTAACAGGGAGACTAGCAAGACTATAAAATAAGTAAAAGTTGCCGCCATATTTTTCACGTGGCAGCTTATATCAATCTAGATCTATTGGCGAGCGAAGTGCGCCGAGCTATGTGCCTCGCCCACAAATTTCTGATGCCATATGAAAGTATTTCAATCGCATATAATTTTCAATGTAACTTTACCAATATACATGGTGTACTCAGACTATCAAAGTAGTAGTAGTAGTAAGTAGTTTAGTTCAAAATCTCACCGTTAATTTGATAGCCTTCTCTGGAGCTACTCCGATCAGCTGCGGCACCAGACCTCTGTACAGCCCGAGCATGCCTTCATGCCGGATCACCTTCCTGAAGCAATCCCAAGAGTTCCTATAGGCGACCTCGCCGATGAACGAGCCTGTTCTTTGGTTCTGCATCCTGGTCTTCACCAGGTCGATGGGGTATACGGCTGAGGCTCCGACAGCTGGGAATACGAAGATGATTGGTTAATATCTGCCTTGGTTATTTTTTGTCCATGCCTGTTTTAGTGGCCAGTACTAAAATTATGAAAAAAAAGCTAGCTAGTTACTGCTTTTCTCTTGGTCACCCTGCGTTAGGGCTTCGATGGTGAAAAAACATTATATTGAAGAGATTGGTGCGTCTTTTATGGTATTCTGAAACTATACCTCATAATCATCATCAAGCCTGTAGAAGTCCACTTCTGAACATAAGCCAAACAAAGATCATGACGAACAGTTTGAGCGTTTTCCATCCACCGACTTCCCGCAACTTTCACAATGTCGTCGGCCCATCGGGTGGGGGACCTTCAAACACTGCATCGCCGGGACGTGGTCACCATTCAAGTACCTAAACTCCCCAAAGGTTGTCGGTTCTGCGAGCTATATGGCCGGCTCACTGCCACTACAAGTTGCTAATTCTGAATGTCGCTGACCTTGGTTCTTCTACGGATTTAATTATTTCGGATTTTACCACGTATGACGACCGATAGAGGGAAATGGAAGACTAATACATGTTGGGGTGGGCACATCACGTGGGATAAGGGCAGGAAGATGATGGATTATACCACGTAGTGAAACTCCGAGTATAGCTCGTACTAAGAAAGAATATACTCACCACCAGCAAAGGAACCGAGGGTAAATCTGTATGTGCTCTCCAGGATCTGAATGAGCACACCTCTCTCCTCCGGACTCTGGAACAAGGCAGACAAGTCTTTACCCAGCCCTTGTGGTGATGAGGGCGATGCATCCATACAGTCAGAATAGTTTACCCAGTCTAATAGTTAGTGTTAGTGTGTTTGTTTGTTGGTTGTCCTTTCATCACGCAGCATTGGACAGACGTGATTTTTTGCAAATTATAACGCTACTTATACGTAATTGTAGCGTGCGCCGCAGTTACAGTTAAAAAAAATTGCTTTACGTATTTACAGTCGCCTGCAATAAGATGTATACATTCCACAATTTTAAAAATGATGTCACTGTTAACTTTAATGATGTGCATAGTAAAAACTAGAAAATTGTTTACCTACCATCAACTTTTGCCATTTTCAACATAACCGTGTACCTACCATCTTCATCTGTATTGTGGTATCATTTTGAAAATTATGAAGTATGCTTCATCTTATTGCAGGCGAGTGTACATATTTTTTAATGTGAAGCAATTCTTTCTTTCTATGAAACTTTATCTCTGACTGTATCGGTGCAAATGCTTTCAAGTGCAGATAGCTTAAAGATTATCAAAATTGTCTGTGAGTGTAGTCGCTGAGCGGTACTGAGCATGGTAAGTGTTAGTGACGTAGTCAAAATAAATGAAATAATTGACTAACCAATAATTACCAAGTTTAGCAGCTTTACACAGCATGTTCCATAACGATATAACAACCCCAAAGGGGGGGGTTCTACAAGGTGTTTCATAGTATGTATGCTATTCCGAAAGGGGCTTATTCTACACCCAATTAGCAATAAAGTTTGTTGTACGACTTTAGTAAATTCGACATATTTCATTTTTTTTTAAATATTTTGGACACTGAAAAATATTTTTATAATATTTTGCTTTCTCGGGGTCAAATCAGTTCAAACTAAATAAATCAACAGCTGTTTTAGGAAGCAATCTTGATGCCGAACTTCTCGTACGTTTATTACTTATTTATAAATATTATAAAAATACCAAAATACAATTAATTTGAAAACAGTTTGGAAGAAAATCTAAAATATTGATATTTTTTTATATAGTTTCTTTTTGTTGATAAAATAACCCCCTTTCGGGTTAGTACACATGAATCACCTTGTATAAAAAATAGGAGTTTGAGTTGTGAACATGTTATGGTAATGTACGATGAAGCTATTGAACAGTTATAGTGATGTTTTGGTCCCCAGCGCCAGAGTCCATAACTACTGCCACGCTGCGTTAAGCTGGGTTCAAACGGCGTGCCATATGTGAGTTATAATAAATAACACCCAACAGGCACATACATAGCCCAGACCCCACACTAGGATTCTCTGTGTGGGGAATCCTAGTGTGGGGTTCAGTCTGCGCAGCGTAATAAATAAATAAATATTCCGGACATATCACACACTATATAATTATCTATTCCATGTTTCAACGAAATCGGTTGAGTGATTGAACTACTAACATCCAAACATCCTCACAAACTTTCGCATTTATAATATTAGTATGACACGATTATCCTATAGATAGATCCTAGGATAGGATAATCGTGTCATCTCGCTCATAAGGACCAAAACAAGACTATAGAAATGAATAAAACTCAAAACGTAGAAACATCATAAACTTCGACCTTTACTCACCATCAACTGCCCCAAATACTCTAACAATCGATAATGCTCTCTTATTATATTTACCTCATCCTTTTGCGCATTGAAAGAAACAGAAAAACATAGACCATAAGTTAGTGATGTTTCCAAAAACAACTCTTATTACATACAGTCTAAAGTCTAACTTCATACGGCTGGCGATAATATAAGCTAATATTATAAGGTTGGTATCATGTTGAGATATTAAATAGATAATATTTTGGTGCTATATGTATATTCTTCAGTGTCCTTTAGTTCACGCTATTTTGATAAGAAACATAACTGCAATTTAAAGTTAGGGCTAACGCAGACTAACGACTAAGGCTTGCATAAGTCGATTTCTGCGGTTTGGTTAATGACTAACCACTAACCAATTCATATCATAAGGCCAAATTATTTCCATTATTATTTCCATTATTAGGATTTGATTTTTTTTAAACGTACCTACCTACTTTACTCATATACACCGTAATGCATCGACCGATATTTCGAAACATCGATTGCTTGTATAATAGGTTATATTATAGCCAGCGGTACCAACACTTCTTAAATTACCTACACATACATTTATGGGTATCGCGCAGACAGCTCCTGTAAACGCACGTCAGGTTAGAAAGGGAGGTGCAATAGTGTGAGTGAGGGAGATACAAGATACTTACGGATACTGCTTTGATTTCGGCGACCCTTCGCGTGACTTGCTTGAAGTACTGTTCGGGGGTGATTGAGTTGAGATCATTGTACACTATGCGTCTGGAAAGAAAAAAGATATGCTATGAAACGAAAGGAACTGAAAGTAGTTTATTGTACCATGAACAAGATTCGAGATTCATCAAAAGAGGTACAGCATTTGCAGTGCGTGTGAATAAGTAACACACGAACAATTTGCATTGCAAGCTAACAAGTTAGCTATTAAATCAAAATTGGGGTGCGAGTGAAGAGCCTCCCCGCGGCGCACCCTGTCAACGGCTAGCACTCGGTAACGCAGAGTCTAGCCGGCCAATATTCACACCACGATGGTTCACCCAATCGGTCCCCCCCAGGACCCTGAACAACGGCTCTTCTCAGAGCCACAACAATCGGCACTTATAAGCACCCAAAATGGTTGTCCAAAAAGATTTAGTCCCCCTGAACCATCGACACGACAGAAGAAGAAGAAGTTCCACAATTCAGACAAGGATTCAAGATTCAAAATCGCGCCTTTGCAGTAAAAAGGTCTTCACGCGCGGAAGAGAATATTAACTTTCTTGCCCCCCCTTCTTCCCTAGCCAGTCCTGGCTACGCCCAAGTGCAAGATACTGGCAAGTTCGAGCTTCTAGCACTAGTATGTGTAACGAGGTTCCGCTCTTAGCTCGTATGCTAGTATGATATGAGATCTCAAGCATTTCCATTTTTATCACTTGCTTGTGGCGGGGACTCGTATGTCTGTCATGGAACTTTCTCCAAGATCTTTGTTCGCAACGAACTAGCATTATTATGAGGCAGAATGCCAGTACGGGCTTGCCAGTATCTAGTTTGCCACCCGGCTTTTACAAAGGGCGATAAAGATAATTCTTCAGACTGATTCAGAATTTGCGGAAATTATTCCATGACATAATAAACCATTATCAGGGATAACGTAGTCGTGCAAGATAAAAATGGCTGTCGTAAGACTCGATATCGTACAGTATTGTTGTGCGATCTTGGCTGGCTATCTGCAGATTAAATGATAGTGACCACACGTGAGTACAGGGTTGGCAAATATTTCTAAGCATAATTTTAATTTTCAGTAATATAATAATTTACAATATGTAAAAAAAAATTAAAAAAATCCGGGCATATCACACACGATCAACTGATCCCAAACTAGGCATAGCCTGTACTATGGGTACCAGAGACTGATATACATAATAGATATTTATTAAACACCCAGACACAGAACAAACATCTGTGTTAGTCACAAATGTTTGTCCAGTGCAGGAATCGAACCCGCGACCTCTAGCGCAGAAGGCAGAGTTACTACCAACTGAGCTATGAGGCCAGTTAATGTATTGATAAAGCCTTTCGTAGAGCCTATAACAGTCATTATAAACCGTCGAAGCTATGACGAAGGATAAATACAGACGTTAAGCCATGACGGAAGAGGTCGCCCTTCGTCATGGCTTGATATCTATAAAGTCAAAGGTTTTTATTTCAATAAACTCACTAGGATCACTTTGAAACGTCTTAGAAACTAGGTGAAGCTATGCCTGTTGTATGTATAAAAGCCAAGACCAAGTAGTGAGTGAGATCACTTACCCGTTGCTATGGCTGATGGCGTCGCACAGATTAAACAAGATATCCACTTCCAACGGTGTGATCTGGCTCATCATCTGAGCTGAATGCAGGAACTCCTCCTTGGTAACCTCCTGGCTGCGATGCCCGTTGGTAGCGTTAAGGTACACGCGCTTTATCAGCTCCATGTTGTTGAGGAGGCTGTTGAACGCCATGTAATAGGGGAAGCTGATCTTCCTCTCGCCTTTCGCGAAGCCAGACGCCTGAAATGTTGATAGGGATAGTCAATGACAGGCGATTGCATGGCGTATCATCGACGGCGAAATATCACGTTCTTAATGTGAGGGTTTATTTATTTTATGATTTTTGAATTGTTTTTTTTCAATAACCGCAAAACGCACAGTTTTGATTTTTATGACAAAGATAACTTGAGAATTTTATTCACGTAAATCCAAGACAGACACGCGATTGGTAAAACTTTTCTCGATAGATTTATTTTTTTAAGTTGGGTCCTCTGCAACAGTTTTTTCACAGACACTTTTTTTAAAAAATAGATAGTTTTTGAGATAATCGTTATTTTCTTATATTTCGCTTACGTTGATTACTTTCGAGCGCCTTCTAACGCTTGCTATCTTTTTCCGCATTCAATTACAGTACATAGCGCTGTCACTTTCTTCACTCCGCCCACTCGACAATTTATTATGATTTTTGTATCCTCTAAGGTACGCGTTCGTTGCTGCATATGAACGCATTGCATACACGCAACGTCAAAACGCAGAGCGTTTGTCAAGAACGCAGCACCCTAGGTTACAACGTATTTGGCGTTTGAACTTTTCGAGTATGCGTGCGATCTTATTAACCGGTTAATAGAACAAAACCCCTTCACGAATTGGTGCCTTGCGAGAAACTAGAAACAGTCAGCCAGTACTCACATTCATAACTTTAGTCTTCAAGTCCTTAGTCAGCAAATGATTCTTAACGCTCAACATGATATCCTTAAAGTCACCAGCGCTGATGAAGCCCGTGCCGTCTTTGTCGCATTTCTTGAAGGCCTCGACTCCGTACTCCTCGTGGAAGTCGTGTAGGAACTGGCTGAATTCGGGGTATGTGACTAGCCGTTTCTTATCCTGAAAAGTTTAATTTTTTGGTTGAACAGTAGGCTTTCGTATCCGAATGTCATAGTTTCAAAACGACATCATATTAACGTTCTAGGAGCAATTGATCCTATTAGCAAAACACCCTAATAACATCGATTTAGGATTTTAGGAGGAGGTAGAGCACAGCGATATTTTCTCGTCCTGAATTAGAGCAGCCCGCCTGGGGAGGTACCTCCGCCTTACAGAAGATCGCAGCCAAATAACATTATTTGTTTCAAATAGTGTAGTGTTCCTACGATGAGTAAGGTTGCCAGAGCTCTTTAGGGGTCGGCAACGCGTGCGTGATGCCTCTGGTATTGCAATCACTCATAGGCTACGGTAACCGCTTACCAACAGGTGGGCCGTATGCTTGTTTTCCACCTCAGTAGTATAAAAAAAAAAAAAGATTTTCACCATAATCATCCACATCCAGACTTTAATCGTTGCTGGGTATAGGCCTCTCCTTGTTGGTGCCATTCCAAGAATATCACCCAACCAGTAATAAATAAATAAATAATAGTCATTTATTTTCTCTGACAAAAAGGTTCTTAAGTAGAGGTAAACTGTACATTGATGCAGCTAAATTGTAGACCTGTTTGTGGGAGACTGGTGCCTGAGAAAGGTTTGCAAAACCTGTATTACAGGTCACCAGGCTCTCACTCCACGGATTGTACGAGCGACATCGCATTGTTTAACCTGGTAGTTTTAGGTAGTATACTTAAACATAGAGAAAAACACAATTAGGAATATTTTAACCAGTACATAATTCAATTCATTTATTTTAAACCATAGATACTTTGGAGAACTCTTAGTTACGTTTTTTTTTCTAATATTCATCACCATTTGCCTGAAGAAGTACACTACGGGAGAAAGGCTTCCCTCAATGAGTGCCACGACGAATGTCTTGAGCCTTCTCCATACACCAACTTCCGACCTTATAAAATGTCATCGGTCCAGTGACCTTCCCTCAATGCGTCGTCTGGTTCGTGGTCGCAATTCGAGAACCTTAAATCCACAACGTTTTTCGGTTCTGCGAGCTATATGACCTGCTCACAGCCACTTTAACTGCTATTCTGCTTTAGCTTATTCTGAGAGCTATGTCGTTGACCATGATTCGTCTACATCTACGGGTTTCCTCGTTTCGGAATATATCTAAGAAACACATCACATTTTAGTTCGAGCATTAGAGTAACATGAGAGTAGTATATTTTACCTTTCCAAAGTAGAGACGGACGAATGTGCTCTCCATGTTGAAAGGGAGTTTCTTGTGGAGCGCCGTCTTACGCATGACTTCGGCGAATTCGTCTGGAATGTTGAAATTCTTTGTAAGATCTATATGATTTAGCGCCATTGCATAATGCATTTTCTCAGCGCGTACATGCTGGTCAACGAGTGTCAAGGCCTTCTCAATGGAAGGATCGGAAAAATACGTTTTTTAACAGTTAGGTATATATGCTCAAATACACAAGAAGTTTTCTTTTCGGGTTCATTACCAATAATATTAATATTGAAGCAAAAACTATTGAATGGGTTTCATTCTATTAACCAGTTAACCCTTTCATCCTCTCTTAAGTTATTCTTTATTTACGTAACTATAGATTATTTATAATTTACGAAAATATTGCGGTAAAAGGTACATAAGTGTTACATTTTACGTGTAAGTAATTACTAATTAGAGTGAAGAAATTTATTACTCTTTCATTTTTGTTCCAAGAGAGTGTCTTTCCACGCCACACAGCTCGCGCTATAAGTCGGTTTCGAACGCCACCGCTATATAACGGTTATTAACCGGTATATAACCTGTTAATTGTCAACCGGTAACGAGCCCGGCTTCCGCGTTTGTCAAAAAACGAGATCATACGCCTGTTGCTCGGGATTTCTGGATATTTTACGTAAATTTATTAAACACTGAAGTTTCAAACCCTAGTTCAATTTGGCCATGACCTTGTGTTTATTGCATCCAAACATGCAATTCTAAAAATAAATAGAATGATATAAAAGAAATTCAAATGATTCTTTAGCAAATTCAATTTTTGTGGCCTTCGGTTAGGACACGAAGAGTATCCATTGTCATAAAGCAATGTCGCGTTGTTGCCTTGAATTTTGCATTTTACAATAACATATAGATAAATGATTATCTTATCTTTTCTTATCTAAGGAGACAGTTTTTGATTAATTGGGAACAAGCTTTCCTTTACGCATTTTATCAAACACTATTTCCTAGACTTCTCTATCTGTCTAGATTTATTTCAGACCTGTATTGTTATTATTATTATCTTTATATTACAGGCTATGCCTGCCTATTTATAGTTTGGGATCAGTCGACCGTATGTGATAATGTCCGGAATATTTATTTATTTATTACTGTCTTAAATGTAATGTCTAATATATTGTATGCAATTTCTATCTAATAATGTTGTGATGTAGTGAATCCTAGTGTGGGTCAAAACTATGATCTGGGTCCAATTGTATTACCCCGAACTGATTCCAAACTTAAGCTGAAACAAAGTTGATCCGCTGGTGAAATGCAGCCGCCCGCTAACATTATTTAGTATGCATGTGTCAAAATTTTTGCGGAATAGGAGCTGGCGAATTTTTTAAAGTTCGATTGAATTAGTGGATTGGCTTTCGTAAAACATTTTATCGATCTTCAGTTTTAGCTGAGTTGTAACTGCAGCTGGAACGTTATTCAATAGAAGAATACCAAAAATACCTAAAAACTGAAGAAAAGCTATCGTTCAGCTGCGTTTCAATTGCAACCGTTTGAAAAGTTTGATTCTTCTAGGCCTGGTCGCGAGGAACAGGCGTTGCTTCACCTAGTTTCTAAAACGTTTCAAAGTACTTAATCCTATTGATTTTAGTGAAATAAACGCTTTTTGACTTTGACTTTAGTAGAGTTGAGTTGTTGAGTGAGTGTTATTTTTTATTAAGATTCAAAAACTCAGCCGTCGTTTCGTGACTCACGACTCTGTAGCGACTCACTATTAACTATCACGTCACGACTTGTGGCGTGACATAATGATCCTTACCCATATCTACTGAATAAAACAATTTTGAGTTTGGCTATATCGCCGGATTCTCAATGTCAAACTCAAAATTAACTTTATTTAGTAGAAGTAAAAGATCATTTTGAACTGAGGAATTATGGTACTTTTACAGGTAGCGCGCGAGCAAAGCCACGGGCACTAGGGAATAAATACATACCAAAAGCCACAAGCCCGTTGCCATTGGTATCGAACAACTGGAAGGCGGTTTTGTACAACGCGTCCGGTACACACAGCATCCCTTCAAACGCTTGGAACTCGGAGAAGGAAATGAATCCATCCTTGTCCATATCCACGATGCCCGCGATGAGCTTGACTGATTCCTTGTTGTAGTCATCTGGAAAATGGGCCTATTTAGTTTGCGGTAGGGTTCATTTTCAAATGCGAGGTTTGGAGTGAATTTGTAGCTCATTTTTAGAGCTTGAAAAAGTTCTTAGGTGAGAAATGAGAATACCTACAATAAGTACCCATATATACCTATATTAATTTACCTCCGTCTTGAATCTTTATTCATTGAAATCACAAGGATACTATTGAACCTTCCTAAATCTAGTAAAAGGACAATGCAAATCGTTATAATGGAGTTTGGTCCAATTTCTGTTTCGGCGCACGGAATTTATTTCATAAGGAATGATATTGTGGCATCATAAATGTATAATAAAATAATAAAGGGAATTTGAAATCGGCCCCGGGACAACAGAAATATTTAACCTAAAATAATAATTCACATTCAACTATGGGAATTAGTTAACTATGGAATTGGATGCTGATGATGATTAGGGATTTATTTCATATTTTATGTTTTCTCGACCATATCATAATATTTCGTAGTCGTCTCTGGTTACGGCACAGTCATTAACAAGTGATTTTGGACCAAAAAATAGCGTTGTTCTTCACGCCAGTTTGTTGATAATATAGGTAGGAATGTTGATCTTTTTTGACTTAAACCCTGTGGGTAAATATTCATACAATACAATAGATTTTCTGCTGTATCTGGAATGGCAGTAGTAAACATACCTTCGTCGAATAATCCGAGGTACTTTCTGACGAAATCTTCACTGGTGATGACCTTCTCACCGTTTTTCTCGACGGTGGCGAATTTTAGGAATATTTCATGGAGTTTATCTGTATCAGCCCTTTTCAAATAACCAGCCCCCTGGAATAGGAATAAACATTCTTTAATTTGTCTAAAAGTTGCTACAATTTTGAAACTTATTGATATATAATTTAGAGACTAAAGTTAAATGTAGATTATTGTAAGCAATGACAAGAATGAATGTAGACATTTGACTACTAATGAACTCAACCCTGGTCCTGGGACTCTGAGCGATTGATTCTGACCTATTATGGGAAGTCCCTAATAGGTCTGTAAATATAAATTACATTGAATATATTCGTACTAGAACTAAGGTACTTAAGAGCTAAGAACTAAGGTAACCATCATAGCTCTCAGAATTAGGAAGTTGAAGTGGCAGTGGGCAGGCCATATAGCTTGCAGAACCGACAACCGTTGGGAAGTAAAGGTTCTCGAATGGCGACCACGATCCGGGCGACGCAGTGACGACATTGTGAAGGTTGCGGGAAGTCGGTGGATGGAGAGGGCTCAAGACCGTTCGTCATGGAACTCTTTGGGGGCGGCCTATGTCCAGCAGTGGACTTCTACAGGCTGATCATGATGATGATGATTCGTACTAGAGGAAATCCACGCAACTTTGTTCGTGTGATGTCAATACAAGCAATACAACATACAAAAATTTCATACAAACTTCAACCCCAGTTGCAACCCCTAGACTACAAAAGAACCTACCTTCCAAATTTCGTAATCCTAGGCCTTCTAGTTAAGTCTGTGCATTGTTAGTCAGAGTTTTATATTAGGTTAATTGATAATTAATATGATATAATGTATCCTTAGTATGATTATTAACCATCATTTTAAGATAATTAGTTCAAGTTTTAATGGTAAATTCCATAGCTTTTAAAAACAAGTTAGGTACAGCATCCATTGATAGCTTATCAATGAATAGTGTTTTGTACCTATTATTAGATAATATTATCTATTGACATTGATTAGCATTATTTGTGGGAATTATGTAAGAATTAGAAATAGTAAGATAATTTAATGTCCAAAAGGAACAGACTGATCATAATATTTAAATGATTAATTAATTGTTTCATAATTATAAGCCTTCCTCATCCACCGACTTCTCGCAACCTTCACAATGTCATCAATCCATCAAGTGCAACCAAACACTGAGAGTGAAGCTCCGAGCAAAGCTCTCTCCATAGCCAATGGTAATACAGGAAATTACAATTAATTTCAAAGTCAATTCTAATTCTGATGAAGAATTTATTATGATGTAGGTAAGTAGTGAAAAGAAAATAATATGCAGCATAAAATTTCCATGTATAAATTAAAATATTTAGGTTAATTATGTCTCTTATGACATCTGAGCAAATTTATGCAAGATACCAATATAATAAGTACAAAAAATTTAAATTAATAAATAGGTAATACCCAACTATGGTAAACATGTTATTGTAAAGTATGAGACTATGTAGGATGAACTTTCTATAAAGTTCAGAATTTAGCCATAGTCACATGCCATATTTATATTGTATCTGTATTGAAGTGGCAGTGGGCAGGCCATATAAGTCATGTAACGAGAAGAGCGTTAGGTATGAATGTAGATTAACATAAGAGAAGAGGAAAACCAAAGAAAAAAGAAGTGAGTGCAGAGATGGTTAATAGAAGAGAGTGGAAGAGAAAAACATGTTGTGCTGACCCCACATAATGTGTGACAAGGGTAGGAAAATGATGATGAGTGGGCAGACCATATAGCTTGTAGAACTGACCCCCATTGGGGTATAAAGGTTCTCTATTTGCTACCACGAACTGGATGACATGGTTTTGGAAGCCCCCGATTGACCAATAAAAAAGCGGCACTCTTTGGTGGAGGCCTATGTCCAACAGGATGACAGTACAGGCTGATGATAATATGTATTTATACTACCTAGGTATATTAGGTAAGTATTTCTTTTATGATGGCTATATCAATCACAGAGTCATTACAACCAATATCTTAAGTGGCAGATGCTCCTAAGATAGGTTAATTACATATTTTATTGAATAAATAGCCAGCTAGTGGCCTTAACTAATGACATTATACAGAGACAAATAAAAATTCAAAGGCAGAGTAATTTCAAAGCTATCCTATAATAAATAAGGCACATTTCCCAACAAACAAACTGTTCAATCACTCATCACAGGGACACTATACATAAATCACAAAAGATATTTAAAAATAAACTCTTAGTTCGACCAACACTTTTGTTATCAGAACTACCATTATAAACCAATTTAAAAATAATAAATTACCCGACGGGATGTCATTTTGGAGTGAAGATTCAATTTGAACTGAGTTGATCATTGACGTACCTAATAGATAAGAATTTGTTATCTTGTGGAAGTATGAGCAATATTAATAAAGGCATATCATACACTAATCTTACTAGGGATCCATCATTCACGCAGGTCTGACATTTTTGAATGTGTTGAAGAAATTTTCAGGTAAGTTTAAATAAACAATTGAAGTTTTTGAAATGTTTGAATTAAGAACAGGCTGTAAATCAACCCTAACATTTTTTTACTTATGTTTTTCTTGAGGTCAAAGAGGTTAGTTTGGTTATCTAACGAGTCGTGAAACTATGTAAATAACAGTGTTAGGTATGTATGTAAGTAATGTGAGTGATGAAACCATGCATCGGGGGTACATTTAGCAAGGTGTTGTCAACTTGTCAAGCAAAGTGAGCAAGACCGCTGTCGTCGCGCTGTTTCCTCTACAAGTTCAAGGACGGACGACTCAAGGGCATTCCGACCACAAAAATATATCCGCATACAAACAATACACGCATCAAAAGATTCAATAAACCCTTCGCAATAAATTAAAAACTTACCCACCTCTTGACAGCTGGCCTCGGTAACCAAAGAGCTGAACAAAGATTTGAACATTACAGTTTTTTTTTGTACGCAGAACAATGTTTTCTGTGAAAAATTGTAGTGTTTGCTCTAAAGCAGTTGTAGGTATAGAGTTCTTATTCTGATAACACGTCACGTACGTAAAAATTGTAAGAAAATCTATTTTTGCAAGACACGCAGTTCGCTCATGATTGTCCTCCCTCACCCGCCCGGCTAAGGGTTACGCTATCCGTTTCGGTAGCTACTTGACTAGCTAAAACTGCTCAAATCTAGCGGTCTTTACAATTTATCTGCATAGCATCGCAAATTTTTGTTCTGGCATAACTAACCCTATATTGTACGACCCGATATTGTACAGCCCGATAATGCACACACACACAGACTAATAGGGAATACTACGTATAGTACAATGTGGATGGCAAGTATTGGGACGAGAATTTGATAATATCCAAAATTATGAACAACAAGTTTTGTACACTTACTTATTGAACCGTTGAACGTACTGATACTGCGCGACTACTTCGTTTCTGGTGCGGCTGGCGGTGGCGCTTTGAAACGCTCGCTTCGCGCGCTGTACAATCAAGTCAATCACTCACTACTCATTTTCAAACAAACCTATCATAGCCTACTGATTTCGATCTGGGTTGTTTATTACGTGACCTCATTCGCTCTATATGATAGTGGCTTCATCGTACATATAAAATATATATATTTATATATATATTAAATATATAAAAATGCTTATATAATTGCATTGTGCATTATTAGGCTGTATACAGGCTGTATTATTAGGTGATTCATAATATGTATTCCATCCCGAAAGGGGCTTATTCTACTCCCAATTGGCAATAAAGTTTGTTCTACGACTTTTGGAAATTCGACATTTTTCTTTGAAAAAACTCTATGCGAAAATCAGCTGTTTTGGGGTCAAATCAGGTAAAACTCAAAGAATCAGCTGTTTTAGGTAGCAATCTTGATTCCGAACTTCTTGTAGGTACGTTTGGTTATTAGTTCATAAGATGATAAAAATACCAAAAATAGCTAAGTTGAGAAAGTTAGTGAAAAAAAAAATTAAAAAAAAAAATTGTTAACATTGTTGTTTTTTATCGTTGATAGAATAACCCCCTTTCAGGATGGTATACATGTTATGAATCACCTTGTATTATCATCACCGCATGTTGCTTGCTTGCTTGCAAGCCAAGCAATGACAACTGACGACAAGCAAACGCATTTGAATAATGTAAATCCAATCATGCGAGTCACAGGCCTCGTTTCCTAGGCGTTATTTATCAGGTTATACCTACATTATAGTCTCCCCTCTGGCCAATTTTGACGTAACTAGTGATGTATCAGATGATCGGTTGGTTGTTAACTTGTTACAGGTTAGTTACAGCAGTACCTACAATACAACCCTACTCGGATAAGCAATATTTTCTATAGAAACTGTCTACTAAAATATTATGAATATATATATATATGTATATATCAATTGATTGTATGAATTAGGACATTTTGTTCTACTTCTTCTTCAAACCGTTCACACAACGTTCACTCAGCCCTTTTTTTCCAGCTCACAGATGGCGTTTATTGAGAAGCATAAAAGGATGCTAATTTATACGCATAGTTGGTTGGTTCATACTTAGTGCATGGTGACAGTACGAGATGGCGGTAGGTGTATTTTTTGTAAGGCCATTATTTAAATATAGGTACCCAATATAATATTATTAATTAGGTACACAAATACACCCAACAGATGATTACGTAGTACCTAGCATAGACTATTAATAATAGTAGGTAGATAATTATTATTGTATTATTTTTACACTCCTGAAAAAGTAAATGGGTTAACCTACGTTACCTACTTGGTTATGTCCTACTGTTGTTCCTGCGTCCCATAATTAGCGTCCTGTGTGTAAAAAAAGTTCTACTGACACTGTTTAAATCATCTAGAATAAATGTATTAAGGCCTTACCTCAGAATACAGATTCTGAGGGCCTTACATAAGTACAGGATTTATGTTGGTAGGTAGGCCTACCAACGGTATTAATGAACCTAATGGTTGGTTGACAAATCTACCTCTGAAAGTGTAAATAAATAATCGAGTTCTATCGTTAGAACACTTTCTTTGCACAAAGGTTGAGCGACAAAGTTAGCAAAGGTAACATTTAAACTGAGTTGAGAGAGCAGGTCACGGATTGCTTTGTCGAACATAGTGGTATCTAGTAGGTAGGTAGGTAGTTTTTTGTTCTTTGTAGCTGGGTACCTACTTACCTACCTTCATAGGTAGGTAAAACTATCCTTAGCTCCGGCTCTTCAGTTTTTCGATATAGAAAACGTCTATCGCATTTCTAGACTACTTATTACTATTACGTAACTAAACTTCTTTAAATATGCACAAAACAACGGTTTTGGTTAGGTAACGGGTAGAATAGGTAATATGTGGTAAATAAACGGCAAATCCGCAAATGCTGACGTTTCATAATCGGACACAATGGACACCCTTTATAAAGCTACTAAATTGCCTGCGGCAGAAATCCAGGAGAATTTTAAATAAACTGTAAACCACTTTTGGGCGTACACGGACGGACCACAACGCAGATGTGTTCTGAATTAAACCCCTGCCCAATCTTACCCGTAACCACAGAAGAAATAATAGCTAGTATGTTGAAACCGCAGACGGAATAATAGTTACTATGAATCAATAAGCTTGGGCGAAAAATATTACGCCCTGAAGGCATATTAATATCCTACAAACACATCGCCAACAAACAATCTATTACCGGTCCAGAGTCCTAATCTTTATTACAACGTATAGGTATGTGCTATCAACATTATTTTACTGCCTCGGTTCCCTCAGGAGTAATTTCTGGCATAAACCCTGTAGCTATTTACGAGGGCTTATAAGCTATCGGCAGAACTTATATTATGAGCACGCGTTAGATTTTATAGTCATTTACGCGCCCTGTTCCCGAATTTCTCATATCATAAAATTGATTGGATGTTTTCATAGTTTAATGTGTTAGATAAAGTGTTTCGCCTCAACTTCGATCAAAATCGAACATTCTTTCAAAGACCTAAACATTCTAAATGTTCCCTCCGAAACGACCGACCTAATCAAGAACAGCGGGAAAGTGTATACCTACTAATCAAAATCTCAATTTCATTGTTACAGGTAACGGTTGGAAGGTCAACATCATGCAAAGCAACGTAGCACCCAAAGGTATGGTGGTAACACCTCACCACCTAGCTAGTCAGAGCGCGTTAGCCATTCTCAAAGAAGGAGGAACTGCAATGGAAGCTATGGTGGCAGCTGCAGCAACGGTCGCTGTTGTCTATCCGCATATGAACGGCATAGGTGGTGATGGATTTTGGCTAATCGTCCCTCCACATGGCGAGCCCGTTGCTATCGAAGCTTGTGGAGCAGCAGGCAGCTTAGCTACACCTAAATTCTTCAAAGGACTGACAAAAATTCCATTCACAGGCACAAAAGCTGCTATAACCGTTGCAGGAACTGTAGGAGGGTGGGAGGAAGCACTCCAGTACTCCTCAGAATGTGGATACAAACGGATCTCCGTCCATAGACTTCTGGCAGATGCCATCAGATATGCCGAAGAA
This sequence comes from Anticlea derivata, assembly GCA_947579855.1. NCBI lineage: Eukaryota > Metazoa > Arthropoda > Insecta > Lepidoptera > Geometridae > Anticlea > Anticlea derivata. Next base: position 11,022,128 of record OX388264.1, read on the forward strand.
GGCATTACTGTAACAAAATCTCAAAGAATATCTCTAGAGAGTGTGAGCGGAAAAATTAGTTCCATGGAATTTTCTAAGATATACCTGCCAGATGGGAGAATTCCAGAAGTTGGAGACATATTTTATCAGAAGCAACTGTCAAATACGTTAAAAAGTCTAGCTGCTAATGGTCTGACAAGTTTCTACAAAGGAGACGTGGCCAAACTGATAGCAAATGACATGGCTTCGTTAGGTTTACCCATAACCGAAGCGGACATGGAAAATTATGCACCTGAAAGAAAAGTGCCTTTACGTCTCTTGCACAAACATGGCGAAGTTTTCAACCTTCCTCCTCCGACACAAGGTGCGGTATCACTTGGCATACTTGGCATATTAGATAAATTGGACGTTGACGGTCAAGATGAAGGTAAATTAATACACGTAGCAGTGGAAGCTATAAAACTAGCCTTCGAGCTAAGAAATAAATACATAACAGACCCAAATGAAATGAATATTGACCCCCAATCCCTAATATCGAGTGGCACACTGTTTCAAATGGCTAACAAAATCAACTTAGATAAGGCCTCCCAAGCTGGAGAAGGCAAGGGGCCAGGGGATACAATTTGGATGGGCGTGATGGATAACAAAGGATATTCAGTTTCATTTATACAAAGTATTTATCATGAATTCGGGAGTGGTGTGGTGCTTCCGAATACTGGAATTTTGTGGCAAAATAGGGGAGTTGCTTTCTCTCTCGAAAAAGACCACATTTTGTCAGTAAAGCCCGGTAAGAAACCATTACATACCTTGAACCCTGCTGCTGCTAAACTTCGTGATGGAAGGGTGATAATATACGGTACCAGAGGAGGTGATGGTCAGCCACAAACTCAAGCTGCGATCTTCCATAGATATGTGGTTCAGAATAAAGATTTGCAGACATCAGTATCAGCTCCTAGATGGCTCTATGGACGCACATCAGGCGAACATAATGATTTTCTAAGACTAGAAGGTCGATTCAACGAAAAGACGATAGAGTACCTCAAAGACAGAGGTCATGAGGTCGTTGTGTTGACAGATTATAGTGAGATTATGGGTCAGGCTGGAGCGCTAGTGAGGCATCCAAGTGGAATGTTAGAGGGTGCTTTTGACCCTCGTAGCAATGGAAGTGCAGCTGGGTTCTAGGCTCATTAGAGACTGGAAGAACACTCCTTTATGAAACAAAGTTCTTGTGTGGGAATAAAGCTACCGACTACTTAATTATAATGTCCAATGTTTTTGTAAAGTTATAAACTTCGCGGGTCCTGCCTTATTTAAGCTTTGTTTCTACTTCTAGTTGAATATGAATTATTCTCTGCCTTCATTATTAAAACTTTTTTTAATACAGCGACTGGGGACAAGACTTTGGGAAGTTTTTAAAAGTTATTGGGACTGTCACAGCCATACTAAAATGCCGGGTCTCCAGGGATTTTACTGGGAATCTTTTAGCTCTACTTATTGTAATCTCGTTTGCCAAAGTTATTTCAGTAGAGATGAGGTAGAGGGAGATCGTAGCTTTAAATTAACAGTCTAGGAACAGTTTTAAATTAGACAATCTCTTTGAAATATAGTCGGCGCTCTCCTGAACAGTGGTAGCCTATAATTCACTTTTATTGGAGAGATAAGGGAACGAACAAAGACCCATTTGGATGTAAATCAAAAATCGCCATTTTAAAAATCATATTGAAGGTGGACTGATCTGATATATTATGAGTGTTATTGAAATGCTAATTGAATTATGTTTGTGGTGAAAGGAAAGTATTTTTTGAATTTTATACAAATTTATGCTATGTATGCAGAGACAGGGATCGTTAACTTCTAAATCTACCATAGTATATTATTTAATCTAGACTGTTTTCGATTAAATCCTGGAATTCTTGTACTAATATTTTTACTCCACTTTCACTGGTAGGCCTGACATTATTTTCATAGAATTGCTGTCAAAGATACCTCCCTCAAAATTCCACTCAAGACAAAGTTAAGAGCTCTTCGTAAAAGTACCCTATGTCCGCCTCTTATTTTATTAATTCATTCTGTTCTTGAATTTGGTTTACTTTACTTTGTTTCAAATAATTATTTTTAAACAAATAAGGTTGGTAGCCTTGATTCAGATAGTTCTTGATTTTGGATCATCAATTTGCGTTTGTTGCTAATAAGAGCAAAAAGGCTGCTATTTATTTAAAGTCAGTCATCTGAAAACTCGAGGAAGTCCTGCTTACTAAACTTCTGGCTATCTCCTCGTTGCCTTACCCTATGAAGGGTTCACATTAGAAACTATCTATGTAGGTACTTACTCAGTATCTGTAATAATAACCTTATTCTTAATTTAATTATACCTAATGATACGACGAAATGAGGAAATCCGTAGAAGAACCAAGGTCACCGACATTGCTCTCAGAATTAGCAAGTTGAAGTGGCAGTGGTCAGGCTATATAGCTCGCAGAACCGATAAACGTTGGGGAGTAAAGGTTCTCGAATGGCGACCACGAACTGGGCGACGCAGTGTTGGAAGGCCCCCCACCCGATGGACCGATGACATTGTAAAGGTTGCGGGAAGTCGGTGGATGGAAAGGGCTCAAGACCGTTCGTCGTGGAACTCTTTGGGGGAGGCCTCTACAGGTTGTTGATGATGATGATGATGACCCAATGATACAAAAGCAGAAGTTAAAGTATTGAGTGCTGAGCTCCGCTCTCTGAAATCATTGCAACGCACTGTCACTCAAGTCTCAACTCTAGGTCTCAACTCTCTAACTCGATAAAGTGTGCGGAAAGCTCGGTGGTGCGTGCTACGCACTAAGCCGCCTGGCGAGATTCCTGCCACTGCACGTTGTACGATCCTGTTATTATGCTACTGTTCACTCACTATTGCAGTACGGAGCTGAACTGTGGGGGCGCGCGGCCGACTGGCAGCGCGCTTTCCGCATGTAGAAGCGCGCCATACGTGCAATGGTATCTTCACCATTGCACAGGACGTCTCCGCAAAACCTTAATTTAAAGAGCTGGAAATACTTACCCTTCCTTGCATTGTGATATTCCAGGTATCAGTGTATGTTAGGAACAACTTGCAATTGTTCACTAGGAAAAGCGACGTCCACCGGAACAATACTCGGCGAGCGGACAAGCTCACGACCCTACCACGTACTCTCGCGAAGTCGGGGAAGTTAACGCGCATAATTGAAAATTGGACTAACTTACCCAAGTGAAGTCCAATTGTAATTTTGTGAACATTGATCTGAAATATAAATTGACAGTGTAGTCTTTCTATTCGCTACTCAATGGCATCGCGGTATTATTTAGAGAATAAAAAAAAATAAAAACAAGTTTAGTCTATGGCAACCCTAAATGTCACTGATTCAGAGCTAAGCCCGGGTAAAAGTCTACCTGTAGGTGCCCATTAGGCTTGGGATCAGCCTGCAGCTGAAATCCTGGGTTGGGTGGGTATTTATATTTCAGATCAATGTTCACAAAATTACAATTGGACTTCACTTGGGTAAGTTAGTCCAATTTTCAATTTTATTTCACATTGATCTGAAATATAAATTGACAGTGTAGTTGTTCAGAGTCAAGTGCCTAATGGGTAGGTATTATTAAGCATTACAACTACTTTTTAATGTATAATGTTTAAAAAATTATAATATGAAAGCATTGAGACTGAACATTATTCTTTTTATTAATTGTATCCCTCTAAATTTAAAAACATCTCATACAAATTGGTTCACACTATTTTGCATGTCTAACGCAAATGTGCCCTTTTAAAATGATGAGAGTACTGAATCATAAAAGCTAAGTACTTATGTGCTAAAATACTTCTGTACAACATAGTAGAAATAGTAATATTTTACTATTAAGTTTTCTCATAGTTTTTCAATCAGGTATAATTATTTATTTGTATACCTTACAGGTTAATTTAATTAATAAGGTGGGTACTCAGTCATTAAACTATTTATTAAATGCCTTTAACTCCTAATTTCAGGTCAAATCACTCTTAAATTATTAGCATTGTTTACATTATATAATTAATCATTTTTATAATACATGAGCATTGTTTTCCTATGTATTGTATTTGTACTTGTCTATTTTCATGAGTTGAAAACAGAGTGGACAAAATTATTACTATTATTTACTTGAGTAGGCAAGTTATAAAACTTTGCAAAGGTGAGTGAACTTTCTGACCAGCCAGCTGTTTTCCTAATAACATCCATGGACACACCTGCTTTATTAGCTGCTGAGGTGGCAGAGTGGCGAGTACTGTGTGATGTGAATTTACTTGTATCAATCCCACTCTCCACTAGAGTACATTTGATCCATCTGCTGATGGTCTGCTTTGATGCACGATGGTGAGGCTTTTTGAAGGTGATAAAAAGGTATGGCTCATCATTCCTAATAGCAGCTGTGTTCTGGATGTAATCTTGCAGTGTGCTAGCTGGACATATTTTAGGTTCTTGTGAATAAAATGGTAGATCTAAGTTGGTATGCTTTTTTGTACTTATCGAAGTTTTAATTAAGTCAGTTATAGTTATGGTGATCTTATTATAGGAAACAGATATGTTGTTGAGTTTAATCAATGATAGGGTTTGTACCCGTTGAGCAGTCGCCAATGCTAGAAGGGTAACCAACTTTTTTGTGAGCATTTCCAGGCTCAGAGCCGAATTTTGTGGCAGTTTGATAAGATGATTCAATACAGTACTTGGATTCCAAATATCTGTGTACCTAGGCATGGCAGGTTTCAGTCTGAACACTCCTTTTAGGAAACGCTTAATCCTGTCATCCGTGCCAATTTTTTCTCCCATGAGAAGGGACAGAGCAGATCTATAGCAATTGAGGGTATTGTAGCCTGCACCCTTCTCAAATTTTTCAGTTAAAAATTGTATTACAAAAGGTACTGAGGTAAAGATAGATTCTTGGTTGTGAGTGTTACAGAAACTCCACCAGCTCTTAAAAATAGTACTGTATTGTTTCATAGTGCCTTCAGAGATGGAAGCTAGCATAATTTTTAGTGAACCCTCTGGCAAACCTCGGCGTCTAAATGCTTGCCGCAGAAGATGCTCGCTGCCAGGGTAAGGTGGCTGCTCATTGGGTGTACTGTCCTAAAAGGAGATATCAACAAGTTAGAACTGGGTCTGAATATTATTGGGTCAGTTATCATTAAGCTTTTTGCAAGTGGGTACCAGGGTTGTGTCTCCCAAACCGGGTAGACCATGATGCCTTTGGCTTTATCATTCCTTATTTTCTGAAGGCATTTTGTAATAAGTGCAAATGGTGGAAATGCATAAAAAAAATAACAGCCCCAGTTAAGTGTAAGAGCATCTATGTTAAATGCACAGGGATCTCTTTTCCATGAGACGTAAATGTCACATTTTTTGTTGATTCTAGAGGCAAACAGATCAATTTGAGGAGTTCCAAGCCGATTCTTTATTAAAAAATAGGCTTCGTTGCTCAATTCCCACTCAGTGTCAATATTTGTGTTGCGAGATTCTTCATCAGCATACACATTATCCTTTGATTTAATGTAAGAAGCATAAATGTTTATATTTCGTTCTTCACACCAAGCCCAAATATTTCTGGTAATATTATTTAAGTGTGGGAATTGAACACTGCCCATTTTGTTAATACATGCAATGGCGGTGGTGTTATCGATTCGTAGTAATATATCACAGTGTCTATATGGCTTTGCAAAGCATTTCAATCCAAATGAAGCAGCTAATAATTCTAGCTGGTTTATGTGAAAATGTTGTTCTGAGTGTGACCATAAACCTCCAACACTCTCACCATTGCAGTGTATTCCCCATCCAGTCAAAGAAGCATCTGAAAATATTTCTATCTTGAATTGTCTACAACAAATATTTTTATTTGCTAGGTTTATATTATTGGACCACCACTTCATGTCAGGCAAGATATTAGAACTCAGTTCCATCCTGGCATCATAGTTATCATGGTGGTTTAGTAGGGCCAAATATTTTTCTCTTTCCATTAATTTTGTATGTACTAGGCCGTATGGTATAGCTGGGCAGGCTGCTACTAAAGTTCCTAGTAATTTTGCAAATTCTCTGATTTTGCAATGTTTGAGGTTTTTGAATTTTAATACTAAAGCTTTTATACAGTCACGCTTTTCTTGTGGTAACTCAAGAGTCATTTTATGGGAGTTGATGATAAATCCAAGGAATTTGCAAGATGTACTAGGTACTAGGCTACTTTTTTCATAGTTTACAATAAGGCCTAGGCATTGGAATAAATGGAGAGTCGCATCTCTATTGGCTATGCATTCATCATATGTACGGCCAATACATAAGTAATCGTCAAGATAAATTGTTGAAAGAAATCCCTGTTTTCGGAGAATGCCTACAACAGGTTTCAATAATTTTGTAAAGACACTAGGAGCTGTACAAAGGCCATAAGGTAAAGCAGTAAATTGATAGAGAGTGCCTTCAAATTCGAAACGTAGGTATTTCCTACACTCTGGGGCTACTTTGACTAATAAGTAAGATTCTTTCAAATCTATAGAGCACATATAAAAATCATAATCAATAATTTTTATAGCCGTTCTTATGTCTTCCATCTTAAAGTGTTCCACTAAAATAAATTTGTTAAGGGGTTTCAGGTTAAGGATAAATCTAAACTTTCCATTAGGTTTAGGCCTCAGGAATATTTTTGAGACAAATTGACCATAACTGTGACTACATATTTGTACAGCTCCTAACTCTAACAAACTAGCAATTGCTTCACGCATATTTATAAGTTCCGTGTCAGCTATATTGTTATTAGGCATAATGTTCTGTTGAGGTGTTACGAGAAGAGGGATCTGGTAACCTTTAACCCACTGTAATAATACAGGGTCTGTAGTAATATTTTGCCAACAGGCAAAATATTGAGTAATATTGCCTGCATGTACCTGGCTGTCTAACGCCTGTTGTATGGTCCACGTGGAACAGCCCTCTCGGGGCGCAAGTTGTTGTGGGCTGCTCGATGAGGCGGCTGATGCATGGCACGATTCCTGGGTCCACCTCGAACTGCCGCCGCTCTTGGTTGCTGGCTGGGTTGGGTGTGAGGTGGACCGTATCGGTTTCCCACAGTCTTCTGTTTTGGCACAGTCTTGTTGGGCACAGGTCTTGTCACAGTCTTTTTAATTTGTGATGAGGATTTTTTCAATTCCTGGCTTGTTCTTATCTTTGTCCCCAAGTCAATACCATAGAGGTGTTCATCTCGCTTGACTTTCTCTACCAATGAATTAAAATTTCTATCTAGCAGTGGGGATATCAAGAGTCTTCTAGTCTTAGTCTTATGAAAGTTTATGTCATTTAGAAGTTTTGATGCATCAGTTAGTTTTGTTACAATCTGTATTTTGTCGATAACCTCGTTTTCGATCAGTTGGGTCATTACATGACCAACAATGGCTGTAGCCATTCCTAGTTGATGCTGCACCATTTCGAGGGATCTGTCCCTAATTTTAGAGCTCTCTGTCATTATAGACTTCACTTCTTCGTTGAGGATAGGCGCTTCCAAGAGCTTGCAGTTTTCAGGTAATTTATATTTCTTTAGTATTGCATCCTTTTCCTCTTTGGTAAGACCGTTGACTAGGATGTGATTCCATCGTTTAGTTATTTCAGTTTGGATTTGACCCTCAAACATATTATTTTCTTCATATTCGATGCCTAAGGCATCTTGAAACGCAGCTATTGAATTATTGGCAGGAACTGCTACCACGTCGTCTACTGTGTCGTCCTCATCGTCTTGATCTGAAATTATCAACCATATTCTAAGACAGGTTGACATAAGCCTACGAACATCGCGTGTTCCGATTTATAGGCTAAAATGTGAGTACCGTATCTCGTACGCGTACTTTGGGGTATCTCGTACCAAATCAAAGCTGTGGTATCTCGTACCAAGTCTGATCATCGTGTCAAATTGTATCTCGTACAGACACGGAAAATTTTTAGGTTATTATCCTTCGAGAAGATTTCTATAAAGGTACCTGTTTATAAAAAGTTTTACCTGGTGCATCCAAAGCTGGGTCCGGAAAGGGGGTCCAAGGATCCAAAGAAGGTGAGATGTCCCGATGAAGAGGTGATCTTGAGCGACTTCTACTCATACTGAGTTCGCGTTGTTTTCGTAGGAGCCGGTGAAGACGTTTTTCATATTTTTGTATCTTTTTCTGTATCTTCTTATCTTTGGGCATGTCTAGGCAAGATCTAGAATGCCCCACAATCACAATCACTTGATTATTTAATAGTATTTACTGGATTTATGAAAACAAATTTCGGAAACCTAACGATGCCGGCGAGCGCGCGAAAAAAAAGTGACATTTAGGGTTGCCATAGACTAAACTTGTTTTTATTTTTTTTTATTCTCTAAATAATACCGCGATGCCATTGAGTAGCGAATAGAAAGACTACACTGTCAATTTATATTTCAGATCAATGTGAAATAAAATGGGACCGACAGTGTACAACAGTCTTCCTGAAATTGTTGCGAACGCAACGAGCCTAGCATCCTTTAAGAGCAAATTGAAGCACTGGCTCACTGACAACAGCTTTTACAGCTATGAGGAATTCATAGCCTGTAAAAGTGGCTAAATGTATCTAGCTAAATAGATACCTAATTTTTTTGTATTTTGTACTCATTATGTTTGTAATTTATTATTTTGCGTTTCATATAATTATTGATTTATAATTTGATTGAATTTATTATAATTTGTATTAATATTGTTGTTAATTTATATTATTGCATGTGACTTGAAATTAATTTATCAAATATCGTGACGTGTTATTCATGAAATGAACGAAATAAATGATTATTGATTATTGATTAGGCACTTCTGAATCCGAGCATACATTGCGTTGAATTAGGCAACACTACACACAATACTTAGTAGGTATGTGAACGATAAATCTGTGGGCTTCCTGTTTGGCTTCATGGCAGCAGCGGTATGGGCCTAAATAGTTTACAGCCTAGGAACTCTCGCAAGTCATAGAGAGTAGACGTTGAAATGGTTTCTCTTTGACGGAACATTTGGTGAAGTACCTATTCAACTGCATTTTTATGAAATTTTACTTACGAGGAATTCATAGTTGGTAAACTTGGTAGAGCTGGGTTTAGGTGGGTAGGCAATGTAGGCATTGATGTAATCGTTATAACAGAATCGAAAATTGTTTTAATTTGTAATGAAACGAATACGAGTATCAGTAAGTATACTTTGTCCGAGATAAGCAAAGCACCAGCCCAGTGGCGGATTTGCAGTCTTGGGCGCTCTAGGCCCCAGGCCATGTGCCACCCCTTTCTCAGCACCCTTCAAATAGACTAGGTAAATAATGAATTAGAGGCTCATTGAATACCTATCACCATAAAGCTGTAAAGGTCTCGTCGGATAAAATCTACTCTTTTACAAATTTTTTTGGTCACGATTTGCCGCCCCTTATATCTGGCCCTCCTAGGCCCGGGCCTATTGGGCCTTAGGGCAAATCCGCCACTGCACCAGCCCTATATTGGCAATTGGTCTGAACTCAACCAACAGCCTCAAGGTTCGAATATGAGCCACGCCCTCGGTCCCAGAGTTACTAGTCCGTTATTCGAAGTATAACGCCGAGTAGGTAATTAGGTACCTAGGTTATTTTTGCGTAAAATGTGCTTAGATGATTCCAGCCTGTTCAATTATCAACGGTTGTCGAATTAGGCAACGTTAGCTCATACAATAGGGAACGTGAACAATATAATATATCCATGGGGCTGTGTGGTATCTGTTTCATTGTCTATGCTGTGTCTATTGTGGTTCATTCAAGTGATTCTATCGCCAGATTAACTAGTGATTTCTTGCTAGGGTGCCGTGTAAACTTGTTCAAGATTGTACTCGTAGTTGATGACTTTCATTGGAGAATACGGTTGGAATGTATATCCTTCAATGAATAAGAAACATCTTACACTAAGCGACATTTGACGCAGAAGCCGCGGCCCGACATTCTTTTGGACGGATTTTTACGCTGATAGTCTCTTACGTACGACCTATGCTATGCGGGGGCGCTGCGACAAAGAAAAACTTAGTTAGGGGCAAAGAGCTCAAGGGTAGGTACCTACTACTATCTAATGTTTGGACCTCGGCTTGGGCCGTCAACAGGCGGAGGTTTTTTGAGGAGTAGAAAACGTAGTACCTAGTAAAACCAAAGTCGTAGAAGAAACTATTGCCAATGGAGTGTAAAATAAACCCCTTTTAGGATGGTATACCTACATATTATGATATATAAATTATCGTGTAGATACAATACCCAGCACGCGCTAAGTAAATACTGAACTTTAATAAAGCGGAACCCCCCCGGAAACTGTCAAACAGTCTCATCCCAAATTCGAAACAGTGACCCAAAACTTCCTACAAGTAAATACGTATCTAATAAACTGGGTCTATTCGTAAATTAAGACGAATGCGGTCACTTCATTAATTCCTTTTGTTTTATTACCTATTCGGTTGTGCCCGCAGCTTTGCCCTAGATACAGTGTAGCTTACCTATACAGAAGAATAGGCCTTTACATATAAAATTACCCGTGGATGTCGATAGAGGCGACTAAGGGTAAAAACTATGGGATGGGCTATTTTAACAAGGATAGCTCTAATTGCGCTCGCTAACCCGCTAGTCCAGGAAGTCTGGAAATCCGTGCGGTCACTTTTTCAGCAGTGGACATCCTACGGCTGAAATTATGATAATGAAATTCCAACAGAACTCCATCCATTCCAAGTTTCATCAAAATCGGTGTAGCTTGCTTGCTTGCTTATCGTGTCACTTATTATATAGTACTAACTCGGTGACCAGGGTTGATGTATGGTGGCCCTGAAAAGGACCTATGTGGTTGAGCTGTTACGGCGGCGTGATTGTACCACAAACATCCAAACATACTCACAAACTTTTGCATTTTTAATATTACTAGCATTGCATTTTTAATATTTTTAATATAACAAAGCCGCTGGTGCAGGCTTTGTTCGAGTGGTACCTACCTAGGTAGTAGCCTATTCTAGGTAAATAACTCTATCTAATAAACATCCAAACATCCGCACAAACTGTCGCATTTATAATAAGTATGTACGGTATTAGGCAATTTATTCGTTATTATTATTCCTAGCAGTTCAAATTGAAAGTTCCTTTGATTGACTTTTGGTGTTTATAGGGTTCCGTACCTCATTTGGAAAAAACGGAACCAATAAAGGATCACTTTTTTGGAGGAACTACTCTGGGAATAGATTGAATTAGCGGATAGCGGATTCGTGAAATGGTATCTATCGATTGAGAAAGGCTCGATAAAGAAGCCTCGTGACCTATATCTTTAAAAAGATCGTGGGAACAAGGAGCTTTATTGACTTAAAACTCCGATTAAAGTCGTTCAGCCTAATTTACTGTCATTCCCAATATTTGATCTGTCGTTTGATCTCTACTATTTACCTAATGGTCCAATGAGGAAATGCGGGCGATGATTTTCCCGGACGAACGTATACCTACTTTAGGAAGAGAGAAGATTGAAGATTGAAGTGCACGCGCATAAAACACTAAGTACTTAGTGCGCAGCGCGTGAATGACTGCCCCCACATTCACGTGAATGCGAGCATACTCGGGATGTCACTCGCTTCAGATGATATTTTTTTAGTTCAGTGCTGCACTGGGTTGGTCTTGGGTTTTTCAATAAGTAATATGTACCTAATATGTACTTAGTATAAATAATTGCCAAGGTACAATGGCTGGTCTTATCGCTATGAGCGAAATCTTCCAATAAAAAAAAATCATCTCATCTGTCAAACTTGAATGTTGAACTTCTCCTCAAGATTGCGATAAAATGCTTCGGGCTGCCTACAAACTATCTATGAGGCCTTACCATGAAGTCATTTTACAAGCTATTTTACACGATTTCACCCATAAATCTTTAAGACTGTCAACTTTAGTCACCGCTTATACAAAATCGCAAAGTATGAGGCTTAGGTTATTTGTATAAGGTATGGGTTGTCTAGGTATACCGGGGTTACAGTCTAAGTAGAAGCTTTTCCAAAAGACGTTAAATACCTACATAGGTACTCAGACATTATGATAATCTAAATCAAACTTAAACTTCAACCGTGTACCGTGATGCAAATATGAGCTCGTTCGCTGCTCGCAGCCCGCGTATACTCAGGATACTCTAAGGCTAAGGCTGATATTCAGAGATGGACCTAAGCGTGAACTTACGTTTCCACCTTTTAAGTAGGTACGTAAGTAACAACTAACAATCACATACATAGTCCAGACCCCACACTAGGATTCCCTGTGTCGTGGGTATCAGAAACTACGAGTAATAATTTATTTATTTTATTTATTTATTCCATTCTGGACAGTGAGCTTACAGTTTACACCAAAACGCTGAACTGTCTTAATTAATAGAACTTAACCTATACTTATCCTAAACAAAAGTTTAACTTAAATATATTCTTAGATTATTATAAATAGAATTAAGACTAGCGTTAAATAAATCTACATGTTGGAACTCATATATAAATGCATTCAAAAGGTTTTAGGTATATTAATTATTTATCTTTCATAGATAGGTATCACACAAATGTCATGAATGAATTAAATTTAATCGGAAGAGTCAAAAATGCAAAGTAATTTGTTTTTTAATATTCTCAAGGAGTCGTTAGTTTTATTAACATTTTAACAAAACCAAACTACCTTTAAATAAAATAGTGCAGTCCTAGCCAAGACCGATGTAAGCAGTGGCGGATTTTCAGTCTTGGCCGCTCTAGGTCCCAGGCCAAGTGCCGCCCCCTACCTCTCAGCACCCATCTTAGAAACTAGGTACATATTGAATTTATTGCCAACTTTATTTTTTTTTCACAATTTTTTTTGGTCATTATATGCCGCCCCTTATATCTGGCCGCCCTAGGCCCGGGCCTACTAGGCCTTAGAGCAAATCCGCCACTGGATGTAAATTTGAAGCAAACTCTCTCTCTAAATACAAGTTCTAAAGGTCGACTTCGACGATACTTCGCCTACATTGGTCTTAGGAACGACTTCATGAATGTCTCTGAATCTTAGCCTAAGTTTCGCTTTCCTAAAAAGAGGTGAACGCCATTTTGATCGTAATTTACCTATAGTTAACTGGTCTTCATCTCTTTTCTATTTTGAATTACCTACGTCAAAGCTGAATATATAAATAAATAAATAAATAGTAATAATAATAGTAATATTCCGGACATAGCACACATAGTTAACTGATCCTAAACTAGGCCTAGCCTGTACTATGGGTACCAGAGACTGATATACATAATAGATAAAGATTTAACACCCAGACACAGAACAAACATCTGTGTTCATCACACAAATGTTTGTCCAGTGCGGGAATCGAAATATTCCGGAATGGCCCGTTTGGACCATCATGCAACTCCTCAGTCTATCAAATCCATGAGCAAAGATTTATTTATTCTTTATTATGACATGTTATACAAAAGGAGTGTTATTTTCAGAGGGCCTGAGCCAGGGTATTTTCTAGCAGCCAAACTATGAGGTATAGAGAAGGTAGTCTGCTTGCGACATAATTATTAAAATAAAAAAAGGTACATATTCATCATCATCATCAACAACCTATAGAAGTCCACTGCTGGACATAGGCCAAAGAGGCCAAAGAGTTCCACGACGAACGGTCTTGAGCCCTTTCCATCCACCGACTTCCCGCAACCTTTACAATGTCATCGGTCCATCGGGTGGGGGGCCTTCCAACACTGCGTCGCCCGGTTCGTGGTCGCCATTCGAGAACCTTTACTCCCCAACGGTTATCGGTTCTGCGAGCTATATATTATGCTAGGTACATATAATGTTTAAATAAATACCTAAGTAAACCTTATTCTCCACCAAAAATAGCCACAGTGCGAGCTATCTAAGTACCGCTTTCGGGATGCGGTGCACACTTCTCAGGAATCTAAAGCTTTAGCCGTAAGCTATGAACTTCTAGCTCACCTATTAGTTGAGCAGTGCTTATTGTTTACTTGCGCGAGCTGTTGTGGAAAATTGGAGAAGCGGTTGAATATGCTGAAGGGGAAAAGATTAAGTATAAATTGTTGCAGAAAAGTTAGACTTTTATTTCTTTATCAAGTCAAAGTAAAAAGTTTTTTCAATGAAATCACGCCGTATCCATACAACGTGCGATATGGTGATAGTTAAGGTGATGGTTCAATTTTTTTATGAATTTTGTTTTGTCTCTCAAAATTGTTTTTTCTCAATAACCGCAAAACGCATAGTTTTGATTTTTATGACAACGATAACTTGAGCATTTTATTTACGTAAATCCAAGACAGAAACGCGATTGGTAAATTTTTTCTCGATAGATTTATTTTTTAAAGATCGGTCCTCTGCAACAGTTGTTTCGGAAATACTCTGAGACTATCTAACAAAAATAACTTTTTTTAAATAATGTGTTAGACAATACCATTGGGTACCTAAATACAAGACACTTTTTTAAAAAAATAGATAGTTTTTAAGATAATCGATATTTTCTCATATGTCGCTTACGTCGATTACTTTCGAGCGCCTTCTAACGCTTGCTATCTCTTTCCGCATTCAATTACAGTACATAGCGCTGTCACTTTCTTTACTTCGCCCACTCGACAATTTATTATGATTTTTGTATCATCTTAAAAAATATTCTCAGCTTAAAATATCAAGCGCGCAACGCGCATCGTGCTCACATTCGAGTTATCTCAAACGACAACTTGTAAAGGCAAAACATGTAATAGCGGATTGAACTTACTTAGCTAATGTTAATGAGTAGACCGTACGCTTTTGTGAATAACTGAGCAGTATGCCGTGTACAGAACTTAGTTCCCACAATCTTTGGTTCCGTGGCATATAGGTAAACACTTAGGATAACTTTGTAATATGATGAAAGCGTATGCAGTAAGGAAAACTAGTTTAGATTGAAAGCTCTTGTATGCTCTTGGCTTTCCAATGAGCTTGGTAATTTGCATAAAAAACTAATAGTGTTTATTGAGCTTTAAAGATTTATTGATTGAAAATGAATTTGACCTTAACTAACGAAAAAAGGGTTCCGTTTAACCATTAGTAACCATAACCCTTTAAACTATTATTATTTAAAAATGATTTTCAAACTCGGTCTGGGACATGCAAGTAGGAAGTAGGTAACATAAAAAATAAATTAAATAAATAAATATTTCGGACATATCACACACGGTCAACTGATCCCAAACAAGGCATAGCCTGTACTATGGGTACCAGAGACTGACATACATAATAGATATATATTTAACACCCAGACACAGAACAAACATCTGTGTTAGTCACAAATGTTTGTCCAGTGCGGGAATCGAACCCGCGACCTCTAGCGCAGAAGGCAGAGTTACTACCAACTGAGCTATGAGGTCAGTCAGTAATACCTTACATGTAAGTAGGTAGGTAAAACAAAATCACTTAATGTGGTGTCAACTTTTTTAATTTAGGTACCTATATATAAAATTTACGCCATGCTTCTTATTTTGATCTGTACAGAAATAATTTAAGGGTCATCATAAGGTTAATGCAAATAGACACCAATAAAAATTCACGACAAATCTTTGACACTATCGCAAAAATAAAAAGACGACTACATAAAAGTAATTGTTTTATACTGCTTTTATTTACCATAGCCGAGTCTCAAAGAAAGCTACATTAATTAATTATAGAAGATAATAATTGAAAACAAGACCTTCTAGCGTTCCCGGCCCCTCAATGGAGCTATTTCAATGCCTGTGTAAAAGCACTCAAGACTCCAAGGGCCAGGTATTCTTCCCAAGAGTCAATTAAAAAAAAACATTAAGCAATCTCTGTAAAAAAATAAGACCTGAATTTCATCTCAACAAACAATCTCAGAAAAAGTATAGGTAAGTACTTACCTAAGCCTCAACCCACGTCGAGAAACTCATTTTTCTTCCCCAATTAGGCAGCGTCAAGAGTTTTTGCGAGTTTGTCCACGCCGACTGGCATTTGTCAAGGTAATGTACAATCTGAAGTTGGGCTATTTATCATGCCCTTTTGATTATGTTTTTGCTAAGAGTTACGAAGAGCAGATGGCAATCTCTACAGTGTTTATGTTAGGTTAAACAGCTTCCGTAAGCTCATCATAGCTTATATTATGAACACAAAGCTTAGATATTTTCCACACTGAAATTGCGCGCATAGATACCTATTGTTTTTTTATTCAACGGAAGATATCTTTTGTTTTTTAGACTGTTTCTGGGTCATCATCATTCATCATTTCAGTCGTTCGACGTCCACTGCTGAACATGGCCTCCCCCACAGACAGAGTAAACTCCTTATCATGTGGGGGGATATGCCCAAACTCAACACGCTGGGCATGCGGGTTGGCGAGCGCAGTTAGAGCTATCGTTGTTAAAATGAGGGACGCTGCTGCCCATTCCCTAGCTTTTTCCCCTTAGTCGCCTCTTACGACATCCGCAGATAGGTAGATATGGAGAGGCCTATTCTTCAGCCGGGGCCACCACGGCCACGGACTCTGTTTCTGGGTAATCTATGTTAATAATAATAAATATTCCGGACATATCACACACGGTCAACTGATCCCAAACTAGGCATAGCCATATACTATGGGTACCAGACACTGATATACATTATAGATAAATATTTAACACCCAGGCACAGATCAAACATCTGTGTTTATCACAAAAATGTTCGTCCTGTGCGGGAATCGAACCCGCGACCTCTAGCGCAGAAGCCAGAGTTACTACCAACTGAGCTATGAAGCCAATCGAATATATAGGGGGGCTTATTTTCAGCGCTTATGTGGACGTCCTACGGCTGAGATCATGATGATGATGATGATTTGTAAGATTACGTGAGATAGAATAGTAGTTGGAGGCTGTTTCTAGTCCGAGCGAAACGAGCCAACTCTCATCCGAAGCACGGACGAGGCGCAGTAATAGCTTCAACTACAAATTCATATTCCGAAATGCTTGTAGATTTGCATCCGTGCGTTTCGTATTGGCATAGTTTGGTATACTTACTTAGTTGATCGAGCGAACGAAGCGAGCGAAGATAGTAGACAACTTGGACGAATCGGCGTTGTATGTATGTAAGTATATTTGTTTGAGCATAACTTTCGAACCTCAATCCAATCTACATGGGATTTACAAGGCCAACAGGTCGTACTATTAAAATTTATTGGTAAAAAGAGACGTTTCATCAATATATGGAGCCTGGGCCTGCACTGTGTACACTACTCTAAAATATGGTTATGCAATAAAGTAAACGTATTTAATTGGTTATTTTATTCAAATTGACTTCGTTCTAAGGTACATTAAAATTTTCTTCGACAAAGAGCACACAGCGCTACAAAAATATGGCGGATGGACGTGCGTGAAATGTCATTTTGACAACCTACATTTATCTGACAAAACAAAAACATCAAATCCATCAACATGACATGAAAAATATGTCAATGTCATGTCAAACGCCAATTATAAACCAACATGGCGGCCTTCAAATAGTGTTCACATAGTAAAAAAACTTACCAGAAGAACTATTCTTGTACCATCGCATTTGTCTTCAAATTAATGAAATTGTATTTTTCTTGTAATCTCCTATTTTTTCCTAATTTTTCTATATAGTGTACATGTACCAGGCCCAGAATGAAATGGCTCCTTTATTCATAAGATTTAAATCGGCCAAGGGATATTAAGTTATAAGGAAGGTTAATATATGAAAACTACATTAATATATGAAAATCATAATGTAGGAAATTGTTCATACATTCCAGAATGATTTTCAGTTTTATTTTAGGCTAAATAAGGTTTTTTGTAAAACGGTTCAGTTAAACGTACGTGATATTCGACATCAAGATTACTTCCACAAACAGGGTAACATTAGAGTTTGAACTGATGTGACTCCAAAACAGCGGATTGTTTCATTGAGTTTTTCAATGAAAAATGTTGAATTTCAAAAGTCATACAACAAACTATTGCCAATTGGTTGTAGAATAATCCCATTTCGGGATAGCATACACGTTATGTACCTATGTCACACTAATTGTGCTCTGTCACGGTAAAGAGAAACATTTCAGGAAAATTCTTAAGCATGTCTAAGCTACACAACCTAGCATAATCTGATAGTATTCTTTGCACAAAAGTAAGAGCCACTTCAGTCTTCTAAAACTAAACACCTAACCTATCTAAATTCCTTGCACGACGGCAAAGTTTGCAGCGCAAGTGAAAAAAGCCTTTGTTTGTACGAACTTGATTTTTATCCTCTACGTAGAAGCTTTCGCAAACTTTAAACCTCTGAGGGTTTTGCATACGTCGGCGCCTCTGTTTCATTAGATGCTTTATTAAAGTGGAATAGTCGGGTTTCAATAACATTAGCTTAACGTTACATCTATATTATGAATTTTAGACAGAATTATTCATTTTGAGTAATCAAGTGGGTACCCACATACTGCCGCCTGAAGGACCTATACTAAGAATACCTAAATGTATTTTGGCTATTTGTTTTATAGCGACTAATATGATTTTTACTATTCCAAAAAAAAAACAACTTTGACGGGACACAAACCCGTGACTCTTGGATATTTCTCTAGCCAACTAAGCCACCAAGCCACTTTCGATCGAAGGTCGCGTTTTTTAGGCCCGTCTTAGTGGAAAATGTTTGTGACGGTTAAAAAATAAAACAAACATGTAATTTTATTTCTTAAACTGGCTGAAAAAGGAAAGACTCAAGACCGTTCGTCGTGGAACTCTTTGGGTCAGGCCTATGTCTAGCAGTGGACTTCTATAGGCTGATGATGGTGATAAACTGCCTCCTTACAGAAAAGTTATAATTACAAAATAAATTAAGCTATTTCTTACCGCAAGCGCAAAATCGGAACACCTGTTTTTGCGGTTCAGCTCCCTTACTTCTGCGATAGGTTACATTGACCACCTTATATCTGCAGATTCCTTGAGCCTTATGTTGTTGTTATAGAGTTTGTTATGGCTTGTAGATTCGGTAGTGGTTTGTCTAATGACGATAAGTAAGTTTGTAGTAAGTTCCAGCGAACTAATCTGCTAATGGTGTAGAAACTTAGCGTCGCCCAACGAGACAATCATTGAGAGTGTGAAATTTTAATGATATTTTGGTTTTATTGGACTGGATAAGGAACCAAGAACTGAAACGAGGTACGTTGAGATTCACATTTATTATGAAATTTTCTTTTCTTATCATACTGGTAGAAATTGTTTCATAAAACATGTATAGAAAGTACAGGCAATTGATGATGGCCTCCGGAATAAAATATATCAAAATTCACGATTATATGACAAGTATGTATAAATATTGTTGTGTCAAATAAATATATTTCATTTCATTCATAGCTCATAGCTCATAGCTCAGTTGGTAGTAACTCTGCCTTCTGCTCTAGAGGTCGCGGGTTCGATTCCCGCACTGGACAAACATTTGTGACTAACACAGATGTTTGTTCTGTGTCTGGGTGTTAAATATATATCTATTATGTATATCAGTCTCTGGTACCCATAGTACAGGCTATGCCTAGTTTGGGATCAGTTGACCGTGTGTGGTATGTCCGGAATATTTATTTATTTATTTATTATTTATTTATTCATGCATCTTGAAAGGGGCTTATTCTACACCCAATTGGCAATAAAGTTTTTTCTACTTCTATTGGAATTTCAACATTTATCTTTGCAAAATCTCTACGCAATAATCAGCTGTTTTAGGTAGTAATCTTGATGTCAATCTTCTCGTACGTTTAGTAGTTAGTTTTAAAGATGATCGTGTCACTGATTATTTCGTGGTCATTCTGTATTGACCAGGTTGAGGCATGGTAGCCCTGGAAAGGGCCTATGACCGTCGGTGAAAGAATAGTGTAGTGAAAGGATTAAAGTGCGCCTCTTAGAGGCTCATTTCGAGCATGTTTAACTGATTGCAAAACTTAGTGTGTCTATAAAAAAAGGTTTTCATAACAACGAAGAAATGACAAAAATCGATCAACTTCTTTCCAACTATTGAAAGATGCTTTGAAATTTATTGCAGTACAAACATTAAAGTTAGAAGTGCGACAGAGACGGAATACTGAAATGAGACGAGGGACCGCGGGCTGAATCCTGACACGACGTAGAATGTAACTGTTCATGTTTCAAAGAATTGAATATTTTTGCTGAGAAAATGCACACTTAACATATCCCAGCGGGAATATAGAAGGAACTCAACAAAAGTGTGGCTAGAAAAACACTATCATGCATCAAAAAAAAAAGGAAGTAAGAGAAAGGAAGTTTCGAGCCCGTAATTTAAAACTCTACTCAATGCGAATCAAAATAAAAACATAGTTATTTACGGGTTTTCGTTGAAAAATATCGTAATCGACTTAGAATACCGAGTTAAGTCTTTAATTTTTTTGCTGAAGCTAGAGTTGAACCAATTTATTGAGTAGTCCATTGAAAATTTGGCACAACAAGGCACTTATTACAAAAAAATTGAGTGGCTGCCGCTGCATATTACTGCACCAACCGGAAGCAGTAAGAACCTTAGTAACAGTAAATATAATCTAGCCTTGCTCTAATATAACTCAGACTACTATCTAGTCCAAATATCAAGAATTCAATCGAATTATTGTAGAACAGTCAAATCGTACCACGTAATCGTAGCAGTTTGCTAAGGCGTAGCGCCTCGTAGCAATTGAGGGGAGTACAGACGACGCGATTTAATAACCGCGTTACCGAACCGAATATTTCTAGTGCACTCGAACGTGATACTCTGCACAGATGCACTATTTTAAATATGGATCTTAGGATATGAAAACGCACTAAGAAGACACCATCCGGCATTACATCGTCTGATGCGACTAAACTTACGCCATTATGCACAAAGTTTCGTTAGTATGCTCTTTATGACTCACAATTTCAAATAGATCCGTAATGTATAATGTATTTATTTTATTTACCATGGTCAATGACAAGAGTAAGGTAAATCTTCGCTACTGATACCAAAGTCAAAGTTAAAGGTTTTTATTGCAATAAAATCACTAGGATCACTTTGAAACGTTTTAGAAACTAGGTGAAGCTAGGCAACAAACACGGCTTCAGGCCTATCATTTTTTTCGATGATCCTTGTTTTTTTTTTTTTTTTTTTTTTTTTTTTATTGTTTTTGTACAAAATTGAATTTAGAGCCTTTGTGGTGCCGATTGAACTAGGTGAGGCTCAAAAGAAAAATAATAATGATCCCTAATAAATAAGAGCTTAAACAAATGTGAAAAAAAAAAATGCGCATCGCCTTGTTTGTTTCTAACGGCCACATATTACTGCTAAGGTACAGATACCCGTAGCTCTGTACGCTCATTCAATATTCTTGCAACCGTAGACAGTTAAACACATCGCACAGTGTGAATCGCCTTAACTGCTACGCCGTAGACATTAACATTCGTAGCTCTGTAGCGCTACGCTCATTGAATTCATAACCACTGCATTTTCCAACTGATTGTATAAAATGTAGAAACAAGATTTTTACGAGATGGAATTATAAATTCATCTGAGTGAGTTTCTCCGAAGATAATATAAATTACCCACCTAGTTTCTCGGTAGAAATCTCTTGGATATTTCATTTAAATATTATATTGTCTGCATAGCTTACTCGCATTTTGCATTATTTAATTAGGTATTTCGCTTTACCAAAGAAATTTATTTGTTCTACCTACCCTTTACCTAAATAGCCTTTAGTTTTAAGTGTTTCCCAAATTTGAAATGAAACTTTAAATCTAAAAATAGTTGATTGACGATTTTATCGTTCTTTATTGTCGTAACACGTAAAATGTAGCCACATTCAGTCAACCCAATGAACTGTCGAATGATTTTGATTCATGAGCTGTTCATTTTATTACTCCACTATTAAATTTTCGTCAAGAAGTGGCAGCACCCTAACTAGCAAAACGACGCAATAAACTGACAATGACTGACAACTGACTGACGCAATAAACTTACAGTTCCTTACCAAACTAGCTCATAGGTACGAACATTACCTACTTTAGTTAGGTACAAGTTTAGTAAAACTAAATTGCATAAATTCTTTTTTATTTTTCCACGTTACGTAGGTACGTAAATAAATATTCGCAAACAATAGAAGTTACCTAAATGCAGAAAAACCTTACGACTCGAGGCGCGAACTTCGATTGAAACGCTGAAGTCTCAGAAGACCACTGGCACTGGTAACAAGTTGAATACTTCCTCTCACTGGGAATTTACTTCGAAATATATTTGCCGATGTAGTTAAGCCCCGTTTCTCAAAGTCACAGTGAACAGTGATAGCCGGAATAGCCATTTAAATTGCCGAAATGCTAATGGAAATTGTTGCTAGGCCATGGTGGCCTCGGCTTAAGAATAGGCCCCTCCATAATGTAATGAAACGAGGATAGCACTTGACAACACCACTTTATTTATTCCGAACTTGTGGAATATTCTAGATTCGATTACAACTTTTAGTTATATACTAGAACACTGGTTCCACGACAATGCCCACTGCTCGGCTTCCAGAAAAAGAATGCCAGTCCATTCCAACTTTTGCTTAAAGGTTACCTCCGGTCGGTTATAAAAAACGAACCAAATGCCGTGGTTTGACCGTTCGTGATTGGCTACCCACAACTTCCCAATCACGCACAGAACAGAATTGCCAGCTAACAAATATTTTAAATTCCAAATGCTATGTTACCATTATAAGAAATAAATATTTTACTATTACTTTTTAATTATGAATATCAAATCACGACAATATCTACCTACCCTTGGATGTCGTAAGAGGTGCGGTAAAAAGCTACGGTATGGACAGCAGCCAGCTGCGTCCCTAAGTATATATATCGTCAGCTAAAGATAGCTCTTACTGCACCCGCCAACCCGCGTGCCCAGAGTGGTGAGTATGGGCAAATTCCCCCCAGCATGATACGTATTCACTCAAATCTGTGGGGGTGGCCATGATCAGCAGTAGACGTCGTACGGCAGAAATGATGATAATGATGAAACTTTTTAAGTCATCGTTGTAATTATAAGTACGCAGACATAGAAACATCTTACTACAATGTTTGGTAATTGATTTAGGATACGTCTTAATGTTGTCCTACTGCGTTGTGTATTACCTACCTATAAAGTATTTTTCTATGTACCCACCTACCTACTGTACCTGCCTGCGTTGTGGGTCAAATAAACAAATTTTCTTTCTTTCTTCTTTCTTTCTTAATGGTTGAATCACACTTATCGCCTTTGCACCGCATCAGCATCTCAACTGTTTTATATCAAAAGTCCATACCGCAACGCACACTAATCGTTCTTGCACCGATGAGGACCAAGAAAGAACCGTTGAAACGAAAAGCAAGCAAGCAACGTTTGTAGACGGAATTTGATTTTGACTCGAAACGAAACGGTTCCGGAACTTTTCGTGTACTTTAACCATTAAAAAGGCCACCGTTTATTTGAAAACAAAGGCTTAAAAAAGCGATTCGAATTCTGGATTTATAGATGAGTTTTTATGTCTTTTTATACGATACAGTGAACTATTTAAAAAATGAGAACAGAATACGAGAGGTTAACTGCGGTGGAATAGATAGTACGCTATGGTATTAAATTGATCAAATAAATAGGCACAATGAAGATGTTAATACTCTAAACAAAGATAAACTCGCTGTTCCCACAACTAGGCTCAATAAGGTTGGTAAATACTTTCAAGGGCAATGTGTACACTTCTATAACAAGGTCCTAAGTGATTTTTTATAATAAATAATAATAAATAAATATTCCGGACATATCAAACACAGTCAACTGATCCCAAACTAGGCATAGCCTGTACTATGGATACCAAAGACTGATATTCGACTGGCCTCATAGCTCAGTTAGTAGTAACTCTGCCTTCTGCGCTAGAGGTCGCGGGTTCGATTCCCGCACTGGACAAACATTTGTGTGATAAAACACAGATGTTTGTTCTGTGTCTGGGTGTTAAATATTTATCTATTATATATATCAGTCTCTGGCACCCATAGTACAGGCTATGCCTAGTTTGGGGTCAGTTGACCGTGTGAATATGTCCGGAATATTTATTTATTTATTTATTTATATACATAATAGATATAATATGTATTTAACACCCAGACACAGAACACACACCTGTGTTAGTCACAAATGTTTGTCCGATGTGGGAATCGAACCCGCTACCTCTAGCGCAGAAGGCAGAGTTACTACCAACTGAGCTATGAGGCCAGTCGTCGTTATGGTATCAAAAACTTAATCAAACGTAAACCCTGTAAAAAAATATTATAAAAAACATCTGACTATTTAGATGACAAAAAAAGCTCGAGACTGAATTCACTCCAACTCAATTATTAATAAAGTTGTAAAAGAAGAAACTCAACTAAATTTTAGGCGTTTCAAAATGATCCTTGAGATTACAATGAATAAATTAATAATGAAGTACGAAGCTGTACGCCTACTGCTGAATATAGATTTCCCCCAAAGAGTACCATGACGAACGGTCTTGAGCCTTTTCCATCCATTCCCGCAACTTTCACAATGTCGTCAGTCCATCGGGTGGGAGACCTTCCGACATTGCATTGCCCGGTTTGTGGTCGCCATTCGAGAACCTTATACTCTCCAGCGGTTTATTCCAAATAACATTATTTGTTTCAAATAGTGTTTTGTTCTTGCGGTGAGTAAGGTTACCAGAGCCGCTTACCAGCTGGTGGGCCGTAAGCTTGTATGCCACAACAGTTGTAGTAAAAAAAAAAACAGTTTTATTTTTTTGATCAAGGTGCAAGGTGCCGTTGATTACCATTACTCTCATCGCGCGGCTGACTCTCAAGTCTCAATACAAAATCAGCATTTAACAGGCGAGATGCAATGCAACTAGTGTGGTCGCCAAGTTCATTTTCCCCGGCACTCAGTACCATACTAAGCCCCGTTTCGATGGATTAGCCAGTCGTCGCGTGCCCTCACCAGATTATTCCTAATCTCTCAAGTGGTATTTGCAAAAGAGTAAATCCAGCAAAGCCACAATACCCATTTCAGCCATTCCAGCAATAATTTTCCTAATGTATTCCATATCAATAGATTTAAGCGCATTGGTTTGAGTTTGGTTTGCGTATGACCGCGTAATTCCGATGTTTGGGCAGCTGTATTTAACTGAATTTGAATGCGTTTGTATGATAATGATTAATTAATTAATGATATTAACTTTGAAAATCGCATCTTTAGCATGTTCTTACTAATACTAATCTTTTGAGAGGAGGTAGGGCACAGCGAGATTTTCTCGTTCTGAATTGGAGCAGCCCCCCTGGAGAGGTACCTCCGCCTTACAGAAGATCACAGCCGAATAATATTATTTGTTTCAAATAGTGTTGTGTTCCTGCGGTGAGTAAGGTTGCCAGAGCTCTTTAGGGGGGAAGGGGGTTCGGGTTCGGCAACGCGTGCGTGATGCCTCTGGTATTGCAATCGCTCATAGGCTACGGTAACCACTTTCCATCAGGTGGGCCGTAAGCTTGTTTGCCAACTCTGTTGTATACAAAAAAAAAAAAATAATAATAATAATATTTGAACTACGAAATCATTGAATCTTTAGCAAAACCAAGGAGTCCAAGTTACATATTATATTGAAATAGTACTACTATTTTTGTTGTTTCTTTAGAATTAAAATAAAATCCTTCATACAACACCCGACTTTATTACCTACTCTTTTATACCCCCTCTTGGAATCCTGTACCTGGTGATTTAACGCATTTTCTTAACAGCAAATTTTTGTAGTTGACCTAATAAATTCCATCGGACTGACCGTTTCAAAGTTAGGTTCCTACATACAAAAGTTTAACGTCGATTCCTCAAATTAGTTACTGATTTCCGCTCACTCGATCAAATATATAGATTGCTATTGTGCTGACTGATACAATATGTCAGTAAACTTGATGATAATGACACAGCTTATAATCCTATAGGTTTTTGATAGTGCCTGCAAAATGAAACAAAACTAGCATTTCTACTTGACTCTAATGTGAATTGAAAACCGCACTGTTGCAATACGTTTTTACGAGTACCATTCGACTGTATAAGTGTTATTAGAATCGGTCAGAACGGCCCCATTGCACTGCACTCGCGTATTTAAGCTGCTTAGACAATTTAGTTTAGTTAAAATTTACCGGGGATAGAGGGCGCCGCTGGTGTGATAATTTGCTACTAACTTGTTAACCTACTAATATTATAAATGCAAAAGTTTGTGAGGATGTTTGTATGTTTGCGGTTCAATCACGTTATAGCTGCTTAACTGATTTGGATGAAACATGAAATAGGTAGTTATTTACCAAGATACGCATACATGCTACTATTATTCTAGGTACCACGCGAGCGAAGTCGCGGGCTGAAGCTAGTATATTCTTCTAGGCTTGGTCGCGAGGAACAGGCATAGCTTCACCTAGTTTCTAAGACGTTTCAAAGTGATCCTAGTGATTTTATTGAAATAAATGCCTTTTGACTTGATTTGACTTGACTTGACTATTAAACAGTAACTGACTGACTGACAGACAATGCAAAGCCTAAACCACTGAGTAGAGACTTGAAATTTGGAGGGTGTGTCCTTCTTAGTGTGTAGTGTGTAGCGATTTACTAAGAGATGTACGAAGAAAATTCTCAAAATTCAACCCCCAAGAGGGTGTAGCGGGGGTTGAAGTTTGTACGAAAAACTTTACGTGGACTAAATCAAGCTATGAATAGGTAGACTAATAATAATGCCATATTTAAACTCTAATAAATAACCAACAGTAGCTGATACCAAACTTAAAACCAACGATAAATTGGACAAAGGCTAATTAACGAACGAATAAATTTCATTCAATTTAAAAGAGTAAAAATTTCCCAAAACGGCGTCATTCCAACACAACAAATTAATTATTCACGGCCGACGAACACACCGACACATACGTACGTACAGGGTGTCACAAACAGTGTCCATATTATTCCAAACGGGAGGTTATACACAGAAGCTGCTTTTATTAATTTGGTTACATAATTACTGTTCACGAAACAAAACATAAATTAAATTTTCCAATCTATATTATAAAGGAGTAGTCCACTCACTCACTGACAGACTCATCACGAAATATCCGAAACGAATGGGCCGAGTAGTCTGAAATTTGGTACAGCACTCCTTAGGGGGTGTAGGCACGTACTAAGAACTGCAAAATTCAACCCCTGAATGGGTAAAAGTGGGGGGGGGGGGGAGGGGTGAAAACTCCTATCTATCTATCTAGTGGTTCGCCCCGAACTGAGAACTGGCTAAGTCTGGTTAAAGTTCAATGCTCGTTGTAACTTGTAGCACAATTGAGATAAACTTTGAAAATAGCACTTCTAGAATGTTCTAACTTAGATATAACCAATTTTTTTTTAATACAGCTGAGGTGGCAATCTTACGGCCCACCTGTTGGTATGTGGTAACCGTAGCATATAAACGCTTACAATACCAGAGGCATCACGCACCCGTTGCCGACCCTGAACCCCTACCTCCTATTATAGAGTAGAGCTCTGGCAACCTTTCTCGAATCACCGAATCGTTATTCGGCAGGTTGCTCTAATTTAGAGCGAGAACATATCGATATATATATGTGTATGTATATTCATATGCAAGTAATATAATATGTAATATATATCTATTATGTATATCAGTCGCTGGTACCCATAGTACAGGCTATGCCTAGTTTGGGATCAGTTGACCGTGTGTGATCTGTGCGGAATATTTATTTATTTATTTATTATTTACGTGAATTACGAAATCATAGAAACTGTAGGACTACACATCATATAAATAGCCTAAGAATACCAGTGTTCATTTGTGATGAAAATGGTAGCGCTTATGCAGACCCTAAAATTATACCATCCGAACTACTCCGCAAGAACAATTTAAAACTCCAACAGAAACACTTTGAAACTAAACTGGGAGCGAAACTCGAGTGTGTCTAAGCCATTCAGCCGTAAAGCAAACCTTCCTTGATTTTGTTCACTCTTGATGCGTTATTCATGAGCCTGATGCATCAAGCCATCCGTGGAGTTGCAGATAAACGAACTCACCTGGGATGTTAACGTAATCCTACACAGGCGATGAATTTGCTTCATTTATGGAGATTTTATGTACACAACCATGTTGATGTTGATTTTTTGAAAATAATATTAAAACTGAATCTCTACGTACCATGACAATAAAAAATTATGGCTTTCACTACATTGATTCTTTCACCAACGGCCATAGGCCCTGAAGGCCACCATAACTCAACCTGTGGTGCAATTGTGTAAGCATACTGGCAATGAAGTTCGTAATTTTGAAGGTGATTTTAACAATCTTAGCAACACTCAAAACGTTCCAAACTTGACACGGGAAAACTTCAAGATCTTAGCTTCTACGTTTCGTGTTTGAAAAACATAAGATGTCGCTAAAATTTATAAAATCATCCTCATAATTGCGATCTTCATTACGCTTACGCAATTGCACCATTGGTTCCTGACCGAATATAGGATGACCAAGAAAGAATTAGTGACACGACAAGCAAGCATAAAGCAAGCAAATTTAGAGTTCAAAATCGCTTGCCCTTTAACAGATCAATTCAAAGTTTCAGTCAGTGGAAACTGTGAATAGAAGTGATAATTCATGCATTGCTAATTGTACGCGACAATGCGAAAATACAAACGAAAATCGAAATAGGTGGAATTATGGGTTTTGATGAGGAACGATTTTAAAACGTTTTATAACGGGTAGGTCCCGGCTTAAGAATAGGCCGGGACCTACCCGTGGATGTCGTATGAGGCGACTAAGGGAAAAGCTAGGCAGCAGCGTCCCCTATTTTCACAAAGGAAGTTCTAGCTGCGCTCGCCAACCACGTGCCCCGTGAGTGTGGGCAAATCCTCCCACATGATAGGAATTACTTCTGAATACTATGTGTCGGATATGCTCTAAATGATGTCAAATACTTATCTGTAGAAAAAACTTGGATTGACTTGGGGTTTGGACTAAAAATAACGTTCCTCGACATTAAACCGTCTCCGAAAATGTTTTACAATTCAATAGCTCTTGCCCAGCTGTTAATTGGGACTGTTTAAATGAATATCAATTGTCCGTAGCTCAGCTCAAAGTGTTTCAGTTTATTTCCCGAATTCATTATTCAGGTATGAGTTTATCTGTTGCTTGGGAAACGTGGAAACTCTTTTGATAACAAAAGTTTGGCTAGGAACTTTTCTGTGACGCTGTAGATGCTTGCCGTGTCACTGATTCTTACTTGGTCATCCTGTATTAAGTCAGTATTGTATTATGTATTACAGTATAGTATTATGTTATCTGTGGTATTACATAGGTCAGTGACCTGGTTCAGGCATGGTAGCCCTAGACTTTTTATAATTTTTGTCATGATAGGTTGGAGGTGAGTGAGCAAGGCACAGACGCAGTGGCCCGGTTAAGGCAAATCCGGGCCTACCGCTGAGGCGAGATGGTGAATGTTAACACGACCCCATCTCGCCTCAACCAGGCGGAGGACTGCTCACAGGGGGGTTTTTAGTGGGTTCGAGCCCCACATACCCCTTTCCGCCACCCTCCATGGCGGAAAGGAAATGCGACGGCATTTTCCCCCCTTAAAAAGGTAGGGTACAGCGAGATTTTCTCGTTCTAAATTGGAGCAGCCCGACTGGGGAGGTACCTCCGCCTTACAGAAGATTGCAGCCAAATAACATTTTTGTTTCAAATAGTGTTGTGTTCCTGCGGTGAGTAAGGTTGCCAGAGCTCTTTAGGGGTGGGGGGGTTCGGGGTCGGCAACGCGTGCGTGATGCCTCTGGTATTGCAATCGCTCATAGGCTACAGTAACCGCTTACTAACAGGTGGGCCGTACTATTGTTAAACACCTTAGTTGTATAAAAAAAAAAAAGTGAATAATAATAAGTTGACAAAACTTTATTAACAGTAAAATAATAATAATAACAGTTGAAAATTAAGCTAAAATAATATTATACTAGGAATGAACTCTGTTTTCTACGACTACAAGTAGAAAACAGAGTTCAGATCACAATAATAATAATATAATAATAATAATATAACAGATAAATAATAATATAAATTTTATTTCAGGTAACTTATGAATAGTCAAGATGGTAAAAACTAAATACTAGGACCCATAGAAATATATACCTTAACCTTAATTATATAAAATACCTATTATTAATTATTTAATTATTGCACATGTGTAGGCGACGACGTGTGACGTAATTGTTGGCGGCGCCTCCAGTGTCTCGTGGCAGGCGTCCAACGAACCTCCTTTACCTCACCGGTTTATGCTTGAAATTCGACTTTCGGATCAACAGCCGAGGCACCTTTCACTAGGCCAACACGGCCATTTTTAATCTATTTTTACTCAAAGTCAAAGTCAAAAGGCATTTATTACACTTTGAAACTGAGAGTCTTGGAAACTAGGTGAAGCTATGCCTGTTCCTCGCGACCTGTTACTCACTGTTGTCATCTAACCAGAATTTGAAAGTTGCGACTTTGTGAAAGTTGCGGGAAGTCGGTGGATGGAAAAGGCTCACGACCGATCGTCATGGAACTCTTTGGGGGAGGCCTATGTCCAGCAGTAAAATCGGTAAAATTTAGGGAAAGAGAGCACGAGGCCGAAGCCCGCTGCGGTGGTCAGACCAGATCCGCACCACGCTTGATCCCAAGTTTCACTAAGCAATACATGTAGCCGGCAACAGACACCGATAGCGCAGCATCGTCAAGAATTCAAGAACGAAAGGAGCATCTAAGAGGCGCACTACTTATCCTTTCACTACACTGATTCTTTCATTGATGTTCATAGGCCCTTTTCAGGGCCACCATACCAACTTAATACAGGATAACCAAGAAAGAATCAGTGACACGACGAAAAGAAGAATAATTGTTAAGAATAAATTGACCAAGTCCAGCATTGAGGAAAACGACTCAGAGGGATGTCTAGCAGTAGACTTCTACAGGATGATGATGATGATGAACTAGAATTAAGACCGCCCCAAATTTAAAATGGTATCGCATCGACATTGCTTTTAATTTTTCAAGATTACTTTTTATTTCAAGCTATAAAAATACAATGATAACAAAAATTATTGAACATTTACCTTATCTGGTCTGAAGGTTTGGTTTCCTAAGGGCCGATGATTGTCTTTAGCCGTGTTCAAACTGCGCGCTATATATCATTGATATGTCATGCTATCTTACGCACGCGGCTTCTATCGCGTGGTACCCTTGATAAGAAGTAGCCTATAATTATGCTATTCTAGGTACAGAACTCTATTTCGAATTTCATCGAAATCGGTTGAGCCGTTACGATTGCACAAAAAACATTCAAACAAGCTTTCGCATTTATAATATTAGTAGGATAAAATTAGTCAAAGTGATCCTTACCTCTACGGAACAAAGTCAATTTTGAGTTCGACGTTTGGGGGTGTGCAATATAGCTCAACGATATCGGAAGCTCGTCTTGTAGGCCACCGTTTCTTAAGGCACCAAGATTTTATCTCTACTAATTTTTTCCTAACAAAAAGTGAAAACAAAGAACAATACCTTCATTTCGACTTTATTTATTTCTCATTGGTGGCGAGCACAAATAGCTAGTCATTAAGAGAAAAGACGAGTCAGTTACTATACCCACATTTTTGAAACCCACTTGCTTATTTTACTTCCTGCTGGCAATGGCATCATCATCAGCCTGTAGAAGTCCACTGCTGGACATAGGCCTCCCCTAAAGACTTCCACGACGAACGGTCTTGAGCCTTCTCCATCCACCGACTTCCCGCAACCTTCACAATGTCGTCGGTCCATCGGGTGGGGGGCCTTCCAACACTGCGTCGCCCGGTTCGTGGTCGCCATTCGAGAACCTTTACTCCCCAACGGTTATCGGTTCTGCGAGCCTATGGCCTGCCCACTGCCACTTCAACTTGCTAGTTCTGAGAGCTATGTCGGTAACCTTGGTTCTTCTACGAATTTCCTCATTTCGGATCTTATCACGTAGTGAAATAGACGAATAGACCTTTTTTTTTCCTAAGAGTCTGGCCATGTATTACCATTTGTACGGCCCCGGTACATTTTGTTTCCTTCGAGTTGCATATTTTTTTTCATCTAATAAAAATAAAAGAGTAAGATCTATAATTACGGTAAGAAAATTAAAATCAGTTACAATACAACTAATTAGGTTCAAGTATGAAAAACAGCTCTGACTGCGCTCGCCAACCCGCATGCCCAGCGTGGTGAGTATGGGCAAATCCCCAAATCCAAAAACATGATAAGGAATTTACTCTGTCTGTGGGGGAGGCCATGTTCAGCAGTGGACGTCGTACGGCTGAAATGATGATGATGATGATGATGCAAAATAATTTTAAAAAACACATCAGAATCAGTTTGGCTATCTTATCACCGTTTCAAACGTAAAGGTATAGTTTTTCTAAAAGTGTTAACTCACACAAGGGAAATAGGTATGTACTTATATTTTTATAACAGCACCAAAATTATCTTCTCAGGCAGGAATCAAACCCGCGCCCTAGATACGGGGATGCATTGACCACTTCTCCACCGAGCCAACTCCTCATCCGGTCGAAATTCTTTGAGATGACGCAACGTGCAGTTTCCAATATCTTATAGTACTTGAAATAGGGGAACAAGTTTGTATGAAAAGAGTATGTTCAGCGGCTGTACCATCTTTCCTCTTAATACAGCCTCAGCGATAACGGCACAGAATAAATGATAGTAACGAGGCCACTCAAAGGCCGATAGAGGCCAGATAAAGACTCCCATTATTTTTCCCATTAGACCTTCGATATCAGGCCGCGGTTTGACAAAGCGTCTTTGCGTCATTTCTTTCTATCTATGAATTAATGTTTCTTTGTCTGAATATTTTTGTGGGTCTGGGTGTTTTGGTACCATGATACACGTAGTTTCTGATACCCACGACTCAGGTAATCATAATCCTAGTGTGGGGTCAGGATTATGTATGTGAATCTTGGGTGTTATCAATTTATTTATAAGCAGTGGGCACGGGCAGGCCACGCAAGCGGACCGCGGGCAGACCCTAGTATTCTATAAATATAATCTAGTTTATCTACAAGGTGATTCATAATATTTAGACTATACCAAAACAGGCTTATATCCTTTCAACAAAATAAAAATTGCAAAAAAAATTATATTATTAAAATATATTTTTTTCTCACTCTATCACTTCAGCTGTTGTTGGTCGTTTTAATTATAACTACATAATTATTATATTTATTTTATTAATAAAAAACAAATTAACATTGGTTACCGTAGCCTATGAACGCCTATCACGTACGTGTTGCCATCCCCTTAAACAGCTTTATTTATTTACGAAAAGGTACACTATATTTACAGGGTCACCTAATGTGCTCTGACAACTTTACTGACCACAGGAACACAATACTATATAAAACAAATAATTTTATTTGGCTGCCATCGCAGTACTTCCCAGGTGGGCTACGCCAATTTAGAGCTGGAAAATCTCACTGTGCCCTACCTCGAATCACCTTGTATGGTCACCGATCTAATTTACGAGTTTTTGTACTAGGTTTTGTGTTTGCGCCTCTCTAGAGATTAAATACACGCCTTCACACCAGCAAGGTGCGATCGTCTAATCCTTCTCGTTTACTCTAGATTAGGAGATGATATCCATCCAACTGAGTGATGCCTAATTGAACTTTATATACCTTGGTATTTTCTTTTTTTCTCATCTTTTTTTCAACTTGTGGAAATGTATAAATAAATAAATATAAATATTCCGGACATATTCACACGGTCAACTGATCCCAAACTAGGCATAGCCTGTACTATGAGTACCAGAGACTGATATACATAATAGATATATATTTAACAGCCAGACACAGAACAAACATCTGTGTTCATCACACAAATGTTTGTCCAGTGTGGGGATCGAACCCGCGACCTCTAGCGCAGAAGGCAGAGTTAGTACCAACTGAGCTATAAGGCCAGTCAAAAAATGGAATTCATTATCGTCATACCAAAACTGTGTTGATGTTCAGAGTATATTACATTAGCTTTGATGGGAGCCGAGTCGCGAACAAGCTCTAATATATTAATAGAAAACTATGTTAGAGTAACTTCAAGTACAAGCTATAGATTGTCACTACGTAAGTGTAGTGTGGCCGTGGTGGCCCCGGCTGAAGAATAGGCCCCTCAATATCTACCTATCCGCGGATGTCGTAAGAGGCGACTAAGGGAAAAAGCTAGGGGATGGGCTAGCAGCGTCCCTCATTTTAACAACGATAGCTCTAACTGCGCTCGCCAACCCGCATGCCCGGCGTGGTGAGTATGGGCAAATCCCCACACATGATAAGGAATTTGCTGTCTGTGGGGGAGGCCATGTTCAGCAGTGGACGTCGAATGGCTGAAATTACGATGATGATGAAGTGTAGTGTACGAGAGAAGCCTCTCAGATGCGCATTTTGATCCTTTCACTACACCGGTTCTTTCACCGATGGTCATAGGCCCTTTTCAGAGCCACCATACCTTAACCGGGTCACTGACCTAATACAAGCAAGTTGCTTCAAGGTACGACACCTTGAAACTACATAACATGGGGATTTAGATTCTCTTCTCACTCCTTCTTCTTGAATGCTTCCTCATTTACATCTGGAAGTTCTTAAATATTCAAACAAGTAGTACTATTCCGCTAATGTATTCCTCATAAACTCAACAAATGATGGTACATCACCATCAGCCATTTGTTGTTTCGCCGTGACTGGTCCACACTTAGCGTAGCAAGTACCGTAACATGTTACGGAGCTACGGCGCGTTGAAATGTCACAAAGTGCTGCTGGGCATAGGCCTCCCCCATAGAGTTCCATTCCCAACATGTGAAATTTGATGACCTCGGTGGCGTAGCGGGCGATAGTACTCGTAGTTTCTGATGTTACGATACATGGATGATGCCACTATGTGTGCCTGACAATTACGTGCGCTGTGGCCGCCGTCGACATCAACTGTTCGCCTGCCACACACCGCGAACTCGTCACGCTCATAATGCGCCAACGCTAAGAGCTCTCACTCTTTTAAATGCCTATGTACACGAGGTCCAACATGTCGACATCTTTAATGATAAAATTTGTATAATATTTAATTCGCTAAGAGTATTTTTAAGTTTTAATTTTAGACAGTAGGCACTTTGGTATATACAGTAAGCTTGCTGTTTTAACTGAAATAAATAATTCTAATTCTAATTCTAATGGAATCCTAGTGTGGGTTCATGACTATGTATGTGACTGTTGGGTGTTATTATTATTCCGGACCGGCATGAATGCGACAGGAGCATTGGATATGATTTTTGTCTCGGGTGCCTATATTTATTACTACTCCAAGAAAATTCCACCGAATCACAAGCTATTTGTCTAATGAGTCTGCTGCCTTCAAAATTGCGCTATAATAATTTTCATAGCCAATAAAATTGCTGTTAAACGTATAATTTACGTCTCAAAGGCGAGGTTTTGATGCGTTTGCGATTACACAAAACCGTCTTTTTGATTTAAACCATAATGCTTTAAAAGGTTAATTTACTAAGTGCTATTGTGGTGTATGCTAATTATATATGTAATGTATAAAATGTAATTATTTCGTTTCATTTAGTAGTAAGTTTGATTTAATAATAGCCGTGGTGGCCCCGGCTGAAGAATAGGCCCCTCTATTTCTACACGTGAAAGTCGTAACCAATGGTTTGGTCAAAAATTGAACCCCTAAAGGGGTGCAGCGGAGGTTTATTTATATTATGTTTTTATATATTTATAATTGGTTAGCACAGACAACAGTAGGTACTGTTTATTACAATAATTATTCCATGGAAGTGAATAAGTATGAGAAACATTTATGCTATTGGGAAAGGACATTGTTTATTATTTATAGATACACATTTTGAGCTCGTTCTACCTACTCGCAGTTGGAGTTAAGAACCTGAAGGTTCGATCGAATTTCGTGGCTTTGTATCCTGGTCATGCACTGTATTTTCTAATGCAAAAACTAATGCGCTCATGCTCAAAACGTTAAAGGAAAACATCATGAGTTAAACCACGGCTTAAACCATGTTCAAAGTCGTGCGTCGTGCGTCATCTGAAATTTGTTTTAAAAGATCCTTTTCTCTACCGATTAAATTCAATTTGGGCTTGCCATATCGTTAAGCTATATTCATATTCATATTCATTCATTTATTGCCAACATGTACATGGATACAGCTTAGGTGTTAGGGTAGCTTAAGTAAGTACATGTACCCTGTAGGGCGCTGCAAATGTCTTGTTTTACATACAATTTAAATAATAATAATAATTGGTATCTTATTCATTAAATGTCAAATAACAGTGTAGTATAAACAGTCAAAAATAGCATTGGTTAAAAACAATTCAGGTTAAGCTAGGTATCTATTTATGATGTCGTCAGTCGTTTATTTATTACAAAAGCTTATCAGATAGGAATTCTTCCACCGAGTAATAGCATTTATTTAAGAGTAGATTTTTTAATTTCTTATGGAATACGGAGTCTTTTAGCTCTTTTTTAATAATGTCAGGAATTTTATTGTAGATATTTATTGACCTAAATTCAGGACTTTTGTTGAGTATTTTTAGTTTTGAAAAAGGTAGTATTAACTGGTCCTTATTGCGTCTATTGTAGTTACTATTGTTTTCTTGTTTGGAGACAAAGAAATGTCTGTATTTTCTTACGAAGAGGCACATTTGTAATATGTAAATACAGGGTAATGTTAGAAGATTTTTATCCTTGAAATGTGGCTTACAGCTTTGTCTTTGTCCAATATTTCCTAGTATTCTAATAAGTTTTTTCTGTTTTATAAATATATCGCTAAAATCTACACTGTCTCCCCAAAGCACGATGGAGTAGTTGAACCATGAGTAGGCATTAGCATAATAAGCCGAAAGCGCGGTTTCGTAATTAGTGTTACGTTTAATAATACTTAAAGCATAGGTAAATCTTGCGAGTTTGGTTTTTAGTGTTTCGAGATATTTCTTCCAATTATCCAATATATATAATATATAATATTATTATATATATAATATATATTCCAATATATCGTAAGCCCTCAAAATTCATCATTAGACGTAAGGATCATTTTAAAACTAACTTCGGATGACATATCGCTGCCATATCGCATGCCGTTTGAACACGCTTTGTCTCTGTTTTACTAGTAGTCAGTCTAGTATTCCCTGTGTAGTGGGTATCAGAAAATAGGAGTACCATAACACCCAGGCTTGGAACAAATATTTGCAGATATCGAAAATATTTGTCCCGCACTGGGAATCGAACCCACACCCTTGTTTCTCAGACGGGCACTCGCCCGCTGCACCAGCGAGGTCGACGAGATTGAATTCATTGTGGTATTTGACGCAGAAACTTGTGAAAACGCATGTCAGTGAACTTAGCAGATCATTTGCCAGCAGAGCATAAAAAAAAGGGAGTTTTCTTTCATGTATGCTCTGCTGGCTCTTTGGCGTGAGTTCTGGAATTGGTTTTTATTTTGGATTGTAGGTACGTTACTGATCTATTAAAAACCGAGGAGTTCTAGCCTGTGAGAATAATAAAAATCATAGTTTTTCAAATTTTAAACTTTCAAGTATGCTCTGCTGGCTCTTTGGCGTGAGTTCTGGAATTGGTTTTTATTTTGGATTTTAGGTACGTTACTGATCTATTAAAAACCGAGGAGTTCTAGCCTGTGAGAATAATAAAAATCATAGTTTTTCAAATTTTAAACTTTCAAGTATGCTCTGCTGGCTCTTTGGAGTGAGTTCTGGAATTGGTTTTTATTTTGGATTGTAGGTACGTTACTGATCTATTAAAAACCGAGGAGTTCTTGCCTGTGAAAATAATAAAAATCATAGTTTTTCAAATTTTAAACTTTCAAGTATGCTCTGCTGGCATTTTGGCGTGAGTTCTGGAATTGGTTTTTATCTTGGATTGTAGGTACGTTACTGATCTATTAAAAACCGAGGAGTTCTAGCCTGTGAGAATAATAAAAGTCATAGTTTTTCAAATTTTAAACTTTCAAGTATGCTCTGCTGGCATTTTGGCGTGAGTTCTGGAATTGGTTTTTATCTTGGATTGTAGGTACGTTACTGATCTATTAAAAACCGAGGAGTTCTAGCCTGCGGAAATAATAAAAATCATTGTTTTTCAAATTTTAAACTTTCAAGTATGCTCTGCTGGCATTTTGGCGTGAGTTCTGGAATTGGTTTTTATCTTGGATTGTAGGTACGTTACTGATCTATTAAAAACCGAGGAGTTCTAGCCTGTGAGAATAATAAAAATCATAGTTTTTCAAATTTTAAACTTTCAAGTATGTTCTGCTGGCTCTTTGGCGTGAGTTCTGGAATTGGTTTTTATCTTGGATTGTAAGTACAATACTGTTCTATCAAAAACCGAGGAGTTCTAGCCAGTGAAAATAATAAAAATCATTGTTTTTCAAATTTTAAACTTTCAAGTATGCTCTGCTGGCATTTTGGCGTGAGTTCTGGAATTGGTTTTTATCTTGGATTGTATGTACGTTACTGATCTATTTAAAACCGAGGAGTTCTAGCCTGTGAGAATAATAAAAATCATAGTTTTTCAAATTTTAAACTTTCAAGTATGCTCTGCTGGCTCTTTGGCGTGAGTTCTGGAATTGGTTTTTATCTTGGATTGTAGGTACAATACTGATCTATCAAAAACCGAGGAGTTCTAGCCTGTGGAAATAATAAAAATCATAGTTTTTCAAATTTTAAACTTTCAAGTATGCTCTGCTGGCTCTTTGGCGTGAGTTCTGGAATTGGTTTTTATTTTGGATTTTAGGTACGTTACTGATCTATTAAAAACCGAGGAGTTCAAGCCTGTGAGAATAATAAAAATCATAGTTTTTCAAATTTTAAACTTTCAAGTATGCTCTGCTGGCTCTTTGGAGTGAGTTCTGGAATTGGTTTTTATTTTGGATTGTAGGTACGTTACTGATCTATTAAAAACCGAGGAGTTCTTGCCTGTGAAAATAATAAAAATCATAGTTTTTCAAATTTTAAACTTTCAAGTATGCTCTGCTGGCATTTTGGCGTGAGTTCTGGAATTGGTTTTTATCTTGGATTGTAGGTACGTTACTGATCTATTAAAAACCGAGGAGTTCTAGCCTGTGAGAATAATAAAAGTCATAGTTTTTCAAATTTTAAACTTTCAAGTATGCTCTGCTGGCATTTTGGCGTGAGTTCTGGAATTGGTTTTTATCTTGGATTGTAGGTACGTTACTGATCTATTAAAAACCGAGGAGTTCTAGCCTGTGGAAATAATAAAAATCATTGTTTTTCAAATTTTAAACTTTCAAGTATGCTCTGCTGGCATTTTGGCGTGAGTTCTGGAATTGGTTTTTATCTTGGATTGTAGGTACGTTACTGATCTATTAAAAACCGAGGAGTTCTAGCCTGTGAGAATAATAAAAATCATAGTTTTTCAAATTTTAAACTTTCAAGTATGTTCTGCTGGCTCTTTGGCGTGAGTTCTGGAATTGGTTTTTATCTTGGATTGTAGGTACAATACTGTTCTATCAAAAACCGAGGAGTTCTAGCCAGTGAAAATAATAAAAATCATTGTTTTTCAAATTTTAAACTTTCAAGTATGCTCTGCTGGCATTTTGGCGTGAGTTCTGGAATTGGTTTTTATCTTGGATTGTATGTACGTTACTGATCTATTAAAAACCGAGGAGTTCTAGC
This sequence comes from Anticlea derivata, assembly GCA_947579855.1. NCBI lineage: Eukaryota > Metazoa > Arthropoda > Insecta > Lepidoptera > Geometridae > Anticlea > Anticlea derivata. The sequence continues at coordinate 11,061,904 of OX388264.1, forward strand.
CTGTGAGAATAATAAAAATCATAGTTTTTCAAATTTTAAACTTTCAAGTATGCTCTGCTGGCTCTTTGGCGTGAGTTTTGGAATTGGTTTTTATCTTGGATTGTAGGTACAATACTGATCTATCAAAAACCGAGGAGTTCTAGCCTGTGGAAATAATAAAAATCATTGTTTTTCAAATTTTAAACTTTCAAGTATGCTCTGCTGGCATTTAGGCGTGAGTTCTGGAATTGGTTCTTATCTTCACGCTTGGCATAGTGCTTGCCCTAATACTGCTCCTCCCCGGTCTCTTTCATCTCAACGGCAATGGGACGGGCCTCTGTGCGAGTTGACACGGAATTGTCTGTTACAATCGTGTTCATGCTCCGCAGATCGTGCCCGTCTCCTAGCCGTTTCTAAATGGGAGTCAGGACTTTGGCTGCAAGCACTTCCTTCACATCATATTGGTACTTTAATGGATTCTGTCACCTTCCGTCTTGCAACCTGTCTTCGGTTGGGTGCGCGTTGTTGTGCACCTCATCAGTGCCAGTGTGGTACAGCGGTCGATCAGCTCGGTCACCACGGATTATCGTGCACTAGGGCTGCCGGAAGAATATCCCGCCACGCTAGCCTTAATGACATCATCCGCCGGGCTCTTACCAGCATTAACGTCCCAGCCATTCTCGAACCGAATGGTCTGCTACGTGATGATGGTAAGCGGCCGGACGGTATGACTTTGGTCCCTTGGGAGAAGGGTAGGCCTATGGTGTGGGACGCTACTTGTGTTGATACACTAGCGCGCACACATCTTCCGGGGACATCAGTTAGGGCGGGTGCGGCGGCAGATTCGGCCGAGGATCTCAAAAGGCGCAAATATGTTAGTCTTGATAGGGCTTACATATTTGAGCCTTTTGGGGTTGAGACCCTGGGTCCGTGGGGAAACGGGGCCCTCCGGGTTTTCAAAAAGATATCAGGACGTCTGATCGAAGCGACGCGTGACCCGAGAGCTGGCTCTTATTTGGCCCAGCGCATTAGCATTGCCATCCAGCGTGGCAATTCCGCCAGCGTCTTGGGGACGCTTCCGACTGGTAGTGATCTGGATCAGTTGAGCTATCTATAGATCGTTTGTAACGGTCTTTAGATGGCTCAACTGTTTCTTGTGTATTTTGTAAATATTAACTTGTATTAGTTTTAAGTTTCTTTGTGTAAATAAATAATCACACTGTTTTTATCTTGGATTGTAGGTACGTTACTGATCTATCAAAAACCGAGGAGTTCTAGCCTGTGAGAATAACAAAAATCATAGTTTTTCAAATTTTAAACTTTCAAGTATGCTCTGCTGGCATTTTGGCGTGAGTTCTGGAATTGGTTTTTATCTTGAATTGTAGGTACGTTACTGATCTATCAAAAACCGAGGAGTTCTAGCCTGTGAGAATAACAAAAATCATAGTTTTTCAAATTTTAAACTTTCAAGTATGCTCTGCTGGCATTTTGGCGTGAGTTCTGGAATTGGTTTTTATCTTGAATTGTAGGGTCGTTACTGATCTATCAAAAACCGAGGAGTTCTAGCCTGTGAGAATAATAAAAATCATAGTTTTTCAAATTTTAAACTTTCAAGTATGCTCTGCTGGCTCTTCGGCGTGAGTTCTGGAATTGGTTTTTATCTTGGATTGTAGGTACGTTACTGATATATTAAAAACCGAGGAGTTCTAGCCTGTGAGAATAATAAAAATCATAGTTTTTCAAATTTTAAACTTTCAAGTATGCTCTGCTGGCATTTTGGCGTGAGTTCTGGAATTGGTTTTTATTTTGGATTGTAGGTACGTTACTGATCTATCAAAAACCGAGGAGTTCTAGCCTGTGAGAATAATAAAAATCGTAGTTTTTCAAATTTTAAACTTTGAATTATGCTCTGCTGGCATTTTGGCGTGAGTTCTGGAATTGGTTTTTATTTTGGATTGTAGGTACGTTACTGATCTATCAAAAACCGAGGAGTTCTAGCCTGCGAGAATAAAAAAAATCATAGTTTTTCAAATTTTAAACTTTCAAGTATGCTCTGCTGGCTCTTTAGCGTGAGTTCTGGAATTGGTTTTTATTTTGGATTGTAGGTACGTTACTGTTCTATCAAAAACCGAGGAGTTCTAGCCTGCGAGAATAAAAAAAATCATAGTTTTTCAAATTTTAAACTTTCAAGTATGCTCTGCTGGCTCTTTAGCGTGAGTTCTGGAATTGGTTTTTATCTTGGATTGTAGGTACAATACTGATCTATCAAAAACCGAGGAGTTCTAGCCTGTGGAAATAATAAAAATCATTTTTTTTCAAATTTTAAACTTTCAAGTATGCTCTGCTGGCTCTTTGGCGTGAGTTCTGGGATTCGTTTTTATCTTGGGTTGTAGGTACGTAAGAAAACTTTCAATAATTTTTCAATCGCTTTTTTATATGTTAACTCGCTAGAACTATCGCTACAAAGTACCAGGAACGTAGAACTCAGCTGCATGCGATAAAAAACCCTTTTCTTGCTGCAAAGATCTGCTACGTGAAGTTGGCATATAATTTTTTCAGTTGACTTTTTTTGAGGTTATTTCGCTAGAACTATTCTTAAAAAGTACCAGGAACTGTATAACTCAGCTGCATGCGACAGGAACTCTTTTTTATTTTTGATTTGGAGGAAAATGATCTGCTACGGGAAGTTGGCAGATCATTTTTTCAGTAGACTTTTTTTCAGGAAATTTCGCTAGAACTATTCTTAAAAAGTAATACTGTTCTATCAAAAACCGAGGAGTTCTAGCCTGTGAAAATAATAAAAATCATTGTTTTTCAAATTTTAAACTTTCAAGTATGCTCTGCTGGCATTTTGGCGTGAGTTCTGGAATTGGTTTTTATCTTGGATTGTATGTACGTTACTGATCTATTAAAAACCGAGGAGTTCTAGCCTGTGAGAATAATAAAAATCATAGTTTTTCAAATATTAAAGGAGGAGTTCTAGCCTGTGAGAATAATAAAAATCGTAGTTTTTCAAATTTTAAACTTTGAATTATGCTCTGCTGGCATTTTGGCGTGAGTTCTGGAATTGGTTTTTATTTTGGATTGTAGGTACGTTACTGATCTATCAAAAACCGAGGAGTTCTAGCCTGCGAGAATAAAAAAAATCATAGTTTTTCAAATTTTAAACTTTCAAGTATGCTCTGCTGGCTCTTTAGCGTGAGTTCTGGAATTGGTTTTTATTTTGGATTGTAGGTACGTAAGAAAACTTTCAATAATTTTTCAATCGCTTTTTTATATGTTAACTCGCTAGAACTATCGCTACAAAGTACCAGGAACGTAGAACTCAGCTGCATGCGATAAAAAACCCTTTTCTTGCTGCAAAGATCTGCTACGTGAAGTTGGCATATAATTTTTTCAGTTGACTTTTTTTGAGGTTATTTCGCTAGAACTATTCTTAAAAAGTACCAGGAACTGTATAACTCAGCTGCATGCGACAGGAACTCTTTTTTATTTTTGATTTGGAGGAAAATGATCTGCTACGGGAAGTTGGCAGATCATTTTTTCAGTAGACTTTTTTTCAGGAAATTTCGCTAGAACTATTCTTAAAAAGTATCAGGAACTATAGAATTCAACTCCCTTTTTTCATGCTCTGCTGGCAAATGATCTGCTAAGTTCACTGACATTGAAAACGCGACCTAGTGTGCTCTGAGGAAATAGCGGGTAAAGCAGGAAATTCAATTTCCTGGCTTCACTTATCCGCATACAGTAGAATATTGTTGATAACTCATATTAGTGGGGTACAATCCTACTAATATTATAAATGTGAAAGTTTGTTAGGATGTTTGAAAGCAAGAAAGAAAGAAAGAAAATATATTTATTTTGGACACACAAGCACAGCACAAACTAATAAAATAAAAAAAAAGACACAAAGACAATAAAAAAAAAACCTGTACGGTTACAATACAAAAGGTAGGGAGGAAACAAAACAAAAGTAGGTAGGAAGTAACAAAACTAGGGTATTCATTAGTCCGTGCCGATGCATGCGTGAGCCAAAAAAGGTTCCATCTCAGCATTGATGCCGCACACGAAGTGTAGCGGCGCTGGTTTTGTAAACGAGAACATTTGAGTACAGATTTGAAACTCGATTCAGCTGAGAGTAGTTTAAGTACCGTTCTTGAATAAAAGTTATGTTTGAGAAGAGATTCAGTACTTAAATAGAGTTCAGCTGATCTGTGATTAAATCTAAGTTTGAGTCGTGTCTCTGAATACGAGCCTTAGTTTTAAACCAATGTAACATGAGCTCCCATTTGATAAAGTTTCAATGAATTCGTAGTTCATTTATGGTTCACACCTAATAATATTATAAATGCGAAACTAACTTATATATCTTGATGTTATTTGGTATGGAGATAGAGTGCACCATGAGGAAGGAGCTGTTCCACGGAACACCTCAGCAAATTTTCTGATTGAGCTGAAATTATACCTACCGGTTTGATGACCTGTTTGATGACAATACAATATTATGGTGACAGCGAGCTGATCTGATGATGGAGAAGGGAGCTGTTTCACGGAACTCCTCAGGAAAGTTGTCTGATTCAGCTAAAACTTTGCATACCTGTTGATGTTCGATGACAATACATTATTATGGTGACAGCGAGCTGATCTGATGATGGAGAAGGGAGCTGTTTCACGGAACTCCTCAGGCAAGTTGTCTGATTCAGCTAAAACTTTGCATACCTGTCGATGTTCGATGACAATACAATATTATGGTGACAGCGAGCTGATCTGATGATGGAGAAGGGAGCTGTTTCACGGAACTCCTCAGGCAAGTTGTCTGATTCAGCTGAAACTTTGCATACCTGTCGATGTTCGATGGCAATACAATATTATGGCGACAGCGAGCTGATCTGATGATGCAGACGGGATCTGTTTCACGGAACTCCTCAGCAAGTTGTCTGGTTGAGCTAAAACTTTGCATACCTGTCAAGGTTCGATGACAATACAATATTAAAATAAATAAATATTCCGGACATTTATCACACACGGTCAGACACAGAACAAACACCTGTGTCGATCACACAAATCCAGTACGGGAATCGGACCCGCGACCTTTAGCGCAAAAGGCAGAGTTACCAGTTGGTAACTCTGCCTTTTGCCTCATAGCTCAGTTGAGCTATGAGGCCTGTCAATATTATGGTGACAGCGAGCTGATCTTGATGGTAGAGTCAGCTATCAGAATATTGAGTTTGCCGAATCCAGTTTATTAGTATAATATTGTATTTTGTCAATGGACTTACACAAGAATGTAAAGTGTCATCCTGGAACAGAAACAATTGGTGACAACCTCGGTGGTGCAACGGGCTAGTGCACGTCTGAGGCGCAAAGGGAGCGGGTTCGATTCCCGTTGCAGGACAAATATTTGCATGATCTGATGGTGCATTGTTCCGGGTCTGGTTGTTGTGGTACCATGGTACTCGTCTTCTTCTTCTTCCTGTCCTTATCTCATATTATGTGGGGTCGGCACAACATGTTTTCTTCTTCCACTCTTCTATGTTAGCCATCAACTCCGCACTCACATCTTTCTTACTCATGTCATCTTTGATACAATCCATCTATCTTTTCTTCGGCCTTCCTCTAGTCTTATATCCATCCACATTCATCCTAGTTTCTGATATCCACGACAACGAGTAGGTATCCTAGTGTGGGTGGAGTCAGGACTGTTATGTGACTGTTGCGTGTTTTTTTATTATTCGTACCTAATTGATTAAAAAATCAAAAAAAATTAATGCCATGCGAACGAAGCCACGTTATGCTGGGCTATTAAAATATAATGGTTTCAAATGACTCTGCATTTTATTAAATAATACTGTAAGAAATTCAGCACATACATATTAGAATTTCCTGAAAGTAGTACCTACCTAAAACCAATAATTGTTCACACTTTAGTTACAAGGGATCATTCATTTTATTGTAAAGTATGATGGTCGCTTTTGGCATGGCAGGAATATAAAAAAAAACCTTGGTTAAACGTAGGCTAATTGCACGAAATGGCAGACAGTAATGCTGAAATTGCAGGGAAAAGTGATGCTTTTAAAGATTAATTATGGGATTGGATAATAACTACGCCGATTATCTTATACAGACGAATACAGAAGTGTTTTATTATATTCTACTAGCTGATTCGCCCGCAACTTCGTCCGCGTGTCTAAGTATGTTCTTACGTTGACTCTTGTCACTTCGTACAATTGAGATCTTGATTATGTGACACCGTGTTGTGTGTACGGAAGACTCAAGGCGCGAGCCCTAACCGCATTTGATCTTTGACCACTGAAATTAGCTTTAAAACCTCGATAAATGTCATTAATTATTATTATTCTGAGGTTAAACATCGGACTGTTTGAGCGCGCAGTTGTCTCAGATTAGAAAAAAATTACTTATGACCTAAGCTAAGCGGCGATTTTACATCCGACTCGATTTACAAATATTGATTTTTTAAAGTTATTTTTATTAAATCTTATATAGGAATAGTTAAGGTTTTTAATAATGAAAGAATGTTTAAAATCAGTTTCAGATTTATTTACCAATATAGTGGCAAACGAAGGAAGTGGATCACACTTAACCTATTGCCTATAACTTTTCGTTTTTCTTTCCGTCTGTACTTTAAATAAAGCTCGGTGAGCATTACAACATTCCCGCTCTATCGCGCTAAGCGTTTCATAAAAATGAGGTTAATTTCGAAAGAAACAATTCAAAAATACTCCCAAACAGCTGGTGAGAGGAACGAAATAGACGAAATTCTTGAACCTGTTTTATTTTTGCAAAGAGTTTACGGAATACAAATATTGGATCCGGAATGGAGATGGAAAAAATGCATAATGTACAGAATTATCAGCTTCACACTCTGTGTTTACACTACTCTCGGAACCATCGATGTGTGCATGAAGACAACGGATCAAACCCTGATCATTGAAGCGATTTTCACATTGATAATCATTGCGCACTTGACATCAAAACTGTTTTTATTTGTTGATCAATATAAAAACTTTCAAAAGAATTACGTCAAGGCCAAGACACTCTACAACCTGATCAAAAATTCCCCGATCAAGCGTGAGAGGATTACCCGAAATTTGAAACTGTCGGTGAAGGCTCTAGTTCTTTTGATAGTCTGTCCCGTCGCAACCTACTTGCTCATGCCCCTATGGTTTGCTTTCAATGGAATTCGAGTGACTTTATCTCCTACTACATCTAGTCTGATGCCGATGAAGACTCCTTACCATGAGCTCGGATTGTTTATCCATTGGTACTATCTTATTGAGGTATTATTTTGCCTTTTTATGATAGACTTATGGTTCATTATCATGAGTTTCTTCTTCTTAGAAGCTAGTGAACTGTTGATTGAGATCTTGGGTGTACAAAGGAACGGAGAAAGTGATGAATTGTACGCGAAGCAACTAGATGATTCCTTAAGAATGTTTTACGTACTGCACGTGGAATTGATGGAGTATCTGAACCTTCTCAACGATATGTATAAGTGGATCTGCTTGATTCCCATGACGGCAATGCTAATCGATACTAGTCTTTTCTTGATGTTATTAAAAGAGGTAGATACTCTTCAATCATGATTTCGTCCATTCTGGAAGGCTTTTCTTAAGTACCTAATGATTTATTTTTTCAGGGATTAAACATGCAATTATTTGCCCTCACGCCACTGCTTATGAGTGAAATTATCATTTACAACATTTCTGGAGACAGAATCAGCTCCATGGTACAAACGACTCTCTACATTTTAGTTGCTTATTTTTTTTACTTCACTATACAAATATCAGACTGGCATAAATTTTTGTCTTAGAAGTTGCTTTCATATGTATTTGATCCTTTTTCTATTAAACTTTCTCGAGCCGAATCCAAAGTTAAATTTTGAGCAAAATTAAAAAAAATCCAGTAAGTTGGTCTGATTGTCAGTGTGAGTGGAGTTAAAAATATTGATTGACTATGAATACCAGGATAAAGCTATAACAAAATTGACGGGAATGAAACAACTGCATGTGCCAGGCGTGGGGCGGCGCGCGGCGCCGGCGCAGGCGGAACGGATTGGTATCATTTGACATTCAAAGACGCATTGCACTGCTCTACATACATGAGTTTTTGTGAAATTTTCCTGCAAACTTTGAAATCCGATGTTATTACCCCTAAAATTAGGGGTAAAAACATCGAATTTCTTCAATTTTAGTACATACGTACTTAATACTTAACTTAAGTACTAACTTTTTATTTTTTTCCTTTAATTATGTCACAAAAGCGCTTAGCATTCCAAATTTCAGAATTGTGAGGTAACTGGAAGTACCCCAGAGGTTTTTTAAACAGGCAAATAAAACGTTCTATTGATTGATTGATTAATTTTTGCAAAAACATAGAAAGATAGACAATTGGATTATTAAATTGTTTTTCCATACAAATATTAGACATGGCAATAATGCCATATCGTTTCTGAGAAAAAGGGTCTTGACAAACAGACGCAGACAGACGGACAACAAAGTGATGCTATAAGGTTTCTTATTTTTCCAAATGAGGTACGGAACCCTAAAAAGAGGACTTTTCTGCCCCAACAATCCTTCAATCCTCAATATTTTAAGGATTGAAGGATTGTGGGGAAAGTCAGGAAAGAGCCTCATGTTTTCGATGGCCTTGTTTTCAGGGTGACAAAATAAATATGGCATTCCTGCATTTTGACTGGACCAGTATGAAAGTAAAGGATCAGAAGAAATATTACATCATAGCATGTTACATGAACAAGAAGGTTGGCGTTAAGACCGCCATTGGGATCGATTTATCCCTTCTCACTATAAGCTCGGTAAGAATGACACATCTTTACAAAGATACAGTTCTTACTAGGATTAAAGTAATGCACCTTAGACATCAACCTTTTATACATAATCTTCGTCTCTATGCACTGGCAATTCAACTGTAGGTACACACTTAGACAGCCATGCATCCTGAACTCCATACTCGACTCGAATGTTGTCGCGTACTAACGGTACACGACGAACGGTCTTGAACCTTTTCCATCCACCGACTTCCCGCAAGTTTCACAATGTTATTGGTCCATCAGGTAGGATGCCTTCTTACATTGCTTTGTCAGGCTCGTAGTCGCTATCCGATAGATTTATCACCACTGTTGTCGATACCTTTACAAAAGACCTTTTATGTGCTACTAGCTTACACTCGCTCACGTGTTACTTACATAAAAAGTAGCCTATATGCTATTCTAGCTTTATTGAACAACAAACATACAAACATTTATAAATCCAAACATCCTCACAAACTTTCGCATTTATAATATTAGTAGGATTCACGCGAGTAGAATGACTCTACCATGTCATTTTTTGGTACTAGGAACCTAATATTGATTTAAACTTACAGTTGAATTAATCATTGATTTTCAATTACAGATTTTTAAAGCGAGCTACCAAATGTTCACCGTCTTCAGGTCCACCTAATTGAGTACCTACAGAATATTTCAGTTTTAAGCTTATTTATAAGTGAACACAATTTTTCTGACGCACGAACAATTGGGTTTGTTTGACTTTGCTTCTTCAGACTACGAGGATCATTTTGACAGTCCCGGTTTTCCTTCTACACCTCGGTTTGGTAATATTATAGCACAACATTTGCGGCGCGTGAGCTGCTCGGATTGTTCGATTCAGTGTGTGGAACGCGATCGATGACGATACGTGGCCGAGCGACGTCAGCTTAGCAGAGAGAACGTCAGAGTTAGCACTTAGATGTTGCTAATTCTGTCAAGATGACCAACAAAGGCACGTGTGCAATATTGCAACAAGTTTCATGATACTGATAATACTTAATATGAAATAAATAAATTACTGATTCATATTCTGAGTTTATATTTATTGTACCAAATCGCGCTGTTCAACCTGTTCGAAATCACTTTCCATAAGGGTCCGTGCGCCGAATGCTTGTTTATCACTTCATTAGTATAGATAGATAGATAACACTTTATTGACTACCACACAGAAATAATACAGAGATAATATAACAATTACAAGGCAATACAATAGGCGGCCTTATCGCTAAGAACGATCTCTACCAGGCAACCTTTGGATGGACTGGAATGAAAAGATAATAGAAGGGTATGTTGGTGTGGCTTTAAATATAACTAAAATTATCAAGGTGATATTCATAAAATTAGAATAAAGAAGTAATACCTAAAAATAAAAACAAGATATAGTTAAAGGTATAAATAGGATTAACTACTTTTACATTTAAATAACAGAATAAAAAGGTAAAAATATATATACAAGGTGATTCATAACATGTATACCATCCCGAAAGGGGGTTATTCTACAACCAATTGGCAATAAAAGATAGTGAGACTTGGCTTTTCTGATATTGACAGAATTAGCAGGTTGAAGTGACAGTGGGCTGGCCATATAGCTCGCAGAACCGACAACCTTTCCGACCGATTTCTTTCTTTCTTTCTTTCTTTCTTACCATCCTCTCAGATCTCCAGGCGATCAGATCTTTGAAGATGTCAAAGGGTAGTCAAGGGCATGTCGAAACATTTGGCATATACCCAGATTTTGCAGTAGTGTGAGTTTTCGTATTTGCTGTAGGTACTTGGCAGGTTGCAAGCCCAGCACACAGGAATATGTCCTGGTTTTATCACGATGTTTTCCTTCACCGTTTTAAGATCCTGATACGCACTTAAATTTTCGAATAGAAAATGTCATCGGTGCACGACCGGGTTCGAAAAATAATAATTTTGAAGGTGTTCCAAAAACTTTAGACACATAGTTATCATACATTTATTTATATTTTATTATCAAACAAAGAACCCAAAAAAGCAAAAAAAATACATTTACATACATTTTCAGAAAAACTGTAAATAAATTTCAACTTTTTTTAATGCAGTTCTTATTTTTTTCAAAATCGAGCCCGTAACTCCTAGCCTCACTTTTCGATTACTCTCACGGTTTCCGATTTCGCCTAAGTAGCCCTGAAAAATAAACTCACCCTGTATAGGTTCTCAAATCACGCATTAACGTTATAACGGTTTTGATCCTTCTCCATCCACCGAGTTCCTGCAACCTTCACAACATCGTCTATCGGGTGGGCACCTTTCTACCAGTATACTCGTAGATGTGTGATGTACTCGTAGATGTGTGATGTATATTATTGGTGTTAGTTATGTGCATGTTAGTTATGGAAAAAGGCCAGGTCATGTGTACCCTAAACCGAAGAGCATGTATGAGGAATGTGATGAGAGTGAATGAAGCAAAAGAGGTATGTCAGGATCGTAGCAAGTGGAATACCGTGGTCTCTGCCTACCCCTCTGGGTAACATATATGTATGTATGTATGTAGTTATGTACATACATTCAGGATAAAGTCGTCTTCCAGTTTAGTTAGACACGCTCGCTTTGCTCGCTCGATCAATCAACATTTCTTGAATGTATGTAACTAACACCAATTATTGTTCACACTTTAGATTAACAAGGCATTATTCATTCTATTTTACAGTACGAGAGTCGATTTTAGCGTGGCAAGACGATCTGGGTAAACCTAGGCATTAATGGTCAAATGGCAGACAGTAATGCTGAAATTGCAGGGAAAGATTAAATAAATAATTGGATAATTACTACTCCGACTTTCTTATACAGACAAGGGCAAAAGTTTTATATTATAATATTTCTTGATTTATTAATAAATACAGCACTGAATAGGGCAATGGGTTTAATTGTAAAACGTCCATGGATAGCTCGTAACTGGGCCTAGCCGTGCTTAAGGTTAATATTATAAATTTCCGTGCTCATAACACATTTTTTTCGGTTTAATGCGCTTACCTGTTCTATTCTATTTCATAAAGTTTCTGCTGAATTTTTAAATCTTAATGACATCGTTTTTTGCTAATTTCATTTGTCATACTGGAATTCTGTTTGTTTACAATTTTAAACACCTTCTTGAGTCGCCCGTTCAATAAAATAAATAAATATAAATATTCCGGACATATTCACACGGTCAACTGATCCCAAACTAGGCATAGCCTGTACTATGGGTACCAGAGACTGATATACATAATAGATACATATTTAACACCCAGACACATAACAAACATCTGTGTTTATCACACAAATGTTTGTCCTTTCGGGAATCGAACCCGCGACCTCTAGCGATCTCTAATAGTTGAGTTTATGTCTACTACTCTTTTTAAGCCCATTTTTAAGCACACAGAATTTAGAGATTCTTTCTCCTCGTATAAATTGTGACTTCCTTGAATTGAAATTCCTATCCTTCTCACCCAAACCAAAAGATTGGCCAAATATCTTGAAATAAAACAATTTACTTCTTTATTTGATGTGCGATAAACTTTTATCTACATATTATGTGTGTGATTTTCTTTCCGTCTGTACTTAAAATAAAGCACAGTGAGCGTGCATAACACTAACCCGCTTTATCGCACTAAGCGTTTCGCAACAATGAGGTTAATTTCGAAAGATAAAATTAAAAAATACTCCCAAACAGCTGGTGAGAGAAATGAAATAGACGAAATTTTTCAACCTGTTTTAGTGGCGCAAAGATTTTACGGAATACAAATATTGGACCCAGAATGGAGTTGGAAAAAATACGGAATCTACAGAATTATCAGCCTCATAGTCAGTATTTACATTACTCTCGGAACCATCGATGTCTGCACGAAGACTACAGATCTAACCCTGATAATGGAAGCGATTATTACGCTCTTGGCCTTTATGCACTTGTTGTTAAAATTGTTTTTATTTGTTGATCAATATAAAAACTTTCAAAAGAATTACGTCAAGGCCAAGACAATCTTCAACATGATCAAAAATTCCCCGATCCAGCTTGGGAGGATTACCCGAAATTTGAAACTGTCGGTGAAGGTCCTTGTTTTTTTGATAATCTGTCCGGTTGCAACCTACTCTCTTACCGCTCTATGGTTTGCTTTCAATGGAATTCGAGTGACTTTATCTCCTACTACATCTACTCTGATGCCGATGAAGACTCCTTACCATGAGCTCGGAATGCTAATCCAATTTTACTTTATCGTAGAGGTATTATTTTGCCTTCTAGTGGTAGACCTATGGTTCATTATCATGAGTTTCTTCTTCTTCGAGGCTAGTGAATTGTTGATTGAGATCTTGGATGTACAGAGGGAAGGCGACAGTGATGAATCGTATGCGAAGCAACTAGATGATTCCTTACGAATGTTTTACAAACTACACGTGGAATTGATGGAGTATTTGAACCTTCTCAACGATATGTTTAAATGGATCTGCTTGATTCCCATGACGGCAATGCTCATCGAAACTAGTTTTTTCTTGATGTTATTAAAAGAGGTAGATACTTATCATTATGATTTCATCTATTCTGGAAGATTTTTCTATAATAACCGAATATGTAAGTTCCTACTGATTTCTTTTTTCAGGGATCAAACATGCAATTATTTGCCGCCATGCCACTGGTAATGAGTGAAATGATAATTTACAACATTTCTGGCGACAGAATCAGCTCCATGGTATTAACGACCCTAGACAATTTTAGTACCTTATATTTTTTTTACTTCACTTACAAAGACTGTCATTACTGTCTTAGAAGTAGCTGTCAAATTAGATCATTTTCCTATGAAATTTTCACGCGCCTAATCCAGAGTGGAGCAACAGACGTGACAGTAGCGGAACAACGAGATTTCGGGGTCGTGCGTGTTGTGTTCAAGGAATACATGTTATTAGTCACCACAGGCGGCATCGGCGTCTGCGGCTGAACCTAGGTAGATGCTTAGGCGACCGGACGCCGTCCAGTCAGCGCTTTTTAGCATACACTCTACATCCACGTGCTATGCTGGCAGCTGAATTACGGTGCCATTCATCATCATCTTCATCATCAGCCCAGCCCGTAGAAGTCAACTGCGGGACATAGGCCTCCCCAAAGAGTTCCACGATGAACGGTCTTGAGCCTTTTCCAACCACCGACTTCCCGCAACGTTCATAATGTCGTCGGTCCATCGGGTCCGTTAATTTTATTTTATTTTCAATCATTATACCTATAAAGATCACCCACGATCATCATTATGAGGGTGACAATGCATCAAAAGAAAATTGGCTAGTGATGGTATCCACTGTGTGCTTGTCTCCAGTGCACAGTAAGTAAATAATTCTTCCTGATGATGCCTCGTAGAAAGCGAGCTCGTAGCTTAACAAGGTGTCTGCTTTTTTTTGAGCGTTTGAGGAATACATCAGCGGAGTAGTATAAGATATTGTTTGTCTATTTAATATCTTAGAATTGACTCCCCGCTTAGTCACGCCTGAATCAATTAACTAGCTTTAGCTAAACCTACGTGATCAAAGCGTCTTCGAAGCGGCAGATCAGTCGCGGTGGTTGTCGCGGCTACGATCATCGTCATCATCTTTATTTTAGCCGTACTACTGAACATAAGCCTCCCCCGTAGATTTCCAAAGCACCTTCCTATCATGTGGGCGGAATTTGCCCATACCACGCTAGGACGCAGCTTGGCGAGCGGCGGCTATGGTCACTTCTGTTATATCTAAATATTGTTATGCAAATGTATAATCTCGCGACTATGATGCGGAACAAATTAGAGTATCGTCCACATTCTGATCAGCCAAATTTGATCTGGCTATACAGAGTAAGCCTCAGACGCCGACCGACGTACAATTCGGCAACATTCTGACCGTTTTTGATGATAATCGTATGTGGCGGAACTGCGGAAGTCTCGCGTTGGTGTAGCTCCCGTTTTACTAACGCTCCGATATTGCTTTGGCCGCTTGTTTTTTAGCACAAGTTTTATAATTTAGGTAACCTAGCAGGTTGAGCGACACAGGCCACATAGTACTAGGGCTAAAACTTCTCCTATAGAGTTCTAAAATGAACCGATCATGTGCGGCACCCAGAAAGCGTTATTGGATCGTTTTGCCAGCTGCTTGGGGGACCAGCCGCTTTCTGCTGCTTGGTCTCTGCTTGAGAACTATTCTGCTCCAACAGCCGTCAATCCTCAAAATAATTCAGGAAAGTGATTCATGTTTTCGATGAACTTGTTTTCAGGCTGACAAAATAAATATGGCATTCCTGCATTTTGACTGGACCAGTATGAAAGTGAAGGATCAGAAGAAGTACTACATCATAGCTTGTTACATGAACAAGAAGGTTGGCGTTAAGACCGCAATTGGGACCGATTTATCCCTTCTCACTGTAAGCTCGGTAAGAATGACACATCTTTACAAAGATACACGCGCCATGACCAGAGAAAATAATCCTGAACTCCATACTCCATACTCAGTTCGAATGTTGTCGTGTAGTTATTACGAGGAAAAATTAAAAAAACAGGACAGGGTGTGCCAACGGAGTTGCTTAGTATACTCCAGTATTGGTATAGGAATCAAAGTAACTTTGTCTGTTATCAATGTCTGATGCTTTCTCCGAGACATACAGATTAGAGTGCGGGGTGTGACCGGGGGGGGGGTGGTGAGTTCTCCCTCACTCTTCAGCCTGTATGTTGATTATCTCTTAGTTGGGCTCAGTAGCATGCGTGTCGGATGCCGCGTGGATGGTATTAGTGTTAATAACATCAGCTACGCGGATGACACGGTGCTGCTGGGCCCGACTGCGGGATCTGTCAGAGAAATGTTGAAGGTCTGTGCCAGCTACGCTGCTTCTCATGGGCTCTGCTATAATGTAAAAAAGTGTGAATACATTGTCTTTAAGGCCGCCGGAAATAACATGACACATTTTCCGGATTTAACCCTTATGAACATTAAAAGAGTTAACGCCAACGACCTTAGAGACAATGCTGATATAGAAAGGGAGCGTAGGGCTCTAGCGGCGCGAGGGAACATGCTGATCCGTAGGTTTAACCGATGTACTGAAGAAGTTAAATTAACACTGTTCAAGGCGTACTGCCTAAGCTTCGACACGGGTAACCTATGGGTCAGCTACACCAAAAAGCCGCTGGAGACCCTGCGCGTACAATATAATAATGTTTTCAGGATGATGTTGGGGCTGCCTCGCTTCTGTAGTGCATCGGGGATGTTTGCAGAGTATCAAACGGATGGTTTCGAAGTGTCCGCGCTGGACACCTTGAGTTTAAATAAAACCCGAAAAACTTCAATAATAATTCGTGTATAATTAATTTAAATAAATACAAAGTTTTGTTGCTCTCGACACGGTTGAAGAAGTGGTTATGAAGATGTCGGTCAACTTAATACATTAAAAATGCGTATTTCTTGCGGTTGTTCTAAAAAACCTTGTTCTGCGGTGTGAGTTGCTTTCATAGTATGATAGGCGTTTCATCAGTAGGTACGTAACGGTTGCGGGCCGCGACATATTCCGCCCCGTTGAAAGGACTCTTCTTTCAACACTGAAGATCTTCTGGCTTTGGAAGCGGGCTTAAACGGACCAATGAGCGCCGTATGCAGCCTTTGGATGTTTTCAGGTCCGCCACTCGTGTTATTTGGTCGGGGCCTGTGTATAATTTGGTCACTCTTCCAAGATTCCAGCATAATGGTGCTACATTGTCTTCCTTTATTAGTACGAGGTCACCGACATCGAGGCTTGCAGTTTCCTTTGTCCACTTCTGACGTTGCTGCAGTTCGGAGATGTATTCCCTTTGCCATCGGAGCCAAAAATGTTGTCGAATTTGTTCCAGTCTCTGGTAACGTTGCAGTTTGTTAGGGTTGACATCTTCAAGAGCAGGAGACGGGAACGTCGTCAGTGACCTTCCGATGAGAAAGTGCCCTGGGGAGAGGGAGAGAAGGTCGTTAGGAGTGGATGACATAGGACACAAGGGACGACTATTGAGTATTGCCTCCACTTGCGTAAATAAAGTTTGAAGCTCTTCAAAAGTTAGGTGAGTATCGCCTATGACTCTTTTGATATGATATTTAGCGGATTTTATTCCAGATTCCCAGAGGCCTCCAAAATGAGGAGAGTAAGCCGGGATGAATGAAAACTTGATCCCTTCCTGCGCAGCAAAGTCAGAAAGAAAGTGATTATTCGTTCTCAAGAATAAACCTAATTCTTTAGCTGCAGCAACAAAATTTCGTCCATTGTCGGAAAATATTTCTGTTGGCCTACCACGCCGCGATATGAACCTTCGTAGTGTCATTATAAATTCGTCCTTCGACAAACCGCTTACCGCTTCCAAATGAACGCATTTGTATCGCATGCAGACGAACAGGCATAAATAGCATTTTATGACTTGAGCTCCACGCCCTTTACGATTTGTAATAAAGAACGGCCCTGCAAAGTCTAGACCTACGGATAAGAAGGGAAAGTCAGGCGTTATGCGCTGTGCTGGGAGATTACCCATCTTTGGGCAGAGCGTTTTACCTTGGAAGCGTCTGCACTTTACACAATTGTGTACTGTATTACGAGCTAAGCGTCGCCCGTTAATGGGCCAAATAGTTTCTCTAACAGTGGCTAAAAGCAATTGCGGCCCGGCATGCATCTGGCGAAGATGCTCGCGTTCGAAGAATAATTTTGTCATGTGATGAGATGAATCAAGAATGATTGGATGCTTCTTTTCGTATGGATAATTGGAAGCATCAATTCTGCCACCCACTCTAATCAAATCGCGTTCATCAAGAAACGGCGAAAGTGATAAAATCTTCGACTTGTTGTTTATTGGTAAGTTTTGTTTGATAATTTGGTATTCATTTGAAAATGACTGCGACTGAGCTATGTAACATAGATAACTAAACGAGTCATTTAATTCCTCAGTGGTTAAAAAGCCATATCGCTTAAGTGGATTTTTTAAGTTAAAAATGAATCTTTTGACATACGCGAATATTCTCTGTAATTTGGAAAAGCGTGAATAATTTTCGAATTTGATTGCAGGTTCTTGAAGAGCGGCAGGATTCGCATGTATCGTTTTAACCTCAGGTAAGTCCTTTTGAATTTTATTTGGTTTGAGGATGGGCCAATCGTTTTCCTCTCTGGCGAGGAAGGGGGGACCGCGCCACCACAAATTGGACTCTGGTAAGTGACTAGGATTAATGCCTCTTGAAATTAAGTCTGCTGGATTGTCTGAAGTAGGTACGTATCTCCATGACGAAAGATGCGTAGTTTCTACAATCTCACCTATACGATTGGCTACAAAAGATTTCTTTAGATTTCCAGGTACGCTGTTTATCCATGCTAGAACAACGGTAGAGTCACACCAGTGGACTACGCGCGTAGGTTTGTATTTCATAGCCTCACTTACAGTCTTGGTTAACCTAGCAGCGAGCAGAGCAGCAAGGAGTTCTAGGCGAGGAATCGTCATAGGTTTTAGAGGAGAGACCTTAGATTTTGCACATAATAGCCTTATAGTTACCTCATTATCTACGTTCATAGACTTTACGTAGATGCATGCACCATAGGCAAGCTGGGATGCATCGCTAAACGTATGAAATTCTATGACAGTTGGATGATCGCATAAAACATTTCTGGGTATTTGCAGATTTGAGAGGTGATGTACGTTTTCAGAGAATGCTTTCCAAGAATTTTGAATTTCACGGGGAACGGGCTCGTCCCAATCAATCTTGAGGAGCCATAGTTTCTGTAGGATCATTTTAGGTTGTATGATGCATGGACTTAATAAGCCCAAAGGATCAAAAATTTTAAATGAATTAGACATTATCGATCGTTTCGTAATGCTGCTAGAACTTTCGGTGTATATAGGTCTTATGGGAAAATGTAAATAGTCTTTGGATGGGTTCCATCCTAACCCGAGGGTGCTCGACGACTCGCTCAGAATTAACTTATCGTTTGGAGTTTGTCCGATGTTTTCTATAAGATTAGGTACGTTGCTTTTATATTTACGCAAAGGGAAGCAAGCTGAATCTAGCGCTTCTGATACTTGTTTTTGTATGTAACGCAGCTCTTCCTCACTGTTTGAACCTGTAATAAGATCGTCTACATAGAAATCGTTTTGTATAATAGATTTAATTTGCTCATTGCTACACTCCTCCCCAACTTGCCAAAGACACCTTGTACTCAAATAGGCTGCACTTGCAGTACCGTAAGTGAGAACATTCAAGCGCAGGGCCTTTATGGGCTTCGATTCGTCATCTCTCCATAAAATTTGCTGCATATTTCTGTCGCTAGGGTGTACTTCTACTTGACGATACATTTTCTCAATATCGCCAATTAGTAAGTATTTGTGCTGTCTCGCTCTTATTAATATGGAGAAGAGAGACTCTTGCACGTTGGGGCCCACTCTGAGAATGTTATTAAGCGAGTATCCAGAAGATGTAGGAGCTGAACCGTCAAATACCACTCGAATCTTGGTAGATTCACTTCCCTCTCGGAACACCGCGTGGTGACACAAGAAATAATTCGGAGTTTGATTAGAATTAATATTGGATTCCGACAGATGGCCTAATTCGGCATATTCCCGAATAAAGTCGGAATATTGCGTTTTTAGATTTAAATTTCTACGAAATCTCTTTTCTAGGTTTAGCAGGCGCCTCTTGGCCATATCATATGACTCACCTAGACAATTAGGATTTTTGACAAAAGGTAATTTAACGCAGAACCTACCCGTGCTTAATCTAGTCGTAGTAGATAAAAAGTGATTTTCGCATAATTTTTCGTCGGTACTTAATATCGACCTATTCGGGAGCTCCTCAACTTCCCAGAATTTGTTTAAGATATTTTCGATTCTTATTAGTGGATCGTTTGTTATATCGCTTGAATAATTAAGTGTTTTGTTAAACGCATTTTTGACTTTCGGTAGCGGATCCTTTAATGTATCGTGTGAATTATTAAGTGCATCATTGAACGCATGATAAGATGAGTGATTGCAATGAACGTATTTTGAAGTGTTGGCATGATAGGGTCCGGCCACCAACCAGCCGAACTTGGAATCAATTAATTTTATATTTTTGGGACCCAATGAATACTGATCTGATCCCAACACATCCCAAAAGATGTCTGCCCCTAGTAAGACATCTATTTTGGCTGGCAAATTAAATTTAGGATCTGCCAACTGAATGTTATCAGGTAATTTTATGTGTCTTATGTTTACAGGAGCCTTCGGCAAGTCACCTGTCAGTTCATCCATTACTAAGCAGGATAAAGTGGTATTGTATGGATTATTTATTGATTTTAATTGTACATTACAGCTTTCACCTATTTTATTGCATGATTTATTTCCTATTCCAACAATGTTTATAGCGTCTATTTTATGCGTGTCTAATAGTAATTTTTGTTTCAGATTCTGTGTGATGAATGAAGATTGACTGCCGCAATCTAGGAGCGCGCGTACCTTCTCCGTTTTGTTAGTGACAGGGTTTGAAACCTCAATGATAGCTGTGGATAGTAAAACCTCTTTAGGACATTGCTTAGAAAAAGTCACAACGGATTCAGCTGAGGTTTCGGGTTGTGAATCAGTATCTCTATGTAAAATTGTATTATGCCCTTTGTTGTTACACACCATGCAGGGCCCTAGTCGACATTCAGATGTGCTGTGCCCCTGCCTCAGGCAGTTATTACATAAATTATGTTCCTTCACATCAGCTATTTTTTCATTATAGTTTTTACTCCTGAAGGTCGGACACTGATAAACCTTATGCGGCTCATTGCAGATAATGCATGCGAATTTTCGTTGAGTGTTTTGATTTGTACTACTAAAAGTTTTAACTTGGGATGTCTCTTGTGTGTTAGTATTACTCGAATATCTGTATGGCTTATTATGAATGCTCGACTGCTGCGAATTCGAACTGAGTCGAGAAGAGGAGGGCTGTATTTTGCTAAAATGTTCATAGTTACCACGATTTAACGATTCCAATACATCAGCCCGGTCCGTCAAAAACTTGTGAAACTGATCAAGGGTCGGAACATCATCAAACGAGTTACGTAACTCCTCCCACTTCCTCAAGCTGTGACTGTCCAGTTTGGAGGATAATATAAATATTAATAAGATGTCCCATTTGTCGGTGGGTTGTCCCAAACTAGCCAATGCACGCAAGTTTTTGGTCACATGATCAACCAAAAATCGTAATGACCGTTCCGACTCCCGGGCTATCTGTTTCACGTTAAGTAATGCGGATATGTGATAGTTTATGAGTAGTCTTTTGTTATCATAGCGTTTGCAAAGCAACGACCACGCCGAGTTATAATTTAATGACGACACTTCCAGATTCGATATTATTCGCGCAGCATCTCCCTCTAGGTATGAGATTAGGTAGTGAAACTTATGAATATCGGAAATTCGTTCGTTTAAGTGAATCAACGACTGAAAAGTATCACGAAATTCAAGCCAGCGGAAACATGCGCCATCGAACTTGGAAATCTGTATTTGAGGAAGCTTGAAACCGAAGCTCTGATCGTGTTGTTTATGAAGACATGGTGATTCAGGTGCTAATGATTTTCGACGTGTTTCGATTTGAATGTTTGTATTTTCGATGGTTGTTTTTGCCTTCGCAATACAGAAGATGATGTCATGCTCTATATTACCTCTTTCGTCAATTTCGGCATCCAAATTATCCGAATTTAAAACCTCAATCTCACTCTGCAGATTATCGAACTTGTTAGACAATCCCTCAAAACGGTTTAATTTGAGTGACAATTCGGCCAATTCAGTGCTGGATAATTCTATGTCTAATGCTTCTAAAGTTAATAAATAATTTTTAAATTTTGTTATTTGGCCTTTAATTGAACTACGTTTAACATTTAATTCTCTTAATTTAGCACTGGGTTTTTCTGATTCGGACGTCATGATTTAAAATATAAATAAAATGAGAAACTATAATTTATTTCGTAATGATTGCCACCTTCCAAACAACACGAATCAGTAGCTATGAAGGTAGGTAGGCAGCTGCCTCTTTAAAAATAATAGAAAACGAACTTAGTTGCGAACTTGCGATAAATATTTTACGTAATTTATTAATTAGTTAGTTAGCAATAATTTATTATTTTTAACTCGTTAGAGCTCTGGAGGGGTAGGGGGGATATGTCCAGCGGTGGACTCCCACAGGCTAATGATGATAATGATTAATTTAATTATTTGACTATTTGGTTTTATACCGCATAAACATTGAAATTATCAATTCACTACAAGTAGGTATTTATTCTGGTTATATTGTTATTGAATTATTATTAAATCATTAAATATGTATTAATTTATTAAATAATGAAAATCGCATTATTATCAAAAGGAAAATACTAGATTATTTTATTGAAGATATTCATAAAAATATTTAAGGAGTACGTACTTAAATATCGATTAATTAAATCAAGCGAATGTTAAGATTACAATGTACTCGTATTAAATAAGTATTAATTTGTTATTGCGCTATCTCCATTTCATACCTTCAACCTTATCTAGCACTTCAACCTTATCTACCTAAATTAATTAAGTAGGCAATGGAGTGAATTTAAATTGAATATACAATAACGTTTCAATACCACTTAATCGAAAAACAATCTTTCTGACTTAGCTGCAGTCGGTTAAATGCGTCCTCTCCTCATGCGTGACTCCTTGCCGCAGGAACTCAGATCCGAGCGATCGCCCGATCAGCTGATTGCGCGAAGTGCGAGGTTGCAATGCAATGGGTCAGTGACCGGGGCGCCCCGGTTGTATCTGGAATTATCGGCAGAATTTATGAGAATGGAATAATGATATTGGTATCTTGGTGGGGACTTACAGCTGGAACTTACTGGGTAAATAACTTAGGTATTACAAAGTGACAATTAAATTGAGATTAAATTCCTATAATACTGATGATGATGATGATGAATACTAATATACGTTTGTGCGAATTGTTTGTACCAACTTGAGTTAATCACGCCCGTGAATGTGAAACCGATATTTACAAACCAATCTGTAAATAAAACAGATGGAACTGAATGTACCTATATGTATAGTAAGCAATAGGTAGGCTAGGTAGTACGTATGGCTCTGAATTGGAACAGCTACGTTTCTCAGGTACGAACCACGCGAATGAAGCCGCGGGCGCTTACTATGTTTGTAATGTGTATTTTAGCGAATATAATATACTAGGTAAGGCTTCAGATTATTCTTAAATATGAAAACGTAAAAATAGTGATTAAAATTGAGCGAATAGAAGCGCGTAGACGTCGAAATTATTGACTTATGATAATTTGATTGCACATTATAGGTAATGGTGTGCTAGTTAATCTTACCTAGTCTTTACCACACCGTGGAGGCAACCAAGGACAACGATTTGGATTCGGGAAGTGTGGATGTTTGAAGGTGAAAGGAAGGGCACTTATCTTTTTTCCTTTGTTCGTGGCGAAGCCTTCGACTTTGCTTCGCTGCCGGAACCCGTCTTGTAGACCAATGTATGTTGTTGCGTTCTTTTCACCTTCTTGATTAGGTGTCGTAAGCTTGAAATTACTGCTTGAGTAGGTAGATGTGTTGAATCCAAATTCTTTCGGTTCGTAGTGAATGGATGGCGGACGCGTTTGATTGCAATGGTTTTTTCCTTTCGGGTCCTGTCACGGTCGCCAAAAAAACTTATGTCCGCGCTGGACACCTTGAGTTTAAATAAAACCCGAAAAACTTCAATAATAATTCGTGTATAATTAATTTAAATAAATACAAAGTTTTGTTGCTCTCGACACGGTTGAAGAAGTGGTTATGAAGATGTCGGTCAACTTAATACATTAAAAATGCGTATTTCTTGCGGTTGTTCTAAAAAACCTTGTTCTGCGGTGTGAGTTGCTTTCATAGTATGATAGGCGTTTCATCAGTAGGTACGTAACGGTTGCGGGCCGCGACACGAAGACATTCTTCGCAAAAAAACTGCATCCCTGATCCGCAGAGTGCGGGACAGTCAAAACAGCATCCTGAAAACAATATCTAACAGGCTCACCTATCCCATATGGAAGTGCTTCGTGCTGAGAGTGATCAAACCCACCTAGGTTGATCACTCTCAGCGCGAATACTTTGCGAGTAGGTATTTTGTGACTATATTTTTTGATTATATTTTGTGATTATTTTAGATTATATTTAATGTACATGTATATTATTTAAAATTGTTATTATTATTATTTAATTTTGGTCTTGATTTCTTATTATTATTATTTTCCTATTGTGCACTAATACAATATTTTAAGCTAGTTGTTAAGTTATTAACATTCTATGGATTTTAATTATCTGAAATAAATAAATAAATAAAATTAAAACCACCTATCCTACGTCAAGGATAGCAGTTTGTGCTAAAGGTACGCGTTGCCTGGTCGGATTTCGGCAACGGATTTTTGTTCGCTTTTTATAATATAAATTGGATTATAAAATCATAATATTCTTACTTACTTATTAATGAACGTAATTTTAATAACTAGTACATGTGATACCCGTATCATCATCATCAGCCTTTAGAAGTCTACTGCCGGAAATGGGCCTCCCCAAAGAGTGCCACGACGAACGGTCTTGAACCCATTTTTATCCACGGACTTCCTGCAAGCTTCACAATGTAATAAAATTGGTCCATCAGATAGGATGTCAATGATGAATGACTCTAAGCAATGACAGTTTTTGGTACTAGGAACCTAATACTGATTTAAACTTACAGTTGAATTAATCATTGATTTCCAATTACAGATTTATAAAGCGAGCTACCAAATGTTCACCGTCATCAGGTCCACCTAATTGACTACAGAATATTTCATTTTTAAGCTTATTTAAAAACTGAACACCATTTTTCTCTCGACGCACGAACAATTGGGTTTGCTTGTTCAGACTACGAGGATCATTTTGACTGTCCCGGTTTTCCATCTACACCTCGGTAAAAGCACTAAATTTGCGGCGCGTGAGCTGCTCGGATTGTTCGATTCAGTGTGTGGAACGCGATCGATGACGATACGTGGCCGAGCGACGTCAGCTTAGCAAGTAACGTCAGAGCTAGCACTTAGATGTTGCTAATTCTGTCAAGATGACAACAAAGGCACGTGTGCAATTATTGCAACAAGTTTGATGATACTATGAAATAAATAAATTACTGATTCATATTCTGAGTTTATATTTATTGTACCAAACCGCGCGGTTCAACCTGTTCAAAATCACTTTACATAAGGGTCCGTACGCCAAATGCTTGTTAGTAAGTATACCTTCACTTCATTAGTAAGTATACCTACTTACTTGATCTTTCCAAAACTCCGAACATCGCAAGTTCATAAATCAACTAACTAAACGCTTTAATAATATATTTCGATGAAACGCCGCACAGTAACCATCCTCTCAGATCTCCAGGTGATCAGATCTTTGAAGATGCCAAAGGGTAGTCAGGGGCATGTCGAAACATTTGGCATATACCCAGATTTTGCAGTAGAGTGAGTTTTCGTACTTGCTGTAGGTTACTTGGCAGGTTGAAAGCCCAGCGTCACTTTAGGAATATTTCCTGGTTTACCAAGATGTTTTCCTTCACCGTTTTAAGCTCGTGATAATACGCACTTAAATCGAATAGAAAATGTCATCGGTGCAAGACTGGGTTGGAACCAGCGGCCTCCGGATCGAAAGTCGGGGAACGTCTCAAAGGCCAACACGGCTTCTTAAGTTTTTAAAATTAACATAAGAATTATGCATGCGAGCATAAAGTAGGACCATAGTGTTACCCTGTTGTTTCATGGGCCTCGAGGAGGACCCCCTCCAGGAACGCGGGTGGTGCTGGATGGGGTCCAAATCAAGGTCAAGACCCAGATGAAATATCTGGGTCTCATATTGGATGGAAAATGGGCTTTCAAGGCCCATTTTGAAAAGCTCGCCCCAAGGTTCTTGGGAGCCGCGGCCGCTTTGGGAAGGCTGCTGCCCAACGTGGGCGGGCCGAGCGCCAACTGCCGTCGCCTATACTCCGGAGTGATTCGGAGTATGGCCCTGTACGGCGCACCGGTCTGGGTGGACGCCCTCACTCGCAGTAATAAGACCCTGCTGCGACGTCCGCAGCGGGTCATTGTAACGAGGGCAATACGCGGATACCGGACGGTGTCCTGGACATCATCATCATCATCATCATCATCAGCCCACATTAGTCCACTGCTGGACATAGGCCTCCCCCAATACACGCCACTGAGCCCGGTGTTCGGCCCTTGTCATCCACTTACTGCCCACCGCCTTTCGTAGGTCATCGCTCCACCTAGCCGGGGGGCGCCCCACACTACGTTTGCCTAGACGTGGTCTCCACTCAAGAACTCGTTTACCCCAACGGTTGTCGGTTCTTCGGCATATATGGCCAGCCCACTGCCACTTCAGCTTGCCAATTCTCTGGGCTATGTCGATGACTTTGGTTCTCTGTCGGATAATCTCGTTGCGGATTTTATCCTTCAGAGAAACTCCAAGCATAGCCCGTTCCATAGCTCGCTGTGCGACCTTAAACTGGTGAATGAGCCCCACTGTGAGTGTCCACGACTCGGCACCGTAAGTCATCACGGGTAGGACGCACTGGTTGAAGACCTTAGTCTTCAGACATTGTGGTATAGGCGACGAGAAGACTCGACGTAACTTACCGAACGCTGCCCAGCCCAACTGAATCCTTCTCTTAGCCTCCTTCTCGAAATTGTGTCTACCCATTTGCAATATTTGCCCGAGGTAAACGTACTCCTGCACAATTTCGAGTGGGTGGCCTTGTACGACGATTGGTTCCGGATGTATGCGATCATTAAACATGACTTTAGTTTTATCCATATTCATCCGGAGCCCGATTCGTTGAGAGGTATCAGCTAAGCCGTCTAGCATGTTCTGCAGCTCCTGCAGCGATTCCGCCATCAGGACTATGTCATCGGCGAATCGTAAGTGTGAGATGTGCTCGCCATTTATGTTTATGCCCATATTTTTCCAGTCCAGCGTCTTAAACATATCCTCCAATGCGTTAGAAAAGAGTTTCGGGGATATGACATCCCCCTGTCTCACTCCTCTACGTAATTGGATTGGATTAGACTGCTGGTCCTGTACTTGAACACTCATGGTCGCGGATTCATAAAGACATCTCAGCACTTCGATATAACGATAATCCACTTGACATCGCTGTAGAGATTCCAGAACAGCCCAGGTTTCGATGGAGTCGAAGGCCTTTTCGTAGTCCACAAATGCTAAGCACAGGGGCCTCCGGAGTTCTCCCGCGGTGAATGACGGAATTAAAGAGTTTCTGAAGCTCTTTTAGCACTGGAGCTCCTCCTGCTTTCAGAAGTTCAGATGTTATTCCGTCATCGCCGGGGGCTTTTCCGTTTTTAAGTTGCCTAAGTGCCATCTCAATTTCGTCCACACTGACATCCGGCAGTTCATCTGTAAAGTGGCGTGTAAGTGTGGCTCTAGAATCGCGACTATCGGGTTCAGGGCGAGAGGCATTAGAGTCGTATAATCGACCATAAAAATCCTCGATCTCAGCGAGAATCTGCGGTTTTGACAAGACGATGCGGCCGTCCAATGTTTTTAACTTCGTTAAATGGCTCCTTCCAAGCTGCTGGCTGAACACTTTAGATCCTCGGTTCTGCTCAATCGCCTTCTCTATACGGCGTGTGCTGGAGCACCGAAGATCACGTCTTACCAGCTTTGCTATAAGCTTGTTGAGGGCCGCCCGTTGCAACGAAGTGGCCTGAGTCTCTTCTCGTCGTCTTGCCATTAGCCGCAATGACTCATCTGAGAGATCCGATGTTCTGCCACCACGACTCATACTGAAGAACTTTCCGCCCTCTTCCCGTACGATTCCTAGGATGTTTTGTCCTGGACGGCGGGGTGTATCTTGGCGGGTGATCCCCCATGGGAGCTCCAAGCGGAGATCCTCGCCGATGTATACCACTTCGTTGTGGCGAGGAGACAGCTGGGGAGACTTTCCAGCGTGGGATGTTTCATTAGTCCGGTCCTAGAAGGGTGGGTCAGTCGGCCGTTTGGGTCGCTGACTTTCCGACTGGTGCAGGTACTTTCCGGTCATGGATGTTTCGGAAAATACCTGCACCAGATCGCAAGACGGTAGGCAACCCCAGCCTGTCACGAATGTGAGGCGCTAGAAGACACGGTGCTCCATACGCTGGAGGTTTGTGCCGCCTGGGGCCCGCAGCGGCACAACCTCTCAGCAATTATAGGCCGAGATCTCTCTCTGCCGAGTGTGGTAAATACCATGCTTGGCGACGAGAGATCGTGGCAGGCGGTTGTCTCCTTCTGCGAAGCAGTTATGTCGCAGAAGGAGGCCGCGGAGCGGGTCAGGGAGAACGATGCCCAAGCAGACCTGCTACGCTGCAGAAGAACAGGGGAGAGTAGGAGGCGGTTTGCCCGCCTCCTCCCTTTGTAGAGGGGTCATCGGCGGGAGGTCGGGGGACCTTTCCGCCTATTTCTTAACGGCCCCACAAGTCTGAGGAGTGGCCTTAGTGAGCAAGGCACAGACGCAGTGGCTCGGTTAAGGCAAATCCGGGCCTACCGCTGAGGCGAGATGGTGAATGCTAACACGACCCCATCTTGCCTCAACCAGGCGGAGGACTGCTCACAGGGGGGTTTTTAGTGGGTTCGAGCCCCACATACCCCTTTCCGCCACCCCCCATGGCGGAAAGGAAATGCGACGGCATTTTCCTCCCCTAAAAAAAAAAAAAAAGGACCATAGTGTTATGTATAGAAAAAGTCCAATCGCAAAAATACCAAAACCATCGTACAAGCTATAGTACTACACGCAGAAGTTAACTTGGCACCTGCGTGTGACTAGTGTGCTTCCCGCTCCCACCACACCGCCTAACACTCTCGCGAGTGAGAATGATACAAAACATAACAGCGAGGTGCCTAGTTAACCTCTGCGTGTTGTAACGTGAGAGTATCCCACTAGCTTGTCCTTGGTAGTCGACTACAATCATAATCATTTTAGTATCTTGGTTGTTTGTTTTAGTCAAAGTCAAAGTCAAAAGGCATTTATTTCAATAAAATCACTAGGATCACTTTGAAACGTCTTAGAAACTAGGTGAAGCTATGCCTGTTCCTCGCGACCAAGCCTAGAAGAATCAGGCAACAAAAACGGCCTGGTGCCTATCATTTTTCTCGATGATCCTTTTTCACAAAATGGAATTTAAAGCTTCAGTGTGGTGCCGATCGAACTAGGTGAGGCTCAAGATAAAAGTAATCTAATTATAATCCTTAATAAATAAGAGCTTATAAAAATGTGAAAAAAATGAAGACAAATCTGAGCTTCAACAAATGATCTAAGGGCAGCACACGCTACACTTGATGAAATATGTACCTACTGCTTATATAATTAAATAATACTTAAAATATGATGCAAGCAAAAACTGTAAAGACACTGCAAAATGGCATTTTAGCTGTCGAGGGGCAGAGCGACTTCAGGCCATGCGGTTTTATCAGTGCGTAGTTTACTTATAATATACTGCGGGTATGATAAGAATGGAATTTTTAAAAAGTTTTTTTGTATGTAGGGGGCAAAGGGGCGAAGGGTAATTAATGTCTGGCACTAATGAACCGATTCTAAAAATCATTTTTTTTTAATTGTTTTTTTTTTTAAATTACACTATCATTCTGTAACATAGGCTAATTATACCATATAGCTATGGTTTTTATTTTGATTAAATCAGATCAGAAAAATCAAAATTTGTAAATCAAGTTGCATGAAAAATCGCCGTTTGGCTTAGGTACCTACTAAGTTACTATTTTCTAATATGTGACAACTGTGCAATAATTTAGTCCGTGGACTAACTACAGAATAATAATAATAAAGTCATTTATTTTCTCTCACAAAAGGTTCTTAAGTAGAGTTAGAGTACATTGATGCAGCTAAATTGTAGACCTGTTTTGTGGGAGACTGGTGCCTGAGATAGGTTTTTAAAACCTGTATTACAGGTCACCAGGCTCCCACTCCACGGATTGTACGATCGACATTGCATTATGTATGTAGAGTATGTAGAGTTTGGTATAAGAGGGTATTTAGGACTTACGAGATAGGAAGTAGGAAGTTTTCAGTCTTCTGGTAGGTGAGGGATCTAAGTCAGTCTGTGACTTCAGTCTTACATTTGTTTCGACATAATTGATAGATGGATAGAACCTTATTCACTTAGTTATAAATATAAGGTCCTCGAAAGCAAGTAAAGTTGTGGGAGAAAGTGGTTCGGAAAAATTGCGAGCGATGAATATTTCCCTTTCTTCTCTTGTCCTTTACAAGGTTAGGGTCGTAGGTATATTTGGTAAGTGTAGTTAGGACTACTTGTAGTAGGAAGAGTTTTCTTACAGACAAGACGTCCCACCTATCGTAAAGCTCGGCTGTAGGGAAGCAATAAGGAAGGCCAGCGCTCACTTTTAGGATAACTCTTTGGGCTCTCTCTAAGACCAGAAGATGAGTCTTTGCTGTACCTCCCCATGAGGTGATACAGTAACCTAAGATTGATTGACATAGGGCTAGATATACTATTTTGATGGTTGTATGGTCTGCTACGTGTTTCATCGCGCTAAAAATGTAGATTAGCTTACGCAGTCTGGATGCCAGCATCTCAATGTGACGTTTAAAGGTAAGTGTTTGGTCAATGACCACTCCAAGGTATCCTAAAACTGCCTCCCAGTTGTTCCCACTTAAGTAAAGCGCAGTATTGTCGGCAAATGTTAGGATTCGTCCATTGTAAATTTTCATGTTGCAAAGGCCATTTATATAAACAAGAAACAACGAGGGCCGAGGATACTACCTTGGGGAACCCCGTAGGTCACAGGCTGTGACCTACGGTGATAAGGTTCTCTTCACTGATAAGGTTGTCAATGTTTACTCGTTATTTCCTGATACTTAGGTAGTCCCCGAAAAGCTGGAGCGGAAGACCCCTCACTACAATCATTTCAAGCTTCTCCAAAAGAAGGGGGATTGAGATCGTGTCGAAAGCTTTGGCCAAATCGAGAAAGACAACTAAGCACTTCTTTCTGTCGTCTAGGTTTGTTATAATGGAATTGTTCAGTTCATGGACTGCATCATTTGTCGACCTGTTGCAGCGAAAGCCATATTGAGAAGAAGAAAAAAGGTTGTTGGACTCAAGAAAACCTGTTAGCCTTTTGTTCATGAGCCTTTCCGAGATTTTGGAGATAGTGGGCAAGATTGAGATAGGCCTGAAGTTTTCGACACGGTCGTTTTCGCCGCTCTTATAAATAGGTTTGATAAGTGCTGTTTTAAAAGAACTCGGGAATTCTCCATTTGTGAACGCGAGGTTACAAATATGTGTTATTGGTCCGGTGAGCAAATGAGCGTATCTCTTTATGATACTGCCCGAGATTTGATCTAAACCCACTGCATTTTTATTTTTCAGGTTCATTATTATTTGAAATACTTCGTTATCATCTGTAGGGAGCAACACTAATGAGTTTTTGGGTGCAGCGGGTTGACAGCAATCGCTATTTACATCGCTGCTAGGGCTTGTGGTATCTAAGTATTCTGCTAGCTTTTTGCCTATGTTCGCGAAGTAAAGGTTAACATCATTGATACTCTTAGTTTGGTCAAGTTGTTGAAGTAGGTTAGTAGATTGGTCACCAGGTTTCTTTTGACCACTAATATCTCTAATAACTTCCCAAAGTTTCTTTTTATTATCTTTGGTATTTTCTATCTCTTGTTTCTCATACTTCCGTTTCGCTTTCTTTAATATTGAAGTACAGAAGTTTCTGTATTGTTTATATGTTGTTGATAATACTTCGTTATTTGGATCTTTTTTAATTTTTTTATGGAGATTGCCCCTGTTTCTCATGCAACGAAGCAAAGCTTTAGTGATCCAAGGTTTAAAAGTTCTTTTGCGGTTGGGTATCCTTACTACTTTTGTGTTATCTTTGATTGCTGTTTTCAGAAATTCAAGAAGTAAATTCGTAGCTGAGTTTACGTCATTGCTATTCAGAATAGGTTGAAAATCTATGTTATGTAAAGCGCGATCGAGACCATCGTATTTGACACGAGAAGTAGTTTTCTTCATGTATTCTAGTTTAGTGTTTAGCATCATGTTTAGGGCAACGCATTCATGGTCAGTGATCGATGATTCAACTATAAAACATAATGCATCGTGTTTCGTTTTCACCATCATGTGATCCAAACACGTCAGACCATGGGTTGGTAATATATGGCCTGGAAGTAGACCATGGATTGACAATACATTTAGGTAATCATGGCAACGTTTGTTTACTGTATCAGCTGTGATGTCAATGTTAATGTCACCGCAAAGGACTATATTTTTATAGTTACTTAGTCTGGCTAGTAGGGAATCGATACTATCAATGAAGCTAGTTGTGTCATTTTGGGCTGGAGGTCGATATATGCCTATTATGCAGGTTTCAGGATTTAGTTTAAGTAGGAGACAGTTCATTGCTTATTTGAGGTTCCTCATGAGATGTATTTAGGTGTTTATTATAATAAATAAAAACTCCTTCGTTTTGGGTTTTATTTTCAATTGTAGAGATTTTTTTAAAGCTCTTAAGATCAGGAATATATTAGGCAGAATGTAGCCAACATTCTGTGAGAACTATAACATCCCAATCTACTTTGGACCTAAGGATGAGTGTGGTAAAACTGTTTATATTGCAATTTATACTTCTGAAATTTTGCGATATGATATTAAAGTTGTGGAATTTATTTTTTCCTACATATTTTTCTGTCTTCTATGTCATAGTTTATTATTTCGCTACCGATATAGAGTCATGAATAATGATGAAGGTTCATGAGTTTTTGAATCTAATAACTTTTGTTTCCACTATGAGGTACGGAACCCTAAATATATACACGTTTGTTTGTTCGTTGTTTGGTAAAATTTATTTGTATAGAAAGGTTCTCAACGCATTCCTGCAACCTTCACAACATCGTCTATCGGGTGGGCACCTTCCTACCAGTATTCTCGTAGATGTGTGTGATGTATATTATTAGTGTTAGTTAGGTACATATATTCAAGACACAGACGTCTTCCAGTTTAGTAAGACACAGTCATCTTCGCTCACTTTGCTCGCTCGATCAATTAGAATTTCTTGAATGTATGTAACTAACACCAATTATTGTTCACACTTTAGTTTTACGAGGCAATATGCATTCTAATTTACAGTATGATAGTCGATTTTAGCGTGGCAAGAATATCTGGGTAAACCTAGGCATTAATGGCAAAATGGTAGACAGTAATGCTGAAATTGCAGGGAAAGATTAATTATACGATTGGATAATAACTACGCCGAAGACAGAAGAATAACAGACGAAGACAGAAGTTTTATATTTTAATATACCTATTATATTTCTTTATTTATGATAACAATTACAGTGCTAAAAAGGGTTTAATTGAAAAACGTCCATGGATAGCCGTGCTGCATCACCCCCCAAGATTAAACATTTCCGTGCTCATAACACATTTTTATCTGTTTTACTCCGCTTGCCTGTTTATCCTATTTCATAAAGTTTTCTGCAGATCTTTTTGAAACAAAACGACATAGTTTTGATTTAAGAAGATGCTGGTTTCATTTGTTACACTGAAATTCTGTTTGACTACAATTTTATTTGACACCTTCTTGAGTGGCCCCGTTCAACAGCGGAGTTTCTTTCTACTGCTCTTTTTAAGCCCATTTTTAAGCATATAGAATATAAAAACCCGCTCTGCTGGTATTTATATTGTGTGACTCGCTTGAATCGCAGTGCGGTTTCGGACTGAAATATAAATTTTCAAAAATAAAATACTTCTGTCTCTGCCGAAATTTCTAAACTTTTCACCCAAGCCATAAGATTGGTAGGTAGGCAAATCAAAGGTTTTTATTCTGATTATACAATCCATTTTGCTAGTAATTACTCAGAACTATTGTTAGTAAGAATTATATATATATATATATTGAGTCATTCTGAGCTAGAAGGTGACAAAAATAAAACAGTTTAATTTTTTATTTCTTGTGCGTATACACTAGCAAAAAACCAGAGCTATTTACCAGTGACGAACTTTAAGAAGTGGAAATTGATTAACACACATTTACCTATGTACTACTACTGCCTTTCGTTTTTCTTTCCGTCTGTACTTAAAATAAAGCTCGGTGGTCATAACACTAACCCGCTTTGTCGCGCTAAGCGTTTCATAAAAATGAGGTTAATTTCGAAGGAAACAATTCAAAAATACACCCGAACAGCTGGTGTGAGGAATGAAATAGACGAAATTCTTGAACCCATTTTGTTGGCGCAAAGATTTTACGGACTGCAAATATTGGACCCAGAATGGAGTTGGAAAAAATACGGAATCTACAGAATTATCAGCTTCATAGTATGTATTTACATTACTCTCGGAACTATCTATTTGTGCACGACGACTAAGGATCTGAACCTGATCATAGAAGGGATTTTTACGTTGTTGGCCAATGTGCAATTGTTGTTTAAACTGATTTTATTTGCTGATAAATGTAAAAACTTTCAAAAGAATTACGTCACGGCCAAGACAATCTACAACCTGATTAAAAATTCCCCGATAAAGCGTGGGAGGATTACCAGAAATTTAAAACTGTCGGTGAAAGCCCTAGTTCTTTTAATAGTCTTTACGGTCGCAACCTACTTGATTATCGCTCTATGGTTTGCTTTCAATGGAAATCGAGTATCTTTATCTCCTTCTACGTCTACTCTGATGCCGATGACGACTCCTTACTATGAGCTTGGATTGCTAATCCATTTATACTATCTTATAGAGGTAATATTTTGCCTTCTTATGATAGACCTATGGTTCATTATCTTGAGTTTTTTCTTCTTCGAGGCTAATGAGCTGTTGATTGAGATTTTGGATGTACAAAGGAACGGAGAAAGTGATGAATTGTACGCGAAGCAACTAGATGATTCCTTAAGAATGTTTTACGTACTATCTACACGTAGAATTGATGGAGTATTTGAACCTTCTCAACGATATATATAAGTGGATCTGCTTGCTGCCCATGACAGTAATGCTTATAGAAACTGGTCTCTTCTTGATGTTATTAAAAGAGGTATATACTTATAATCATGATTTCGTATATTCTGTAAAGTGTTTTATATGTAACTACTGATTTGTTTTTCCAGGGATTAAAAATGCAGATAGCCGTTGCCATGCTGCCGCTTTCCAGTGAAATTATCATGTACAACATTTGTGGAGACAGGATAAGTTCCACGGTAATGACTAAACGAAAAATCCTGACGCTTACGAGTACTTCAGGATTTTTCGTTTAGTCTATGGTTGTGTTTCCGCTTGTGCTTTATAAATCATTTTTTTTTAAATTTTGTTTCGTGGTCATAATCTTTGAATAGGTCGTATTATTCTTATTTTTTATACAATGGATGGCGGGCTTTCGGTTTCTGCTGCGTAGCTCTCAAGAACATTTTTGCTCCAACAGCGGTTCTCCATACTTAGAATATGTGAAGAAAGTTACTTAGTGGTCAATGACATTGTTTTTAGGCTGATAAGCTAAATATGGCATTCCTGCATTTTGACTGGACCAGTATGAAAGTAAAGGATCAGAAGAAGTACTACATCATAGCTTGTTACATGAACAAGAAAGTTGGCGTTAAGACCGCCGTCGGGTTCGATTTATCTCTTCTCACTTTAAGCTCGGTGAGAACGACACACATTTTTTTTTTCACATCACATTTCATTTCTCCACGCCAAAACCAGCTGAAACTAATTTTAGTTAAGCTGTATTTTTTTTATTTGGCAATCATACGTCCCAGCTGTTGGTAAGTTACCATGGCCTATGAACGCTTGCAATGCCAAAGGCATCACGAACGCGCTATCAACCCCGAACTCCCCTTTGAAATGATCCGGCAATCTTACCGTAGGAACACAACACTATTTGTGTTACCTGTAATAGGCTCTCTAAAGCAAAACAAATATTCAATCGAATGTAACAATGCTGTTGGTTCTCCAAAAAAATAATAAATAAACAAATAATGTAAGTTGGCTGCGATCTGTGCCTCCCCAGTCGGGCTGCTCCAATTTAGTGCGAGAAAATCTGGTGTGACAAATACATCGCTGGTGACTTAAATGCATTGTTACAAGAATAGTTATAATGTTAATGATAACATTTTGTGTAAACAATGTTGCGAAATGTAGTTAGAGTTACCTGATTCTCTGTAAAGTAAAAACTGCCACCATGTTGGAGAGAAAGCGCCGGGTGTCATATTCTGTTTCTTTAGGGACTTCGGCTTTAAAAATAACTACCTGCCTCACGAGTGCAAAAATTACTACGAATTAGTTTATTCTTTATCCCTTTTATCCTTTATTTTCATTTTAATACACTTGCAAGAACGAAATGTTGATGTGATATTAACACTAACTTTAATCGTAGTACTGTACCATCATTTAAAAATTATGATCGTGTAAGTACGTAGGTATCTAAAGTAAGGGCATAGTTTTGAGTCCTGTCTTTGTATATTTTTTTGGGATTTTATAATAATTCCTCTGTAGCAATAATCGTTAATACGAACCCTCATCTTTGCCTACCAAATCAACAATGCTATTCTGCCACAGAAAAGAGGGGACTCTTCTAACTCAGGTTATTGAAACTTAAAAGAAGAGTCACAAACCATGTAACATAGCACCTTATTTGGAACAATTTTTTTTTTTTGTTGCTTTACATTTAATAACAATTATGAACGCTATTTTGAGAATGTTCCTCCTACTCCTACTGATAATGGCTTTGTTAGCGTGATACCCGTAAAAGTTTTTATTAGGTATAATATTCTGGTTACGATAATGATGCTTACTAGACCTTGACATTTTGGTACCTAATATTGATTTAAATTTACTGCATAATTAATAATTGATTTCTAATTACAGATTTACAAAGCGAGCTACCAGATATTCACCGTCTTCAGGTCCACCTAATTGATTACAGAATATATTTATCAACGGAACACAATTTTTTTCTCTTCGCACAAAAATTGGGTTTGAATTTGCTTATCTTTGCTTGTCTGACCATGATGATCATTTTGACAGTCTTTTCTTCTACAGTTTATACACTGACATCGGTCGCGTACGTCACGAGTATGCTGACCGCACACCATCAGACCATTACTGTCAGAAAAATTAAACCATCCCAACAACAGTCAGGACCGAATCCGTCAGAAAAATTAAACCAACCATTCAATGAGGACCGTAAGTCCTCCGATTAGTTGATTTAATTTTTTGACAAACGTTTTCTGATAGTATGTATGCGGCCAGCCTAACCGCAGTGCATTTGCGGCGCTGACACTAACAGTCGTCGGATTAATGTGGGAACCCGATTGATGACGTTACGTGGCCGACGTCAGCTTACCAAGTAACGTCCAAGTTAGCACTTAGATATTGCTAATTCTGTCATGATGACAAGCACAGGCACGTGCACAATATTAATTAAAGTTACTGATAATTTCTAATAAATAAATTACTGATTCAAAATCTGAGTTTTTAACTTTTCTACCAAACCACTCTGTTCAACCTATTTTAAATCACTTTTCATCAGGGTCTGTGCGACGTATGCTTTTTATCACTTCATTAGTAAGACGCAGACGCAGACGTATAGCGCATTTGAGATGTGGTGCTGGAGACGGCGTTAACGTTGGACAGGCCGGAGAACAAACGTGTCAATACTCAAGGAACTCAAAATCACCACTAGGCTATCATCCATCTGCCTCCAACAAGTCCTTGAATATTTTGGGCACTTAGCAAGGAAATTGAGTGACAACTTGGAAAAGCTCGCGATGACCAGCATAGTCGAGGGGAAGAGACCATTTACAACACTATTTGAAACACTATTTGAATTTGAGGGCTTCGGCCTCGCCGAAGATGCTTGATTCCAAATTTCACATTGCCGTACATCTCATCGTCTCATCGTCGTGCACCAATGGATTTTTCATTCGGAAACTTTATGTGCGCTATGCTAGTGCTCTCAAACGGTGAAGGAAAACATCGTGAGGAAACCAGCATGTCCTAGAACCTAATAGTAGATTATGCAACAAGGGCTTAAAGTAGTGTATTATGTCCCGGGCGCTATATTGAACCCCCGAGAACGAGGGATTCTAGCGATTCTTTCGAGCGGAGCGAGGGAGTTACGGCAAGAATCCTGAGTACGAGGGGTGCAATTTCGCCCCAGACAAATACACACTTAAGCCCGCGATGCATACTGTACTTTTTATACTTTCTGCGAGTTTTAAGCTTTCGGGATGGTATACATGTTATGAATCACCTTGTTTAGGTAGGTGTAACGTGTTTTATCATTTTTACCATTATTAAACAGATTTTCTAAAATTACAAAACAATCATTAACAAATTTATTGAAATTTGGACAGGAAAACGTCCGTCCGATCTACGAGTAGTTATCTAATGATAACATAATGGTTTCAAATTACACCGCATTTGTTAAATAATTACGCAAGAAATTCAGTAAAGAGGTATGAGAATTTGCTGAAAGTACCTAAAACCAATAATTGTTCACACTTTATACTTACAAGGAATTATTCATCCTATTTTAAAGTATGATGGGCGATTTTAGCATGGCAAGAGAATAAGGAAACCTAGTTGGTTAATTGGCAGACAGTTGCTGAAATTGCAGCGAAACGGTGAGGCGTCGAAGGATTAATAATTATGTGATTGGATAATAACTAGCCCATCTTAAACAGGCGAAGACAGAAGTGCTATATTAAATTTCATTCTTGACTTCATCATCATCATCATCATTTCAACCGTTCGACGTGCTGAACGTGGCCTCCCCCACATACAGAGCAATTTCCTTATTATTTTATTTATTTATTTTTTCCTTAGTCGCCTCTTTCGACATCCGCGGATAGGTGGATATGGAGGGGCCTATTCTTTAGACGGGGCTACCACGGCCAACTTCTTTCTTGACTTAGTTTATCATCATCATCATTTCGCAAAGCTACCTAATGAGATGGGTATATCCATGGCCAATCATTTACTTTTTTTAAATAAAACTATTTATTTTTGTATTTGTTGTACGTTTAAATTTGCATGAAACCAGAGCTATTTACTGATAATAGTCAAACTTTAAGAAGTGGAAATTGATTATATCACATTTCTTCTTTTTTTTACGGTATAATAGATAAACTTTATTTACAGAAAGAAACTTAAAACTAATACAAGTTAACATTTACAAAATACACAAGAAACAGTTGAGCCATCTAAAGACCGTTACAAACGATCTATAGATAGCTCAACTGATCCAGATCACTGCCAGTCGGAATCGTCCCCAAGACGCTGGCGGAATTGCCACGCTGGATGGCAATGCTAATTCGCTGGGCCAAATAAGAGCCAGCTCTCGGGTCACGCGTCGCTTCGATCAGACGTATATTCTGTATATTCGTTTACGAGTTCTTATTACTATTCGGTTTTCCTTCCGTCTGTACTCAAACTAAAGCCCGGCTGGCATAACACAATCCTGCTTTAGTGCGCTAAGCGTTTCACAGAAATGAAGTTAATTTCTAAGGAAATAATTCAAAAATACTCCCAAACAGTTGGTGAGAGAAATGAAATAGACGAAATTCTTGAACCCGTTTTATTGGCGCAAAGATTTTACGGACTGCAAATATTGGACCCAGAATGGAGTTGGAAGAAATACGGAATCTACAAAATTGTCACCTTCATACTCTGTACCTACACTACTCTCGGAACCATTGATGTGTGCACTAATACTTCAGATCTGGCTCTGCTCATAGAAGGGATATTCACATTGCTGGTCAATGTGCAATTGGTGTTAAAATTATTATTATTCATCGACCAATATAAAAACTTTCAAGAGAATTACGTCAAGGCCAAGACAATCTACAACCTGATCAAAAAGTTCCCAATAAAGCGTGGGAGGATTACCCGAAAATTTAAACTGTCGGTGAAGTCACTATTTATTTTCATAGTCTGTCCGGTCGCAACGTACTTGCTCATGGCTCTATGGTTTGCTTTCAATGGAATTCGAGTGACTTTATCTACTACTACATCTAGTCTGATGCCGATGAAGACTCCTTACCATGAGCTCGGACTGCTAATCCATTTATACTACCTTATAGAGGTAATATTTTGTCTTCTTATGATAGACCTATGGTTCATTATCATGAGTTTTTTCTTTTTCGAGGCTAGTGAATTGTTGATTGAGATCTTGGATGTACAGAGGAACGGAGATAGTGATGAATTGTACGCGAAGCAACTAGATGATTCCTTAAGAATGTTTTACATACTGCACGTGGAATTGATGGAGTATTTGAATCTTCTCAACGATATGTTTAAGTGGATCTGCTTGGTTCCCATTATATTTGTACTTATTCAAAATAGTCTCTTTTTGATGATATTAAAAGAGGTAAATGCTTTTAATCATGACTTCGTCTATTCTGGAAGGTTATTCATAATTATGTAAGTACTGATTTTTTTTCAGGGATTTCATGTGCAGTTATGTGTTTCCATGCTACCACTATCCAGTGAAATGTTCGTTTACAACATTTTTGGAGAGAGGATTAGCTCCACGGTAAAAACTAAGCCTGGCGTTTTTAGTCGCTTGCGCTTTTTGAAATTTCCATTTGAGAATGCTCCCAGTTATCTTTTTAATAGTCTAAAAAAATAATTCAATAAAAGTCGGCTGTATTTTTTGATTTTGATAATACTTTCGCTGGTGTATAGGGTATGATCCCGGGGTGGTCCCATATTAATTTGTCCCGTAAAACTTAAAAAAAGTCGTCATCTCTTGAAATCACCACTTGCCGAATTTTTTTTTTGTCGAAGTTGTGTGGTATAGCTATCCCCGCGACTTCGTTCGGTTGCTGCTACTTTTACATAAACTTTAAACTTAGGGGTTGTGTGTCAGGAACTTCTTTCTGTGCACCCATACGTTACAACAGGAAGCTACCCTGCAAATTTCACACTCTTAGTAGGCTCTGCGTTTATTTTCAAAGAGAATAAAACCACTACGTTTGATTGTCAGTCAGTCAGTCAGTACCGTAAGAGTTATTATTGATGATGAATGGATGTTATACTTCTTTTTCTTTTTATTCGAAAGTGTCATCCTCAGCAAGTAAGCAAAACGCAAAGAGGTTGATATTTATTATTAGATTAATCTTGTAGATATTCAGGAATTTGAATTTCGGTTTTTAGTTTTTGTAAAAAATATCTTATTATATAAAGAGTCTTCTTAATTTGGAATAAACGGAACACTTTGTTATCCGTCTATCTGACTGTCTGTCTGTCAAGAACTTTTTTCTCAGATACGACTAAAGGTATCAACTTGAAATTTATACCAACTATTAGAATCTGTGAGCTTATAGTGCCGTATAAAAATCAAGTTTCTGGCTCAATGCATTAAAAAGATTTGGCAATGAATGTCAAAATTGTATGGAAATGCCAAAAATGAAATACCTTTAAGGTACTTTCAGTTACCTCTCAATTCTGGAATTAGGAATGCTAAGAGCTTTTGACTAAATGTAAGAAAATGTATAACATTGAGGAGTTTTGCTTTTTTTACCCCATTGGATTATTATGAGACAAAGTTATATTTGCGGTCAATATCAATACTCAATACATTTATTGCTTTGAGTATTGAGTAGATATTGATATTGACCGCAAATATAACTTGGTCTCTTATTAATCCAATTTATCATAAAATGAACAGCGTAAGCGACCGCTAAATATAAGTTTTCTACTTCTTACACTTGAACCACAAACCTCCAAGCCACATGTTTGGAATCATCTAAACATCCAAACATCCTCACAAACTTTCGCATTTATAATATTAGTAGGATAGGATGGGTGGCGGGCTTACGCTTTCTGATGCATGTGCTCCACTGGAGAACATTACTGCCCCAACAGCCATTGTTCTCCGCCTTTAGGATAAGTGAAGAAAGTATGTGTCTCATGTTTTCGATTGCCTTGTTACCAGGCTGATAAAATAAATATGGCATTCCTGCATTTTGACTGGACCAGTATGAAAGTAAAGGATCAGAAGAAGTACTACATCATAGCCTGCTACATGAACAAGAAGGTTGGCGTAAAGACCGCCATCGGGAACGATCTATCCCTTCTCACTTTAAGCTCGGTGAGAATGACACACATTTTGAATTTTAGTTATAATGTTTAAGATAACATTTTGTGTAAACAATGTTGCGAAATGTAGGTAGGCTACCTAAACCTAAACTTCTGTAAAGTAAAAACTGCCACAATGTTAGACAGAAAGCGCCGGATTGTCATATTATGTCTCTATATAGGGACTTCGGCTTTGATAATGCCTCACCTGCCTCACGAGTACGAACAGTACTACGAATTATGTTATTCTTTATCCCTTCTATCCTTTATTTATCTTCGTTCTTATACAATTCAATCAAGAACGAATTGTCGACGTTAAAGACGAGAGAAACGAATATAAAAAGTAACGAATGCGTAAGTACGTAGGTATCTTAAGTAAGGTCTAAAGTCTAAAGTAATATAAAGACAAGACTCGAAACTATGCAGTTTCGAGTCTTGAATTTGTATTTTTTTTTGGGATTTTATAATAATAATTCCTCTATAAAAATAATTGACAACAGGACATACGAACCCTCGTCTTTGCCTATCAAATCAATAATGCTATACCAACTATAACCAAATATGAACGCTATTTTGAGAATGTTCCTCTTATGCCAACTGATAATGGCTTTGTTAGCGTGATACCCGTAAAAGTTTTTATTAGGTATAATATTCCGGTCACGATCAGGATGCTTACTAGACCTTGACATTTTGGTACCTAATATTGCTTTAAATTTACTGCTTAATTAATCATTGATTTCCAATTACAGATTTACAAAGCGAGCTACCAGATATTCACCGTCTTCAGGTCCACCTAATTGATTACAGAATATATTTATCAACGGAACACAATTTTTTTCTCTTCGCACAAAAATTGGGTTTGAATTTGCTTATCTTTGCTTGTCTGTCCATGATGATCATTTTGACAGTCTTTTCTTCTACAGTTTATAAACTGACATCGGTCGCGTACGTCACGAGTATGCTGACCGCACACCATCAGACCATTTCTGTCAGAAAAATTAAACCATCTCAACAACAGTCAGGACCGAATCCGTCAGAAAAATTAAACCAACCATTCAATGAGGACCGTAAGTCCTCCGATTAGTTGATTTAATTTTTTTGACAAACGTTTTCTGATAGTATGTATGCGGTCAGCCTAACCGCAGTGCATTTGCGGCGCTGACACTAACAGTCGTCGGATTAATGTGGGAACCCGATTGATGACGTTACGTGGCCGACGTCAGCTTTCCAAGTAACGTCCAAGTTAGCACTTAGATATTGCTAATTCTGTCAAGATGACAAGCACAGGCACGTGCACAATATTAATTAAA
This sequence comes from Anticlea derivata, assembly GCA_947579855.1. Lineage (NCBI taxonomy): Eukaryota > Metazoa > Arthropoda > Insecta > Lepidoptera > Geometridae > Anticlea > Anticlea derivata. Next base: position 11,105,135 of record OX388264.1, read on the forward strand.
GTTACTGATAATTTCTAATAAATAAATTACTGATTCAAAATCTGAGTTTTTAATTTTTCTATCAAACTACTCTGTTCAACCTATTTGAAATCACTTTTCATCAGGGTCTGTGTGACGTATGCTTTTTATCACTTCATTAGTAAGACGCAGACGCAGACGTATAGACGCATTTGAGATGTGGTGCTGGAGACGGCGTTTACGTTGGACAGGCCGGAGAACAAACGTGTCAATACTCAAAGAACTCAAAATCACCACTAGGCTATCATCCATCTGCCTCCAACAAGTCCTTGAATATTTTGGGCACATAGCAAGGAAATTGAGTGACAACTTGGAAAAGCTCGCGATGACCGGCAAAGTCGAGGGGAAGATACCATTTACAACACTATTTGAAACACTATTTAAATTTGAGGGCTTCGGCCTCGCCGAAGATGCTTGATTCCAAATTTCACATTGCCGTACATCTCATTGTCTCATCGTCTTGCAATGGATTTTCCATTCGAAAACTTTATGTGCGCTATGCTAGTGCTCTCAAACGGTAAAGGAAAACATCGTGAGGAAACCAGCATGTCCTAGAACCTAAAAATTCTAAGACATGTGACATGTGCATGAAAGGAGCCACTAAGAGGCGCACTTTGTTTCAAATAGTGTTGTGTTCCTGCGGTGAGTAATGTTACCAGAGCTCTTTGGGGGGGGGGAGGGGTTTGGCAGGCAACGCATTAGCAATCTAAGGCTCGTATTCAGAGACACGACTCAATCATAGATTTAATCACAGATCAGATGAACTCTATTTAACTATTGAATCTCTTCCCAAACATAGCTTTTATTCAAGAACGGTACTTAAACTACTCTCAGCTGAATCGAGTCTCAAATCTGTACTCATGTGATTCAGCCTGTTCTCGTTTTTAGATCCGTTTTACGCAGAAGTTCTATAGATAGATCCATGCTGGGAATATGATAGAACAACTATAAAGTGAAGTATAATTATGTATCAAATTACGTGTAACGGAACGCTGCTTAAAGAAAATGACAAATTTAAACAAAGTAGTCAATCATTTTTTTTCATTTCACGGAGTTTCTTACAAGTTTTGGAGGTTTTTTTATTTTGTCTCGCACGACTTGTGCATTTGCCATTTTAATTTCAATTTGTATTTCGATGTTTCCCGCCTTTTTTCGTTTTGGCTGTTGGATTTATTTGAAAGTTATATATTCGTATATACTATTCGTAGAACCTGTAATTGGCTCTCTAAAGCTAAACAAATGTTCAGTCAAATGTAACAAAGCTGTTGGTTCTCCAAAAAAAAAAAAAAAAAGTTAATACTCAACAGGACGGTTACATACACAGTTCTGACCCCGAACTAGGATTCCCTGTGTCGTGGGTATCAGAAACCACGAGTACCTACCATGGTATCACAACACCCAGACCCAGACCATATTGTAGGTATTTGCAGATCATGCAAACATTGTCCCGCAGGAAGATCGGGAATCATGTTGAATGATGTATTAATTCAATGAAATTAAACTGGTAGGAAATAAAGGAGTGTCTGTACATAACATATTAAATTTTCATTTAATAAAATTACATAGTAAACTTGGTCTATATTGTTATATTATAATTACATACCTACTTTATTATTTGTATTAAAAATGCGATAATGATTCCTTGTAACTAAAGTGTGAACAATTATTGGTTTTAGGTAGGAAGGTACTACTTTCAGGAAATTCTATTATCTATGTGCTGAATTTCTTACGGTATTATTAAATAAAATGCAGAGTCATTTAAAACCATTATAGGTATTATCATATGACTAGCATAACGTGGCTACGTTCGCATCGCATTCAATTTTTTTTGAATTTTTAATCACGTAGGTACAGTGGCGGATTTGCCTTAAGGCTCAGTAGGCCCGGGCCTAGGGCGGCCAGATATTAGGGGCGGCAAATCGTGACCAAACATTTGTAGAAATTGTCGTAGAAAAGCTCATCATCTCAGAATATATTTACATTTAGCAGAGAGAGCGTCAGAGTTAGCACTTAGATGTTGCTAATTCTGTCGAGATGACCAACACAGGCACGTGTGCAATATTGCAACAAGTTTCATGATACTTATACTACTTAATATGAAATAAATAAATTACTGATTCATATTCTGAGTTTATATTTATTGTACCAAACCGCGCTGTTTAACCTGTTCGACATCACTTTCCTTAAGGGTCCGTGCGCCGAATGCTTGTTTATCACTTCATTAGTATAGATAGATAGATAACACTTTATTGATTACCACACAGAAATAATACAGAGATAATATAACAATTACAAGGCAATACAATAGGCGGCCTTATCGCTAAGAGCGATCTCTACCAGGCAAACCTTTGGATGGACTGGAATGAAAATAGAAGGGCTTTAAATATAACTAAAATAATCAAAGTGATATTCATAAAATTAGAATAAAGTAGGAATACCTAAAAATAAAAACAAGATATAGTTAAAGGTATAAATAGGATTAACTACTTTTACATTTAAATAACAGAATAAAAAGGTAAAAATATATATACAAGGTGATTCATAACATGTATACTATCCCGAAAGGGGGTTATTCTACAACCAATTGGCAATAAACGATAGTGAGAGACTTGGCTTTTCTGATATTGACAGGCTAAGCGTTCCACAATCGAACAGCTTGCACTGTGAACGACTTCTCATAGAAGGAAGAAGAGTGGACATGAGCTTTAAGTCGGTTGGTGTCAGAGGATCGTAGGTTACGTGGATTACCTAGATAGGTGCAAAGACTGGAACCGTTCCTTAAGGTAGGAGGAGTCAAGGGAGAAAAAAGAGTATTATGAAGGAGATTGAAAATATGAGCATTCCGGCGAAAGCGGATTGGCAACCACTTGAGCTTGGTGCCAACCCAAAAAAGCAAAAAAAACATTTACATACATTTTCAGAAAAACTGTAAATAAATTTCAACTTTTTTTAATGCAGTTCTTATTTTTTTCAAAATCGAGCCCGTAACTCCTAGCCTCACTTTTCGATTACTCTCACGGTTTCCGATTTCGCCTCAGTGGCCCTGAAACAAAACTCACCCTGTATAGGTTCTCAAATCACGCATTAACGTTATAACGGTTTTGATCCTTCTCCATCCACCGAGTTCCTGCAACCTTCACAACATCGTCTATCGGGTGGGCACCTTTCTACCAGTATACTCGTAGATGTGTGATGTATATTATTGGTGTTAGTTATGTTCATGTTAGTTATGGAAAAAGGCCAGGTTATGAGTACCCTAAACCGACGAGCATGTATGAGGAATGTGATGAGAGTGAATGAAGCAAAAGAGGTATGTCAGGATCGTAGCAAGTGGAAAACCGTGGTCTCTGCCTACCACTCTGGGTAACAGGCGTGATTTTATGTATGTATGTATGTATATAGTTATGTACATACATTCAGAATAAAGTCGTCTTCCAGTTTAGTTAGACACGCTCGCTTTGCTCGCTCGATCAATCAACATTTCTTGAATGTATGTAACTAACACCAATTATTGTTCACACTTTAGATTAACAAGGCATTATTCATTCTATTTTACAGTACGAGAGTCGATTTTAGCGTGGCAAGACGATCTAGGTAAACCAAGGCATTAATTGTCAAATGGCAGACAGTAATACTGAAATTGCAGGGAAAGATTAAATAAATAATTGGATAATTACTACTCCGACTTTCTTATACAGACAAAGGCAAAAGTTTAATATTATAATATTTCTTGATTTATTAATAAATACAGCGCTGAATAGGGCAATGGGTTTGATTGTAAAACGTCCATGGATAGCTCGTAACTGGGCCTAACCGTGCTTATGGTTAATATTATAAATTTCCGTGCTCATAACACATTTTTTTCGGTTTAATGCGCTTGCCTGTTTATCCTATTTCTTAAAGTTTCTGCTGAATTTTTAAATCTTAATGACATCGTTTTTTGCTAATTTCATTTGTCATACTGGAATTCTGTTTGACTACAATTTTAAACACCTTCTTGAGTCGCCCGTTCAATAAAATAAATAAATATAAATATTCCGGACATATTCACACGGTCAACTGATCCCAAACTAGGCATAGCCTGTACTATGGGTACCAGATACATAATAGATACATATTTAACACCCAGACACATAATAAACATCTGTGTTTATCACAGAAATGTTTGTCCTTTCGGGAATCGAACCCGCGACCTCTAGCGATCTCTAATAGTTGAGTTTATGTCTACTACTCTTTTTAAGCCCATTTTTAAGCACACAGAATTTAGAGATTCTTTCTGCTCGTATAAATTGTGACTTCCTTGAATTGAAATGCGGGTTCTGACATAATAAGATATTTGCAAAAAAATACAAAAAAATCACAAATTCCTATCCTTCTCACCCAAGCCAAAAGATTGGTACGCTCATGGCCAAATATCTTGAAATAATACAATTTACTTCTTTTTTTGATGTGCGATAAACTTTTATCTACATACTATGTGTGTGATTTTCTTTCCGTCTGTACTTAAAATAAAGCGCAGTGAGCGTGCATAACACTAACCCGCTTTATCGCGCTAAGCGTTTCGCAACAATGAGGTTAATTTCGAAAGATAAAATTAAAAAATACTCCCAAACAGCTGGTGAGAGAAATGAAATAGACGAAATTCTTCAACCCGTTTTAGTGGCGCAAAGATTTTACGGAATACAAATATTGGACCCAGAATGGAGTTGGAAAAAATACAGAATCTACAGAATTATCAGCCTCATAGTCAGTATTTACATTACTCTCGGAACCATCGATGTCTGCACGAAGACTACAGATCTAATCCTGATAATGGAAGCGATTTTTACGCTGTTGGCCTCTATGCAATTGTTGTTCAAATTGTTTTTATTTGTTGATCAATATAAAAACTTTCAAAAGAATTACGTCAAGGCCAAGACAATCTTCAACATGATCAAAAATTCCCCGATCCAGCTTGGGAGAATTACCCAAAATTTGAAACTGTCGGTGAAGGTCCTTGTTTTTTTGATAGTCTGTCCGGTTGCAACCTACTCTCTTACCGCTCTATGGTTTACTTTCAATGGAATTCGAGTGACTTTATCTCCTACTACATCTACTCTGATGACGATGAAGACTCCTTACCATGAGCTCGGAATGCTAATCCAATTTTACTTTATCGTAGAGGTATTATTTTGCCTTCTAGTGGTAGACCTATGGTTCATTATCATGAGTTTCTTCTTCTTCGAGGCTAGTGAACTGTTGATTGAGATCTTGGATGTACAGAGGGAAGGCGACAGTGATGAATCGTATGCGAAGCAACTAGATGATTCCTTACGAATGTTTTACAAACTACACGTGGAATTGATGGAGTATTTGAACCTTCTCAACGATATGTTTAAATGGATCTGCTTGATTCCCATGACGGCAATGCTCATCGAAACTAGTTTTTTCTTGATGTTATTAAAAGAGGTAGATACTTATCATTATGATTTCATCTATTCTGGAAGATTTTTCTATAATAATCGAATATGTAAGTTCCTACTGATTTCTTTTTTCAGGGATCAAACATGCAATTATTTGCCGCCATGCCACTGGTAATGAGTGAAATGATAATTTACAACATTTCTGGCGACAGAATCAGCTCCATGGTATTAACGACCCTAGACAATTTTAGTACCTTATATTTTTTTTACTTCACTTACAAAGACTGTCATTACTGTCTTAGAAGTAGCTGTCAAATTAGATCATTTTCCTATTAAATTTTCACGCGCCTAATCCAGAGTAGAGCAACAGACGTGACAGTAGCGGAACAACGAGATTTCGGGGTCGTGCGTGTTGTGTTCAAGGAATACATGTTATTAGTCACCACAGGCGGCATCGGCGTCTGCGGCTGAACCTAGGTAGATGCTTAGGCGACCGGACGCCGTCCAGTCAGCGCTTTTTAGCATACACTCTACATCCACGTGCTATGCTGGCAGCTGAATTACGGTGCCATTCATCATCATCTTCATCATCAGCCCAGCCCGTAGAAGTCCACTGCGGGACATAGGCCTCCCCCAAAGAGTTCCACGATGAACGGTCTTGAGCCTTTTCCATCCACCGACTTCCCGCAACGTTTATAATGTCGTCGGTCCATCACTTACTTACAGTTGAATTAATGACTCATTTCCAATTACAGATTTATAAAGCGAGCTACCAAATGTTCACCGCTCGCTGCCAAGTCTACTCATGTCACTTTTGCACTCCGTAGAGGAAATTGCCCTCCTGTAAACCTAAATGGAAGCGAACTCCCACATAAAGACTCTGTAAAATACCTTGGTTTCACTCTGGACAGACGCTTGACCTGGAAGGACCATGTTAAAGCTAAGAGATCGGAACTTGATTATCGATTCAGGAGCCTATACTGGTTGCTTGGACCTCAATCTCGTTTGTCACTACTTAACAAGCGGATTGTATACAACAGTATCCTCAAACCGGTATGGACGTACGGGATACAAATATGGAGCACAACGAGCAAATCCAACCGCGCCATCATCCAACGTGCTCAAAACAAAATCCTTCGTACTCTTGTCAACGCACCATGGTTCACGACCAACAAGGAAACCCATGAGTACCTGGAAGTCCCTACAGTAGACGAGGAAATAAAACTCAGAGGAGAAAGCTACTTGGGCAGCCTCGAAAGCCACGCCAACCCACTCGCAAGAGCTTTGGTTGAGAAACCAACAACCACGAAAAGGTTAAAGAGGAGCCACATCCTGGACAACCTGCAAAAATGAGGGAAGAAGGACTGATGAGTCTGGATCCCAAACGCCACTAAACAAGCAGCTCATCCGCCTATAGTCCACCAACTGATTGCGGATAAAAGAAATGAACAAAAAAAAAAAAAAAAAACCAAATGTTCACCGTCTTATTTATCAACTGAACACCATTTTTCTCTCGACGCACGAATTATTGGGTTTGTTTGACTTTGTTTGTTCAGACTATGGAGATCATTTTGACAGTTTCGGCTTGCCTTCTACACTGACTGCAAATACTCAAACTCAGTGTTTATTTCAATAAAATCACTAGGATCACTTTGAAACTATTTATTAAATACTTATTTAGCACTGATTCATTATCTGAGTATTATTTTAAAACGCGCTATCTTACCTATTCTAGACACAGTTGACGTCAATAACCGTAGGTACATAGCCTACCCACCTAGCATACAGTGATTTATGATATGGTAGTTTCATGCTTGCTTGTCGCTCACCCAATTTTTTTCAAAAAATGACCATTCGTTTACGTGACGAAGGCACAGATGAACGTACGGGTAGACTGTTCAACATATAACCCTCCGGTATTCGGGTAATAAAATCCATTTTTTCTTTCTTTTTTTTTTTCACACACGGTCATCTGATCCCAAACAAGGCATAGCCTGTACTATGGGTGCCAGAAACTGATATACATATTAGATATATATTTAGATAGATAGATAAATTGTTTATTTGACACACACACAAATACAGCACAGACAGAGATAATAGCAAACAGAAGAAACAACAGCAGATAACAATCACACAAAATAAAATAAAGCTTAGTAGGTAGGCAGGTTAACAGTAAAAAAAGACGAATACAAGTAAGTAAGTTTTATTATTTATCAAAAATGTAGTGTACAATGACAACGAAAGCTTAGTCTAGGCCCTATTAAAGTAGGTACATTGCTTACAAGCTCTCACACTAGGATACCCTGAGTTGTGAGAAGTTTGAGTAGCAATACAACATACACAAGAGAGACAGCTGAGCCATCTAAAAACCGTTACAAGCGATCTATAGATAGCTCAACTGGTCCAGATCACTAACAGTAGACACAAGAGAGAAAAGCACGCGCCTACCTCACCCATCAAGTGGGTGCCAACTGGTGGGTGATACCTACATTTCATGTGGTATCGTCTACGCTGCAGTGGCATGGGTCAAAAAGGTCCTATCTCAGCTTATTGCTGCTCCGCCGAGGCGTAGCAGCGCTGGTTTTCAGATTGGACCTGTGGAGTAAGACCTCACGATCGCTTGGACAAGAGAGAGTTAAACGAAGTATGTGTGTGTAACTTTGAACTATTTAACACCCAGTCACAGAACAAAGATCAGAATCTGTGTTAGTCACAAATGTTTGTCCAGTGCGGAAATCGAACCCGCGACCTCTAGCGCAGAAGGCAGAGTTACTAGCAACTGAGCTATGAGGCCAGTCAAAATGATGCCATAATATAATAACTTATTCTTAGGTAGCCTATGTCATCCAGACAATAAGAGCAAATCGATTGACACCTCATTCATCAAAATCTGATGAGTAGATTAGACGCTACGGTGGAACATACGTAAATACAAACATCATACATAGAATGCTAAAAATATAACCATTCCTTTTGACTTTACCATAGTCGGGTAAAAAATATTTTTTTCTCGTTTATTGCAAGGTCATACAATTAGTTCAGAGAGCAAAAAAAAGTAGAGATCGTGTTTTTACTGCCAGATTACCATCTGATAGAAACGATATAGGTAACTAAGGTAGAATATGACAGTGCTGATATCTCAGATATTACCGTCATAAATGAGTTGAGACATTTCCTTGGAAACTCAGCGCTCCATTGAAAAGAAACTGTCATATCTCAAAGGAGATTGAAGCCTCATTTATCACCATTACAGCAGGCACGAGATAAGTTCACAAATATAAAACTCCCAACACCGTTAGAAAAATTGTTAATCTTCGTCGAAGCGGGTTTTAGTATCAGAATAGCAAAAAACTTTGGAATTTTGTGTATTGTTTTAATTTAAATTATTTACACATAAACCTATACTGTACATTCATTTGTAGGTACCTTATCAATAATACTAGCAGCTGCATCGAACCTCTACAAGTATGCAAAGTTTCACTCAATCACTACGCATTAAAAAGTTACAAACTCTTACTCTTACATTTTAGGGATAGTTTTATTTATTTATTAAATAGGATCGCCAACAGCACATGTATCAAACATTCAACAATATTAAGCTATCTAGACTAAGGACTGATACAATAGCCAATAACAGGCGAACACAGCATTGGTAGGGACAATTTTAACCTATAAAGAGTTTACAAACTTTAAAATAGAATATAAGGTATTAGAGATTAATCTTACAGCTAGGATAATCTCGTTGCAATAAACTAAATTACAAGATAAACTGTGTACTTATAGACTTCCTATAGAAGTGTTGTAACATTTTTTGAGATCAAAGTTATTCTAACCTAGGTACCTAGGTAAAGCTAAGTAAATCTTAACTAAAACTTACTATAATAGAATCATAACTATAATAGAAGCAGTTACTTAGATGCTATGAATCAAGTTCGAGCTGGAAATGTTCCAGCACCTTACGTTTAAATATAATGATACTATCATTGAAGATATCTATGCTAGAAGTTTTTTGGTTGATGAAGTTATATTGGTTACAAAGTTGTACCACAGGGGCACGCAAACCTGTATTAGTATTACAGTAGGGCACGTTAAAGATTTTGGAGATGGGATGTCTTGGATTTCTGGTAGGAACATTTAAGCCTATACACTGGAGAATGTTGTTACAATCAAGCTTACCATAGACTTTGTTTAGGAAGAGCAGTTCATGAATTTTACGAAGACAATATAACGAATGCATTTAAAAAAATATAAGCCTTGTGGGATATGGAGATCTATGAGAAATACTATGGGAAAGGAATGCTAAATGCCTGGAGAAGGAGCGCTGTATTGTATCGATTCTCTGTGAGTGGACACTGTATAGCGGATTCCAAGTAGTGCAAGCATACTCCAAGACACTCCTAGTTTATGGGATACTTTCAGTTACATATCTCACAAGTCTGAAATTTGGAATGTTAATAGCTTTTGTGACATTAATAAAGGAAAAAAGTCTAAAACTAAGGAATATTGATGTTTTTACCCCTAACGTGTTAACGTTGTAACGTGTAACAAAATTATAATTATTCCAGTCTCGTAAACTACAGAAAAACGTGTAGTTACGATATGCAGTGTGCCTTTTAGTGATGCAATTTCGTTGTCGATTACAATTTATCTGAAGAAAGCAGCTAGTTCTAAAGGCCCTGTGAAGAATGTCACCTATGTGATCAGAACTTAAAATAGAGCTTTTAAGTTAGAGTAAGGAACATTCAACACGATCCAACAAACAGAAGACACAAACACGATCCAAAAGTACCTAGATTATATATCTACATGTTGAGGTACTTTTGGTCGCGTCGGTGAGAGTAGTGAAAGGATTAAAGTGCGCCTCTTAGAGGCTTCTTTCGTGATGTTGTTGATAGGGAACGCTGCTACCCATCACCTAGCTTTATTTCCCTCAGTCGCCTCTTACGACAACCACGGTTAGAAATGGAGAGGCATATTCTTCAGCCAGCGCCACCACGGCCCCGGCACTACATTATTTTCCATAAAATCACAATAATAAATATCGCATTTTCCTGCAACCTCATATTGTTATTTCCCAATCTACCCGTAGCTTAAGGGTCGCTCGTCACCCTTAATCGGTGCAGACAGTCCTCACTAATGAGAAAAATAATGAAGAGCGTCGCGTAATCAACACCTGCCGTGGCTTTTGTTTCCTGCTTTTTGGCACAGAATAGACAAAAGTGGTGACCCTGAGCACTAGTTAGACGAAGCGTTCGTGGTCTCGTAGATCAGTAAGTTGTGTTGATTATGGATAATAAGGTAACTTTGTAAGACTTTTTTTCGGTTTCTAGCTTAAGCTTCTGTTATGATTTTAGTTCGTGTACAATCAAACATTTTCATTCATTCTTGAAAGTAAGTTTCGCCAAAACTTGTTTTAAAATTCTAGTTGGAAGCACGTTCTCTTGTTCAATCATCGCGTATGAGGTCCCAGCAGTAAGCAAACGGTAAGAGTTTGAATTACCTTTTACCTCACAACGCATGGGGATTACCGTCTATACCTTACCATTGGCCTGAGTAAATTTTTTTTTATTATTATTTTTAATTATTAATATCTTTATTTCAGGCTACTTGACATATTACACAAACATATGTAATATGCCATGGCCCATATTAATAAATACCTTACAGACTAACAGACATATAACATTAAACTTAAATAACTACACCACATCTAGAGTCAGGGACTTTCTTGGTCGTGAGCGCTTCCCTGTAGCGACGGTAGACAGCTGACCAAAATTCTGATCAAAATACTACTCAAAAACATCAAAATATAGCGTTATGTTAACTTCATAAAGTATTTCTTATTAGCTTAGAATGAAAAAAAATATCATATCCTGAACAAAATTCTGTCGAGTTTTACTGGTAAGGGCAATACGTTACAACTTTAAATAACCTGTGAGAACTGCTGAAAATTTTAACTCGGCTAGCTTCGGCAATGGTCGTAAAGCATTTTCACGGTATTGCTCACCGGACCGATCCGGATCAATCCGGTGGAAACCGGTTAAAATCCGGATAAAAGAGGTTCGCGCGCTGACTTGCACGCCGGAACCACGCTGGCTATTTATTGTAAAACGGTTATTGGAGAGCGGTTATTTTTGCAGTAAAATGTTTGCAAAATAACGACTCACCGAATTGATAACCTCCTCCTTTTTTGGCGTCGGCTAATAAAATATAAACCTGCTATCCTATGCTATCCTTCTAATATTATAAATGCGAAAGTTTGTGAAGATGCTTGGTTGTTTGTGGTTCAATCACGCCGTAACTAACGGCCGATTTCAGTGTAACTTGGAATAGACAGAGTTCCTTACCTAGAATAGCATATAGCCTACTTTTTATCAAGGTTCCACGCGAGCGAAGCCGCGGGCGGAAGCTAGTAGAAATATTATCTTATAAAGTGAATGTTTTGTATGTGAGGATGTTGTGTGTGTGTACGTTTGTTACCACTCAGTAGCGGCTGAACGACTTCTCAACCCTGAAAAGAAGTTAGGCGTTTTCCAAACTATGTATTATAAGCCTTTCTAGACCCTCTCTCGATCACCAACCACAACCACCTTCATATGAAACAAAAAAGTACATTCGGAACAAACGAAAGACAAAAATACCCCACAAAACTAAAGAACAAAAAGGGTGAAACCAAAAAATAAAGAAGACATCGTGATCCTTTGTGAAAATTTGCATGAAAAAATGTGATCGGCGACATTATTAGCCTTAAATCAGATATTTCCTGCAGTAGAACAAGATTATTATTAGTACCTTTGTTCCATCTGAGCCTCGCCTTTGGTCTCTGAGACCTTTGGTTTGGGATGTGGTGTAAGTGATAAGCGTATGACACGGTGGGCTTTAAGCCACTTTGTATTCAATCTAAAATTTAAAAATTCGTCCTCTGAAACGTATTTTCAAAGTTAAAGTCAAAGGTTTTTATTTCAATAAAATCACTAGGAACACTTAGAAACGTCTAAGAAACTAGGTGAAGCTATGCCTGTTCCTCGCGACCAAGCCTAGAAGAATCAGGCAACAAACACGGCTTGGGGCCTATTATTTTTTTCAATGTTCCTTGTTTTTTTTTATTATCTCTATATTTTTTAATTGTTTTTGTACAAAATTGAATTTAGAGCCAGTGTGGTGCCGATCGAACTAGGTGAGGCTCAAAAGAAAAATAATAATGATCCCTAATAAATAAGAGCTTATACAAATGTGAAAGAAGAAAAAAATGACAATTATGAGCTTTAACAAATTTTTGATGTAAGTAAATCTAGTTGAATTCGTATGTTAATTTATTTTAAGTAAGTTTACATCTTTATTAATAATCGAGTTGGAGCATATTCAATCCCAAGCTTTTTTATCATCTAAATAGTCGGATATTTTGTAGTAAGATTTATTACAGAGTTTTCGTTTCATTAAGTTTTTAAATTTGCTAATTGATAACTTTAGTACATCGCTTGGGACCTTGTTATAGAAGCGTACACATTGCCTTTTAAAGGATTTACTAACCCTAGCGAGCCTAATTGTGGGAACAGCGAGTTTATCTTTGTTTTTAGTACTTAAACCATGATTATTACTTTTTTTTTGAATAGATTTATATTTTTACGAACATCAAATCTTCATATATATACTGGCAAGGTACAGTCATTATATTTATTTCTTTGAACTTATTTTAAACCTAATATCCTATCCTACTTATATTATAAATGGGAAAGTTTAGATGGATGGATGTTTGTTACTCAATCACGCCAGAACGCCTGAACCGATTTCGATGAAACTTGGAATGGATTATAGTTCTTTTCCTAGAATAGCATAATTATAAGCTTACTTTTTATATAGGTACTACACGAACGAGCGTGCGCAAGCTAGTATTATAAATGCGTAAGTTGTGAGGATGTTTGGATGTTTGTGGTTCAAAAACGCCGTAACGGCTCAACCGAATTCGATGAAACTTAATGGAATAGATAGAGTTATTTGCCTAGAATACCATACCTTAACCTGGTCACTGACCTTACCTAACCAAGATAGAATCAGTGACACGACAAGCAAGCAAGCATCAAGTGCATGCCATGTCCCATCCCACAAATCCAAGCAGGCATAGCTTCGGAACGACCCGCCGAATCCCGTCAGTAAATCTCGTAAAAAGGATTTCTCCCTTGTATCCACGTCGATTTACAACCGCAACCTAGCGTTTTGTATGCTTTACAATGTAATTTTTATACCTCACAGGCTTTTGTCAGCCGATTCGAGGCTTTTTATGGTCCTTTATGTTCGACTTACGGGAAATTAGACGGCGCCTGTTGAACCAATAATTTAGAACCTTTATCGGGGAGCTACCTTACTCGTAATAGAAGCTAAAAGTTAAAATGATAATACAGGCTACTTGACACATTACACAAACATTGTGTAATATGCCATGGCCTATATTAATAAATACCTTATAGACTAACATACTTATAATATTAAACTTAAACAACTAAACTACATCCAGTGTCAATAGACAATGCTGCTACTCGCACCTCTCACCTACTAAAAACCACATTTTTCTCTTGAATGTAATGTTATTCTAGAAACCTTACCTTACCCTACCCTTTTAAGGCAAACTTCAAGTCTAGGTACTAATTGAAAATGAAGAGAAGTGCCTATTGTAGATAGATTCGTTATACTCGCTAAACTCTGATTTATAGTGATAAACACAGATATTTTAACTTTTTTTTTTTTTTTATACAACTGGGATGGCAAACAAGCATACGGCCCACCTGTTGGTAAGCGGTTACCGTAGCCTATGAGCGCTTGCAATACCAGAGGCATCACGCACGCGTTGCCGACCCCGAACCCCCTCCCCCCCCTAAAGAGCTCTGGCAACCTTACTCATCGCAGGAACACAACACTATTTGAAACAAATAATGTTATTTGGCTGCGATCTTCTGTAAGGTGGAGGTACCTCCCCAGGCGGGCTGCTCCAATTCAGAACGAGAAAATCTCGCTGTGCCCTACCTCCTCCTACTGTGTATATATGTATAAACTAGCTTCCGCCCGCGGCTTTGCTCGCGTGGTACCTATGAAGATAAAAAGTGGCTGAAAAGTGGATGCTATTCCAGACTATAATCTATCTCTGTGCGGTTATACAGGGCGTCCCAAACTTATGGGACATGAAGGGAAAGTACCTTAAATATCGTAGATAGGGTATTTTGCTGGAAGAAGACTTTATGTTACTTTTAAAAGTTAGTAATTCTGCATTCATAGATTTTCTAAAAAATACTTGCTTCGTCTGGGAATCGAACCGACTTAAATGTCAAAAAAAAAATCATCCTACTTCTATGATGCCAATCGAAAGAATAGCTAAAAAATAATAACTTTGCTTAAGTAACATAGTATTTTAAAAGAAAGGAACAACGTAAAATGATTGAGTCAAATTTTTCAAACACGTTTTATTTAGGATTTTTTAGGATATGTAAAGAGAATACCATAATGTTTAGGTCCACTTAACTTAGAAAATTAAGAAATCTTAAAATTTATGTTAGGAATCCTAACACAACAGAATCGACACCAATGTTGTTGTTAAATTTGAAAATGGAACAGTTTATGAGAGCGTTTGTTTGAATGCATACTTTAATATTTTTAAAAAGAACTAATATTTTTAAATGTTGTTCTTAAATTTGAAAATGGAACAGTGTGTGCGAGCGTTTGTTTTTGGATTGATCTGTTTAGTCTTAATAATTCACATACACAACTTTTGTGTTAATTTATTGCGAACATGGCATATCAAGTAAGTTTTGATCTAATGGAAGTTCTTCTTGAATCTCTCATGTTGTTCCTTTTTTTAAAAATACTATGTTACTTAAGCAAAGTTATTATTTTTTAGCTATTCTTTCGATTGGCATCATAGAAGTAGGATGATTTTTTTTTTACATTTAAGTCGGTTCGATTCCTAGACGAAGCAAGTATTTTATAGAAAATCTATGAATGCAGAATTACTAACTTTTAAAAGTAACATAAAGTCTTCTTTTAGCAAAATACCCTATCTACGATATTTAAGGTACTTCCCCTTCATGTCCCATAAGTTTGGGACGCCCTGTATATAACCGTGTCCACTATTTTTCTTTCAACTATTTTCATGAATATTGACGAATGTTCACTATATTTTGCCGTCGGAGTAGATAAACTTATTCTGCTGTTTGTAAATGATCATCACTGTTCAAGCACCAAAAGCCAAATCAAAATATTTTTTCGAAAAAGTTTAGTCAAAAGTACAAACCCCCTCAATCTTGTAAGTTGTAGACGTAATTGTTTTAGCGAAACTTCTGTTGCGAGGCCTCTGTCCGAAGTTTTTATTTATAGAGAGTACTGGTGGAGGTTTATGTTCGACCTTCGTTTGTTTCTTTCTAGTTTATAGCATTCACAGATAAAAAATCTCAATCGTTAGGAATTGGTTTGCTAAGATACGGTGAAATTTATATCACGACCGTATTAGGGTTTTTTTTTTATGTTAACTATTGTTGAGACGAGTGTGAATGAAGCATAAGAGATACACTAGGATCGTTGCGTCTCTGCATAATCCTCTGGTAAACAGGCGTGGTTTTATGTAAGCAAGGCCTTTTTATTATTTTTCTTATTATATGATTATTATTCTAGTTAATTGAAATACGGTGTTTTATATAATGAGCTAAGCTGAAAAGGGTTTATTTTATTGATTTTTGTGTAAGACTTTTAAAAGTTTGACATTTTTTGTTGAAAAATAATCTGTTTTTGGCTCAAATCGGTTCAAACTCAATTGTTCAAATAAAAAATTATATGAATTAAAATTTGATAGCAACCTTGATCTCGAATTTATCCTTCGTTAATGATTAGTTACAAAGTTGGAAACACGACCGAAGAGCATACCTGAAAGTCCTGGTTAAAAACCAAAAAAAAAGAAACAATTTTTAGCTAAAAAAAAATAAGTTACCTACTTCGCACACTACGCGTTTACGTCAGTTTCTTCTCTTTACGTTAGTCTTTACTTTATATATTAGGAACGCCAAATGACGTTCACCGTTCCATAGGAAACCGATACCTTACAGAATTTGGGCCGTGTTTTATGGACCGTTTTTGACAATGACGCTTGAGTTGGTGATAAAATGTAGGGCAAGAAAGGCTGATGTTGTGCAAATTTCAAGGGAAATACATGAAAACGGAAAGAAATAGGTGACAGACACTAACAGACATTGATCTACAACTTGAATAGTACGTTCTCAAGATGTACCCGTTGCATGGTTACAACATGGGTATTGAGACTTATTTACACAACTAAAAATAAATAATCTGCCAAGGGAAAACGAATTGGCGTAAGCTTGTAAGTTTTTATCACTAAAGATTTTCAAGCCAAGCTACGCTCTCTATTTTCTCACCAACACTCAGTGAAAACTTGAAAAAGCTATTTCGCGACTCTTTCACCTCGAAATATTTATTAACGTCAACTGTATCGCTCGGCGTCGACTCCATTACTGTATTTGCTTAGATAGTGTGAGTTGGCGGCACCTAGAAATCACAGTGTATTACAAACAGAGAGAAAGCTTGTCATCAATGTCGTCTGTACAGCTTTGGTGCCTCGCACAGTTTGGACTCCAAAATTTAGGATGAAACCTGACTAAAGCTTTGCTCAAACGGCGATATATCCTCTAAAATTTATTTTGAAATGATCCTTGTGGCTTCTTGATAAAGTTAATTTTGAATTCGACGTATAAGAGCTTGCGATATCGTTGTGCTACATCGCACACCCTCAAAATGTCACACTCGAAATTGACTTTATTCAGATGTAAGGATCATTTTGAAACGATGCATCTCCCTATATTATCAAATCTCTCTAGCCCCAAAGGTTTGCTGGAAGAAAACTCTTGTTAGGGTTAAGCTCGCCTATGTACATGACTTTTAAAATAACCATATTATGTTTCTGTGTGCAATAATGAATTACAGAATTTTATGTGATATATCAAAGGATACATCGCATGCCGTTTGACCAGGGCTTAATTCAAGCGCTAACTCCTTGGATTTATAAAGGAAGCGTTCATAGAAAGCTAGTCACACCTGTTAAAAATGAATATTCGCCAGCAAAGATATACGCCTTGAAAATACTTCGGATCTCGCATAGTTACCAAGATTTTAACATGGTCTTACATACCTATTACTTCACTAACTAAACAGTTTAAATTATTATACCCAAAAACTTGTTTTCTGTTCATTTTTCTCTGTGGCAGTGGACTGTTTCAGCGGGCACCGAGTAATGGGTTTCTGACGTTGAAATAAATGATAGATCGTCACCGATGCATTACCTACGGACAAGCGTAGTGCATTACGTATGCTTAAAGAGGTGACAGATTTATGGGATTAGTTATAAAGTTCTGCTATGAATATAGGTTGCCGCAACCTTCAATTGGGAGGCCTTCCAACACTAAGCCGTGTTCAAAAAACGACAAAAATTTATTACAAAATGTTCCGTATCTCAACAGAATAAAGTAAATTTTGAGTTCAAATCATTGAGCTATATCGTAGTAGAATTAAGGATAATTTTGAAATATATTTTAAACCATATAAGATGACATATCACACGCCGTTTGAACACGGCTTAAAGTTTACGTCAAAGAGATAATTAACTTCGCTGCGTCTCCAACTGTCGGATAATTGCGACCGTCACCGTCTGAGACAAAGCTGCTACTGGCACCTGTTTTTTAATTTAACCAATATTGCTGCAAAGCATCATATTTTCTTTCTTTTTTTGCCATGATATCAAATTTTTAATTACAACAGAAGATTACCTCAGTAAGCCTAAAATCCTTAGAGCCGGAGTTTTAATATGGATACAAAAGGTGTTAAAACGAACAGGAAAACCAGCCCCCCGATCATTGAGAAGTCAGAACGGGCGATGACGTACGTACGAAATGTCAATTAGCCGAACATAATTTTTAACTATAACATTTACCTACGCCTTGCCTTGCCTAGATCGCAGCCGAATAACATTATTTGATACAAATAGTGTTGTGTTCCTGCGGCGAGTAAGTTGCCAGGGAGGAGGTTTGAGGTCAGCAACGCGTGCGTGATACCTCTGGTATCGTAAGCGTTCATAGGCTACGGTAACCATTTATCAACAGGTGGACCGTAAGCTTTTTAGCTTAGTGGGAGGTACACCGATTTTCGAGCCGATACCGGAGGCGCAACAAATAGTTTTTCTGTTAAAAAAGTTTAATAATGTGTAAATTTAATAAAGTAATGTAATAATAATAAGTAATGTTATGTAATTGGTTGACCCATGTTAATTAAAGTAAAATAAATAAATAATAATAAAAAAGTTCGCATTAACACGTGCTTAAAACCGTGAAGGAAAACATCGTGACGAAACCGCTTAGTATTCTGATAAGCGGCAATGGGCTTGCAACCTGTCACGTATACGGGATACTGCAATATTTGGGCATATGCCAGATGCTTGGACGTGCTTTTGACTACTTCCCTTAGAAATCTTCAAGAATCTGATCGCCTGGAGATCTGTTAGGTTGTCTACCATAATGGGGATAAAAGTCTTGAGGCTATTTATATTTTCAATAACATTACACAGGAACTGGAGAACAATTTGCTAAATAATTTCATTTTTTATTGTAACACAAACAAATTACAAATCCAACCCGACCAGTGGTCAAGTTCCGAGGGGTTAAATTTCTGCGGGTAACGCCCCGTTTGGTCAAACCTATCTTTATATTATCTAAGGCGCTGGCGGTGAATAGGGTGAAGTGAGCTTTTAGGAAACTGGTCTTAGGAAAAACTGTAATATAAGCAGGTAATAAAATTGAATGTGTTGTGTGTTTGTTTATATAATAGAATTGAATGTGTTGTGTGGTATTAAGATTGTAATTATAGAGAAAATAAAATAAATTTAAAAAGGAACTCAATTTTATTTCAGGCAATCATTTTAGGTTCTACAAAAATTATAAATCTCGACAGTTGGGAATTAAGAAAATATTCAAATCAAAAACAAACCTGATATAAGAATCAAAGCACTGACTGACATATAGACAACGCACGGCCTTTTTCTTCATATATTTATTATTTTATATACAGAAATTTTAGTTCAGGGCGAACTTCTAGTAAATATCTCGAAGGCTAGAAGTTCTAAGATTAGTTTGAAATACGTCTACAACAAGAGTTTGGAATGCTTTTGTGCAAGCTCATGGTTGAGATGTATTTACAACAAAGTTTAAAGAAAACGTAGTTATATTTTACAATACTATTTTTTTTCTTTCGTGGATCTAATTTTTTCTTACGCTTGTTATGCTATAGTAATGCCCCACCCTGACTCTCGCGAGGCGCCTCGTGGAGGCTCTCGGCACGAGTCTTAGCGAGTGGAGGCGGCAGGAGTATTAGCCAGCCATCCATGCCTCTCTCTTATCATCTCAATTTATTCAGTTGCCCGCTACATCTATTTCTATCCACTACGTCTTTTATCTCGCATCCTTTGACTCACGCCCGAAAAACCGACACGAAGGGGAGCGACAACCAGGCTAGGCGAGGGAAGACGAGCACACTGTCCTCACTCTCGCACTCGCGTTCCCTCTTGTAGCCTCGTGGAGAGTCTGGATA
Organism: Anticlea derivata; assembly: GCA_947579855.1. Lineage (NCBI taxonomy): Eukaryota > Metazoa > Arthropoda > Insecta > Lepidoptera > Geometridae > Anticlea > Anticlea derivata. The sequence goes on from OX388264.1 coordinate 11,125,186, forward strand.
GGGCATAAGAGTCAAATGACATCGGCGATGATTAATCTTTTAACTTTTATTGGCTTATTGACATTTGCTTTTTGATATTTTTAATGCGAGGCACAGCGAGATTTTATCGCTCTAAGCAACCCGCCTGTGGAGGCACCTTAGCTATACAGAAGATCGCTGCCAAATAACATTAGGTATTTGTAGTCTTGTGTTCCTGCGGTAAGGTTGCCAGAGCTCTTTAATGAGAGGGAGGTTCTGGGTCGGCAACGCGTGCGTGATGCCTCTGGTATTGCAAGCGTTCATAGGCTACGGTAGCCACTTACCAACAGGTTGGCCGTAAGCTTGTTTGCCATCTTAGTTGTTTAAATAAAACATAAGCGTAACGCTATCGTGATTTTTTCTCGCTCGGACACAATGTAAGTAGCTTATAGTTCGTCTGCGGGAAGTTCATTACATCCTCATTAAAGAGTAACGCTGCAGTTCCGGTACAGAATTTACGAGCATGCTTTTGTTGTAAAGCCTTAGTTTCATTAAATGCGGCAACCGCCATACTACGTTAGTAAATTAAGGCGTGATACATGATTTATACGGCGTCAGGCGGAACTATTTACCCACGGAATATTTAAGTGTTTGGAAATTATCGTTTGAGTGGAGTTAGGCTAGGCTTACCTTACAGCTATGCTCTTGCAGCTCTTAGCCTTATTGGCTTTATCCAAAACCTTAGCCTTATTGGCTTCGAATAGGTAATACTTCATTTGGGAAAATAAACAGAAGTATTCTATATTATTACTGGTAATGTGTTTTTTGGTTGCCCAATAAAATCAGGAAAAAAACAGAAATATAACACAATTGGACTGTTTTTCAAGATACATAAGAACCGCAGAACGATTTATTTTAAGCATACATTTCAAGTTGACACCTTCAGCCGTTCCTATGAAAAAGGGTCTTGATAAAATAGTGGTCCTAAGGTTCCGCTTTTCCCTGCTAAGGTATGGAAACCTAAAAAACACGCTGTGCCATAAAACGGCTATCGTATTATAAACGCCATATTTAGGAAAAAACGGTATGTGAAGTAAGTATTGCAAGCGCTTTGTAGGTAATAAAGTAGAGTATAAATTATGAATGAACTAGAGTAATAAACAACAAGGTATTTTTTTTATATTATTACGGTTTTTAATGAGCTTTGTGCATGATAGGAGCCTCTGCGAAGTTCTCCGCATTACTTTTACTATGATAACATAACCGTTCTATGACGTCAGGACTATGTATGTGACTGTTGGGTGTAATTTATTATCTATATATATAAAGGAGTAGTCCACTCACTCACTCACTCACTGACAGACTCATCCGAGCTTCCGAGCTTTCGCTTGGAAACTACTGGGCCGAGGAGTCTGAAATTTGGCACAGGCACTCTTTAAGGGGTTTAGGCGCCCCTTAAGAACGGATTTTGCAAAATTCAACTCCTAAAGGGTTGAAATAGGGGTTGAAAGTTTGTATATAAGTCGTATGTTTTTGAAGTTAGAGACATCAAAATCGGATTTTAGGTAAATTGACAAAAATAAAATATGCTATTATAGCATTTTTTGAAAAACAGCCCTTAGGGTGTGGTAATAATGAAAGTTTATATGGTAAGTCCTATGTGTATGAAGTAAGAGACCTCAAAGTCGGTTATCAGATAAGTAGTTCAAAATAATAAAATACCTACATAAGTTTTTTTAATACCACCCTCAGTTGTGTAAATAGGGGATGAAAGTTTACATGGGAATTATTTATCTGTTAAGCCTATACAATTGAAATTAACGTAGGTTCCTTATAGAGAGTATACATTTGCTAAGTAAGAATTTTATGAAAATTCAACGCCCAAATGGTTGAAATGAAAGGTTCTTTGAATGTTGCATGTTTTTCAAGTTAGTGACATGAAAATTGGGATTCTGGTTAATGGTTTTAAATTATAGATACAAGTATAAATTTTGTTTGAAAAACAACCCTTAGGGTTGTATAATAAGGGATGAAAGTTTGTATGGGAAACGTTTATATTTGAAAGACTACAACTTACTTGAAATTTGGTAGGTAGGTTTTCCAGAGGGTGTACCTAGACATCTGATAGCAAAAAGATAACTCCTTAACCTTAACTCCCTCGCATAGAATCCCTCGTTCACGGGGCTCAATATAGCGCCCGCGACATAATACACTACTTTAAGCCCTTGTTGCATAATCTACTATTATGAAAACTTACCCTAAAGGGTGTAATGGGGATTGAAAGGTTCTTTGAAAGTCCCATGTTTTTTAAGTTAGAGACATGAAAATTGGGATTCTGGTTAATAGTTTTAAATAATAAATACAATACACGTATACGGATGGTGACGGGACTATGACGGGTCGGCGACGGGACGGGGACGGGACTGTGACGGGATGGGGATGGAAAGGTGATGGTGACGGTGAAGGCGTCGGGGCGGTGACGGTTACGGGACTGTGACGGTTACAGTGACGGTGATGTGACGGTGATGGTAGGTAGAAATAGGTAAGTAGCTGCATAATAAGTGTTAGTACTTTGACAAGGATAATGATAAGTCTAGATAGGTATATACAAACGCGGACAAAGTCGCGAGCGGGACAGCTAGTACTATAATATTATTATTATTCTTGGGAATAATAGTCGTGAGTCTTTTCATATTCATTCGAGGAATTATTGAATAAGGTTATGTAATTAAAGCAAATTATTTATGTCCTAGTCTAATACTTGCCCATGTATTTAAGTTAGCCCTAAATAGCATTTCAATTTAGCTTATAGGCTACAGATTTTAAGTTAATAAAATTGAATATTCATAAGTACCAACTTTAGTTATTAATATTAGCATTTTTTTAGCCACAGGTTTTCCTAGTTCAGGCATCGTTTAATTTGTTACCCTTAATTAGATATTAATTCTCAATGTTATTCGTAGCACTAAGGTAATGAATAAAGATTTATTTATTATTATTATTATTATATGGACTGGCCTCCATATCCGTTGTTTCTATGTTTATTGTTCATTTTCAGTGAGTTTTGTTCGCTTATTTGCTAATAAAAGTCGCACGTCCCTTGCAGAGTGGAAACGATGCGCCGGGGACCGAAGTTTGTTGACGATTAATTAGTATTTATCGCGTCGCGGCAACGTATTAAATATTTGCGGTGTTTGGAACCTGCATGAATGGTTGGCGATACTAAATTATTCTGTTAAATTCATGTATCGGGCGTATTATGTCTAGGTCTAAAATACTTAAACGTTTATATAATTATTACTCTATAAATTTTTGTCCGGTTTTAAAAAATAATATTTACCTACTCGTAAAAAATAATCTGTTTTAAAAGTCTAACTACCCAAATAAAGATTAATTTACATATAATTCTTGAACGATTAATTTTTTGGACACAAGACTACGAAATTAAAATTATTATTTTTCCCAAAAACTTTCATTTATAATAAATAAATAAAATAAAATAAATAAAATAAATATTCCGGACATATCACACGCGGGCATAATCTGTACTATGGGTACCAGAGACTGATATACATAATAGATATATATTTAACACCCAGACACAGAACAAACATCTGTGTTAGTCACAAATGTTTGTCCAGTGCGGGAATCGAACCCGCGACCTCTAGCGCAGAAGGCAGAGTTACTACCATTGAGCTATGAGGCCAGTCAAAATAATATAGGTACATGAAAGTTTTTGAACAAATAATACTTTTTTAATAAGAAGTACTATGGCAGTTTTATTGCTAAGTAATTTATGGTAGTCTACCACCCAAACAATGTGATAAAGGGAAAAAAAAAACTAATACAAGTTAATATTTACAAAATACACAAGAAACAGTTGAGCCATCTAAAGACCGTTACAAACGATCTATAGATAGCTCAATTGATCCAGATCACTACCAGTCGGAAGCGTCCCCAAGACGCTGGATGGCTATGCTAATTCGCTGGGCCAAATAAGAGCCAGCTATCGGGTCACGCGTCGCTTCGATCAGACATCCTTTTTGAAAACCAAAAAAAAAAAACCTAAAATACGTGATTTATTTTTCTCAAATGTATTTCTATTGTTAGTAGTTTTGATTTTATTGGTTTTGGAAAACCAAATAAACTTTAATTATTTTATCTGTGATATCCAAGATTAAGCCGAATGAAATCAATGGGTGAGTGGTAAGTTATAATTTTGACGTTCAATCTATAAAAGTTCCGAGCACAAAAGTGTTCATTTAGCGAAAGCCTTAAACCTAAATGGTCGGTTCTGTTTAGACGTTTATGGCTGTTATAAAGGATATAATCCCCCGTTTTAATCAAAGGGTTGATTAACTATAGACTTTGAGAAGTCAGAACGGGAGCCGGCGCCCGCGATGTAATTTCTATTCGCTGAACATTATTTTTGTGTTCACAGGCACAGATGCACCCGTGGCGTAGCTGGGCTAAAATACTTTAATTGATTAGCTAAGTTACTTTCAGCGCGGTCACTAAACAGATGGGTGACCGCGTCCATGTTACGGAGGGCACGAATATGCAATACGATCGCTTATAATGATCAATGTTATGTATCGCAACGTTCTCAATATAGGTGTACTCTTTCTTGTGTTTATTGTAAAAAAATTGCTTTTAAACATACAAGATAATAAAATCAATGTAGATTTTTTAGATTATATAAATTGCTTACCAATTTTTTTTAATCGAACACTTAAAGCGCTGAAGTACAGGTTGACGCACACTGCGCTAGATAATGTTTAATTCAAAAGCCGATACAAAATCAACCCGTCCAGTGGTCAAGTTCTAAGAGAGTAGAATTTCTGAGGGGATGCACCCTATTGAGTCAATCTGATCTATAAATAATCTAAGACTAAAGGGGTTGTAAAGTGGACGTAAGCGATGACCATTCAGTTTATGGTCGAAGAACACAGCGTTCATTTTGATGAAGAAATAAATTAAACTAGGTATATACGGGTTGGGTTAGTGATTTGATAATAAAAGGCTATTTTATTGAATACAGAACTTAATAGCTTTAGTTAGGAGTTGAAGCACCCATTATAGAGGAATAAAAGTTAACAAAATAAATTTTATACCGACAATCTTGGTTATTGGTTACCGTAGCCTATGAACACTTGCAATACCAGAGGCATCACGCACGCGTTGCCAACCCCGAACCCCCTTCCCCATAAAGAGCTCTAGCAACCTTACTCAGTGTCTACTACTCATTGTCTGTAGTCAGTAGATGTATGGATGACGATGAGACGCACGCCGTTTGAGCACGCTCTTACTTCTTTATATCGACATAAAAAAATGCCCTCAAAAATCAAGGCTTGAACTGATTTTATAAGTCTTGATTGATAAACTCCATCTTTGACTCTGAGACTTGGTCGTTAACTATAGGCCTCATATACAACCTCAAAGTCGCGCAACGGGCTATGGAGAGAGCTATGCTCGGAGTTTCACTACGTGATAAGTTCCGATATGAGGAAATCCGTAGAAGAACTAAGGTCACCGACATAGCTCTCACAATTAGCAAGTTGAAGTGGCAGCGGGCACGCCATATAGCTCTTAGAACCGACAACCATCGGCGAGTAAAGGTTGTCGAATGGCGATCACGAACCGGGCTACGCATTGTTGGAAGGCTCCCCACCCGATGGTCTGACGACCTTGTGAAGGTTGCAAGAAGTCGGTGGAAAAAGGCTCAAGACCGTTTATCATGGAACTCTTTGAGGGAGGCCTATGTCTAGCTGTGGACTTCTACGGGCTGATGATGATCTTTGACTAGTCTATCAGACTAACTACAAACTTGTGCTGTGGGCACTGCGTGGGGAACACTCCGCGACACTTATAAACTATGCTTTTAAAGTTACTTTATTTTGTGGTTTATCGATAGCCTGACGAATGGCGTCGGTAGCCGGTTTCGAACTCGATTTATGGGGTATATTTTTGTTTACTTCTGCTGCTGTTTTCCGCGAAAATATCATGTTCTTTCTTTGTTACCATGATTTCGGTATTTGTGGATTGTACTAGTGGGAGGTTCCCCGACTTTCGATCCGAAGGTCGCGGGTTCGATTCCCGCACTGGACAAACATTTTTGTGATTATCACTTGTTTGTTTTGTGTATGGGTGTTAAATAGTTATCTATTATGTATATCAGTCTCTGGTACCCATAGTACAGGCTATGCCTGGTTTGGGATCAGCTGACCGTATGTGACCTCGAGCGCAGAAGGCATGTGACAAATGTTCTGATTTGCCTCTGACTACCCCCGTTAGACATCTTCAAGGATCTGATCGACTGGAGATCTGAGAGGTCTACCATTCTTGGGGATAAAAGTCGAGACCCATTTTTTTCATCTAGAGATCAAGATAACTTATCTTCGATTCCCAAACGCCCATACTCGAATTTGAACGTAAATGATAATCCAGTTTTGCAATTTTGAAGATAATTGTGCATTCAGAAATGAGATCTAGTGTTAATTTGGGCAGGCATTGATGTCATCCATCTATCATGCAACATCAGCCTAACTAACCGAGACTGACAAATTAATGTAGAGCAGGAGCAGTTGGCAATTTTAAAATTGTACTTTAACATCAACTTCAACTTCATCAACATCAACTTCAAAATAATTCATGCCATTTCAAAGATTACATGAATTCATTGAAATCGCATGGATCATTTCGAAACCTGTACCTGTTAAATACCTGAGATACCAAATTCATGATACTAGCCTATTATCATTCACGCAGCTCAAGTAAGCCCACTGCTATGTATAAACTCCAAAAAACACAACTAATTATCCGCAACCAGATAAGCTAAGTTAAGCCAATTTTCATGCGGTCACTAAATTGTTTGGTGACCGCTAGCGTTCAAGCTGAGCGCTTTCGTTTTTTGGATTGCACTTTAAGACGTCGGTCCTGGCTATGATTGTCGCTAAGCTTGACGGAACCATGACTAAGTCTACTCTCCGTCAACAGAGTTGATGGCCACTAGTTCATACGCTACCTACATGTTATAATGCTATGGAGTCTATGGAGAGAGCTATGCTCGGAGTTTCAATATGTGATAAAATCCGAATTGAGGAAATCCGTAGAAGAACCGAAGCTGCTCACAGAATTATCAAGTTGAAGTGGCAGCTGGGCAGGCTATATAAATCGCAGAACCAACAACCTTAGGCAATACAGGTTTTAAAGTATCGACCACAAACCAAGCCGCTCACCAGATGGACCAACGACATTGTGATAATTTTGGAAAGTTTGTGGACAAAAACGGCTCAAGACCGTTCGTCATGATTATGATGTTTTATAAGCTTTACCCATTAGCTCTTGGTCTACAACAACAGTCCAACAATAGCCTAGCGTCGCCGACGCTAACAATGCTGCGGAATGTTAATTGCGATCGTTTATCGCGCGACACTGATAAATGTTGACGCTTGTCACAAGATTTCGGTTTACGCACTGGCTGTTCTGACGGTGCGGGAATTTATTTATTTATTTTTATTTTTATTTTTATTTTTATTTAGTGGATAAACTACCAACATCATTAGCATTTCGAAGACTTAGACTTCTACAGGCTCTTAGGCTCTAAGTCGAATATGCATTAAATTTAGTAGGCCAGGTCAACAGGGTACCAAGATTTGCTGGTAAGAATATGAGTAAAATCAGCCAATAGGTTGCAAAGATATAGGGGTCTAAGAGGGTTTTAAAAAATATTACGTAAATTCTTAATTTAGGGTCTCATTTGAAAGAACTTTGTTGATATGAGTTAATCATTTTCTGATATAAACCATTTTGGAATGTATTAATGTAGAATATAATATGGTAAAGCTTCAATAACTTCGTAGTTCCGGTAAGATCGGTTATTAGTTAGAACATGTAGCGATTAAGTTTATCTTAATTGTGCCTCCACGATTATCAAGCCACCAACTTTTACCGGACATTACGTGATTTTAGTTCGTGCGATTATTAGGTAAAACGCTGCGACAAGACAACACAGTGCGCACAAATATTCCCACGATCCTGTCTTGAATTTAATCTCGTAGATGGAAATTCACGGCAAACGTCTTCGTAATTTGATAGCAAAAGTCCGCGTTACAGGCTACATGGCACCAAGCCATGGCTTACAAGCTACAGCCATCTCTTATTTAGAAATATAATTGATCTGAGTCCGGAATTTTTATCTCAGAAATTTAATGAAACCATTTTGATTCTAATGTTGTTGTAACAAAGCTCATTTTAAGTGCGAAAAATTAAAGCTTCAAGCCAATTGTTAACAATCAGAATTATGAAAAATATTTCATTGTAAAATTGGTACCTGCATTGTTTATTAGGGAATTTAAGACCGCAGAGCTTTCTTAAATTGTCGTTTGTAGAATTTCGACAGGTAGGCAGTATTTCTATGAATGTAACCTAAATACACACATACAAACTTTTGAATTTGTAATTTAAGCAGGATAATATCCTACTGAACTGTCCTTTATGATGATAGGACATAATTATGATGGGAAAGTTCCGCCGCTAACCTAAAGATATCCATTTCGATGACCATGAATTTCAGGGTTAGTTAATATTGTTTTCTGGAAATCTAAAGCCTGTGAAAAGTAAAGGGCTAATCGTATGGCCAACACTATTGTTGACCACAAGCGTCTGTCTCAAGCAAGCGAGTCCGTAGCACCCGTTCCGTATGGATTTGACCATTGCCGGGTTGGCTTTGGGTATCGGAAGTAGTTTTTTTAGTGATAGGTTATGGTACGAGTACGCTGGTTGGCCCTTTCGATGTCTGATAAATGTTGGTACTTCGACGATTCGTTGAGGCACAATTAAGATAAAATTTATAGAAGACATTAAAACTTACTTTTTAGTCGTAGGTACTCAAAACCCATAAAGGGTTTTGGAATGTATGAACAAAATAATAATACTAAATAATATACTGGTATAATTGTTAATACCCACTGATATGAAGACCCCTTTAAATTAACAACCCTCTGGCTGATTTAACTCATACATACCTACTACCTTTTTGAAACTGTTTACTTTTTTTGTTTACCTAATAAATTCCATGCAGACTGGATGAAATCTTTGAAAGTTATGCTCTAACAATTATAATTAATTATAATTAATCCGCGTTGTATATTGTATACAAACATACAACGCGGATTCGGCCAAGATGTTTGACAAAGATTATGTTGTTTATTCACCAAATAAAATTGTCCCAGCAATCGAACTCACAAACGCAATCAATCTAGCAATATCATCTAAATAGAACAATACCCCACACGTCCCCATTCGCTGGCGAGGGCAAACTTATCTAAGTGCATTCTGCGGCAATAGCGAGTTGATCTTGTAACTCTATCGACTTTGATAGCGGATATGTGGTCGCTGGCCACACTGTTAGCGATTGGGCAAGTGCCTTATTTTATACGCAAGCTAATATAGAAACAGATGAAAAAAAATGTTTCTCTTTAGAAAAACATCCTACTTAAATGAAAAATCTAGATAAATGAAAGTAATTTTTAGAAAATTATACTATTATACAAAAAAATCATTTGTAAAGCGTTTGCAACAAGAAGCAGCTGTCATTAGTCGAGAGCAAGAGGTTTAATGCAAAGAAAATGTTAAAAAAAAAAAATTTAGTCACTTCAAAACTTTGGTCCATTTTTCAAGGCGGCTCTGTTCCTCTATCTAACTCGTATCTCTCGGTTTTTAATTTTAGTGCTATACATGATTTAAAAGCTAAGTGTGACCAATGTTTCAGAGATTTGAAAATCTAAGGTTCATTTTAGTTTTTAAATTAAGCCCTTCCTCGCTGATAATGCAGCCAGCGCCTGAGGTCAACTCAGCTGGGGCTTATTGAGAATTTGCGCTGAGGATATTGCGAAAAGCTTTTGCATGAAGTTTATGTAGATTTATCTCGGTGCTTTAGCTTATTTTCTAATTGTATCATCATCATCATTTCAGCCTTACGACGTCCACTGCTGAACATGGCCTCCCCGACAGACAGAGCGAATTCCTTATCATGTGGGGGGATTTGCCCATACTCACCACGCTGGGCATGCGAGTTGGCGAGCGCAGTTAGAGTTATCTCTGTTAAAATTAGGGACACTGCTGCCCATCCCCTAGCTTTTTTCCCTTAGTCGCCTCTAACGACATCCGCGGATAGGTAGATATGGAGGGGCCTATTCTTCAGCCGGGGCCGCCACGGCAAATTTTAATTGTATAGTCTCAAAGTATGACCCATATACCGTAACGAGTGGTTAATACTGCTGTTACATTCTTCTCAAGTCCGTGCGTATGCAAATGTTGACGACAACAAAATATTTTATCATAGGTTCGATTATAACGAATGCTTACGTCCTTGGGTCACCATAAAAGAATCTGGTTACTGACCGGTGATAAAAAGATAACCAGTTACAGGACGAAAAACATAACAAGTGCAGAGCAAGAATTATCATTGTATTCAGTACGTTTTTTTGAACGAAAATGGACGAAAAATTACTTGAAACAATCGAATCACCTTAATGGAAAAAGTGTGTATTCAGCCTAAAACTTTTGTTAAAAGGCACAATCGATCATTCACATCACAAACTCTTAGCTTATTTGACGTATTACGTATTTCTCTCCACAATATTTTCCGATGCAATATTTATTTTAACCGCCAGAAAATATTTTATGAGCATTAATCTCTTGAGTAAAAAGGTCGCTGAGGTGCGTTAAGTAAATGGAGTTCCGTTGTACGGGGTCTGAAGTACCCACTACCCAGCCCTAAAGTGTCGTGCGCGGGTCTAAGTGACGGGTTAGGGCCGCATCAACCCCTTGACGGTGTGCAGTGTTGCCTGAATAATTTTATGCTTAACCGTGAGGCTTATAACAGAATATTTTGTGGAGAAAGCGTTTTTTTTTTAACAAAGGAATATCTAAGCCAGAAACGTTTGTAAGGATGTGTCAAATCCTTCCTGTTTAAAAAGTTTTACCAAGGACACAATACACGCTACCTCATTGTCAGTAGACAGTGCATATGATGTCCTTAGAAACTAAAAAAGCAACGAAGTTTCGGTCACACGTAGCATTGAAAAGGTCCTAGTCTTTGCAACGACGCGTGTGACAACCTGCTTATTGACAGACACTTGCCACGAGGAATATAGCTATTAGTGGGATTGAAACAGTTCAATTCAGATAAGTTCCAACGCCCCATTCTGCCAGCATTAGATCGCTACGCGTGTTAACAGGCGGCGACTTCCGCAGCAATTTTTTCTCGCCGTTAATTCCCGCTGCTCCATAAAAAGCTACGTGTGATTGAAGCAGCTTTTTTACCAGTACTTAGCATCGGCGCAGTGTAATGCACTGTACTGAACTCGTTTTTGATGTTTTCTATAAATGCAGCTTTGGTGGACCAAAGGAATACAGACAATGGTAGTAATGGATGAAATGGATTTCCATCGATTACAATCTCGATCGCTCAGTCGTTCTGAAATGGAAAAAAAGAATTGTACCTAAGTAGAATAATTAAGTATCAAGCTTATAGACCGTGTTGCCAACGTCGAGATCCGAAGTCGTACGAAGGTCAAAGACGTTGGCAACCGCATAGCGGAACTCAAATGGAGTTGGGCAGGACACCTGGCAAGGCGTGGTGATGACAGGTGGAGTAAGGCGTTAACTGAATGGCGTCCAAGAACTGGATATCGGAACGTTAGTCGTCCAGCAGCGAGATGGGCAGACGATATCGCAAGCATCGCGGGCCGCAACTGGATGAGGCTTGCACAGGATAGAGGAGATTGGCACATACAAAGGGAGGCCTATACCCTGCAGTGGGTGAAGTCAGGCTGTGGATGATGATGAGAATAATTAAGACTAAAATTGACTTTTGTACACTGTATAGGTAATGACTTTCGTAAAACATTCGATAGATCTTTAGCTTTAGCTGAAACGTAACTACAGCTGAATCGTTCTTCAATAAGAAACGCCTAAAAAACGTTTTAAAAGCTAGCGCTTAGCTGCGTTTTGATTGCGATCAGTAGAAAAGTTTGTTAGTTGAATAGACCCTCTGTTGTAAACTGTCAGTTTGGTAACTGTTGCCGGGTTACTGTAAGCTTCAAATACGAGTATGCTTCCCAACTTAACACTTTTACCATAAAAGCTAAAGTTAATCAAGATGTTAAGCGAAAGTGAATGAATAATAAACTCGCTTGTTCATATTTTTACGAGAGAGATCGTTTTAAAAGTTTACCAAAAGCCTTTTTCGTTTTAAAATGGCGGGCTTTTTAGAACACGTTTGCAAATTATCTTCACACTAAGTTTCTTTATTTTGCGCCAATTTTAAAAGCCAGTGGTTTTACCTGAACATTTTTATTTTGGGCAGTTATCATAGCTGAATTTTTGAATAGTACCTAAACACGAACCGCTGCGAGCAGCTTTTTTGCAGCCTTATTCATGGTATGGTAATGGTATGCGATAAAATGACATCTTTTTATTTCAAGATTGTCTTTACTAACCCCTAACGCCTCTAAATGTGAGTTTAAAATAGAAATACTGTACTCCTCACTACATTTACCTCCACAAGGAGGTGCGATACGAAATTGATAGCTAGAGTATACGATGCTTGCTTGTCATATTACTGATTCTTTCTTGGTCATGTAGTATCAAGTCAGTGACCAGGTTGAGGTACAGTGGCCCTGAAAAGGGCATATGACCGTCGGTGAAAGAATCAGTGTAGAGAAAGAATTAAAGTGCTCCTTTAAGAGGCTTCTTTCGGGTACCGATAGAGCATATGATGTAAAGTTAAAACATCTTTACTCCACACAATCCAGCCACCCCAATCCCCCTTAAATACATAACCCTCCGTATTCTAGGTACCTAATAAGTTTCGTTGTTGTATTATCGTGCTTTCTTACATTGTTTTTTTGTAAATTGAGAGAAATATTTTAGTAGGAATATTCTCAAAATAAGAGCCATTCGAAGATCAAGTTAGTAGCACAACTCGTACGGAGGCTAAGCACACGAGAGTGTGTAGCACCAATTCCTAAATGTTAGAATCGCTAAAGAGTCAGTAGCAAAGGAAAAACAACTATTATGTTGGTGCGTCTTTAGTACGATAAATATCACAATAAATATCACTTTTCGGAATCGGGGCCGCGAAAAAGTTAAAATGACGCACTGCGAGCGAGTTATAATGATTAGTGAGGTAGGCACATCTTGATCTTGTTCAAAATTTACTGGCCAATAATAAATGTATACTTTCCCGAAAGGGACATATTTTACTCTTATTTGGCAATAACGTTTGTTCTACGACTTTTTTCAATTCGACATAGAATAATCACAATGCGTAAATCAGCAGTTTTAGTCACCATTGATAAAATCGTGTTTTTATCATTATTATTTATTTATTTATTTTTTATTATTATTTATTTGAGCGTAAATACAGGATACAATTTAGAATACTGGAAATTGCAGAAGTATAGACTGTGTCGCAATAAAGAAGAGATACGCCCTTACACTAGACATTTAATTGGTAATAAGATGCGTTGGGGAGCAAACATTTTTATGTACCGGTGCTAACCCTCCAAATGATAAATTCTTTCATTTGCTTTCATTTGCGCCTTTCATTTAATTTATACAAAGCTGCCCCAAGAGGCCTCACATAAGCTCGTTTCTACAGCATCGCGCAAAAGACAAAAATTGTTTTACAAAGTGTAACATGTTTCCGGCCTAATTTCGTTTCCGGCTGAAATTAGGCCCAGCGTCTGTTGTGCATGTTTTCTGTTGAAATGAATTTTAAGAAATGTTTTCGTTATCTATTATAATAAATTATAAAAAGTCGCTTTGACTTTTGAATTCTTTTATTTGATTATTTAGCGTGTGTAAAATATTTTTAATACATGAAGTCATGAAGTAAAGCCCTGGATATACATACATAGTGGTAGGTAGGTAAGTTCTTTGACTTTCAATCCGTATTTCGTGTGTTCGAGTCCCGGTCGTGCAGCGGAATTTTCAATTTGGAAAATATAAATGCGCTTTATCACGTTAAAACGGCGAAGAAAAACATCGTGAGGAAACTAGTTAGTATTCTTATAAGCGGAGATGGGCTCGTAACCTGAAAACATGGGCATGTGCCAAATTTATGATTTGACGTGCCTCTGACAACCCTTAGACATCTTCAAGGATCCGACCGCCTGGTGTCCTGAGACCATGGCAACCATGCCTGGAAGTCACGCTTGTTTTTTATTAACAAATTTTTCACCCGTAGGTATTAGTCTGGTGGCGAACCCATCATCATCATCAGCCTGTAAAAGTGGACATAGGCCTCCTGGACATAGGCCTTCCCAGAGAGTTTCACGACGAACGGTCTTGAACCTTCATCCACCGACTTCCCGCAACCTTGCCGTCAGTCCATCGGGGGCCTTCCAGCACTGCGTCAACCGGTTCGTGGTCGCCATTCGAGAACCTTTACTCCCCAACGATGGCGAACCCATTACTCTAATATAACTTTTAGCATTGCTTTCATATCGTAGATAGAATTTCCTTTTCCTCGTCAAGAAATGCGCTCACGTCGTATAAAATCAGGAAAAACTTCTGGAAATTGTCGTCCGTCTGTTCCCCCAAATTGATACAAAGTTACAAAACAAAGTAGAATATTTGCATACGTCTTCGTGCCTTTCATAGAGCCGTGGAAATAATTCGGCGAGGCACTGAGTGTAATGGGCCGCGATGTTGATACAAAGTCTTGGGACCACTTAGCGCGATACGATCCATTATACAAATTGAAAACATACATATTTTTTATACAACTAAGGTGGCAAACAAGCTTACGGCCCACCCTGTTGGTAAGTGGTTACCGTACTCCATGAACACTTGCAATGCCAGAGGCATCACGCACGCGTTGATGACCCCGAACTCCCCTTTCAAGAGCTCTGGCATCCTTACTCACCGCAGGAACTCAACACTATTTGAAAAAAAAAATGTTATTTGGCCGATCTTCTGTAAGGCGTCCCACTGCAGGACAAATGTTTGCATTGATTCCTCCATTGATTATAATGTGTGCTTTTTTATTACTTGTTTTCCTAATTATAGTTTTTTTTGTCGTATCGTTTTAAAATGTGTAGCAACTGTATTTTTTCGAAACCATATGGACTAATTATTGTCTGAAATAAAATAATTTTAGTTGAATGAGGAATGAGCATTCAGCTTCAAAGAATCGTGTCGAATGAGATAAAGTCCTCAAAAGGTCGATGGGCTCCGATGAAGTCTTGATACAAACGAGGAAATAGAATTTTGTCTTGTTCGCAATAAATTGTCAATTTATCTGATGGCTTTATTGGCGTGCGAACTTTTTTGGTGAAATGTCTTCGGAAGACCTGGTTCAGAGTGTTATTGGGTATTTTTGAAACTGGGTCATGTTGTCTTTGTAGGGAGAGTTGATAAATAAAGAGTATTTTGCAATTATTTTTAGGGACGTTGCACACGTGTATTATTGATCATTCCAAACATCATCATCATCATCTTTTTCCAGCCTTTGTCCTTAGTCAGTTTCCAAAAGTTCATAAGTGTGTGCCAGCCAAACGCGCTCGAGGTGTAGCTCAACAACAAAATTAAGTAACGTTTCACGTTGTCACCAGGATGGGTGACCGCAAGTGTTTTGATGACTGCGCACTTCCGTGCCACGAAAGACAACTGATAAGTTCCAGCTACTAATAGTTGCTACGTCATGATGGAGGCATTCGTGTGGCGGTACTCATTCACCGGAGTTGGTCACCAGCTCCAGTAACCCACTTATTTTGAGCTCACAAATGCTTGGCCATAATGAATTTATAATCAGTGCGCTCAAAGCTCATTTTGCATAAACCCTGGCTTGTAGCGACAAACATGCCCCAGGTATTCATAATTCCACCGCAAACTTCAGCAACGGTCTCTAGCGAGCAACACAACACCAACATCCAAACACAAACAATAATAAAGAGAGGCTGTTAATCTTGCTTCGACTGTGACCACTTTATTAGACACACTGACAACACAGTATGGAGAAATATATGCCTCGGGGAAAAGTTACAGCGGAGATAGAACAACTAGATGTGACTGGGTGACTAAAGGCTTGTTCGGACTACATTAGTATTTTAGTCGAGTCGAGACCACCACAAAAATTTTGTCATTTATTTCTGATCGAAGCGACGCGTGACCAGAGAGCTGGCTCCTATTTGGCCCAACGAATTAGTATTGCCATCCAGCGTGGCAATTCCGCCAACGTTTTGGGGACGCTTCCGACTGGTAGTGATCTGGATCAATTGAGCTATCTATAGATCGTTTACGTAACGGTCTTTAGATAGCTCAACTGTTTTTTGTGTATTTTGTAAATATGATCTTGTATTAGTTTTAATTTCGCTTCTGTAAATAAGGACTATCTACGTCATTTAGTTTAGTGAAAGATTTAGTCGAGTCAATCCATTTTCTTCAATTTTTTCGAACGAGTGGTGGCTACCATCACTCGTCACTGGTTAATAGAACATAGTAAAGTTAAACAAGTCCGAACCTGTTGTTTTAATCGAATTTATTAGTTGCCGCATAAATGTCGTACCACTAAAATAAGTAGAATTGGATTCCATTCCAAGGTTTCCTAACCCCCGTTTATACAAACAGAAAACAAGAGTCACATAAATCCTAAATAATAAATAAATATATAAATAATGTTCCGGATATCACACACGGTCAACTGATATATACATAATAGATACATATTTAACAATAAAACAACATTTAAAAATAAATTCACTACTTCTGACACCAAAACTCATCAAATTTAAGGTACTTCCAGTCTTCAACCTCCATGATCACCGCTTAAAGTTACACCAGCGAAATTTATGGGGCCACTTAGTTTCCTTGCATAGGTGCGAGTGGAGTAACGTGCAAGTACTTCCTGCTATCAAACTTAATCTGGTGTTGCTATCCTGCTTTATTGTCACCTGATTCGGGCGAATTAAAATCGTTCAATGTGTCAGTTTTCAACGTGCAGAAGACAATACTGTCTTTTCGGCTGATGATGAGTACAGTCAACTATTTTGATTTGTACGCCACTGAACAAGCCTATGCTTGATTTTTTAAAATTTTGGTTGACTAATATTTGTAAATTTATCGATTTTGGTATGGGCCTCTGGGTTTTCCCAAAACTGGGTCCAAAACTGTGCATAAGACGTCTTCGCTTCCCACAGTTCCATTCACACTCGCCTTATATACATGTTTAGTCAATCTTTTTATGTTCATCCTCTCTATGCCGAAATCATCTAAGCATACCTTTCTCAATCCTCATCTCTACTCGTTTCCACTCGATAATACTAACACTGACTTATTGAAAACAAACGGGTGTTTATCGCTTAGGTACCTTATTTTATATTCGCGATAAGCACCCGTTTGTTTTCAATAAGTCATGTATACTGATCGCGAAAGTTTGAAAAATACTATACTAACACTATTCCTAACTATATCTAAGTATCATCATTCATAATTTCAACCGTAGGGTGTCCACTGCTGAACATAGGCCTCCCCCACAGATTTCTATAGCGACTTCCTATGAAGTAGGGGGATTTGCCCATACTCACGCTGGGCTTGTGGCGAGCGAAGTTACAGCTATTGTTGGGTTACAGAAGGGGACGCTGCTGCCCATCCTCTAGTTTTTTCCCTAAGTCACCTCTTACAACATCCGAGGGTAGACAAAGCGGGGACTATAATTCTGCTGCCGGGGCCACTCGCCAATCAATACATATATATATATCAATACCTACAAACTTTATTTCCAACTCAAATGGTGTTTATTTCAATAAAATCACTAGGATCACTTAGAAACGTCTTAGAAACTAGGTGATAGCTTGATGACTAGCTTCACATCCTCCTCCTTGCCTGTTCCTCGCGACCAAGCTAGAAGAATCAGATACAGCTTACAGCTTGGGGCCAATCATTTTTTTTTTCATAATATGGAATTTAGAGCCAGTGTGGTGCCGATCGAACTAGGTGACGCTCAAAAGACAAATAAATAATAATAATAACTAATCTAATAATTATGAGCTTATACAAATGTATTCTCTCTATACTGGTATTTTAGTATGTTCTCATAGACCGAAATATTTTTTACGACCTCTACACCACCTAACAACTCGTATCTTCATAACGAAAGGTACAGTAATTAAGTACCCCATCTCGTTCGGCAAACATAACTTCTGAATGCGTAACGTTTACGACTAACACCAAGGACCCTGTATCCCTAGGGTCCGAGGGCTTCTAGTGAGAAACAAGGAAAGTCGGGGACGATAGAATTGCTGTAAAAGACCGGTTAAAAGGAAACTCTTCTAATAGCACTGAGAGTGTGGTGGCAGCGACTTCGCCTACCGATCCGAAGGCGTCAGCTTAAATCTCAGTCGCTCACCTTTTTTCCGCTCGGAATTTATTTGCGCAATGCTAGTATTCTCAAAGTGGTGGTGAAGGAAACATTGTGAGAAAACAGCCATGTAGAACCTAAAAATATTGAAGGCATGTGATATGCGCATGAATAAATGTTTTCTTTATATCTAATGGAGCCTCAACGAGGCGCACAGGAATATTTTCACCACTTCGATTGTATTGCATTTGGTCACTGATAGATCAGTGACCAAATGCAGGATGACCAAGAAAGAATCAGTGAAGATACATAAGTGATTAGCATAATAATGCCCGATTTATTTGTATTAAAAAAACTTATCTGTTACGCATGCTATTAAATATAGAAATCTAGAAGTCTTCGTAAATTGAACAACTTAAATCCAACTTGTTGTCAGTAGTAGCTTTTATGGTAGTAAGCGACTATTAAATCGGTCTAAAAAACCGGGGATTATGAGGATTGACTCACTGGTGAGATTTTTAGTGCTTAGAGAGATTATAAGCCATTATTTTAGTCATTCACGTGCTCTAATTTCATGGAACTACAACTAATCGATTATGTTTTGGCCGGACGATCATTTCCAAAAGCCGGAACGGGTATCTCTATCCTCAAGGGTTGGCTCATACATTATAGTTTATAATAAACAGACTTGCTTGTTGAAAATTTGAGTGCTCTTGCTTAGAAGGATTTATAATTTAATTCGTCTTTACGATGGTCGGATTGAGGCTTCCATTAAGTATACGTGTTGAGATTACGGTTCTAAGGTTTCGAAGATGAGAATTATGGTCTGAAACGTTATTCATAACCATATAAAGGCATAATATATATTATTAACTAACGCACCTCATTGGTTTAAATTTATACGTATTTAAATAAGTAAGATAATGGCTGGGTAATTAGTCTGGAATTGATATAAAACAGCAGTTTTGTATTAAGATTTTCTATGAAAATACTTAGGTATATTTTGTGTGAATGTGGTTTTCCCCGATCTTCGTCATAGACAAAGTAAAAGGTGTTTATTTCAATAAAATCATTAGTATCACTTTGAATCGTCTTAGAATCTAGGTGAAGCTACGCCTCGCGACCAAGTCTAGAAGAACCAGGCACAAACACGGCTAGGTGGCAAAAAAAATAGATAATCCTTTTTCTAAAAATGGAATGCAGAGCTTCGGAAGTACTTTTAAACTTTTGCAAAAAAAATGTGGTTTTTCCCGAAAGAAGTCCCTAAATACCAAGTTTATGCTTTTTTTATTAGTTATTCACTAATAACACACCTCAGCGTGTAATTATGAAATAGAGTGCAGATATTATTTAGGAAAGGATAACTAACTAGTACAGATGAAAGAGCAGGTTATCTGTTTGTCCAGTCCGTCCGATGACGGAGAAGTCCTGCCACCTTGGGTCCTATCATGATGTTTTATTTCTGTTTATTTGTTTATTTATTTATTGGTATATTTTATGTTCTATTCTATATTCAATCATAAGTCTTTGTGACTGTCAACTTACGTCACGGCCTAAACAAAATCACCAAGTTGATGCGGGGACCTTGCCTATAAATTTTGCAATGCGTACAATTTTATATTGTGATTTTTAAAGTGACTTTAAGTGACAGGCACATGAGACTTACCATCAGGTGGGCCACCTACCAGTCCGTTATTTTAGCATGAAGACCGTAATCTGGGGCGGTCCGCTATGTTGGATTTAGAGTGAAGTCATTTTATTTTTCGTATTCTTTACCCTTTCATTTGATACTCATATCATGGGTGGACAAAAATAACTAGGCCGCCATATTGGATTTAGAATGATGTCACTTAGCTGACCGTGTATTGTCATGCAAACTAAAGGTGTATGCGAAATTTCTCAATCGGTTGAGGATAACTGCTTTAAAATTCAGTTTTAAGATTTGACCCGAAAATACATAAATACAGACATTGCAAGTTAATAAATCTTGTATTATTGATTACCTTCAATCCTGATTAAAGCGAATAAAATCAAGTATTTTTGCCGTACTGGGCAACGAAAAAAATGAAACTTTTTTAGTGGCTAGTGTTTCGTTCACTTTGCAAAGTACGCTGCCGTATATCACGTATTTTTATAAAAATCCGCTTTTGGGTCCCTCGGTTCTCAAAACTTTCGTCCACGGAAACCAATAAATCTCGGACTGTAACGGTATGATGTTTATTGAGCATTGCGTTCCCAAATGAACAGTAACGCAAATCTCCACAGACCAGTAGGTAAATACATCTCGCACATAATACAGGCTACTCAATTCCTTGGAGATGATGTTTAAAGGGGATAGTCAGGGGCCCTCCCTGAGTGCTTGATTCTTCTAGGCTTGGTCGCGAGGAACAGGTGTAGCTTCCCCTAGTTTCTGAGACGTTTCAAAGTGATCCTACTGATTTTACTGAAATATTGAAGTCAAAAGATGTTTCACTTTGATTCTTCATTCGGGGCCACCACGGCGTAGCTTGGTTAGAATTTGTCAATATCTTTATTAGTAGTGACTTTACTGCATGTAAAAGCTTTATGTGGCAACATGTTCCTGCGTGATTTACGCGTTGAACGCACCGACATCACATTGATTTATCACTTCCAGCTCAGAGTTAGAATGTCACAGGTTTTATGAGCGCGTATTTTTCAACGATTTTACTCTCATTTTTTACGCACCTTTGGATATGTCGGTTAATTTTGTTACTAACTCATCAGGGAATTGGAGCGAAACGTGTGTACGAGCACACACAATATAGATTGCTGTTATTTTTATGTTCTATTGTACTGGACTGGCAGATGGCCTACCTGATTGTAAACGGTAACCACCAATACTACTGCAATATGTATCACTTAGGCTACGTCTAACTTGGTATTTGTTTTGCGCTCATCACCCTGAGACATGCGTTCTGTGCCTTGATTTATATAAAACTAGCTTGTGCCCTCGCGTGGTACCTAGATAAAAAGTAATTAGCCTAGGTAAAGAACTCTGTATATAACAAATTTTATCCAAATCCGTTGAGCTGTTACCGTGACTAAACCACAAACATCCTCTTATGATAGATAAATGGTAATTTTTTTAAATTTAAAATACATTTTTAATGTCGAATTCACAACTGCTATTAAGGCTATCACAAATTTCTTAACAAAATGAATTCTAATAGTGACGCTTCTTAACGTATTCATATAAATAAATGATCTTTATATCATTAGACTGCTAATCTGCACTACGAAAACCCAAAATGATCAGTCACTTTGTCTTGTCTAACGAACCACAGACATTATCTTACAAACCCTCGCGTACATCTCAAAACAGACTGTGTGGGCTCGCTCCATGGCTGAAGAAGTCCTAGTGCGAGTTATGTGAGCTACCGTGTACCGTAATAACACGAATCAGCCACATTAATATCATCCGTAAGATGTTCATGGCAGGACATAGCCTTAAGATGCCGCGGCAAACAAAATCCGTCCACCGTTCTTCGAGTGAGAGGTCCTACGCTGCGCTGTGCATTCCGTTTCATGGTCGCCATCTGAGCAACAGTATCTCCCAGTAGTTGTTAGTTTCGACTTTATGAGCTCGTACTCGCTCGATAGGGAAAAAATCACTCGCACTAGGCCCTCAGAAAACCCGCACATTAAACTAGTGCCTGGCGCGTGACGTCACGCTCTGCGCACGTCCATCCCACGCTAATTGACCGTGGCGGTAACCGAACTAAGCGGGTAAGTGGTCATTTACTGCTTGTAACTTCTTGGCCACAAAATAAGTTAGTGTATGTAACGTAGAGAACAAATAAGTGCTAATGATATGCGAGATCTAATCAGAAATGAGGAGGCACCGACATAGCCCAGAGAATTATCAAGTTGAAGTGGTAGTGGGCGGGGCAGATAGCTCGGAGAACCAACGGCCATTGGGGCAGAAACGTTCTAGAATGAAAGCCGCGCACTGGAAACAATGGAACTGGATGTTTAGATGTTTGTGATTCAATCACGCCGTAACGGCTCAAACAATTTCGATGAACTTGGAATAGATAGAGTTATTTGCCTAGAATAGCATAAGGGCTAATTTTTATCCAGGTGACACGCGCGCTATGCCGCGGGTGGAAGCTAGTAATTAATACCTAAATCCTTATAAATCACTCCAGCCATTGGTACAAACCGTATGAAAATCCGTTCAGTAGTTTTTGAGTTTATCGCGTTCAGACAAACAGACAGACGCGGCGGGGAGACTTTGTTTTATAAATGCAGTGATGAAATTATGCAGTGTTAGACGAGTATTTAGAAATCATACTTTTTAAATCAAAGATCCTACAATATTTGTTTTCAATTTACCATGCCCTCGAAAGCGGGAGACATGCGAGGAAATTGGTATAGATAAGACAGGCAGAAGGAAAATACGGTTTTCTTTATCAAAGACTACGGATTTACTGTCGTATTTCCACTAGTTCTGTCCTAGTTACATAGCACTTTACAGGGGTATGCTAAGTAAGGCAGCCCTCGAATACCTACTGAAGGTACAGATAGAGCTACCTTTAACATGGCTAATTTTATGTCTCATTTCATGGTGTGTCTATCATTTGAGATACTATGTTATTCAGAAGCAATTGATCTTTTTAATTTACCCTTTTGATTAGTATCATAAAAAACATTACCCTTCTTCCTTTTTGGCAGTCGGGTAAAAATACAGAATACGTCTATTCTTCTCATTTAGTGGATTCGATTCCCAATTTAAGCCTGCGACTTAAATAAAATGAGTTACTCTAAAACTCAAACTCAAAATTCGTAGATCTCTGATTACTTTAATGAATAAAAAAAAGCTGTAGAGGAAATCATAAAACAGAGCATACTTCAGTAATGTATTATTCATGTACTACGAGGTCTACAAAAGTTGCTATTACAACTTACAAGGACGCGGAGTGGCTCGTAGTGACGCGAGAGCCTAATATCACCACTTGAGCACTTTTTCAGGACTTCAGGGCCTTCCAGGGGTACTCACCTCTTTTTACCTAAAATGGTACTCAGAGCATGACGGGGCGGGAAAGTCGCGGGACGTAGAGAAAGCGTACAATAGAAAACAGGAAAAACCTTGAATTCTTAAGCGGTCCATTAAAGTGATACGAATCTGATACAAATTGGTCGGTTTTACAATACTTCATAGTTGAATAACTGGACATAATCTGGAAGTGTTCAGGATTGTGAAAATTTTTTTTTTACCATTATTCCAAAGAGTACCTAGACTTACTCTCAGATCCAAGCGAACAGATCCTTGAAGATATCTAAAGGGCACAACAATTGGAACACAAACAAAACACGGAAGCCAAACTGGATCGGAAATCGAGGCCACTACCACCACTCCACCAGTGCTCTATATTCTTGTTACTCGCATGATTATACATTTCCGTGGTCTCGTCCCGTTGCGAAATGATAAGAACTTCAGAACCTCGTCATCCGAGAACTTTGTGCCGTTTTAAGAGTCAGTTTCTGAACGTACATTGTGCAAACCTTTTTAGTAGTTTTACTATTCCGTCTTCCGTCATTTTGTTGAAGTATTTTATGAATGAATGAATGAATGAAGTTTTTGTTATTTTCCAAGAACAATAAATTTAACAATTAAAAGAACACATGGTTAAAATGTTGTGCGCAGCAGAGCTCAAGGAAAACATGGCCCTCGCTCAGCATTTTTTTCTCTTTGAAAATCAACGTAGAGCCTAACCAAAATCCTAAGTGTATGAAATTTGCAGGGTAGCGTAACGTATGGGTGCACAGAAAGGAATTCCCGACACACAACCCTTAAGTCTAAAGTTTGTGTAAAAATAGCAGCAACCGAAAGAAGTCGCGGGAATTACCATACCATACCAAAGTTGACAAAAAAACATTTCGTCAAGTCGTGATTTCAAGAGATTATGACAACAAGTTGCAATCCCTCAGAAATTAAATTAAAATGGGAATACCACGGGATCATACTCTATGCACCAGCGAAAGAATTATCAAAATCGGGTTATTATTGGCCGAGATATCGAGTAACATACACACAAAAAAAAACAGCCCTCTTGAGATCCTCCTCCTTTTGGAAGTCGGTTAAAAATGCAAAAATAAGCACCGGTTTTTGTTGTTCGCTTGTGAGTTGTCGCTACTGCCGATTACTAACTACAATTTTTTTGCCTCGATGACGTAATTGGCCAATACAATCGCCATTGAATTGACAGCGCTAGAAATTGGTGCTCAGAGGAACGAATAAAATGGTTCGATACAAGCCCACTGTAAGCTTACATAGTACAACATAAACTCAGAATCTCACCTTAATGGTAATTGAATTAGTTCGGGAATGATTTGGCAAATTCACGCATTTTAGAAGCAAATTTCCAAAGCATTTTATAAAAACAAAATTAGTCTAGGGCGTCGAAGTCATGGCTGGCTATTTCATCGTTGATTGTTTGTCAGTAGATCATGAAACTTTTATTTATACGAAACTTTTGTTTATGAAATGAGATAGGATGTAACAAAAAACAGTAAAGTGGCTAAATGAGCAACTTTAAAAACAATGGCCATCACAACATAATGCTGAGTCGCCATTTTGGTTTACTTATGACCTCACCAAAGACGCTGGATCGCCTGGAACGCGATTAAGACAATGCAGGCGTATCCAAAACCTAAACCACTCTCTCGACCTCACCAAAGACCGGGTTTGTTTTAAATTTACCGTCTCTTATTCTGCATTCCTCCAGTGATAACACACTACTAAATAAACCAAACGGCCAGGACGTATTTTCTACAATCCAAATAATACTAACAAGTCCGGACTTGCTCTTTACTTACTAGTTAAACAACCCATACTATAGCTAATAGCCAGAAACAAAAGAATTCAACCTATTTATGGTGGACCGGTACATACACAGTGCGTTACAAAAATGTTTCACTGAAAACCTGAACACATTGCATTCCTCCATGGTGGATCACCGCACGTTTTACATGAAAAAGGAACGGACATATACGGCAAAAGCAATATCGTGTTAGTGCCTATGTTGCTATTATGGTGCAAGTGGAGAGATATAAGTTTTCATAAGACTTTCATGTTTTAAGATCGCTGAACTTACAACCGTTGGGATATAGTGACTGGCCTCATAGCTCAGTTAGTAGTAACTCTGCCTTCTGCACTAGAGGTTGCGGGTTCGATTCCTGCACAGGACAAATTTTGTTTGATGAATACAGATGTTTGTTCTGTGTCTGGGTGTTAAATATTTATCTATTATATCTACCAGTTTCTGGTACCCATAGTACAGGCTATGCCTAGTTTGGGATCAGTTGACCGTGTGTGATATGTCCGGAATATTTATTTATTTATTTTATTTATGTAGAGTTTCTCGAATGGTGACCACAAACCGGACGACACAGTGTTGGAAGGATTTAAATATGTTTTTTTTCTATTAGTGTTGTGTTCTTGCGGTGTGGGTTGCCAGAGCTCTATAAGGGGTTCGGGGTCGGCAACAAGTGCGGGATGCCTCTGGCACTGCAAGCATTCAAGCTACCACTTACCAACAGGTGGTTAGGAGGAGGTAGGGCACAGCGAGATTTTCTCGTTCTGAATTGGAGCAGCCCGCCTGGGGAGGTACCTCCGCCTTACAGAAGATCGCAGCCAAATAACATTATTTGTTTCAAATAGTGTTGTGTTCCTGCGATGAGTAACGTTGCCAGAGCTCTTTAGGGGGGGAGGGGGTTCGGGGTCAGCAACGCGTGCGTGATGCCTCTGGTATAGCAAGCGCTCATAGGCTACGGTAACCGCTTACCAACAAGTGGGCTGTATGCTTGTTTGCCACCTCAGTGGTATAAAAAAAAAAAAAAGGTGGGTCAACTTGCTTGCCACTTTAAATGTATTAAAAAAAATTAAAAATTAGGGTTCGCTTTGTCTTACAACATGAGGCATAACACAATGCACTTCTGATAAAACGACGTACCGCCCTGAAGGGTCATTGTGAAAATATACTAAGCACTAGCGCCAACTACTAAGCCAACATTCTTGATGTTGCTCGACTAGCCAATGGAATCCAATAATGTTTTACTGCGAGTATTTTTAAGTTTATTTTAAAGCCAGTCTTTGCTTTCCATGATAATGTTTTTCCTTACAAAATTAATATGAATTAGGAATAACTTGTGCTTGAACAAGTTTGTGTCAAGTGTCGTAGCGCCACTATACAATTTCTAGAAGTACCTAGGTACCTACAGCTACAGCGTAGCGGTGCCTTGCCAGGTGCTACTCAATTCTTATAAATAAAGAAATACCCAACTGTCACATGTCACATAGTGACACCCCTGACCTGTTCTGATAACGGCACAAGGATTCCTTGTGCCGTGGGTATCAAAAACTACGAGTATCATTGGCTACCACAACGCCCAGACAAATATTTTGAACAAATATTTTGAGAGCAAGCAAATATTTGTCCCACTACGGGGATCGAACCCGCACCTCTTCCCTCTCAGACTGGTACTCTAGGTACTAACCCACTACGCCACCTAGGTCGTCAGGAGGCCCTATCCATGATGTTCCATTATTAATGTCAGGAACTGTAAATATGTCAGTTTCAAAATGAGTAATTATTTCCAGTATTCAAAACACAATCGTATTTGGACCTATTTTAATACGCATGTGTCTGTCTGTCAAGCAAACCCCTCTGGGCCTAAACTATAGTAATATCGGATGTAAGGATGGCCGCATACAGGGCGCAATATAAGTCAAAGTCAAAGGGCTTTTATTTCAATAAAATCACTAGGATTACTTTGAAACGTCTTAAAAACTAGGTGAAGCTATGCCTGTTCCTCGCGACCAAGCCTAGAAGTTTCAGGCAAAAAACATGGCTTGGGGCCTATAATTTTTTCACAAAATAGAATTAACAGCCAGTGTGGTGCCAATGCCTATGCATTCTCGCGTAGCCGCGCCTTGATGTCGTGTGCCGACCGTAAATGGTAATAACTAAGAACTGAGCTCCAAAATTTACAGATTTATACCCGTACTTTTTCAAATAAGCTGTTTTCGTTAGTTCTAACATCTTCGTAACTTACTATTAAACGTTCAGGAAGTTCGACATCCAAATTGCCACCCCGAAAACCTGAGTTTGAACTGATTTGACCCCCAAAACAGTTGAATTTCCATAGGTTTTTTTTGTTTAAAAATTAGGATTTTCAAAAGTCTTAGAACAAACTTCAATCAATTGGGTGTATAATTAGCCTCTTTTGGATACATATCATGAACACCTTGAACAAACCAAATGCTCGAACTAGTTCCTGTCGCACCACTGTACTCGTTTCGTATAGTCAAGGCATTATGAAACCAATATAAGATCCCTGGTCGCAAATTCACGCCAAACCTAAAGTGACAGGCTACCATTTACAACTCAGTATTGCGAGAATGGCAGCACATTATCCCTCTGTCATGTAAATGCCGTATTAGATTACTTACTGGAACGAGAGTGTAAGAAACGAAAGCTCGAACGATCGGAGGTAAAATATTATTATGTCAGTGAAGAATAAATTATAATAACTAGATGGGTTTTACCTAACTTCTAAGCATATAAAACTATTTCGTTACCTTCTGACTGACTGAGATTCAACGCTCAGTCTTAGCTATGGGAATGGAATCAAATTTTCCTGTCCATCTAAGGTTGTCTGGAAGAGATTGCTCTTAGCGATAAGACCGCCCATAGTATTTCGCTATAGCTTTAATTTTTGTTTCCTTGTGGTGAACAATAAAGAGTTTTCAATTTATCTATAGTATCTATCTTACAGGCTAAAAACATGTTGTGCCGACCCCACATGAAGTGGGCTAAGGGCAGGGAGATGATGATGTCTGTCTTACAGGCTGATGATGATGATCTTACTGTTGCAGTGTAGGGGTGTACTAAGCAAGAAACTCAACACTAATGATAATTAACACCGCCGAAGAGCCATTAGTATCCAAATCAGAGTTCGTTTCGTTTGCAAATACACAAAACCGCATAATATACGAGGCATTGCAAATGATGCGGTTTAAACCGCAAATTTGAATCTGTTGCTGGTTTTGCGCTGTCCGTTTTAGAGTTATTAAAATCTACACTGATTTTGTATTTACTGAATTAAAAAAAAACACAACTTGGACGAATCGGCTTTGTATGTTTATAAGTTTAGAAAATAACTTTCCAACCGTTGTTGATACGATCTGATGGAATTGAGTAGGACAACAATTTGTACTATCATGTTATATGACTGGCCTTATAGCTCAGTTGGTAGTAACTCTGCCTTCTGCGCTAGAGGTCGCGGGTTCGATTAACACAGATGTTTGTTCTGTGTCTGGGTGTTAAATATTTATCTACTATGTATATCAGTCTCTGGTACCCATTGTACAGGCTATGCCTAGTTTGGGATCAGTTGACCGTGTGTGATATGTCCGGAATATTTATCCCCAGGGCTAATTGAAAAAATATAAGTGAAATCAACCAAGGGGTTGCGTAGATAAAGCGGATGCAGAGATAAATGCAATTTCACAGATTGCTGGTAACATAATTGCTTGGTCTTGGTCGAAATTGTACTCAAAATGGACCATCATCTTCATCATCATTGCTTCAGCGATGCCAACGTTTTCACATGATAATTATAATTACCACCACATTAACACTTGCTTAAAAAAGCGAAGGAAAACATCGTAAGAACCAGTAAGTATTCTTAAAGCGGCGGAGGGCTTGCGACCTGTCACGTATGGAATACTCACACCTCATCACTACTGCAAAATGTAGGATCTACTGATCTGAGGGGCTGTGAAGCAAGGTACGGGCGACGCAGAGTTGGAAGGCGTGGGGGGCCTTCCAGTGGACCGATGACATTGTAAAAGTATATATGCGGGAAGTCGGTGGATGGAAAGGGCTCAAGACCGTTCGTCGTGGAACTCTTTGGGGGAGGCCTATGTCCACCAGTGGACTTCTATTGGTCGTTGATGAAATGCAAGGTATTCTTGGGGATAAAAGTCGTGAGCATATTTTTTTTAAGCATTTAAGAAATCCATATGAGTTATATTTATTATTATCATATTAAAACTACGGCCGGCATAAAACGGTTGTCGCTCCTCAGAAAACCAAAGCTTCAGCCTCATAATATTGAAGACCTTATTAATATGGCGTACGCTGAAAGCTCAACAATATAACAATATCTTCTGAGAAAATATTATTTTAAAATAAAACTTGTTTTCTTTCGCGCAATAAAGAGAAAAGTACACATTGAGTAATGAGATGAGATGATTGTTTGAGAAAATATTTGTTCATTCGTATTTAGTGCTTGTTTAGTATATTGCCTATAAGTTTACTCGCGAATTTTTGAATTTTAGATGATTTTAGCTGCTTCTGGTGGTACCTTTTATATAATCTTCTTCTTATCGTGTCACTGGTTTTTTCTTGCTCATCCTGTCTTTAGTCAGTGACCAGGTTGAGGTATGGTGGCCCTGAAAAGGGCCTATGACCGCCAATGAAAGAACCAGTGTAGTCAAATGATTAAAGTGCGCCTCTTAGAGGCTCCTTTCGTGCACATGTCACATGTTTTCGAATTTTTAGGTTCTATCTAGGACATGCCGGTTTCCTCACGATGTTTTTCTCCACCGTTTGAGAGCAGTAGCATAGCTCACATAAATTTTCCGAATGGAAAATCCATTGGTGCACGACAGGTTTCGAACTCACGACCTGTGGATCGGAAGGCGGGGCCACTACCACCCCTCCACCAGTGCTCTCATATAATGCTTTTATATAATGAATATGTCGTATTGTTTTGTAAATTATACCACCTGATGATTTCTTTAGCCATGTTCAAACGGCATGCGATATATCTTTGATATTATTGAACGTATTGAATTAGTTTCAACAAGAGCCTTACCTCTACTAAATAAAAATCAATTTAAAGTTTGATATTTGGGGGTGTACGATACCTAGAGCTCAACAATAACGCAAGCAACATAACATTTTCTTGAATCATAAGACGTAGGTTAAGATCATTTTCATTTATATACTATTTAATAAATCGCACGCCGTTTGAACACAGCTTTATTCCTGGGAAATGGCCGATGGTTGAATTTCGTAACTAATTTTATTATTATTATTAACTCATTTATTTCAGATAATACATCCATGATTAAATATAAAATGTCAAGATAAAATTAACAAGGTACACAATAAAATCTAAATAACGAAATATAAATAATTTAAATTAACATTCATAATATAAAATAATTAGCAATACTAACTACTTTACTTACTAAAAGAACTAATAAATGATAAAGTTTATAACAATGCATATCGCAGAAAAACGCGTATTTTGCTATATGCATAAAACGAAACTTTTTCATTTCAATAACATGTTTTTGTTCATAAATCACGTGGCGAGCTGCAGAAGCATTAATAACGAACACGTCTCCACTAAGCACTACACCGTCATAACCTAGACCAGAGCTAGACCACTAAGCTTCAGCGCACTTTACAGTATACGATACGATATTTTGTCATACGTTTTGGGGTATTAAACATAATACAAAAATGTTGAAAAAATATAAGGAATATTTGCTACGATCAGGCCAAAATAAGAGTTGTAACACTACTTATTTCGTATTATTAAAGGTAATGCGCAATATGTATACGATCCCGAGAGGGGTTTACCTATACTATCAACAAAAATAATGTAACGTTCGAGAAATTCGAAATTAAGATTATTACTGCTGGTGGACTGCTGAATAATTGATTAAACTGATTTGAACCTGGAACTGATGATTTTGCATACAGTTTTTATAATTAAAAACGGACATATCACACACGGTCAATTGATCCCAAACTAGGCATAGCCTGTACTATGGGTACCAGAGACTGATATACATAATAGATACATATTTAACACCCAGACACACATCTGTGTTAGTCACAAATGATTGTCCAGTGCGGGAATCGAACCCGCGACCTCTAGCGCAGAAGCCAGAGTTACTACCAACTGTGCTATGAGGTCAGTAAATACTTAATTACTAATTGGTTGTAGAATAAGTCCCTTTCGGGATAACATAAAGATTATGAATCATCTTGTATTTATTATTAAAGATATTTATCCCACAGCGGGAATCGAACCCTTGCATCTCAGACGGGCACACGCACCAGTGACGCCAGATACTATACTTTGATCATAGCCAAAAGGCCGAGAAGCGATATATTATTTATTCACCGCTTAGTCCTAGAGATTACTAAGTCTTTATCAATTAATTTAAGATCTACCAAGTTCAAATATTCAAAATATTATTATTTTTTCAAAAAGCTCTTATAGGCGCCTTAGCCTGCCGAGTTTTATTATTTAAAAATAAGCAGTATCGTACTAAACTGTGTTTAGATATAATACTTCTGTACAAATCGTATGTTTTTTTTTTTTTTTTTTTTATACAACTGAGGTGGCAACAAGCATACGGCCCACCTGTTGGTAAGCGGTTACCGTAGCCTATGAGCGCTTGCAATACCAGAGGCATCACGCACGCGTTGTCGACCCCGAACCCCCCTCCCCCTAAAGAGCTCTGGCAACCTTACTCACCGCAGGAACACAACACTATTTGAAACAAATAATGTTATTTGGCTGCGATCTTCTGTAAGGCGGAGGTACCTCCCCAGGCGGGCTGCTCCAATTTAGAACGAGAAAATCTCGCTATGCCCTACCTCCTCCAAAAATGTATAGTGTGTCCAAGTATGTTCAATAAAGACCTTTTAAAACAAAACAAACACCAGTTACGCCACCGCGGTCGGTCGAAATCGTGTCGTATTACTGCAAGGTTCCTCATGACTAAGCCTTGATTCTGCGATCATTCCTAGACTTACCGTCCAGACTTATGGAATGCAGTCTTTGAAAATAGCGTCGTGACAGCTTTACGAAGACATAGTGTGAACGTGTGGATAGTCGTGTAGGTCTAGCACGATTCGTACTGTATTCGTAAAGTATAAACGCCACAAAAGCACGAAGTCTTTTTTACTACTAAGTATAAGCGTGACAGCTACTTGTTGTAATCTTTTTAGGGTTCCGTAACTCATTAGTTGGTTATCACTACATTTTTAATGTTAATTAACTAGTTATAATTTAGGTAAGGTACCAGAGGCTAGAATATTGTAAAACTTAGATATAATCGCTCATTATGTATCTCATTTTAAGTAAACCCTGTGTTTGTATGAGAATAAAGTTCTTTAAACCTATTTGGAAAAACGGAACACTTATAGGATCACTTTGTTGTCCGTCTGTCTGTGTGTCCGTCGGTCAAGACCCTTTTTCTCAGAAACGGCTAAAAGTATCAACTTGAAATTTATACAACCTATTAGGGTCTGTGGGCTTTTGGTGCCGCATTAAAATCAAAGCTCTAGCATAATGAAATAAAATTTGGAATGCTAGGAGCTTTTGTATTAATTCAAACACAATTAAAGGGAAAAGTCTTAAATTGGGGAATTTCGAAGTTTTTTAAGGAAACAAAGTTATATTTGCGGTCAATGTCATACAATAACTACGTGAGCGACCGCAAATATAAGTTTGTCAATTCCTACACTTAGAATTTTTATTTTCTGGCCATGACCACTGGTGCACAACCGGGATTCGAACCCACGACCAATGGTACAGAACCCTCAGAGCGCGAGTTCTCGCACTTGACCGTCTTTATTTCTACTGTGTGAGTGTCAAATAAATAAACTTACTCTTATTATTACTTCGTGCTTATTAAAGTGTTTGTAAATAATTATTTACTTACCTTACCATACATTCATCATATATATTCATTTATTGCCATACTATAACCGTACTTGTTAGTGCTAAAGGTACCTACTGCAATAGATAAATAAATCACATTTACCTACTTTTCTGATATTGAGTTATGCGTTTAAATATTGGTTTAATCTTAATTAATGTGAATTTCTATAAAGATTTTCAATATTCCTCAAAATGGGATCAGTGGAGCAGGTAATGTATAAATTCTATGTATTTCCTAATACCTATCCTAAAAAAATCGAACCTGCGACCTTCCTTGGTACGGGGTTTTTCTATCCTTTAGACGCATAAATGAGTATTGTTGCTCACAATCAATTAATATTTTGTCAAAATTTAAAAAAGACGATGATATTTAAAACACTGACACTGGCTTTGCATCAAGAGAACTCGACCAAGGAACGAAGAAAGAAGAAATCCTACACCTTTTTCCTGAGAATACAAAATTACTGCAACTTTTTGTAACCAGCTAGTATCCAAGATTGAAGACCCGAAGTAACAAAGTGCCGACCGAAACATCTGTTAAAATTTAACGCTTGAAGATCAAAGACCACTAATCAGGGGATCAAAGAGCGATTTACGTAAAACGTTATAAACAGCCTAATCTACAGCCCCAATTTCATAAAAAGCGGTACCGTCATAACGATCATCATATATTTCAGGCATCGAATTTTGTAAACAAAAATGAAAACCCATAATTGCCCATACTTACGAGTACCATAAAGATTAAAATACCTACATATAAACGTGGTACGTGGTACGAGACATTGTTTCCAATTTGAAATGTTCTTGGTCGGAAATATTAATGAAATAAACTATTTATATAGACACAGCTCTTTTTATTAAGTCATCATCATCATCAGTCTGTAGAAGTCTACTGCTGGACATAGGCCTCCCCCAATGAGTTCCATGACGAACGGTCTTGAGCCTTCTCTATCCACCAACTTCCCGCAACCTTCACAATGTCGTCGGTTCATCGGGTGGGGGGCCTTCCAACACTGCGTCTCGCCCAATTCGTGGTCGCCATTCGAGAACCTTTACTTCCCAACGGTTAATAATGAATAATGAATAATATGCTTATTATTATACTTATTATTTATTAAGTACTCATAATGAACTATATTATTTTCTCATCATAATTATCAATTCCAATTTAAAATGTATTACCAATAATTTTTACTAAAAATAGTCGTGTATCATGTAGGTTAAAACCAAAGAGGTTACAAGAAAAAAAATAAAAATGATCAGTATGATTGAAACACGCTCTCAACTACATACTCGCAGTATTATTAAAACGTCTTATGACGGACTCAACGTCTTGGGAAACTGAAGCTTAATAGATAGCCTGCATGGAATTTCGTTTCACTTGGTGAGTGGTTTAATTAAATTCTGGGGAAAGATTCGGACGAAAAGATTAGAATAATATAGAATATGACTCAGTACCGACTAATGTGATGTTATAAAAGTTTCTAAGATTTCTAAGGTCTTCTAGATTGAAAATTATGCTCCCCTAACACTTGCAAAAAGTCATCATATTATTATCTTGGAATCACGATTTACCGAAACATTTTTTATAGTTTTTTATTGGAAGGTGTGAGTGGCCAGTGTCATCCCGATTGATCAGATGTTTTTTTTTTATACGTAATTGCTAGTGGTCTTTGTCATTTGCATGACCACAGTTACTACCAATATCAATAAAAATAATAAGACATTTGAAACTCATAAAATAGGAAACGACTTTTCTTCCAAACCCTCGTAATCTGATAAGAATAAATAAATTATGGCATCGCGTATCAAATACCATCCATCAAATTATGTGATTTATGTACGAATCTCGCGATACGTTCGTACATACTGTGGTATTTTGCGACGGTTGGCCCTTTTATTTAACCTGCAGCTTTATTACGTTAGTTCACCGACTATTTAAATTTCCTTAAACTTAATAATACCAATGTGTTGCGACTGATTGATCTTAAACAAACCAATCAGTTGCTAAAAACCCAAATAATGAAATGAAATAGCTTCACTGTTCAATCATCATCATCATCAACCTGTAGAAGTCCACTGCTGGACATAGGCCTCCCCCAAAGAGTTCCATGACGAACGGTCTTGAGCCTTCTCCATCCACCGACTTCCCGCAACCTTCACAATGTCGTCGGTCCATCGGGTGGGGGGCCTTCCAACACTGCGTCGCCCGGTTCGTGGTCGCCATTCGAGAACCTTTACTCCCCAACGGTTGTCGGTTCTGCGAGCTATATGGCCTGCCCACTGCCAATTCAACTTGCTAATTCTGAGAGCTATGTCGGTGACCTTGGTTCTTCTACGGATTTCCTCATTTCGGATCTTATCACGTAGTGAAACTCCGAGCATAGCTCTCTCTTACTGTTCAATAACTAGAAGAAATATCCGACTATACAAGGTGATTCATATGTATACCATCCCGAAAGGGGGTTATTCTATCAACGAAAATACCTAAATACTATTAGCGAAAAAAACATCAATATTTTTTTTTTCACAAACTTTCTCATGTTAGCCGTTTTTGGTATTTTTATCATCTTTACAACTAATATCTAAACGTACAAGAAGTTCGGAACCAAGATTGCTACCTAAAACAGCTATTCAATGGGTTTGACCTGATTTGACCCCAAAACAGCTGATTTTCGCATAGAGTTTTTTCAATGAAAAATGTCGAATTTCCAAAAGTCGTAGAACAAACTTTATTGCCAATTGGGTGTAGAATAAGCCCCTTTTAGGATGGCATTTATATAAGCATTAGGTACATATTTCATCAAGTGTAGCGTGTGCTGCCCTTAGATCATTTGTTGGAGCTCACATTTGTCTTCATTTTTTCACATTTTTATAAGCTTTTATTAATTAGGGATTATAATTAGATTACTTTTCTTTTGAGCCTCACCTAGTTTGATCGGCACCACACTGAAGCTTTAAATTCAATTTTGTGAAAAAGGATCATCGAAAAAAATGATAGGCACCAAGCCGTGTTTGTTGCCTGATTCTTCTAGGCTCTCTTAGCAGAAACAGGCAACAGCTTAGAACAGGCATAGCTTCACCTAGTTTCTAAGACGTTTCAAAGTGATCCTAGTGATTTTATTGAAATAAACGCCTTTTGACTTTGACTTTATGAATCACCATGTATAGATAACAAAAAAGCTTGGGATCGAATAAGCTCCAACTCGATCATAAGTAAAGATGTAAAACTTACTTAAAATAAACTAACGTGAATTCAACTAGATTTAAGACGTTTCAAAATAATCCATTCGATTTCAATGAAACAAATGAATAAATAAATATTCCGGACATATCACACACGGTCAACTGATCCCAAACTAGGCATAGCCTGTACTATGGGTACCAGAGACTGATATACATAATTATCAATATTGAACACCCAGACACAGAACAAACATCTGTGTTAGTCACAAATGTTTGTCCAGCGCGGGAATCGAACCCGCGACCTCTAGCGTAGAAGGCAGGGTTACTACCAACTGAGCTATGAGGCCAGTCATACTGAGAAGGAGAATACCGAAACTGTCACTCAAACTTCAAAATGTTAACTACCACTTTCCTAGTTGACGCAATGCGTAGACAGAACCTAGGTAGTAAGTCATCACGCAGGGTGTTGAAGGTAGCAAAACGAATTATTCACCCTAGAAGTTATTACGTTTGCCACGTAGGTAGTACCTATGTACGTGACAGGATTTGAGTAAGTTTTCGAATTGAGTAGGTGTGTACAAGTTTTTACGTGGCTCTATATTTTGGTCAGATTAGTTATAAGCCACTTCTGATGCTAACCTGTATCTCATTCCGTAGATACAGTCGCCTGCGATTAGATATACCTACATACATAATATAATTTACAAAGTGATGCCAAAATACAGATGAAGATAGTAGGTACAGTCAACTCTAAAAATATGTATTTTTAAAATTATGAAAAGTAGTATCTTAATGCAGGCGACTGTACCTACGATTATAATACAAGTACGTAGATACTCTGCAAGATAACGGAGGGTTAACCAGTTAGCGTTGGCGAGGAAGTCTCGGCATTTGTCAACGTCTTGTGTCAAATAGCGCCCATTAACATCCCGGGGACTGTGACGATTGCTACTGTGACACACGGAAGCTGAAAACAGCAAACCAGATCAGAAAAACAAGAAGATGCATCGTCATCATCATCCTGCCCTTATCCCCACATCATGTGGGGTCAGCACAACATGTATTCTTCTTCCATTTCCCTCTATCATTCGTCATCTCAGCACTCACTCTTTTCTTAACCATATCCACTTTCACACAGTCCATCCATCTTTTCTTTGGCCTACCGCTACTCCTACATGTAGTCCTATTTTCAAAGAAAACAAACTTTTGACGCTTCCTTCTTTGTATATATTTGAAGTAGCTATTTATGCGAGAAAACACTTTGTGTTCAATAAACAAAACGAAAATAGTCTGGTATCACTTTTAATGTAAATTTTACAGTTCTGGATGGTTTTTTAAAGTGGTGTTTTAAAGGTTTACATACACGAAAATCGAACACTGTACATCTTCCGTGCGTGCCGAACAATGGCGGTCTGCTGAGCGCGTGGGTCAAGCGCCGGCCGTCTCCTCCGCCCCCGCTTCCCCGCGCGTACCCCT
This sequence comes from Anticlea derivata, assembly GCA_947579855.1. Taxonomy (NCBI): domain Eukaryota; kingdom Metazoa; phylum Arthropoda; class Insecta; order Lepidoptera; family Geometridae; genus Anticlea; species Anticlea derivata. The sequence continues at coordinate 11,162,957 of OX388264.1, forward strand.
CTCTCGTCCTAGTGCTGTGCGCGGACACTTTGATCTGTTTGAGCAACAAGATAATACAAATAGAAGTGAGATCACGCAAAAATCTTTAATGCTAGAACTTTTTAAACAGAACTGCGTTTTCATATCATGTAAAATTTATAATCACTTACCCAAGTCAATATAAGAGATCAAAGGTTTTATGTTTAATAGGGTTTTAAAGAACTGGCTAATAGTTAATACTTTGAATTCCATTAATGAAGTTTTGACATGAAAATTTTCACTACATACCATGTTCACAGCAAATAAATCTTTTATCTTAACGTAAGAAGCTGACTAAGCTCTATACAGTGTGTCACTACAATATAATGTGCGTAACAGTGCGTTATTCCGGCCGTGATCCGGGATCCCATCGAAATGATTGCGTCCTCACGAAGAGTTATATCTGCGATGTAATTCACTCTTTTTGTCTCACTTACTAATGGAAAAATGACTAACAGTCTTCTTCAGCCATAATGCGATATGCCATATCTCGTAAGGAAATAAGGAAGCCATATCTTATAATGATAAAGATTGAGAAGGTATATTTTCTTGGCCGGAGATCAAATTCCTTTTTTTGCCGTAAAAATATCATATTATAAACTTGGATCTGTTCCAAGAACAAGAAGAGTTCATGCATAATAATAAAAGTCAGGCAGTCAGGCTAATTTTAATTACTAAAACATGGCTAGAGTATTCAACAGTCATACCGTTTATAAAAAATAGAAAATCCTTTGTACGATCCTCATTTATCCGTTCAAATAATACAATTAGACAAACCTCTCTTGGTTTTATAGATGTATACAACATATTTTGTAACTATTTTTTAAGAATAAATAAATCATCATCATCATCAGCCCACATTAGTCCATCGCTGGACATAGGCCTCTCCCAATACACGCCACTGTATAATAAATAAATAATATAATATAATAACACAATTTAAACAAGCAAGCAGAAAGAGTACTGCTATACTTGAGTGGAATCGGCACCAGTTGGCACTTTCACTGACAGTGCCTTCAAGGACATAAGCCGAGGCATGATCTTTAAAATACTGTTACATTTGAGATATCGTTTTACTTGTTTACTTGTGACAATTGTTTTACTTGTGACAATTTGAAAACGTAAGCCCGAATACATTTGAAATAAATGGTACTTACTAATAAGGGAAATAAACGGCCATGTCGGTCACACGTTTAAGTTTAAGTTTTTAAGTTTATTTATTTATCAAAAAATGTAGTGTACAGTGACAGCGAAAGCTTAGTCTAGGCCCTATTAAAGTAGGTACATTGCTTACAAGCTCTCACACTAGGGTACCCTGAGTTGTGAGAAGTTTGTGTTTGACAGGGGTTACATCGATTACGTTATTATAGTTATTACGTTATTATTATATTATAGTTTTTAACGCGGGTAAAATAGCTGTGAAACTTCGGTCACCACGACCAAGCAACGAGAACTAGTGGCGAGAATAACCTAACTGTTAAAATTTGTCACAGCTGGGGACTGAAATTAGCATAAAATAGGTAGTCACAGTCAGTTTTTTTAAAAGCTACGTGTAACCGACGCTTTAGTGTTGAAGTCATCAATCTATGTCTAACATTGGTTGTCTCGCTAGCGATCCCAAAACGACGCAATTCGAGCTAAACCTCAGTCTGTGACAATAGTCTTAAACTCGTCACGAACTGTCATTGGCACAGCGTATAAACATAACAAGGTAGTCGGATGTATCACAATTACAACGGAACTCCACCTGCCTGGAGATTGACTTGGATTAGTTTCCAAGAAGACATGCACGGACCAACTTGTACGCGAGCATAACGTTGGGCAAATAATGAAGTTCACGCAAGCACGACCTGTATTCGCGTCTGTTGTTGTGACTTTCTATCATCCATATGCAAAATGGTTCATAATGCGTATGTCTATCTCGAGGTTCATTCTACACCCAAATAGTAATAGAGTATGTTATGTTTTGGAAACACACTATTTGTCACTGAAAAAACTATGTATAAATATGTTTGGGTAAATCAGTTCGAACTCAATTTTTCAGCTGGTTTAGGTAGCAATCTTGATTTCAAACATTTTGTACGTTTATTAATTACTTTAAAAGATCATTAATCGAATAAAAATAGTACACTTAAGAGGTTCGGGAAAAAATGTGGAAAAAATGTTGAAAATTCTATTTTCTTTTCGATAATATTGTTTTATGTTTGTGCCCCTTTCGGGGTTTTATACTAGTTGCGGAATGCTTATTAAGTTTTTTTTTCCTTTTGCCACGAGAATACATAACTCCAACATGCTCGTCCATGAATAGCTGCCTTACCTTACATAAGTCCACAAAGGGTAACACACTAGCGAGCAGGCACAATTAAAACTTGTCTCATTAATAACGGGAGATTTAGGTCGCCTCCCTCGAGCACTGAGGCGATGATATATTTGTATTTTGGAAATAACTTTTTGTATTATATTAAGTGGGAAGTAGATGTGTCTTAACCGTGTTGGCTTAGTGGGAGGTACCTCCGAAGGTCGTGAGTTTGCATCCCGGTCTTTCATCGATGGATTTTTCTATTCTATAAAATTAGACGCTCTTTATAATATTACGGAAACCGGCATGTTCTAGAACATATCAATTCAAAGACATGTGACCGTAGAAATTCAAATCACACTGGTTCTTTCACTAACGGTCATTGAACATTCTCTAACCCACTATATAATACCGTAACATAGTCAATAATGTACCGCAGAATGACCGAAATAGAACCAGTAGCACGTCAAACGGAATGATTGTTTTTTAAGTTTTCTTCTCATCTCTAAAGTATGGTTTGGCAAAAAAAACCACTTGGAACTGTTTTAAAGCAAAATAATTATCGAAGCCGCAATCTCGGTCGAACAAAAAAGCAATGGGTCGTGGTCACAGCTCATAAAGGTTAACTGGCTCATACTTTAAAAAAATGCAGATATTTTAATAGTTAACTGCTTACTAATTTATGAGTATACGTTCCCGAAAAGGATCTATTAAATCAACAAAAATATATGAAGAAAGAAACTTTTTTCTTTGTGATTTTAGCTTTTGGTCATTTTCTCAAACTTAAAACCAAATATTAAACGATTGCAAAAATACTATGCAATCGTTTAATCACCAAAGGTCGTCGGACAAACTTTATGCCAATTTGGGAAAGTTCAGAGTAGCGCAGAGAGGTATGGAAAGAGCAATGCTTGGAATTACACTACGCGACCGAAAACGCAATGACTGGATTGATAGAGACGATGTGATAGAGACTATAGCGAAAAAAAAAGTGGGCATGAACGGGGCACATTGCTAGAATGGACCCGACCCGCCGGAACAGAAGAACCCGGGCGAGGCAGACCGCGTAACCGCTGGTTTTTTTTTTTTTTTTTTTTTTTTTTTTTTTATACCACTGAGGTGGCAAACAAGCTTACAGCCCACCTGTTGGTAAGCGGTTACTATAGCCTATGAGCGCTTGCAATACCAGAGGCATCACGCACGCGTTGCCGACCCCGAACCCCCTCCCCCCCTAAAGAGCTCTGGCAACCTTACTCATCGCAGGAACACAACACTATTTGAAACAAATAATGTTATTTGGCTGCGATCTTCTGTAAGGCGGAGGTACCTCCCCAGACGGGCTGCTCCAATTCAGAACGAGAAAATCTCGCTGTGCCCTACCTCCTCCTAAAACTCCTTAGACGACATCGGACGCCACGGAGGCAATGACTGGATGAGACGGGCACAAGATCGCCAGGAATGCAGAAGAAGGGAAGAGACCTATATCCAAGATTGGATGTCGAAGAGGCTACCATGATGATAATGATGATGATTATAATATTAGTAGGTTTTTTTGAGAAAACTATAATAAGAAATGACTGTTCTGTTATATTGGCTGTGTCGTAGAAAAATATTATCTCCTCCCTACCTTTTTGCTGGTAGATGGGAGTAATTTATATAATGAGCTTCGACCATCATTGGGGTTAGCACTTCGAAGGGATTATAAAAATGTTACTATGCAGAAAGTTTTGTAATAAAATATTGCTCGGCTCCACCATATTATCATACCGTTTATTGTTAGAATGACAAGTTTGATAACTGGTTATCTAGTTGAAAGATTTTTTTTGTTACATTATTGGTTATCAAGTAGGAATCAGTATTGTACCATGGCTAAATATCCACTTACGAGTATTATGGGGACATGAACACATCGGGTACATCACCGTCATGTCGCCTATCAGCATGTCAAAACATACTCTTGGTTAGGTTTTTTGTTAGGTTGTGTGCCGAATGTCATCTTTACGCTTAATAATTGCTTACTCCCACGGGTTTGCTTGTGAAATACTGAGTTAAAAGGCCATATACAAACAATTTTTTCAAATACAAATTAAGCTTACGTTTCACCACTATCTAACATGTTGTTTTTTTTTAATCGGACATTTCACACACGGTCAACTGATCCCAAACTAGGAATAGCCTGTACTGTGGGTACCAGAGACTGATAAACATAATAGATAACTATTTAACACCCGACACAGAACAAACATCTGTGTTAATCTCGCAAATTTTTGTCCAGTGCGGGAATCGAACCCACGACCTCTAGCGCAGAAGGCAGAGCTACTACCAACTGAGCTATGAGGCCTGTCTTTTTAATTCGAAAGTTTGTGAGGATGTGATGTCTAACATCCAAGATGGTACCTTTATGATTCTTTTTAGCCGAATCTTTGTTCAGTTATTTACGAAAGCCTTGCTAACGAAAAGAGCGGTGAGTTATAACGTTCACCAATGAATATACCAATGAATTAAATTATTTCCTTGGAAAAGTAAAAAATGCATGCACTCCTGCAAAGTGGCCAGTAGCTTTAGGCAATATGAAATATCTCTATTTGGGAACATGAATTCGGAATTACCCCTGAATCATAAAGCATCGGGCACCGCACGGTACGTGCAACTACGTCTACATAAAAGGGTATAAACGTAACAACGAGGTACGGCAATTCCGCGACAAATTTTTGACTATACGTCTTAAATAAATAAATAAATATTCCGGACAGATCACACACGGTCAACTGATCCCAAACTAGGCATAGCCTGTACTATGGGTACCAGAGACTGATATACATAATAGATATATATTAAACACCCAGACACAGAACAAACATCTGTGTTAGTCACAAATGTTTGTCCAGTGCGGGAATCGAACCCGCTAACTCTAGCGCAGAAGGCAGAGTTACTACCAACTGAGCTATGAGGCCTGTCTTGTCATTGAATTATTATTAAATTTAAATAAACTAACAACTCGTGGTAAATATCCCGTTTAGTGAAAATTATATTCATAGTCATCTTAATCTATTCTGTCAGGTTAATCTAAGTATTATAAGTATAATTTTGCAATTAATCATCATCATCATCATTTCAGCCGTACGACGTCCACTGCTGAAAATGGCCTCCCCCACAGACAGATTGAATTCCTTATCATATGGGGATTTGCCCATACTCACCACGTTGGGCATGCGGGTTGGCGAGCGCAGTTAGAGCTATCGTTGTTAAAATGAGGGACGCTGCTGCCCGTCCCTTATCTTTTTTCCGCTAGTCGCCTCTTACGACATCCGCGGATAGGTAGATATGGAGGGGCCATTTCTTCAGCCGGGGCCACCACGGCCAATTAATAAAACAATGATATTCCACAGTAAATCCACTTAAAAACGTATGATACAGCATGTTTAAAGACCGTGTACCATCGTAAAATGCACGTGAATGGCCGGCCTTAGATATAGCATTGCATGCATGCATAAAGAAGCCCCTACATAATAGTCCATTAGGTTGCCACGGCACGCGACGACACCGATCGGATTGTGCAACTATTTATTATTGCGATGAAGATTTGGGGCTAGGAACTACAGATATGGCTACGTTGCCGAAGCTACGAAACAACCGCTAAGGGGTAACTCCTATTGAGCTACAGAGGAGGTAGGGTACAGTGTGATTTTCTCGTTCTAAATTGGAGCAGCCCGCCTGGGGAGGTACTTCCGTCTTACGGAAGATCGCAGCTAAATAACATTATTTGTTTCAAATAGTGTTGTGTTCCTGCGGTGAGTAAGGCAAAGCGTGCGTGATGCCTTTGGTATTGCAAGCGCTCATAGGCTATGGTTGGTAACCGCTTACCAACATGTGGGCCGTATGCATGTTTTCCACGTCAGTTGTATAAAAAAAAACCGTAATTGGTCCCACGGCTACTAGCTACGAATTTATAGTAAGTGCCACGACGCTACGGTGCTACGGGGCTACGAGTGTACGGATGGATATAGCAGAAGAGGTAGGAACGATTTTTTTTTTTTTTAATGTTATACGGAGGCAAACATGCTTTCGGCCCTCCTGATGGTGTGGTTACCGTCGCCTATTGACATTAGCAACACCTGGAGCATTGCTAATGCGTTGCCTGCCGAACCCCTCCCCCCCCTAAAGAGCTCTGGCAACCTTACACACAGCAGGAACACAACACTATTTGAAACAAATAATGTTATTTGGTTGCGATCTTCTGAAAGGCGGAGGTACCTCCCCAGGCGGCTGCTCCAATTTAGAACGAGAAAATCTCGCTGTGCCCTACCTCCTCCTATCACATCACCATCATCATTACAGCCGTAGGACGTCTACAACTGAATATAGGCCTCCACCACAGATTTCCATCGCGACCGACCTTGAACGGCCTGCACCCAAACAATCATTTGGGGAGATTTGCCCGTAATCGCTAAGCTGGGCGTGCGGGTTGGTGAGTGGAATGATCTGTCTGCGTCTGTTTTCCCGAAAGAGGGAAAGCGTGCTCCATCTTAGCGTTATCCATCTCACTTTTGCAAGTGAGATGGTGGTCAAACGCTTTACCATTATCAATTTAAAAAAAATGCAGATAAAGCTATTGTTGATAGGGAACCCAGATGTCCATCCTCTAGCTCCGTTCGGGACATCCACGGGTAGTAAAGGAGGGGCCTATTCTTTAGCCGGGGCACTCCGGCAAAATACTACATAAGTGAGTGCTGAAACGACGACCAACGGCTGATAAAATGAAATGGGCGAAGTGCAAGTGCTAAGTGCTAGTGTGTGTGTAATATAATATTGTAAACCTTGTTGTGTGCTGTGGGACAAATAAATAGATTTTCTTTCTTTCTAATCCTATACATGAAGATGGTGATATTTTGACAGCTTTTGTCTCTCAATTGTATTTCTTAGGTGTCTGCAAGTTCATAGCCCCACTGGCAAGATTTACGCAGTATCGGGAACTGTTCGTGTTGACCCAGTACCCACAGTTCAGACTCCAGTTATATGCGCGTAGGTAAGCATACAAATGCATTTGCAATGCTATTTGTTCTGGTTCCTTTGGTATGGAGATATGAGTATTTTGTATGTGTATTGCTACGTGTATAGGCATCCAAAAAACAAAATAAAAACTAATTACCTACACATTTCAAAGCACACTTTACCATGGCCAGTATCATCTTGAATTCATCACATAAGGGATAGAATAGATAAGAATTACATAAACCAATGAAACTGTCATTAAATAAAAGTAGTCTTTCATTTCGGACATAAGCTTTTATAAAATTTCTTATAGAGAAAAAAACAGATTTTTTTTGTGAGCCTGGTTTTACAAAATCTTAGTTAGAAACAATTTAATAAAATTAAAAAAATTATAAAAAAAATTACGTAAATTTCATAAATAAGAGAAACAATAGAGGTAGATTGAAAAAAAAATGGTGAGAGAGTTTTTACAAAAGCTTTAAAAATAGTTTATCAAAAATTCAAAATTTATGTATATTAATTTTGGAACAATATATTTCATCATAAGAACATACACGAATTACGCTTCATTAAAATCAAGTCGAACACAATAAAACTCCATACCTACTCAAAGACGTTAGCAAAGAATCATCTTCAAAGGAAAATAATTTCGTTGAATAGGAAACTTTATTCATTAAATTCTAAGGAATGTAATCTATTTGAGCCACCTGTCGTCTGCGACTGCGATCGACCATTAGCACTAGTTTCCTGACAATCTAATTGCATCATAATTTTCATCCATGTCCAAGCAAGTATGAGGATCTCAAAAAAATTCTAATTCAAATTCGAAAATATCTATTTTCGAAAAACTAGATACCATCTTTATACGTCTATCCGCACTAATACTCTTAGGAGGTTTGTTTGTTTGTATATGAGGTAGTCTGCTGATTCAGATTTGATATTTCTTTCACCATTAGAAAGCTACTTTATTTCCGAGTGATACTCTTTATTAGGGCACCTAGAAGCTAAAAAAAATACAATGACAGTTTCCGGTGAAAAATGGTGAAGAATACACTAAGCTTTCTTAAATTTAATCATCATCAGCCTGTAGAAGTCCGCTCCAGGACATAGGCATCCCCAAAGAGTTCTATGACGAAAGGTCTTGAGCCATTTCCATCCGGTGATTTACCACAACTTTCACAATGTCGTCGGTCTATGATAGTTAAGTACATAGATAAATTATTTATTCGACACATATCACCCACAGATAGGTAACAAACAAGCAAGACAAACAATCAAAGAACAATTCACTAGCAACAACAAAATAGGTATATATTTCAGTAGCAGGTAGGTAACTAGTTACAATATTTCTATCGGGGCCTTTCAACATTGCGTATTCTTAAATTTAAATTAACAAATTTAATGTAAATGGGTACTTGTTTTTTCACTGATTCTTTTTTGGTCATTCTGGTGAAATAATCAGTGTAGTGAATGGATTAAAGTGCGCCTCTTAGAGGCTCCTTTCGTGCACATGTCACTTGTCTTTGAAATTTAAGGTTCTAGGACATGCCGGTTTCCTCACGATGTTTTTCTTCACCGTTTGAGAACACTGGTATAGCGCACATAAATTTTCCGAATAGAAAATCCATCGTTGCACTACCGGGATTTGAACCCACGACCTGTGGATCGGGAGGCCGGGCCACTACCACCACTCCACCAGTTCTCTAATGTGATGAAATAGGTATTTGGTTTTTTAATTATTGTATTTATGCATACCATCATTTTAGCCGTACGACGTCCACTGCTGAACATGGCCTCCCCCACAGACAGAGCAAATTCCTATCATGTGGGGGGATGTGCCCATACTCCCCACGCTGGGCATGCGGGTTGGCGAGCGCAGTTAGAGCTGTCATTGTTAAAACGAAGGACGCTGCTGCCCATCTCCTAGCTTTTTTTCTCTTAGACATCCGCAGATCGGTAGATATGGAGGGGTCTATTCTTTAGCCGGGGCCCCCACGGCCATATTTATGCATATAACTTAATCTAATTTAATTTAATTTGATAGCGCAAAAAACTCGTGCGAGGGGTGCGGTTATTAATTGTAAAATGAATAATTTATGAGTTATATCGACGATCTCTGGCGATTATTTGTCGTTATTCCTCCATTAGGGCTGTCGTTAGCGAAAAAGAACATTTATTCGCGCTTAGGAACGAGCGTTGGGTACTGGGAAATTATATAAATAGTTTTCTTGGTAAACATTGAGTTTTCTTTGAATGAATGAATGAAAAAAATACAAAATAAAACTGAAACTAAAACTAAAGACCATAAATGTACAATATGCGGTCTTATCGCTAAAACCGATTTCTTCCAGACAACCTTTGGATGGAGTGAAAATAAAATTAGGGGAAGATTGGTCGATTTCTTTGTGTTTGAAAAGATAACTATGTATTTGAATTATTTATATCAGTTATAAAGAGTACTGGTGGTAGTGGCCTTCCGATCCACAGATCGTGGGTTCAAATCCCGGTAGTGCAACAATGGATTTTCTATTCGGAAATATTTTGTGCGCTATACCAGTGTTCTCAAACGGTGGAGAAAAACATCGTGAGGAAACCGGCATGTCCTCGAACCTTAAATTTCAAAGACAAGTGACATGTGCACGAAAGGAGCCTCTAAGAGGCGCACTTTAATCCATTCACTACACTACACTACACCTAGTAGTTAAACTAGCAATTTTGAGGAGAAATTTCCAATATATCAATTATCATTTATTTATTTATTATATAATTATTATTTATAATTGATGATCATAATCATTAACGACAATTTCTATTGAAATAATAGTATGAACGTAGGTACATAACGAAGGTTACGGGAAGTGGATGGAGAAGGCTCAAGACCGTTCTTCATGGAACTCTTTGGGGGAGGCCTATGTCCAGCAGTGGACTTCTACAGGCTGATGATGAGGTAAATAAGTTGAGGGAATAATATATTCAATTAAATATACAATAGGTATGTGTTTATTTTGAGAACTAACATCAGAAGGTATAGGTAATTTGATATTTATTACCTTACTATATCATCCACCCGCCACTTTGCTCGCATGTTTATCATCATCTCCCCGCCCGTATCCCACTTCATGTGGGGTTGGTAAATGTTTTTTTGTTCACTTTTCCACTCACCTCAGCCGTCATATCAGTACTAACTCCTTGCTTACTCATGTCGTCTTTCACACAATCCATCAATAAAGAAAGAAAGAAAAGAAAGAAAATGTATTTATTTGACCCACAACGCAGTAAGTAGGTAGGTAGGTAGGAAGATAACCTACAACATGAAGAGCTTTAATAAAAATACAAAAGATTTCTCCAGGGCAGGCAACGCATTAGCAATGCTCCAGGTGTTGTAGATGTCAATAGGCGACGGTAACCGCTTACCATCAGGTGGGCCGTAAGCCTGTTTGCCTCCGTATAACATTAAAAAAAAAAAAAGATACAAAGAAAAAAAATACTTAAACCTTGTAATACAAAAACACAATAAGAAAACAAATACATGTAGGTAGGTGAGGCGGTAGGTAGGTTGAGAAGGTATGCGTTGTGTGGTCCATCTGTTGGTCTACCTCTTGTTACCCGCATAAAAAGTAGTCAACTCTTTAATAATAAGGGTCAAATGAGGTCGTCGATACCACGAACGCCCCCGCAGCCTTTACGCTAAATTTCCCAATGAGATATCGTATCTGGTTCATGGTTTGTAAAACCCGATGAAAAGGTCGAAACGAGCTGCGGCCGCTTTTCAATAAATACGGACAAGTGCGAGTCGGCATACTGCTGAGGTTCACTTGCTCTAAAAAACAGGGCTTTGCAATTTATCATGGTATTTTTTGCATTATACAAGGTAGGAAAGGGGGTTATTCTGTCAACAAAAAGAAATAATATTAGCGAAAAAAAACATCAATATTTTCATTTTTTTTTGTTTTTTTTTTCACAAACATTCTCAAATTAGCTGTTTTTGGTATTTTTATCATCTTTAAAACTAATACCTAAACGCACAAAAAGTTCGTAATCGAGATTGATACCTAAAACAGCAGATTTATTGAGTTTGACCTGATTTGACCCCAAAACAGCTGATTTTCGCAGAGTTTTTTCAATGAAAAATGTCGGATTTCCAAAAGTTTATTACTTTGGTTTTTACGGACTTTATTGCTAATTGCTTGTAGAAAAGCCCCTTTCGGGATAGAATACATATTATGAATAACCTTGTATAGTTAATGAAAGCACCAAAATCATTAGCCATGCCATATAAAATAATCACAATGTCGTTGCACTCATATCGGGTGGGGCCTTCCAACACCCGAACTACCCGTACCTTTTCCCTTCTCTATTTGTAACGGGTATGATCGGCCCGGATACGCTGGAACTAGGTAGTAAATTATAGCTAGCTATACACTATTGTCTTATTCTGCGAAACAAAGTGAATAATCCGACCGCTTTGAGCATTATGCCACTATACCTGACTATTACGTGCGCTGTGGCTGCCGTCGACATCAACTGTTCGCTTGCCACACACCGCGAACTTGTCACGCTCATAATGCGCCAACGCTAAGAGCTCTCACTCTTTTAAATGCCTATGTACACGAGGTCCAACATGTCGACATCTTTAATGATAGCATTTGTAAAATATTTTTTATACTACCTGCTCGTCAATGGCATATTATGTGTCATGCAAACCTTTCCTAAAGTAAGTCATTACAGACGGTCTAGCCGGGACATAATGTTGTACTGCGGCATTATGCTGAGACCATGCCTGTTTTGGCTCACACATACGGGAGACTAATTAGCACTTAAATATTGTATGACATATATACCTACTTATGTGTTGTTGTTTGTACTGTATGTTATCTGTGTTATGTCTACCTATCTCCCTATCGTTAACCTTTATTCTATTGTTTTTTGTGTCTTCTGTCTGTGTTTGTCAAAATAAATTTATTTCATTTCATTTCATTTCATTTCATTACTGCATTTCATTATTTCCCATGGGACATAATGTGATTTGATTTCGGAATGCAACCCATGTAGTCGTGCTTGATCGAGGTTGGTTTCAAAAATGTTTGGGTGCAATGAGATTTTATTTTAATTAGGCTTATCATTTTCTTTCATTTGCCTACAAATTAAAAAAAAGAAAAACATGAATTTTTTTTACGAAATTCATTTTCACCCGCGCACGAAGAAGGATTTATTCGAATATCGAACTGACCACTACAGAATAGACTACAAAAAAAGAAAAAAAGGCGCCTAGCGCTCAAACTGCTGTGCTGTTATCTACACCAAAATTCAGTTTCGATTCGAATAAACTTCTAAAAAATGTCAAGTGACGACGACAGTGATTTTGATTCGACTCCAGAATGCATAAAATCTGAAGCCTCTGGTATAGTTGGAAACTTACTTCCAGAAAAATCTATTCTTTCTACTTAACAGTCATTGTTTTCAATTGCCTCGCAGAAAGTATAAAAAGTAGAGTATGCATCGTGGGCTTAAATGTGTATTTGTCTTGGGCGTTCTTGAACCCCTCGTACTCAGGATTCTTGCCTTAACTCCCTCGCTCCGCTCGGGAGTTAACCATAAAATCCCTCGTTCTCGGGGTTCAATATAGCGCCCGGGACATACACTTCTTTAAGCCCTTGTTGCATAATCTACTATAATACGCTTAGAGTTTATTAAAGTTTTAATTTTAGACAGTTGGCACTTTGGTATATACTGTAAGCTTGTTGTTTTAACTGAAATAAATAATTCTAATTCTGCCGGTTCGTAGTCACTATTTGAGAACCTTTTTTCCCCAACGGTTGTCGGTTCTGCGAGCTATACGCCGGTGGATGGAAAAGGCGCAATATCGTCCGTGTGGAACTCTTTATTATGGGGGGGAGGGGGGGGGTTCTGTGTCCAGCTTTGGCCTCCTACTGGATTATGATGATAATGGTGATTTTTTAAATTTTGTTTGTTTATCATTTTGCAAAAGTAAGTACCTACTCTTTGGTATAAAATTATTTGATGTGGTTTTTGTTTCAACATTAGAGACACATTAATAAGTGGTTATTTTTTACCTTGATACCTTCAGTTAGGTACCTACTAAAGGATTAAGAAAGATTTATACTCAATAAAATCCTAGAAGCGTTTCACTTTGTTATTTTCGAGGCACGGAACCCTGAGAAGTATGTTTACTAGACGCCTCGGTTGACTGTCGGTTGAAAATAACGAATAGTAGGGTTCTGTTACAGACCTAGATTTGTTTTCTTTCTTTAGGAAATGAAACGTCGGAATGAAATATTGCGCGCCTGTCATGTGATGAATTAACGATAGGGTATATCGCAGCCTGTGAATTACACTGACTCAACTCAAAATTCCTGTTATCGCATTGCTTGGGAATCAATGTACGAAGTTTTAGGTTACCTACTCCTTCACATTCGTGGGAATAAGCTGTTAGTGAGTGAGTGAACAATTCCACTCCACCCAGAATTCCAGGGTTTGTGATAAGTGAGGACTTAGGATTGTTATAAATAAATAAATATTCCGGACATATCACACACGGTCAACTGATCCCAAACTAGGCATAGTCTGTACTATGGGTACCAGAGACTGATATACATAATAGATATATATTTAACACCCAGACACAGAACAAACATCTGTGTTAATCACAAATGTTTGTCCGGTGCGGGAATCGAACCCGCGACCTCTAGCGCAGAAGGCAGAGTTACTACCAACTGAGCTATGAGGCCAGTCAAAATTATGTATGTTATGTGTCTTTTTTACTTCCTTCAAAATGAAGTAGATTAAGTTGAGACACTTTATATTATTTTCAAGTGACACCATGTACTTTAATGAATAAGCAAGTAATCTACCTGAAAGGTTGAACAACAATCTAATGGCTTAGGGTAAAATGGGGTCAAAAGTTCAATGTAGACAGACAGACTGGTGGGTACTAAAGCTTTAAATAAAGAACAGAAGATGGGTAAAAATAAAGAATGTATTATAATGATGTAAAAAACTGATCGATACTGAATAGCTTTTAAAAAATCCTAATAAAAGTTCCGTTCAAAATAACAGCTCTGTTGCTCACTTACTGTTACAATTACATTCAAAACAGTTACAATAAACAAAATGCGATGCAGCTAATAAATTGCACACTAAACCATTGGAAACATTCTAACGTTGTACTTGAATTGCTACTAAACCGGCCGGTTTACCCTGCTTTCCTCTAAAGCGGCGAAAGTAACATGAAGGCATGCGGCAGCAGTAGCAGGTCATATACCAAATTAATTTGTATCAATTTCAATATGATACATCAAGATGTTTCTGAGAAAAAGGGCCTTGACACAGACAGACATACAGACACCAAAGTGATCATTTATGGGTTCCAATTTTTTCCGAATAAGGTACCTATCATAAAAGATTTATCCTATAAAAGGTCAAGAGGAACAGCAGCGCAGCTTTATCTAGGTAAATAGTTTCTAAGTCATCCTTGCAATTTTCCTGATATGCAAATTTCCATAGTCCTGACTCCATTTTGTTCCAAATAAAATTATTTTGAATTTGAATTGAAACTACGATTATCATGGTACCACAACACCTAGACCGGAAACAAATATTTACAGGTCATGCAAAAATCTGTCCCGCAGCGGGAATCGAACCTGTGGTGCAATTGCGTAAGCGTAATGGCAATGAAGTTCGTAACCTTGATGGTAATTTTAACAATCTTAGCAACATTCAAAACGTTCCAAACTTGACAAGGGAAAACTTCAAGACCTTAGCTTCTTCCTTTTCATACTCGAAAATCTTCAGATGTCGCTAAAAATTATAAAATCATCCGCATAATTGCGATTATCATTACCATTTCGCTTACGCAATAGCCTGGCTGCACCCTTTGCGTCTCAGACGGGCACTCGCCCGCTACACCACCAAGGTCATCATTGGCCGTCATAAAGCGGTCACAGCCTTGTAAGCAACCGAAACTGAGTGGCAATAAGCGGCCAAATACATTGTTTTAGCGGAGCAGCGGCAATAATAACGCAATTAGCGCTATCGCACAATGTAACTGATTGAAGTGCTTTTATAGCTTAGATTTATCCTCGGTGTGCTTTTGAAGCCTATCCGGACGGTGGCGTCATTGGCATAACGGGCAATGCCAAAGGCACCAAGGAGCAATGGTTGCATGTTCGATCTCCACGTCTGGATAATGTGTTTGTATTTTTATTAATATACAAGCTCAAAGTCGCGCAACGTGCTATGGAGAGAGCTATGCTCGGAGTTTCACTACGTGATAAGATCCGAAATGAGGAAATCCGTAGAAGAACCAAGGTCACCGACATAGCTCTCAGAATTAGCAAGTTGAAGTGGCAGTGGGCAGGCCATATAGCTCGCAGAACCGATAACCGTTGGGGAGTAAAGGTTCTCGAATAGCGACCACGAACCGGGCGACGCAGTGTTGGAAGGCCCCCCACCCGATCGACCGATGACATTGTAAAGGTTGCGGGAAGTCGGTGGATGGAAAGGGCTCAAGACCGTTCGTCATGGAACTCTATGCGGGAGGCCTATGTCTGACTTCTACAGGTTGTTGTTGATGATGATGATGATGATTTATATAAACACTATTAGAAATATAACAAAATGTTTTTGTGATGTTTTACACACTTAAAAAGCTCAAATGGGCTTGTCTAAAGCGCGTACAGTCCTCCTTATGTAAGTAGCTACGCTAGGTACGTACATTAAACTTAATAAAGTATTTAAATCTTGTTAAAGTAGGCTTAATCTAGGTACATTCCTTAGTGTAGTTGTAACTATATAGGAATATGGGCATGTGCCAAATCTAGCATTTGGATAAACTTCTGACTTCTTCTGACCCTTAGAGGTCTTCAAGTATCTCTTCTGAGTGAATTATCTTCTAGAATTTCTATCATGCTTGAGCATATCCTTTATTTCGAGAGAAGTTGCGATTGGCAGTATTTAAATACCCCAAATCCCTTTTGTAAAAGCCTAAATAATAACAATATTAGCACTCGTACAACGTAACTGATTGGCGCGTTTTACGGTGACCGCGATTTATAGCGTTATACGTTACGAGGAAAGAAGAGTGAGAGCCGTTATCCACACTTTTCATACAACCGTTTGCTCATATTTCCTCCATGGATAATCACACTTTTTTACAGCCAACACCTAAGTAGTCCCTGCCCCGCACTAGGACTCCCTGTGTCGGGTATCAGAAACTACGAGTACCATGGTACCACAACACCCAGACCCGGAACAAATATTTGCAGATCATGCAAACATTTGTCCCGCAGCGGGAATCGAACCGGCACCCCTTGCGTCTCAGACGGGCACTCACCCGCTACGCTACCATACGTCAGTAGTTACTTGTGAACATAATATACCAATTATAACGTTTGTACTTGCCTCAGACTACTTTCTAAGATATTTGTCTACCTAGGGATCTGTAGGGATGCTTGGGTTTATGTAAGTGAGGCTATTATACTATTTTTATATTTTAAACTAATGCATGTATTACAATTATATTACAAAATACATAAGAAACGAATTAACTATCTTAAGACCGTTCAAATGATCAATAGATAGCTTAATTATATCATTAATAAAATAAAAATAAAATAAGGAGGAGGTAGAGCACAAGGAGGAGGTAGGGCACAGCGAGATTTTCTCGTTCTGAGTTGGAGCAGCCCGCCTGGGGAGGTACCTCCGCCTTACAGAAGATCGCAGCCAAATAACATTATTTGTTTCAAATTGTGTTGTGTTCATGTGGTGAGTAAGGTTGCCAGAGCTCTTTAGGGGGGAAGGGGGTTCGTGGTCGGCAACGCGTGCGTGATGCCTCTGGTATTGCAAGCGCTCATAAGCTGGTTTGCCAACTCTGTTGTATAAAATATATAATATTATATATACAATTAAAAAAAAAAAAATACTAATAGAGTGTCTGTAATTTGATTTTAATTTAATTTTTGCTCATTTCATTCATAAATAGGAGGATGCTAATAATTGCATAGATTGATAGAATATGAACAAAATCTATGTAGGTAATGCCGTTTAGGAAAAGAAATGGTATAAGCTTTCAGTCTCCTTTCCTCATAACAGTCCAAAGTGGAATTATCGCAATATGGCGCTGTGGGGCGCCAACGCGTTTTTCATTCTTGCTGCTAAATTTCAGGGAAAATGCTTGTAAATTTTGCTAAGTGGTCACTGTCAAATGATTGCCGTAATAATGCGTATTGGTCAGACGTAAAAGTGTCTGCCACGAACCGGGCGACGCAGTGTTAGCAGGCCCCCCACCCGATGGACCGACGACATGAAGGTTGCGGGAAGTCGGTGGATGGAGAGGGCTCAAGACCGATCGTCGTGGAACTCTTTAGGGGAGGCCTATGTCCAGTGGACTTCTACAGGCTGATGATGATGATGATGAAAAGTGTCAGCTGGGATACGTAGGTTTGCCCAACACCATCTGACGTATCCAACTCGGATCGCTTGCGAAACTTAGTCATAAATATCTTCTTGTCGCAGATACGCACTAATTACGGTAAAAAGATGTTCACTTTTGAAGGCGCACAGCTTTATAACAAAATACCCTCGATTGTAAAAAATGTAAACTTGTTCAATGCATTTAAAGCTTAATTACAACAACACGTCATTGAAAACTACTTCTAGTCATCCGGTTTGGTTAGCGGAATGCATTGAACGAGTGTATCTACTAATAAAACCTACCTAAATACTACGTACTTCCTATACCTACTTATTACCTACCTACCTACAGAACGACCTACTAACAACTATTGCATAATGTTTATTAATATTCTCATGTAAGTGACATGTTTTGTCTTTTTGAGAATAAATGTCTTTAAACCTATTCGGAAGAGCCTCATTATGATAGTAAACAATCAGTGCTTGTTGAGACTTGATCGCTATTGGCCTCAAACACAAGCTCAAAATCGCGCAACAGGCTATAGAGAGAGCTTGGAGATTCACTGCGTGGTTAAATACGAAATGAGGAAATCTATAAAAGAACCAAGGTCACCGATAAAGCTCTCAGAATTATCAAGATGATGAACAAGTTAGCAATATATAATCCAGTCCATCGCTGTCCACACCAGAAGGTAGGGTGACCAAAATACTGGCGGTATTGCCACGGTGTATGACAATGTTTATATAACCGTTGTTGTTGTAATTGTGTGAATGCACCTTAGCCGAAAACCCTCAATTTTAACCTAAGTTTTACCTCGTTACATCGTCACGCGTTTGTGCTCACATAACGCGAAATAGCCATAAATTTCATAAAAGTTGCTTCCTTTAGTTTTGTGAAAAAGTTGTCCCATTTCGGTCGGCAAATAAAATACGCGATACAAGAGGAAATAAAAATACTAGAAATGGACATAAATGGCATGTCCACTCTATGGTTTGTATAGTACTTTATAAAACTAGCTTCCGCTCGCAGCAAAGTAACCTATGTGCTATTCCAGACTATAATCTATCTTTGTGCCAAATTTTATCGAAATCGAAGCTGTTCTGGCGTGATTGAGTAACAAAAATCCATACAAACTTTCGCATTTATAATGCTAGCTTCCACCCGCGGCTTCGCTCGCGTGGTACCTACGAAGATAAAAGTAGCCTTTGTGCTATTCCAGACCAATAAATCTTTGTGGCAAATTTCATCCAGATCAGTTCAGTCATTCAAGCATGATTGAGTAACAAACATCCATCCAAACTTTCGCATTTATAATATTAGTAGGATTCAAAACTGTCAGAGAGACAACGCAGAGTCTGAACCGTTGGTCCTAGAGAGTTGAATTTATTTAGTGTGTTGGGGTGTAATAATATAAGAATTCCTGAAATTCATCAATAAGGGGGTGCAGCGGGGATTGAATTTTGTATAAAAAAAATCACGCGAAAGATATCGCTGTGGACAAGGACAATTTAAAACGTCTGAGAAACTAGGTTAATCTACGCTTGTTCCTTGCAAACAAGTCAGTTACATTTATATCTGTTGGAAAAACATAATTCTCGTGTTTTTTCCAACCATCTCCATTAATAAAACTATGCGCAATCCACCGATATGCATCCGCTATAAAACTTGCAAAAAAATCCTATCTATCACTATAAAAAAAATGTTAGTCTATTTTTTGGCAACTGTGCTACCGATGCCATTAATTAAAATTGCGCTGTGACCATGCCATTCCGCAAAAATAGTTTATTCCGAACTAAAAGTTCAATCAACATTCCGTTTCATAATTCACTCTGTGGGGAGGCCGGAGTTAGGATATTTTGTTTGTCGGTTCCATGAAGATAGACCCTAAGCACTAGTATGGACGTTATCGCATCACTAGCAAGTACGTCGCAGATGCCATGCTTATCATATTTGACGTAAAAACATAGCAAATTATGATAATCTTCATAAAAATCTTCTGATAACAATTCACGTGGAAATAGGTACTATTACACAGCAACTGAAAACAAATAGCCTTAAAAGTCATTTCTGTTTCCAAGCGTGGTAGGTAAACATTTTCACTTATATCTAACCAATGAAGTTTTGTAATAATAGCTAAGTGTGGAAGTTAGAGATAGGTTCAAACATATGCCCACATTTTGCAGTCATCACATCATCAACCGCTGCTGGACAAATTGGCCAAAGAGTGCAACGACGAACGTCTTGAGCCTTCTCCATCCACCGACTTCGCGCAACCCTTACAATGTCATCGGTCCATCGGTTGCGGGGCCTTCAACACGTCTACGTCGTCCGGTTCGTGAGCATTTTGTAGTAGTAGTAGGTATTCCATACGTGACGGGTTGAATACCCATCGCCACTTATATGAATAATTTAGTAATTATGTATACTTAATCTATCATTAATGTGTATAGTTACTGTGCAATAATTTTAAGTTCTTGTGTTAAGGCGCTATGAGAATCATAATAAACTGTCGAGTGGGCGGAGTGAAGAAAGTGACAGCGCTACGTACTAAAATTAAAATAAAATAATAAATATTCCGGACATATTCACACGGTCAACTGATCCCAAACTAGGCATAGCCTGTACTATGGGTACCAGAGACTGATATATATATAATAGATAAATATTTAACACCCAGACACAGAACAAACATCTGTGTTTATCACACAAATGTTTGTCCAGTGCGGGGATCGAACCCGCGACCTCTAGCGCAGAAGGCAGAGTTACTACCAACTGAGCTATGAGGCCAGTCATATAATTGAATGCGGAAAGAGATAGCAAGCGCTAGAAGGCGCTCGAAAGTAATCGAGAAAAGTTTTACCAATCGCGTTTCTGTCTTGTAAATAAAATGCTCAAGTTATCTTTGTCATAAAAATCAACACTGCGTTTTGCGGTTATTGAGAAAAAACAGTTCAAAAATCACAAAATAATTTAACCCTCGCCTTAATATTTTTTCTTTATTAATGAATTTCCACATATCTCCTGTTACCAGCCCTGTTCTGCCACAAAAAAAAAGGAAAAAGCCAAACGTTTCGTTCAGGAATTCAGTCACCATATTAAATTGCCCGGCAAGAGCGGATTGCCTTGGTTTATTAGCGGGTTAATTTGATTTTATGCCCGGCCACTGCTGGTCGTGACTGGAAAGTAAACAAATGAAGCACGAGGTGCAACTTTCGCCCTTATGTCCGTTGTAATCTTTGGGTAGGAAGCATGGTAGGGCGTGAAATCAAGTTGCGGATATTTTTAGGAAGGATTAGTATCTACCTACCTTTACAATGGTAGCTTTCGTGTACATTTTCAATACCTAGAGCAAATAACGTTTGCAAACTCCACAACGTTACATAGACGAGCTTTTTAAATGATTGAAGCTTCTGTAGTTGTTTTTAATAATTGTATAAATCGATATGTCTGCCAACACGTACAGAAGCTCAATGTGTACTTGGGTAAAAATTCCAACCAAACAAGCTACTTTTGATCCCGGATTTAAATTAAAGGGTTAAATAAAGTCCAGGTTCACCGAAATATAAATGGAACGTACTATGCCTAACCAACTATTTTAACAGGCGTTTTTAACCGATTTAATATAAAACGGAAGAGGATTTTTATTGCGTAACCGCCTGTTTGTTTGTAAGTGAACAGTGGTTATTAGTTTAGGAACCTGACACATGAAACTGATATTGTATCCTATTCAATGCAAAACAGAAGGACTAACTTGGGGACGTACTCAACCCTCGTCAAAACAAAATAGGCAAATCTATTTAAATTTTCTATATTTATTGTCAATTGATCGCATGAGTAAAGCTAGATAGATAGATACTCGTAATACTTTATTGATCACCACACGGGAATAATACTGAGATCACAATAACAAATTTACAAGGCAATACAATGAGCGCCCTTATCGCTAAAAGTGATATCTACCAGGCAACCTTAGGATGGATTGGACTGAAAAGATTAGAGAAGGGGCTAAATGGTGTATCTTAAATTATAAGGTAAGGTAAGGGCCTCTACTATCTAACCTTGCTTCATCGCTAAAAGGTACTTAGTAGTTCAAATTATGGCTTCGCGCCTTTTTCGCCCCACTGATATGATGACTGTAAAATGTCAAAGTAATTTAAATACACAATACCAATTTCTTTGAATAATGACCTTGAGTTTGAATCCTAAAGTTAGAGGATCCCTATAACTGCGCCAAGCCGCATGCCCAGCGTGGCGAATATGAGCAAATCCCCCCAAATGATTGTTTCTGGTAATCTATGGGAGAGGCTTAGGCTTATGTTCAGCAGTGGACGACCTACGGCTGAAATTATGATGATTCCTCAACCTGGTCACTGACTTAATACAGACCAAGAAAGAATCAGTGAAACGACAAGCAGGCAAGTATTAAATTCCATAATCATGAAGTCACACCAAGTGTTGAGCATATGAAATCGTCGTAAAATACCGCGCGGGTCCTCTGTGGGCAATTTCCTGGGTCGAAACGAATGTCCCTTTCGTGCCTGTGTGACCCAATATGGCCACGTTGGATATGACTTAGTGCTATTGCATATTGAGCGGTTTTACAGTGTACGGAAGCTCGTTTTTGCATCTCGTTAACGCACGTTTTTCTTTCATTGTAGCTACTCTTAAACTAGTAGGACTCGTGCCCTGATATCTAGGGTCCCTTATTGCAACTTCAATAATAATAATAATGAATAATCATTTATTTCGTTCATTTCATGAATAACACGTCACAATATTTAATAAATTTGACGGCGCTTTGATTTTATTCTTCTTCCTTTCTTTATGGTCTCCGTGACTGGAGTTGCCATGTTTGGCATTTGGATTATTTAAGAGTGGCAAGGAACGTAATGACAGCAGACGTTACGCCACTCTGACACAACTCCGGGCTCTAGTGTGCTCAATGAAGGGAATCGATAAAAAGGCGCCGATTACAAATGGTGGTCTCGAAGTAATCGCTTCTCATCAAGCTGCACATTACGTGTTTGGTGGAGTGTCTGCGTTTATTTGATAGCCAATTATATAAGCCATCGTTCAATTGCAATATTTCACTGGAGAACTCTGATTATAATGTTTTAATGTAAAACCCATCGCCATTTTATTCTTCTCGCCCGATAAACCCACTAGCCCACGTAGTGAAATTAATATGGAGCCTTCTGATATAGAGAGCAATGGAGAAGTGCCTATATCAGAAGTGGGATACGGAGGGCAACGAACAGAGGAGAATACCCAAAATAGTGACAAATCGACGTGGCCGCCGCCGCCAGTACCAAGTTATTTACATCATATGGAGATGTTGCTATCCAGGTTATTGACAACTCCTCAACCGCAGCTTACAAGCAACGCGAAGACGCAGTTGATCCAATTTGATCCCGAGGACACCGAAGCAGACATAGAAGGTTGGTGCAAAGTGACAGAAATAATAGTAAACGGCAAAAATATTGACGGTGCAGAATTATTGCTGTTACTCACACATGCCCTTAAGGGCCGAGCCGCCACCTGTTTAACCAAGCTACAAACCTCTCAGCTAACATGGCCACATATAAAGGAGATATTGATAGCAAAATTTGCAAAACCCA
The DNA here is from genome assembly GCA_947579855.1 of Anticlea derivata. Lineage (NCBI taxonomy): Eukaryota > Metazoa > Arthropoda > Insecta > Lepidoptera > Geometridae > Anticlea > Anticlea derivata. Next base: position 11,186,316 of record OX388264.1, read on the forward strand.
TGCTACCTCAAGATTATTTTGACGAAATATTGCGTTTCCAAATTGCTTGGAGAGAAACCGCTAGTGTGGCAGCCACACGTCTGTGGACCATCATGGAACGCATTCCACGTTTAGAAATGCCTGAAGATATCATTACCGGGTTTGTGGCATCAGTTTTGTGCCAAAAAGATATTATGATTCGAAGAGAGCTTCATTCCCACAACGTAGCTACTAGATCGCAACTTTTCCGAATCCTCAATGGAATTTCTCTAAAGCGAAGACACGATGGCAACGAGGGCCAAGATACTGACACAAAAAGAACTCGGTACAGTGAAATTCGCTTCACGGGCACGTGCCACCGCTGTGGTACACCAGGACATAGAGCAATTGACTGCGACAAGCAAAAAGATGAGCCTGCTGCTGATAAGGCGTCTAATGAAACGTCTAGAGTTCCTGATAGAACACGATCAATCACATGTTACGTATGCGGAAAGCCAGGCCACCTTGCCTCAACGTGTCCAGACCGGAATGGAGGGAGCGCAGGAGCAGCAGTCAAAGAAGTGCACGTCTGCGAGCGCAAATCAACCAAGAGTACCTTAACCACATAATCTGGTGAGCCCGTTTCCTTTCTCTTGCTTAGTGGATCGGCTTGCTCGTTAGTAACTTGTAGCTATGCCTTTAAGTTTCCGGGTACTTTGCGCAAAGACTTAGTTTACCTTACAGGTGTAGGTAGAGAAAACGTAGAGTGTGTTGTGTATCACAGGTTACACGCCGACAGAACTAATTTTCGAAATAAAATCACAGTCCTTAGGCTTGTCTAGTATATCAACATATTCGGTACCTGAACCTCGATTAAATTAAGATACCATTCCAAAAAAAAACATCTGAAAATATAACGAAGGCAGCTGTATCAGAAATAGAGCGTTTCAATCGTGGTAGAGCAACTGTAAAACCTTTTGAGCAAGGTGATTCGTTTTTGTAAAATGTAGTAAGCGTAATCAGACCAAATTACAGAGGAAGTTCAAAAGACATTAATTATTTCGTGTTCTAGCTAACGATGGGTATGAGCTAAAATATATTGATGGGTCGAACCGCGTCTATAAATACGCTTGCGAAAACTTACGCGCAGTACCCGGAGGCTATGATGGCTCACTTGAGGCGGCTACATCTTTATTAAATGACGATGAAGAGGCCGAGACGGCGGCGATCCGTGGTCATGAGATTATGGGGGTACCACCCGGTGATGAAACTCTCTGTGCCTCTGAACGTGATGATTATTAGATCGTAAGTTATAGTTTTTCTGTGTAAATCCCCAGAGACGGTACATGCTAACATCTAATTCTCGTGTATCATTGCTTTCGTATAGCAAACGCGTGTTTGACTATGGTGTGTCCAGCAAATGACGGATTTAAGGGACTGGCTTATACAGGTCGATGTTCCGGGTCAAGTCACTGAGCTGTGGTGTGTGGTGATTAAAAGTGGGATCAAACTAGTCGAAGGGACGCTGAGGGATTGTCCGGTCCATGTCACCATTCGAGATGGTGGCTGGTCGAAGGGACGCCTGAGATCAGTTGTCCGGTCTAGTGGGAGATGAGATGCCGTGGCAGATAGATGTTAATGTCATGTGTGACGGGTCACAGATAGAGTGGATCAGGGATGGGCGAGCGAACAAGGTTGTTTCGTTTAGCTGTATTATTCTCTTTACAGATTAACCGGAAGAGTGGAGCTGGACGCGAGCAGGCGCATGCGCACGAGGTCGTGCGAATGTCAGTCCGGCCGTGACGGCGCTTTGATTTTATTCTTCTTCCTTTCTTTATGGTCTCCGTGACTGGAGTTGCCATGTTTGGCATTTGGATTATTTAAGAGTGGCAAGGAACGTAATGACAGCAGACGTTACGCCACTCTGACACAACTCCGGGCTCTAGTGTGCTCAATGAAGGGAATCGATAAAAAGGCGCCGATTACAAATGGTGGTCTCGAAGTAATCGCTTCTCATCAAGCTGCACATTACGTGTTTGGTGGAGTGTCTGCGTTTATTTGATAGCCAATTATATAAGCCATCGTTCAATTGCAATATTTCACTGGAGAACTCTAATTATAATGTTTTAATGTAAAACCCATCGCCATTTTATTCTTCTCGCCCGATAAACCCACTAGCCCACGTAGTGAAATTAATATGGAGCCTTCTGATATAGAGAGCAATGGAGAAGTGCCTATAAATTAATTTCAAGTCACATACAATAATATAAATAAATTAAAAAATTATCATAAATTCAATCAAGTTATAAATCAATAATTAAATGAAACGCAAAATAATAAATTACAAACATTATGAGTACAAAAAATACAAAAAATTTAGGTATACTATTTAGCTTCTCTCATGTTTTACATCATCATCATTATTTCAGCCATAGAATGTCCACTGATGAACATAGGCCTTCCCACACACAGATTCACATATTTCCTGAGTGACTTCCTATCATGTGGGGGGAATTTTCCCATACCACGCTGGGCATGAGGGTTGGCAGTTGGATCTATCTTTGTTAAAATGGGTGACGCTGCTGCCCATCCCCTAGCTTTTTGCACTTAGTTGCCTATTACTGTTATTCTGTGACTAGGTACTATTATTCTGTGAGCTACTAGGGCGGCTGATAAGTTCGTAGCCTGATATACTTAGAGTTGACGAATAATTTTATTTGGCTAAACACTTAATGTAGGATTTAATGCTAATAAAAATACACCCTTTTTTTCAATTTAAAATCTAGTTGCAATTAATTTGTTAGACAATAAACATCACCATGTCAGTTGAATTTGGAAATTCTCGCAATTTGGCGCATGGTGCCGTGATTAACAACCTTGTAAAAAAATAAAATACGACGAAAGTAATTTACGAAGACACGGCATCGGTTCTTAAAGATTCTAGTCCTATAAATGCAATAGTCGGTGGGTTCGCTTATTTCAACATGGACGAGAGAGCTTCGAAGATGACCCGCGGCCGGGAAGGCCAGTAACTGTAGTGACTGAAGAAAAGGTCAAAAATGTAGGAAAAATTGTTCTTGCCGTCTGAAAAATTAAATTGTGACAGAAAGCAGAGGAGTTGCAGATTAGTAAGGAACGAACTGGAAAAATATTACATGCACATTTAAGCATGAAAAAAATTAGTGCACGTTGGGTCCAAAAATCCTCACGCCGGCCGGCGCCGCTTGAGTTGCAAAGATTTTTTGGCGCGCGTTGCCAGGCAGGAGTTTTTGGAGTTTTTGGAGGAGGTAGGGCACAGCGAGATTTTCTCGTTCTGAATTGGAGCAGCCCGCCTGGGAGGTACCTCCGCCTTACAGAAGATCGTAGCCAAATAACATTATTTGTTTCAAATAGTGTTGTGTTAGGTTGCCAGAGCTCTTTAGGGGGGAAGGAGGGAGGGGTCGGCAACGCGTGCGTGATGCCTCTGGTATTGCAAGCGCTCATAGGCTACGGTAACCGCTTACCAACAGGTGGGCCGTATGCTTGTTTGCTACCTCAGTTGTATAAAAAAAGACAGATCCTAGGAGACACAGGGTTTGCAGGTTTTGACCACCCACCCTTTAGTTTAGATCTAGTCTTTTTTCAATTTGGAAAAAAGTAATAAGGGGCCGGAGATTTTCCGATGAAAGTGAAATGAAGGCGGATGTAAAACGCCATTTTGAAAACAACGAAAAATAATATATTTTTGAAGGTTTAAAATCCTTGCATGCCCGATATCAAAAAAATATTTTACTTTAGGAAGATTATATTGAAAGATAAAAAATAGAAAACCTAACTTTTCTCTCATGAAGTACCTTAGGCCACGAACTTATCAGCCGCCCCTCGTATGTACCCTTGTTTTTTTCTACGGATACAAATAATATTATTAGAAAAAAACATTTCGTGAATAAAAATAAGAACATTGATTTGGCACTTTGCAAAGCGCGCTGAATTATTTCACCAGACTGGTTTTCTAACTTTGGTTATACATCCATTTTTAGTATCACCATAACTAACCTTAAACAGGGTGATCAATCATCATCATCATCATCATCAGCCTGTAGAATTCCACTGCTGGACATAGGCCTCCCCTAAAGAGTTCCACGGCGAACGGTCTTGAGCCTTCTCCATCCACCGACTTCCCGCAACCTTCACAATGTCGTCGGTCCATCGGGTGAGCGTATCTAGACATCAAAACAGCTGTTTTTCCGAAATAAAACCTTCCACTTAATGCCAAAGAAAAAATTAACTGACCCTAAAAGGTCCGTTTCTAAGATCATTAGGCAGCTAATTTAATCAGCTCGCAAATCTACGGACCGCACAGAGTCGTGGACCGAATCTCATTAAGCCGAAGTTCCTACAAAGTGGTGAATGACTGCAATGTAGTATACTGACATGCAAAAACTTTGTTAACGATAGTTTTAAAAAAATACCTGCCATTACAATGTATGGACCGCCAATGAAGTCCGTCTAGACTGGAACCCATATAGTTTCACCATGTGTGTCTGTCCGTTTGTCCACCTGGCTATCTATCTATGTATGTTGTTTTATTAGCAGACTATTAGTACGTTCATGTTGAAAAATTTAGCACGTACACGTAAATACATAATGGTGACGTCAATAAAATGATGAAAATGAAAAACTTTAATTTTTAAATTGTTTTTAGAAATTCTTTTCTTGATTGTTATTTTGCAATCACTACTAGATGAAAAAAATGAAAATGAAAATGAAAAATATTTATTTGTAGTAACACGTACAATTTTAAACTAAAACTATGTGTACTATCTAACTGTTAATGATGTTAGATGGCGTATTAGTTAGGTATATCTCCTTTAACGACATGCCGTCAAAAGAGATATACCTAACTAAGCCGAACAACCTTTGCAAGCCTTCGTGTGGTCCGATATCCGCGGGTTCGCGGGTTCATTTCCCGCACTGGACAAACATTTGTGACTAACACAGATGTTTGTTCTGTGTCTGGGTGTTAAATACATATCTATTATGTATATCAGTCTCTGGTACCCATAGTACAGGCTATGCCTAGTTTGGGATCAGTTGACAATGTGTGATATGTCCGGAATATTTATTAATTTATTTATTTATACGCGCTTGGACAAATAATTTTCTAGTAAGTGTATTGAATTCTGCGGCGTCATATTGCAGTCATTATTTGACGGTAGCAGACTCATCCAACCCTTGCTTTATTCCAGAATTAAGTAACGTACATTTCTCAAAGTGACCCGGCTGGTGAATGCTGTAAAGTATTCATGAAGTGGACATTTTGAGGTTTTGCATATATACTGAAACTAAGCTTTTACCCTGAAGATAAACATGGCTGAAAAATAAGAAACTCAAAGCTAGATATTCTTCATCATTCATCATTTCAGCCGTACGACGTCCACTGCTGAACATGGCCTCCCCCACATACAGAGATAATTCCTATCATATGGGGGGAATTTCCCCGTACTCAGCACGCTGGGCATGCGGGTTGGCGAGAGCAGTTAGCGCTATCGTTGTTAAAATGAGGGACGCTGCTGCCAATCCCCTAGCTTTTTTCCCTTAGTCGCCTCTTACGTCATCCACGGATAGGTAGATATGGAGGGGCCTATTCTTTAGCCGGGGCCACCACGGCTTTATATGCTAAATATGCTTGAGGCTCAATAATCGCCCCGGCACCGGGTCAGCATTGCCTTACTCAAGCGGTTTAGAATGATTTACATGGAACTCCATACTACAACGGACACTATCAGCATCGCAACGGTATCGCCTAGCGTCGGGACGTGTTAGTAGAAGACGGCATTTGTTTTCGGGGCGAGGCGATTTCGATACTGTGCCGGGGCAATCATCATCATTCCAGTGGCTGGAATCCAGCCGTTTGTAACCATGCTTGCTAAGTGTTTTAATCATAAACCTAATTTTTTTTCTAGTTAGTATTTTGAATTCAATTCAGGTCGGTGAGGCAATTTTTCGTGTGGTCATATTGCAGTATTTACTTCACGGCGCAGCTTCTTCCAACCATGGCTTTGTTCCATAATTAAGTTGCGTACATTTTGCGAAGTGACCCCGCTCGGTAATGTTGTAAAGTATTCATGAATGTGGACATTTTGTGGTTTTGCATATTTACTGAAACTTAAGATGAAAATGAGCTTTCGCCCTGAAGACAAACATGGCTGAAAAAATAAGAAATGCCTAAGCTTTCTCGGTCTTAGAAAAAGGTGATTCATGTTACTTGGTGATCATAATTCACTAAACACCTTGATAGTGCCCGTCTGAGACGCAAGGGGTGCGGGTTCGATTCCCGCTGCGGGACCAATGTGATGTGTGCATGATCTGCAAATATTTGTCGGGTCTGGGTTTTGTGCTATTAAGCTACTCGTTGTGTCTGATACCCACGACACAAGGAATCCTAGTCTGGAGTCAGGACTATGTATGTTGGGTGTTATTTATTTATTTTTTTAAAGACCAAAAATATATTTTTTTATTTTTAAAATATTACCCTTTTATTTATTTATAAGAAAACCAACAGCTTAATTATCTTGCTAAACACCAGTATTCATAACAGATAATACAGCCTATACAGGTTTTCACGTATAGAAACATAGTAGAACCAATAACTACTTAGAACAACTCACTAAACACAAACCAGTGGGAATATAATCTACTAATTGGCTAACTTCATTGCAAATTAACCTTAACACCAAAGAATTCACTGATCAGCCGCTGTCTAGCCGAACCAACACTCGTGCAGAATAGGTCTAAGTCTAACCGCCTACTCAGCTTATTAAAGTTGGCGCCTGCTCGCCACATAAACGTATTGTCTGTAATTAGTGCCAACCACGGGAGTATGGATAACAGGGTAAAATCTTTTAGGTATAGATGGAACATAAAATTGTATTTTAGTCAATAAATCAGGACAGTTGATATTATTAGAGGTAATCTTTAGCAAAAAACATAGATCGGCGATTTCATGCCGTTTAGCTATGGGGAGAAAGTGAAATTTCTTACATAAACCAATGTAACAAGAAGAGCTATAAGGAATGTTCAAGCGAAAGCAAAGGTACTTCATGAATTTCATTTGGATGCGCTCAATCCTATTTATATATTTATCGTAGCGAGGGTTCCATATTTGTGATGCATATTCAAGGATGCTTCTGACGAAGGTGCAGTAAATGATCTTAAATGTTTTAGCACGGTGAAAGTTGGCTGTGCTCCTCATGACAAAGCCAAGAGTTTTAGACGCTCTTGAAACCATCGACTTAATGTGATCATTAAACTGGAGCGTCGAATCATGTAACACACCGAGATCCCTCACCACACTGCATTTAGGTACGGCCTAATGTTTCAGAAAGTAAGAAGACTGAGTTAAAACCTTTTTACGGGTGAAGGTGACAACAGAGCATTTTAGGATAGTATACTAGTTGCGGAACACGTTGTTTACCTATAGAACTTTTCGTAGACACGATTACTATCTAACACTCTTCTCGTCACAATGCGGTCTCCCATAATTTAGTTCTTATATATATACTTTAATGTATTTTCTAATATTTCTTTCTTGTTTAAAGCTTTTGTACGCAACAAAATTCTCTACGCAAAATATTATGACAGTGCAAAATAAACTCACCAGTACAAAAGCAGCAAATGTATTTTTAAAAATTGCCTTCATATCCGCAGGAGGGCCGCAATACCTATATTTTCACCCTTACATGTCACCCCCGACGACAAAAGGCTCTCAAAGTGACGAACCCTCTTTCATGCCTCCTTTTCCGACCCATAAATGCTTACTAGCATTTTACCACTTTTCTCCACGCGAACTTAACCCTTTCTGTACTACGAGAGGTGGTCGTAAGGCATAAACTTATTCACGACCAGTTAACCGCGACCACGTTCTCGCATATGCGTCTCTAAATCCCAAGGCGCAGATACAGCGTCGTGGGTCAACTTAAACTGGTTCTACAAACAAGCTTCCACAGAGAGGTACGGTATGACCCATTTCTGCGACCGTTTTTGGGGCACCTCACAGATTAGTACTCGGTCGGTCCTTAGAAAAATATTCATATGAATGAGTATGAGTTTCGTTATTGCGTGAATATATTGAGGGTCGATAATGTTGGTATTTATAAAAGGTTCTTTCCTTTCCCTGTTTTGTTCGATACAACAATGGAATAGAGGCATGTGTTTTTTACGATGTAAGGTGTTTCTATACCTTGAAGGTTACGCCTACGTAGGATATAATATTATCTGAATGACTCCATTTATGTCATATCAAGATGTTTCGTGATTTGAAACGTCAAAAAATATCCTACTTCTGTTTGAAATGTTTTCGATTGTGTACGATAACAATATTTTTGTATTGGACCGATATTTTCAGATAAGTTTTTGTGACACAATACAACTCCGTTGAAAGGTTTAGGCAAGGGTCCATTATGCCTTAATTTCAATTCAATATTATTTCATAGTGGGTTGTGAATAAGGAAAACATTGATTCCCTGTAGAGAGGTACCTATAGTTAATTCGTTTTATAATATTTCTTGCGGACCTGTTAATTATTTAGTCAATTACTTAGTAGTAGTTTTAGACAATACAATTTAAGTCGTTGTCCTAACTGGCTGACGATTGTACGAGCAAACGATACGATTTTATCGCACAATGCACGCAAACGATCAAACATACAAATATTTTTAAATTGTCCTCATTGACGCTCACTAGTCATCGCGCGTGCACTGAACTAATTTTCGTAATCGGATGAAATCGCAAATTTCAGAAATAAAACGAAACACATTTTGTTTAATGTCCAAATTTATTTACACCAATATTTCAGTTCATATAACTATGTATTTACAAAATTTCTATTATATCACAATCAAATTAGCAAGTAACATTCAAACTATTCTAGGTAGGTACTATGTAACTATAGTACATAATATTTTGTGATTTTTAATCAAATAACAATAGGTATTAGTAAACCTAAAGGTAATAATAAAACAATTTACAAAGTAATATTCCATATTTATTTACTTCATCTGCTGATGCGGTACTCCGCAAGCCAGGTTCATCTAAAAACTTGGTATCAACATTTGATAGTCTTAGAGCAAGTTACTTATCATCAAAAGTTACAAAAAAGTTACTCAGAAAGCCCCGTTCTTAAAGCAAAATACATAGTTGCAAAAATAACAAAATAAAATTATTACTAATAATAAATATTATATAATTAGGTAGGCTAGTCAATAAATTCAATCACCGCTAACAACATTATTACATTTTAATCAAAAAATATGGCTACATTCTTATGGAATCCATGAAAGATCCAGTGAGAGAGAAACGTAAAATTTTATAAATTATTGATAATTATAAACATTAATAAAATTATTTCATCGGATTCTAATCAAAACTAAATACACTACTAAGTACTAAATATCAAAACCTCGGTCACAATAAGCTTTTTTTGAAACAGTGAGAACTAATGACGTGAAAAACTCGCTACAAAAGTGGCAGTCATTAACAGCGCGTAGATTGTCACACGCATTCTTGTTAACAGCGATATAACTAGCAGTTTCTAAAAGCTATGTGGACCGACGTTTAACTCAAATAAACCACAACTAACATCAAGATATCAAGTCAATAAAATCAAAATGGCATAAACTAAGATGGCGGCGGAGTGGCTTGGCGCGCGCGACGCTAGCGCCGAGGCCGGGTTGCGGACGCATGCGCGAAACTCATGGTAGTCGGCCCTTGTGATCGCACAGTAGTGGACGTGCACGCAGGATGTGTCACATTCTGAGGTTTCGGGATTATGGCGGACTCGGAGCGCTGTTAAGTATCTGTGAAAATAAGTGGCTGTATTATTATAAATAAATAAATAACACCCAACAGTAACTAAAGAATGACAATTAAAGCTAAGTTGATTCTATGAATAAACTCTAATCAATAACAGGCAGTGCGCCCAAAAAGCTGGCGACAATACCTCGTTGGATCGCTATACTGATCCTTAGACCGAGGTATGCATGGCTTTTGTGACCTTTGTTCATATGCCACAAAGCATTGACGAAATTGAATAAAATATTTTTTTTCTGTAAAGCAAATTGGCAGTCCGAGGTATGCATGGTTTTTGTAGCCTTTGTTCATATGCCACAAAAACATTGACGATTTTTCTATAAAGCAAAATAGGCTTTATTAACTCACTTGTTGAAAGGTCCGCGGTCATAGTGACTCTTCATGCGATCTGCTAAAGCATTCAGCGAAGTGGCGCTCACTTCCCTTAGTCCATAATACTGGGTCAGATTATACTCGACAGCCCAATGCAGCTCTCCTCTAGTACTGGTTACATCTAAGTAATACTGTGTGTAGTCTAAAACCTGGAACAATATAGTAGGTGATTCATAAAATGTATGCTATCCCGAAAGGGGCTTATTCTGCACCCAATTGGCAATAAAGTTTGTTCTACGACTTTTGGAAATTCGATATTTTTCATTGAAAAAAATCTATGCGATTTTTTTTTTTTTTTTAATACGAAATAGGCTAACGTTTGACCACAATCTCACCTGATGTTAAGTAATGATGTGGTCTACGGTGTAGCAGGTTTGCCTAGAAGAAACCTATTCACTCTGGTCTTGAAGACACCCAAATTATAGGTATTCGGAAACACAGACGCCGGCAACGAGTTCCACTCTTTGGCTGTCCGCATTATAAAGGTACACGCAAAGCGCTTGGTGCGGCAAGCAAGAAAATCAGCTGTTTTGGGGTCAAATCAGGTCAAACTCAATGAATAAGCTGTTTCAGGTAGCAACCTTGATTCCGAACTTCTTGTACGTTTAGTTATTAGTTCTAACGATATCAAAAATACCAAATATAGATAATTTAAGAAAGTTTGGGTGAAAAAAAATATGTTTTTTTTCGCTAATATTATTTCTTTTCGTTGATAGAATAACCTTTCGGGATGGTATACATGTTATGTATTACCTTGAAGAAGCTTAACTATTATTCACATAAAAATGAAAAAAGTAACTGTCCACAGTACCTACAGTACCTACTAACGACATGTTTTAAAAATTTAAAATAAATACTTCAATGAACAGTCAGTAGGATAAAACTCTTTGGATACATCCTTTACAAAGTGATTCATAACATGTCACACATCACACACACATCCCGAAAGGGGGCTATCAACAAAAATAAAGAGTATTAGCGAAAAAAAACATCAATATTTAAAAAAAAAAACTCATTTTTTTGTTTCCAAACTTTCTCAAATTAACAGTTTTTGGGATTTTTATAAATAATAAAATACTAAATAAATAAATATTCCGAACATAATATCACACACGGTCAACTGATCCCAAACTAGGCATAGCCTGTACTATGGGTACCAGAGACTGATATACATAATGGATACATATTAAACACCACAGAAAAAACATCTGTGTTGTCAACAAATGTTTGTCTAGCGCGGGAATCGAACCCGCGACCTCTAGCGCAGAAGGCAGAGTTACTACCAACTGAGCTATAATGCCAGTCAAATTTTTATCTTTATAACTTTCTTATTAAGCTTACTTAAGATTGCTACCAACAGCTGATTCATTGAGTTTGAACTGATTTGACCCCAAAACAGCTGATATTTGCAAAATCGAAAAAGTCATTAGAAAACTTACCTTGCCAGTATTGGAGTCAAATTTATAAAGTCTTAATCCTGGGTTTGATATGCTGCCAGCCCCTCTCGGTGTCAGTGATGGAGCCAGAAGTGCCCATGATACTGGTCGACCTACAAACAATACAGTTTAGATAAATTCAAAGTTCAACCCATAAGGGTGCATCTACACCTGCAAACGCACCGCGAATGGGCACTCTAGCGCAGTGGTGCTGCGCAGATATGGACGCTACCAGGAGTTACAGATTGTAATAAATGGTGTGACACACGCCGTTTGTCCACTGCCACCGTCAACGAGCTGTCACCGAAAACGATATGACGGCACTAAAGTAGCAATCATCATCATTTCAGACGTTGGACGTCCACTGCTGAACATGGCCTCCCCCACAGACAGAGCGAATTCCTTATCATGTGGGGGGATTTGCCCATACTCACCACGCTGGGCATGCGGGTTGGCGAGCGCAGTTAGAGCTATCGTTGTTAAAATGAGGGACGCTGCTGCCCATCCTCTAGTTTTTTTCCCTTAGTCGCCTCTTACGACATCCGCGGATAGGTAGATATGGAGGGGCCAATTCTTCAGCCGGGGCCACCACGGCAATTAAGTACGAAGTAGCAATATATGAGATATTTTTCATCATCATCATCATTCATAGCCTGACTTCACCCACTGCAGGGTATATGCCTCCCCTTGTATGTGCTATGTATAGATATTTTTAGTAAGAAGTAATAAATACCTTCGCTAAAAACAAGTCTGAACGTGTCAGCGTGTCTGTGTCCGTAGAACTGGCCTGCGATGACGTCACTGAAGGCCCTGACGACGTGGAGTAGCCTGGCGTTGGCAGATGGAGTTAGCTCCCCACCACCCGCCGCTGAGGCGCTACCAGCATTGTGGCGTTCTTCCACTCCTGGGCCAGCGTGGGCTACTAGGTAGACCTTTGAAGAAAGACACTCATATCAGTGCTAACTTTTTCACCGTTTGAAGACGCATCACTGGTTCATCTTGATCAATTAAAAAAATCATAAGTCAGCTTATTCTATGCAAATAATATCAGTCCGTTGTCTTTGAGAGTGAATAAAAAAGATAATCAAATTCAAAAGGTGCTATTTAAATCAAATCAATAGGATCACTTTGAAACGTCCTAGAAAGTAGGTGAAGCTACGCTTATTCCTCGCGACCAAGCCTATTAGAATCAGGCAACAAACACTGCTTGGTGCCTATAATTTTTTCGATGATACTTTTTCTTAAAACGTCTAAGAATACTACTAGACTCACCATTTCATTTTTCCTCCTAGCTTTACTTAGGACCTGCTCCAGCCACTCCCACTGCGCTCGACCTCGGTGCGGGCCGTCGGTCCGAGCTGCCCCGCCGGCCCACAGCACGCTGTTCAGCACCACTATGCGGAGCTTGCTGTGCGACTGTTCTATAGTGTAGTATCCACCTGAGAACAATGGAAGTTCTAATCAATATTGTTCCTTGAAAGTGGATGCAAGATTTCATATTAGAGAACAAAGACGGAAATCTGTTTAAAGGCAGGTCAAACCATAGCTAAACCAAATCAAACCATAGCTAACCATAGTAAAAGCTATCACTCCAAACTATCCGATTTGAATTTTCATCAACGTAGAATCGAGAAAGCAAGTGTGTGATTCGCATCCAGATCTTTCCCTCTGTTGCCCCGATATCACCTGGTTGATGCCCCGGTTAGAATTTACGTAAAAGAACCAAATCTTATAACTATAGTAATGTATCATAAAAGATGAGATGTATTCTAGGGCAAACTCGGTTCATAAAGTTCTTTGATAACAGGGAAGCCACACAAGCGAAATCTCGTACCATTATTCTTAAAAAAGAATCTCATCGGCTCTGTTCTTACCTGTTTCGAAAGTCTGTAGTGCCTCTGTAGGTAACCACTGCATCCACATGTCGACTAGTTTTCTCGATGGTGGTGGATCGTTGTGTCCCAGTGCTGGGAACACGAACTGGCTGCTGAACGTTCGGCTGAGGACATCAGTGACGTTTCTCACCGCTTCCAGTTTGAACTCCTCAGTCTGATGCTCCATTGATGATGA